>JARJEI010000030.1:580275-1780275 GCA_029955415.1 Lottia scabra | reverse complement strand
CCGGGATCGAGACCCACCCCCCGAAAAATTTTTTTTATTTTTTTTCAAAAAATCAGTCTCTGTCTAGCTCAAATCGACCCTACGGGTATTTTTTGCGAACAATTGTGGATATTTAACCAACGAAAATTATCTTTGACAAGATTTTACCCCCCGCGAAGCCCTTCCCGACCGGAAAAAATGGTTGACGGGCCCTAAAAGTCACCTGAATTATTTTTTCGCCAGCAATTTGTGCTCAGAGGATGCGCAACGAAGTGCCGATTCGTGTCATATGCGCAAACCCTATTTTTGATGGAGTTTGGACATTTTACGGAGCAAAACATGAAATGCTTTGAAAAAAAGGGAATTTCCCCCCTGCCGGAGCTAGGGTTACAGCTAACCCTAGCTCCATTTCCATCAAGTAGCGGTGGCGAAGTGGTTAGCGTGCTGGAGCCACACCTAGGGGGACCCGGGATCGAGACCCACCCCCCGAAAAATTTTTTTTATTTTTTTTTCAAAAAATCAGTCTCTGTCTAGCTCAAATCGACCCTACGGGTATTTTTTGCGAACAATTGTGGATATTTAACCAACGAAAATTATCTTTGACAAGATTTTACCCCCCGCGAAGCCCTTCCCGACCGGAAAAAATGGTTGACGGGCCCTAAAAGTCACCTGAATTATTTTTTCGCCAGCAATTTGTGCTCAGAGGATGCGCAACGAAGTGCCGATTCGTGTCATATGCGCAAACCCTATTTTTGATGGAGTTTGGACATTTTACGGAGCAAAACATGAAATGCTTTGAAAAAAAGGGGGTTTCCCCCCTGCCGGAGCTAGGGTTACAGCTAACCCTAGCTCCATTTCCATCAAGTAGCGGTGGCGAAGTGGTTAGCGTGCTGGAGCCACACCTAGGGGGACCCGGGATCGAGACCCACCCCCCGAAAAAATTTTTTTATTTTTTTTCAAAAAATCAGTCTCTGTCTAGCTCAAATCGACCCTACGGGTATTTTTTGCGAACAATTGTGGATATTTAACCAACGAAAATGATCTTTGACAAGATTTTACCCCCCGCGAAGCCCTTCCCGACCGGAAAAAATGGTTGACGGGCCCTAAAAGTCACCTGAATTATTTTTTCGCCACCAATTTGTGCTCAGAGGATGCGCAACGAAGTGCCGATTCGTGTCATATGCGCAAACCCTATTTTTGATGGAGTTTGGACATTTTACGGAGCAAAACATGAAATGCTTTGAAAAAAAGGGGGTTTCCCCCCTGCCGGAGCTAGGGTTACAGCTGACCCTAGCTCCATTTCCATCAAGTAGCGGTGGCGAAGTGGTTAGCGTGCTGGAGCCACACCTAGGGGGACCCGGGATCGAGACCCACCCCCCGAAAAATTTTTTTTATTTTTTTTCAAAAAATCAGTCTCTGTCTAGCTCAAATCGACCCTACGGGTATTTTTTGCGAACAATTGTGGATATTTAACCAACGAAAATTATCTTTGACAAGATTTTACCCCCCGCGAAGCCCTTCCCGACCGGAAAAAATGGTTGACGGGCCCTAAAAGTCACCTGAATTATTTTTTCGCCAGCAATTTGTGCTCAGAGGATGCGCAACGAAGTGCCGATTCGTGTCATATGCGCAAACCCTATTTTTGATGGAGTTTGGACATTTTACGGAGCAAAACATGAAATGCTTTGAAAAAAAGGGGGTTTCCCCCCTGCCGGAGCTAGGGTTACAGCTAACCCTAGCTCCATTTCCATCAAGTAGCGGTGGCGAAGTGGTTAGCGTGCTGGAGCCACACCTAGGGGGACCCGGGATCGAGACCCACCCCCCGAAAATTTTTTTTTATTTTTTTTCAAAAAATCAGTCTCTGTCTAGCTCAAATCGACCCTACGGGTATTTTTTGCGAACAATTGTGGATATTTAACCAACGAAAATTATCTTTGACAAGATTTTACCCACCGCGAAGCCCTTCCCGACCGGAAAAAATGGTTGACGGGCCCTAAAAGTCACCTGAATTATTTTTTCGCCACCAATTTGTGCTCAGAGGATGCGCAACGAAGTGCCGATTCGTGTCATATGCGCAAACCCTATTTTTGATGGAGTTTGGACATTTTACGGAGCAAAACATGAAATGCTTTGAAAAAAAGGGGGTTTCCCCCCTGCCGGAGCTAGGGTTACAGCTAACCCTAGCTCCATTTCCATCAAGTAGCGGTGGCGAAGTGGTTAGCGTGCTGGAGCCACACCTAGGGGGACCCGGGATCGAGACCCACCCCCCGAAAAATTTTTTTTATTTTTTTTCAAAAAATCAGTCTCTGTCTAGCTCAAATCGACCCTACGGGTATTTTTTGCGAACAATTGTGGATATTTAACCAACGAAAATTATCTTTGACAAGATTTTACCCCCCGCGAAGCCCTTCCCGACCGGAAAAAATGGTTGACGGGCCCTAAAAGTCACCTGAATTATTTTTTCGCCAGCAATTTGTGCTCAGAGGATGCGCAACGAAGTGCCGATTCGTGTCATATGCGCAAACCCTATTTTTGATGGAGTTTGGACATTTTACGGAGCAAAACATGAAATGCTTTGAAAAAAAGGGGGTTTCCCCCCTGCCGGAGCTAGGGTTACAGCTAACCCTAGCTCCATTTCCATCAAGTAGCGGTGGCGAAGTGGTTAGCGTGCTGGAGCCACACCTAGGGGGACCCGGGATCGAGACCCACCCCCCGAAAATTTTTTTTTATTTTTTTTCAAAAAATCAGTCTCTGTCTAGCTCAAATCGACCCTACGGGTATTTTTTGCGAACAATTGTGGATATTTAACCAACGAAAATTATCTTTGACAAGATTTTACCCCCCGCGAAGCCCTTCCCGACCGGAAAAAATGGTTGACGGGCCCTAAAAGTCACCTGAATTATTTTTTCGCCAGCAATTTGTGCTCAGAGGATGCGCAACGAAGTGCCGATTCGTGTCATATGCGCAAACCCTATTTTTGATGGAGTTTGGACATTTTACGGAGCAAAACATGAAATGCTTTGAAAAAAAGGGGGTTTCCCCCCTGCCGGAGCTAGGGTTACAGCTAACCCTAGCTCCATTTCCATCAAGTAGCGGTGGCGAAGTGGTTAGCGTGCTGGAGCCAAACCTAGGGGGACCCGGGATCGAGACCCACCCCCCGAAAAATTTTTTTTATTTTTTTTCAAAAAATCAGTCTCTGTCTAGCTCAAATCGACCCTACGGGTATTTTTTGCGAACAATTGTGGATATTTAACCAACGAAAATTATCTTTGACAAGATTTTACCCCCCGCGAAGCCCTTCCCGACCGGAAAAAATGGTTGACGGGCCCTAAAAGTCACCTGAATTATTTTTTCGCCACCAATTTGTGCTCAGAGGATGCGCAACGAAGTGCCGATTCGTGTCATATGCGCAAACCCTATTTTTGATGGAGTTTGGACATTTTACGGAGCAAAACATGAAATGCTTTGAAAAAAAGGGGGTTTCCCCCCTGCCGGAGCTAGGGTTACAGCTAACCCTAGCTCCATTTCCATCAAGTAGCGGTGGCGAAGTGGTTAGCGTGCTGGAGCCACACCAGCAATTTGTGCTCAGAGGATGCGCAACGAAGTGCCGATTCGTGTCATATGCGCAAACCCTATTTTTGATGGAGTTTGGAAATTTTACGGAGCAAAACATGAAATGCTTTGAAAAAAAGGGGGTTTCCCCCCTGCCGGAGCTAGGGTTACAGCTAACCCTAGCTCCATTTCCATCAAGTAGCGGTGGCGAAGTGGTTAGCGTGCTGGAGCCACACCTAGGGGGACCCGGGATCGAGACCCACCCCCCGAAAAATTTTTTTTATTTTTTTTCAAAAAATCAGTCTCTGTCTAGCTCAAATCGACCCTACGGGTATTTTTTGCGAACAATTGTGGATATTTAACCAACGAAAATTATCTTTGACAAGATTTTACCCCCCGCGAAGCCCTTCCCGACCGGAAAAAATGGTTGACGGGCCCTAAAAGTCACCTGAATTATTTTTTCGCCAGCAATTTGTGCTCAGAGGATGCGCAACGAAGTGCCGATTCGTGTCATATGCGCAAACCCTATTTTTGATGGAGTTTGGACATTTTACGGAGCAAAACATGAAATGCTTTGAAAAAAAGGGGGTTTCCCCCCTGCCGGAGCTAGGGTTACAGCTAACCCTAGCTCCATTTCCATCAAGTAGCGGTGGCGAAGTGGTTAGCGTGCTGGAGCCACACCTAGGGGGACCCGGGATCGAGACCCACCCCCCGAAAAATTTTTTTTATTTTTTTTCAAAAAATCAGTCTCTGTCTAGCTCAAATCGACCCTACGGGTATTTTTTGCGAACAATTGTGGATATTTAACCAACGAAAATTATCTTTGACAAGATTTTACCCCCCGCGAAGCCCTTCCCGACCGGAAAAAATGGTTGACGGGCCCTAAAAGTCACCTGAATTATTTTTTCGCCAGCAATTTGTGCTCAGAGGATGCGCAACGAAGTGCCGATTCGTGTCATATGCGCAAACCCTATTTTTGATGGAGTTTGGACATTTTACGGAGCAAAACATGAAATGCTTTGAAAAAAAGGGGGTTTCCCCCCTGCCGGAGCTAGGGTTACAGCTAACCCTAGCTCCATTTCCATCAAGTAGCGGTGGCGAAGTGGTTAGCGTGCTGGAGCCAAACCTAGGGGGACCCGGGATCGAGACCCACCCCCCGAAAATTTTTTTTTATTTTTTTTCAAAAAATCAGTCTCTGTCTAGCTCAAATCGACCCTACGGGTATTTTTTGCGAACAATTGTGGATATTTAACCAACGAAAATTATCTTTGACAAGATTTTACCCCCCGCGAAGCCCTTCCCGACCGGAAAAAATGGTTGACGGGCCCTAAAAGTCACCTGAATTATTTTTTCGCCACCAATTTGTGCTCAGAGGATGCGCAACGAAGTGCCGATTCGTGTCATATGCGCAAACCCTATTTTTGATGGAGTTTGGACATTTTACGGAGCAAAACATGAAATGCTTTGAAAAAAAGGGGGTTTCCCCCCTGCCGGAGCTAGGGTTACAGCTAACCCTAGCTCCATTTCCATCAAGTAGCGGTGGCGAAGTGGTTAGCGTGCTGGAGCCACACCAGCAATTTGTGCTCAGAGGATGCGCAACGAAGTGCCGATTCGTGTCATATGCGCAAACCCTATTTTTGATGGAGTTTGGACATTTTACGGAGCAAAACATGAAATGCTTTGAAAAAAAGGGGGTTTCCCCCCTGCCGGAGCTAGGGTTACAGCTAACCCTAGCTCCATTTCCATCAAGTAGCGGTGGCGAAGTGGTTAGCGTGCTGGAGCCACACCTAGGGGGACCCGGGATCGAGACCCACCCCCCGAAAAATTTTTTTTATTTTTTTTCAAAAAATCAGTCTCTGTCTAGCTCAAATCGACCCTACGGGTATTTTTTGCGAACAATTGTGGATATTTAACCAACGAAAATTATCTTTGACAAGATTTTACCCCCCGCGAAGCCCTTCCCGACCGGAAAAAATGGTTGACGGGCCCTAAAAGTCACCTGAATTATTTTTTCGCCACCAATTTGTGCTCAGAGGATGCGCAACGAAGTGCCGATTCGTGTCATATGCGCAAACCCTATTTTTGATGGAGTTTGGACATTTTACGGAGCAAAACATGAAATGCTTTGAAAAAAAGGGGGTTTCCCCCCTGCCGGAGCTAGGGTTACAGCTAACCCTAGCTCCATTTCCATCAAGTAGCGGTGGCGAAGTGGTTAGCGTGCTGGAGCCACACCTAGGGGGACCCGGGATCGAGACCCACTCCCCGAAAATTTTTTTTTATTTTTTTTCAAAAAATCAGTCTCTGTCTAGCTCAAATCGACCCTACGGGTATTTTTTGCGAACAATTGTGGATATTTAACCAACGAAAATTATCTTTGACAAGATTTTACCAACCGCGAAGCCCTTCCCGACCGGAAAAAATGGTTGACGGGCCCTAAAAGTCACCTGAATTATTTTTTCGCCACCAATTTGTGCTCAGAGGATGCGCAACGAAGTGCCGATTCGTGTCATATGCGCAAACCCTATTTTTGATGGAGTTTGGACATTTTACGGAGCAAAACATGAAATGCTTTGAAAAAAAGGGGGTTTCCCCCCTGCCGGAGCTAGGGTTACAGCTAACCCTAGCTCCATTTCCATCAAGTAGCGGTGGCGAAGTGGTTAGCGTGCTGGAGCCACACCAGCAATTTGTGCTCAGAGGATGCGCAACGAAGTGCCGATTCGTGTCATATGCGCAAACCCTATTTTTGATGGAGTTTGGACATTTTACGGAGCAAAACATGAAATGCTTTGAAAAAAAGGGGGTTTCCCCCCTGCCGGAGCTAGGGTTACAGCTAACCCTAGCTCCATTTCCATCAAGTAGCGGTGGCGAAGTGGTTAGCGTGCTGGAGCCACACCTAGGGGGACCCGGGATCGAGACCCACCCCCCGAAAAATTTTTTTTATTTTTTTTCAAAAAATCAGTCTCTGTCTAGCTTAAATCGACCCTACGGGTATTTTTTGCGAACAATTGTGGATATTTAACCAACGAAAATTATCTTTGACAAGATTTTACCCCCCGCGAAGCCCTTCCCGACCGGAAAAAATGGTTGACGGGCCCTAAAAGTCACCTGAATTATTTTTTCGCCACCAATTTGTGCTCAGAGGATGCGCAACGAAGTGCCGATTCGTGTCATATGCGCAAACCCTATTTTTGATGGAGTTTGGACATTTTACGGAGCAAAACATGAAATGCTTTGAAAAAAAGGGGGTTTCCCCCCTGCCGGAGCTAGGGTTACAGCTAACCCTAGCTCCATTTCCATCAAGTAGCGGTGGCGAAGTGGTTAGCGTGCTGGAGCCACACCTAGGGGGACCCGGGATCGAGACCCACCCCCCGAAAAATTTTTTTTATTTTTTTTCAAAAAATCAGTCTCTGTCTAGCTCAAATCGACCCTACGGGTATTTTTTGCGAACAATTGTGGATATTTAACCAACGAAAATTATCTTTGACAAGATTTTACCCCCCGCGAAGCCCTTCCCGACCGGAAAAAATGGTTGACGGGCCCTAAAAGTCACCTGAATTATTTTTTCGCCAGCAATTTGTGCTCAGAGGATGCGCAACGAAGTGCCGATTCGTGTCATATGCGCAAACCCTATTTTTGATGGAGTTTGGACATTTTACGGAGCAAAACATGAAATGCTTTGAAAAAAAGGGGGTTTCCCCCCTGCCGGAGCTAGGGTTACAGCTAACCCTAGCTCCATTTCCATCAAGTAGCGGTGGCGAAGTGGTTAGCGTGCTGGAGCCACACCTAGGGGGACCCGGGATCGAGACCCACCCCCCGAAAAATTTTTTTTATTTTTTTTCAAAAAATCAGTCTCTGTCTAGCTCAAATCGACCCTACGGGTATTTTTTGCGAACAATTGTGGATATTTAACCAACGAAAATTATCTTTGACAAGATTTTACCCCCCGCGAAGCCCTTCCCGACCGGAAAAAATGGTTGACGGGCCCTAAAAGTCACCTGAATTATTTTTTCGCCAGCAATTTGTGCTCAGAGGATGCGCAACGAAGTGCCGATTCGTGTCATATGCGCAAACCCTATTTTTGATGGAGTTTGGACATTTTACGGAGCAAAACATGAAATGCTTTGAAAAAAAGGGGGTTTCCCCCCTGCCGGAGCTAGGGTTACAGCTAACCCTAGCTCCATTTCCATCAAGTAGCGGTGGCGAAGTGGTTAGCGTGCTGGAGCCAAACCTAGGGGGACCCGGGATCGAGACCCACCCCCCGAAAATTTTTTTTTATTTTTTTTCAAAAAATCAGTCTCTGTCTAGCTCAAATCGACCCTACGGGTATTTTTTGCGAACAATTGTGGATATTTAACCAACGAAAATTATCTTTGACAAGATTTTACCCCCCGCGAAGCCCTTCCCGACCGGAAAAAATGGTTGACGGGCCCTAAAAGTCACCTGAATTATTTTTTCGCCACCAATTTGTGCTCAGAGGATGCGCAACGAAGTGCCGATTCGTGTCATATGCGCAAACCCTATTTTTGATGGAGTTTGGACATTTTACGGAGCAAAACATGAAATGCTTTGAAAAAAAGGGGGTTTCCCCCCTGCCGGAGCTAGGGTTACAGCTAACCCTAGCTCCATTTCCATCAAGTAGCGGTGGCGAAGTGGTTAGCGTGCTGGAGCCACACCTAGGGGGACCCGGGATCGAGACCCACCCCCCGAAAAATTTTTTTTATTTTTTTTCAAAAAATCAGTCTCTGTCTAGCTCAAATCGACCCTACGGGTATTTTTTGCGAACAATTGTGGATATTTAACCAACGAAAATTATCTTTGACAAGATTTTACCCCCCGCGAAGCCCTTCCCGACCGGAAAAAATGGTTGACGGGCCCTAAAAGTCACCTGAATTATTTTTTCGCCACCAATTTGTGCTCAGAGGATGCGCAACGAAGTGCCGATTCGTGTCATATGCGCAAACCCTATTTTTGATGGAGTTTGGACATTTTACGGAGCAAAACATGAAATGCTTTGAAAAAAAGGGGGTTTCCCCCCTGCCGGAGCTAGGGTTACAGCTAACCCTAGCTCCATTTCCATCAAGTAGCGGTGGCGAAGTGGTTAGCGTGCTGGAGCCACACCTAGGGGGACCCGGGATCGAGACCCACTCCCCGAAAAATTTTTTTTATTTTTTTTCAAAAAATCAGTCTCTGTCTAGCTCAAATCGACCCTACGGGTATTTTTTGCGAACAATTGTGGATATTTAACCAACGAAAATTATCTTTGACAAGATTTTACCAACCGCGAAGCCCTTCCCGACCGGAAAAAATGGTTGACGGGCCCTAAAAGTCACCTGAATTATTTTTTCGCCACCAATTTGTGCTCAGAGGATGCGCAACGAAGTGCCGATTCGTGTCATATGCGCAAACCCTATTTTTGATGGAGTTTGGACATTTTACGGAGCAAAACATGAAATGCTTTGAAAAAAAGGGGGTTTCCCCCCTGCCGGAGCTAGGGTTACAGCTAACCCTAGCTCCATTTCCATCAAGTAGCGGTGGCGAAGTGGTTAGCGTGCTGGAGCCACACCAGCAATTTGTGCTCAGAGGATGCGCAACGAAGTGCCGATTCGTGTCATATGCGCAAACCCTATTTTTGATGGAGTTTGGACATTTTACGGAGCAAAACATGAAATGCTTTGAAAAAAAGGGGGTTTCCCCCCTGCCGGAGCTAGGGTTACAGCTAACCCTAGCTCCATTTCCATCAAGTAGCGGTGGCGAAGTGGTTAGCGTGCTGGAGCCACACCTAGGGGGACCCGGGATCGAGACCCACCCCCCGAAAAAATTTTTTTATTTTTTTTCAAAAAATCAGTCTCTGTCTAGCTTAAATCGACCCTACGGGTATTTTTTGCGAACAATTGTGGATATTTAACCAACGAAAATTATCTTTGACAAGATTTTACCCCCCGCGAAGCCCTTCCCGACCGGAAAAAATGGTTGACGGGCCCTAAAAGTCACCTGAATTATTTTTTCGCCACCAATTTGTGCTCAGAGGATGCGCAACGAAGTGCCGATTCGTGTCATATGCGCAAACCCTATTTTTGATGGAGTTTGGACATTTTACGGAGCAAAACATGAAATGCTTTGAAAAAAAGGGGGTTTCCCCCCTGCCGGAGCTAGGGTTACAGCTAACCCTAGCTCCATTTCCATCAAGTAGCGGTGGCGAAGTGGTTAGCGTGCTGGAGCCACACCTAGGGGGACCCGGGATCGAGACCCACCCCCCGAAAAATTTTTTTTATTTTTTTTCAAAAAATCAGTCTCTGTCTAGCTCAAATCGACCCTACGGGTATTTTTTGCGAACAATTGTGGATATTTAACCAACGAAAATTATCTTTGACAAGATTTTACCCCCCGCGAAGCCCTTCCCGACCGGAAAAAATGGTTGACGGGCCCTAAAAGTCACCTGAATTATTTTTTCGCCAGCAATTTGTGCTCAGAGGATGCGCAACGAAGTGCCGATTCGTGTCATATGCGCAAACCCTATTTTTGATGGAGTTTGGACATTTTACGGAGCAAAACATGAAATGCTTTGAAAAAAAGGGGGTTTCCCCCCTGCCGGAGCTAGGGTTACAGCTAACCCTAGCTCCATTTCCATCAAGTAGCGGTGGCGAAGTGGTTAGCGTGCTGGAGCCACACCTAGGGGGACCCGGGATCGAGACCCACCCCCCGAAAAAATGTTTTTATTTTTTTTCAAAAAATCAGTCTCTGTCTAGCTCAAATCGACCCTACGGGTATTTTTTGCGAACAATTGTGGATATTTAACCAACGAAAATGATCTTTGACAAGATTTTACCCCCCGCGAAGCCCTTCCCGACCGGAAAAAATGGTTGACGGGCCCTAAAAGTCACCTGAATTATTTTTTCGCCAGCAATTTGTGCTCAGAGGATGCGCAACGAAGTGCCGATTCGTGTCATATGCGCAAACCCTATTTTTGATGGAGTTTGGACATTTTACGGAGCAAAACATGAAATGCTTTGAAAAAAAGGGGGTTTCCCCCCTGCCGGAGCTAGGGTTACAGCTAACCCTAGCTCCATTTCCATCAAGTAGCGGTGGCGAAGTGGTTAGCGTGCTGGAGCCACACCTAGGGGGACCCGGGATCGAGACCCACCCCCCGAAAAAAATTTTTTATTTTTTTTCAAAAAATCAGTCTCTGTCTAGCTCAAATCGACCCTACGGGTATTTTTTGCGAACAATTGTGGATATTTAACCAACGAAAATTATCTTTGACAAGATTTTACCCCCCGCGAAGCCCTTCCCGACCGGAAAAAATGGTTGACGGGCCCTAAAAGTCACCTGAATTATTTTTTCGCCAGCAATTTGTGCTCAGAGGATGCGCAACGAAGTGCCGATTCGTGTCATATGCGCAAACCCTATTTTTGATGGAGTTTGGACATTTTACGGAGCAAAACATGAAATGCTTTGAAAAAAAGGGGGTTTCCCCCCTGCCGGAGCTAGGGTTACAGCTGACCCTAGCTCCATTTCCATCAAGTAGCGGTGGCGAAGTGGTTGGCGTGCTGGAGCCACACCTAGGGGGACCCGGGATCGAGACCCACCCCCCGAAAAATTTTTTTTATTTTTTTTCAAAAAATCAGTCTCTGTCTAGCTCAAATCGACCCTACGGGTATTTTTTGCGAACAATTGTGGATATTTAACCAACGAAAATTATCTTTGACAAGATTTTACCCCCCGCGAAGCCCTTCCCGACCGGAAAAAATGGTTGACGGGCCCTAAAAGTCACCTGAATTATTTTTTCGCCAGCAATTTGTGCTCAGAGGATGCGCAACGAAGTGCCGATTCGTGTCATATGCGCAAACCCTATTTTTGATGGAGTTTGGACATTTTACGGAGCAAAACATGAAATGCTTTGAAAAAAAGGGGGTTTCCCCCCTGCCGGAGCTAGGGTTACAGCTAACCCTAGCTCCATTTCCATCAAGTAGCGGTGGCGAAGTGGTTAGCGTGCTGGAGCCACACCTAGGGGGACCCGGGATCGAGACCCACCCCCCGAAAATTTTTTTTTATTTTTTTTAAAAAAATCAGTCTCTGTCTAGCTCAAATCGACCCTACGGGTATTTTTTGCGAACAATTGTGGATATTTAACCAACGAAAATTATCTTTGACAAGATTTTACCCCCCGCGAAGCCCTTCCCGACCGGAAAAAATGGTTGACGGGCCCTAAAAGTCACCTGAATTATTTTTTCGCCACCAATTTGTGCTCAGAGGATGCGCAACGAAGTGCCGATTCGTGTCATATGCGCAAACCCTATTTTTGATGGAGTTTGGACATTTTACGGAGCAAAACATGAAATGCTTTGAAAAAAAGGGAATTTCCCCCCTGCCGGAGCTAGGGTTACAGCTAACCCTAGCTCCATTTCCATCAAGTAGCGGTGGCGAAGTGGTTAGCGTGCTGGAGCCACACCTAGGGGGACCCGGGATCGAGACCCACCCCCGAAAAATTTTTTTTATTTTTTTTCAAAAAATCAGTCTCTGTCTAGCTCAAATCGACCCTACGGGTATTTTTTGCGAACAATTGTGGATATTTAACCAACGAAAATTATCTTTGACAAGATTTTACCCCCCGCGAAGCCCTTCCCGACCGGAAAAAATGGTTGACGGGCCCTAAAAGTCACCTGAATTATTTTTTCGCCACCAATTTGTGCTCAGAGGATGCGCAACGAAGTGCCGATTCGTGTCATATGCGCAAACCCTATTTTTGATGGAGTTTGGACATTTTACGGAGCAAAACATGAAATGCTTTGAAAAAAAGGGGGTTTCCCCCCTGCCGGAGCTAGGGTTACAGCTAACCCTAGCTCCATTTCCATCAAGTAGCGGTGGCGAAGTGGTTAGCGTGCTGGAGCCACACCTAGGGGGACCCGGGATCGAGACCCACCCCCCGAAAAATTTTTTTTATTTTTTTTCAAAAAATCAGTCTCTGTCTAGCTCAAATCGACCCTACGGGTATTTTTTGCGAACAATTGTGGATATTTAACCAACGAAAATTATCTTTGACAAGATTTTACCCCCCGCGAAGCCCTTCCCGACCGGAAAAAATGGTTGACGGGCCCTAAAAGTCACCTGAATTATTTTTTCGCCAGCAATTTGTGCTCAGAGGATGCGCAACGAAGTGCCGATTCGTGTCATATGCGCAAACCCTATTTTTGATGGAGTTTGGACATTTTACGGAGCAAAACATGAAATGCTTTGAAAAAAAGGGGGTTTCCCCCCTGCCGGAGCTAGGGTTACAGCTAACCCTAGCTCCATTTCCATCAAGTAGCGGTGGCGAAGTGGTTAGCGTGCTGGAGCCACACCTAAGGGGACCCGGGATCGAGACCCACCCCCCGAAAAATTTTTTTTATTTTTTTTCAAAAAATCAGTCTCTGTCTAGCTCAAATCGACCCTACGGGTATTTTTTGCGAACAATTGTGGATATTTAACCAACGAAAATTATCTTTGACAAGATTTTACCCCCCGCGAAGCCCTTCCCGACCGGAAAAAATGGTTGACGGGCCCTAAAAGTCACCTGAATTATTTTTTCGCCAGCAATTTGTGCTCAGAGGATGCGCAACGAAGTGCCGATTCGTGTCATATGCGCAAACCCTATTTTTGATGGAGTTTGGACATTTTACGGAGCAAAACATGAAATGCTTTGAAAAAAAGGGGGTTTCCCCCCTGCCGGAGCTAGGGTTACAGCTAACCCTAGCTCCATTTCCATCAAGTAGCGGTGGCGAAGTGGTTAGCGTGCTGGAGCCACACCTAGGGGGACCCGGGATCGAGACCCACCCCGAAAAATTTTTTTTATTTTTTTTCAAAAAATCAGTCTCTGTCTAGCTCAAATCGACCCTACGGGTATTTTTTGCGAACAATTGTGGATATTTAACCAACGAAAATTATCTTTGACAAGATTTTACCCCCCGCGAAGCCCTTCCCGACCGGAAAAAATGGTTGACGGGCCCTAAAAGTCACCTGAATTATTTTTTCGCCACCAATTTGTGCTCAGAGGATGCGCAACGAAGTGCCGATTCGTGTCATATGCGCAAACCCTATTTTTGATGGAGTTTGGACATTTTACGGAGCAAAACATGAAATGCTTTGAAAAAAAGGGGGTTTCCCCCCTGCCGGAGCTAAGGTTACAGCTAACCCTAGCTCCATTTCCATCAAGTAGCGGTGGCGAAGTGGTTAGCGTGCTGGAGCCACACCTAGGGGGACCCGGGATCGAGACCCACCCCCCGAAAAATTTTTTTTATTTTTTTTCAAAAAATCAGTCTCTGTCTAGCTCAAATCGACCCTACGGGTATTTTTTGCGAACAATTGTGGATATTTAACCAACGAAAATTATCTTTGACAAGATTTTACCCCCCCGCGAAGCCCTTCCCGACCGGAAAAAATGGTTGACGGGCCCTAAAAGTCACCTGAATTATTTTTTCGCCAGCAATTTGTGCTCAGAGGATGCGCAACGAAGTGCCGATTCGTGTCATATGCGCAAACCCTATTTTTGATGGAGTTTGGACATTTTACGGAGCAAAACATGAAATGCTTTGAAAAAAAGGGGGTTTCCCCCCTGCCGGAGCTAGGGTTACAGCTAACCCTAGCTCCATTTCCATCAAGTAGCGGTGGCGAAGTGGTTAGCGTGCTGGAGCCACACCTAGGGGGACCCGGGATCGAGACCCACCCCCCGAAAAAATTTTTTTATTTTTTTTCAAAAAATCAGTCTCTGTCTAGCTCAAATCGACCCTACGGGTATTTTTTGCGAACAATTGTGGATATTTAACCAACGAAAATGATCTTTGACAAGATTTTACCCCCCGCGAAGCCCTTCCCGACCGGAAAAAATGGTTGACGGGCCCTAAAAGTCACCTGAATTATTTTTTCGCCACCAATTTGTGCTCAGAGGATGCGCAACGAAGTGCCGATTCGTGTCATATGCGCAAACCCTATTTTTGATGGAGTTTGGACATTTTACGGAGCAAAACATGAAATGCTTTGAAAAAAAGGGGGTTTCCCCCCTGCCGGAGCTAGGGTTACAGCTAACCCTAGCTCCATTTCCATCAAGTAGCGGTGGCGAAGTGGTTAGCGTGCTGGAGCCACACCTAGGGGGACCCGGGATCGAGACCAACCCCCCGAAAAATTTTTTTTATTTTTTTTCAAAAAATCAGTCTCTGTCTAGCTCAAATCGACCCTACGGGTATTTTTTGCGAACAATTGTGGATATTTAACCAACGAAAATGATCTTTGACAAGATTTTACCCCCCGCGAAGCCCTTCCCGACCGGAAAAAATGGTTGACGGGCCCTAAAAGTCACCTGAATTATTTTTTCGCCAGCAATTTGTGCTCAGAGGATGCGCAACGAAGTGCCGATTCGTGTCATATGCGCAAACCCTATTTTTGATGGAGTTTGGACATTTTACGGAGCAAAACATGAAATGCTTTGAAAAAAAGGGGGTTTCCCCCCTGCCGGAGCTAGGGTTACAGCTAACCCTAGCTCCATTTCCATCAAGTAGCGGTGGCGAAGTGGTTAGCGTGCTGGAGCCACACCTAGGGGGACCCGGGATCGAGACCCACCCCCCGAAAAATTTTTTTTATTTTTTTTCAAAAAATCAGTCTCTGTCTAGCTCAAATCGACCCTACGGGTATTTTTTGCGAACAATTGTGGATATTTAACCAACGAAAATTATCTTTGACAAGATTTTACCCCCCGCGAAGCCCTTCCCGACCGGAAAAAATGGTTGACGGGCCCTTAAAGTCACCTGAATTATTTTTTCGCCACCAATTTGTGCTCAGAGGATGCGCAACGAAGTGCCGATTCGTGTCATATGCGCAAACCCTATTTTTGATGGAGTTTGGACATTTTACGGAGCAAAACATGAAATGCTTTGAAAAAAAGGGGGTTTCCCCCCTGCCGGAGCTAGGGTTACAGCTAACCCTAGCTCCATTTCCATCAAGTAGCGGTGGTGAAGTGGTTAGCGTGCTGGAGCCACACCTAGGGGGACCCGGGATCGAGACCCACCCCCCGAAAAATTTTTTTTATTTTTTTTCAAAAAATCAGTCTCTGTCTAGCTCAAATCGACCCTACGGGTATTTTTTGCGAACAATTGTGGATATTTAACCAACGAAAATTATCTTTGACAAGATTTTACCCCCCGCGAAGCCCTTCCCGACCGGAAAAAATGGTTGACGGGCCCTAAAAGTCACCTGAATTATTTTTTCGCCAGCAATTTGTGCTCAGAGGATGCGCAACGAAGTGCCGATTCGTGTCATATGCGCAAACCCTATTTTTGATGGAGTTTGGACATTTTACGGAGCAAAACATGAAATGCTTTGAAAAAAAGGGAATTTCCCCCCTTCCGGAGCTAGGGTTACAGCTAACCCTAGCTCCATTTCCATCAAGTAGCGGTGGCGAAGTGGTTAGCGTGCTGGAGCCACACCTAGGGGGACCCGGGATCGAGACCCACCCCCGAAAAATTTTTTTTATTTTTTTTCAAAAAATCAGTCTCTGTCTAGCTCAAATCGACCCTACGGGTATTTTTTGCGAACAATTGTGGATATTTAACCAACGAAAATTATCTTTGACAAGATTTTACCCCCCGCGAAGCCCTTCCCGACCGGAAAAAATGGTTGACGGGCCCTAAAAGTCACCTGAATTATTTTTTCGCCACCAATTTGTGCTCAGAGGATGCGCAACGAAGTGCCGATTCGTGTCATATGCGCAAACCCTATTTTTGATGGAGTTTGGACATTTTACGGAGCAAAACATGAAATGCTTTGAAAAAAAGGGGGTTTCCCCCCTGCCGGAGCTAGGGTTACAGCTAACCCTAGCTCCATTTCCATCAAGTAGCGGTGGCGAAGTGGTTAGCGTGCTGGAGCCACACCTAGGGGGACCCGGGATCGAGACCCACCCCCCGAAAAAATTTTTTTATTTTTTTTCAAAAAATCAGTCTCTGTCTAGCTCAAATCGACCCTACGGGTATTTTTTGCGAACAATTGTGGATATTTAACCAACGAAAATTATCTTTGACAAGATTTTACCCCCCGCGAAGCCCTTCCCGACCGGAAAAAATGGTTGACGGGCCCTAAAAGTCACCTGAATTATTTTTTCGCCAGCAATTTGTGCTCAGAGGATGCGCAACGAAGTGCCGATTCGTGTCATATGCGCAAACCCTATTTTTGATGGAGTTTGGACATTTTACGGAGCAAAACATGAAATGCTTTGAAAAAAAGGGGGTTTCCCCCCTGCCGGAGCTAGGGTTACAGCTAACCCTAGCTCCATTTCCATCAAGTAGCGGTGGCGAAGTGGTTAGCGTGCTGGAGCCACACCTAGGGGGACCCGGGATCGAGACCCACCCCCCGAAAAAATTTTTTTATTTTTTTTCAAAAAATCAGTCTCTGTCTAGCTCAAATCGACCCTACGGGTATTTTTTGCGAACAATTGTGGATATTTAACCAACGAAAATGATCTTTGACAAGATTTTACCCCCCGCGAAGCCCTTCCCGACCGGAAAAAATGGTTGACGGGCCCTAAAAGTCACCTGAATTATTTTTTCGCCACCAATTTGTGCTCAGAGGATGCGCAACGAAGTGCCGATTCGTGTCATATGCGCAAACCCTATTTTTGATGGAGTTTGGACATTTTACGGAGCAAAACATGAAATGCTTTGAAAAAAAGGGGGTTTCCCCCCTGCCGGAGCTAGGGTTACAGCTAACCCTAGCTCCATTTCCATCAAGTAGCGGTGGTGAAGTGGTTAGCGTGCTGGAGCCACACCTAGGGGGACCCAGGATCGAGACCCACCCCCCGAAAAAATTTTTTTATTTTTTTTCAAAAAATCAGTCTCTGTCTAGCTCAAATCGACCCTACGGGTATTTTTTGCGAACAATTGTGGATATTTAACCAACGAAAATTATCTTTGACAAGATTTTACCCCCCGCGAAGCCCTTCCCGACCGGAAAAAATGGTTGACGGGCCCTAAAAGTCACCTGAATTATTTTTTCGCCAGCAATTTGTGCTCAGAGGATGCGCAACGAAGTGCCGATTCGTGTCATATGCGCAAACCCTATTTTTGATGGAGTTTGGACATTTTACGGAGCAAAACATGAAATGCTTTGAAAAAAAGGGAATTTCCCCCCTGCCGGAGCTAGGGTTACAGCTAACCCTAGCTCCATTTCCATCAAGTAGCGGTGGCGAAGTGGTTAGCGTGCTGGAGCCACACCTAGGGGGACCCGGGATCGAGACCCACCCCCCGAAAAATTTTTTTTATTTTTTTTCAAAAAATCAGTCTCTGTCTAGCTCAAATCGACCCTACGGGTATTTTTTGCGAACAATTGTGGATATTTAACCAACGAAAATTATCTTTAACAAGATTTTACCCCCCGCGAAGCCCTTCCCGACCGGAAAAAATGGTTGACGGGCCCTAAAAGTCACCTGAATTATTTTTTCGCCAGCAATTTGTGCTCAGAGGATGCGCAACGAAGTGCCGATTCGTGTCATATGCGCAAACCCTATTTTTGATGGAGTTTGGACATTTTACGGAGCAAAACATGAAATGCTTTGAAAAAAAGGGGGTTTCCCCCCTGCCGGAGCTAGGGTTACAGCTAACCCTAGCTCCATTTCCATCAAGTAGCGGTGGCGAAGTGGTTAGCGTGCTGGAGCCACACCTAGGGGGACCCGGGATCGAGACCCACCCCCCGAAAAAAGTCCACATTAGATCAGAACATGGATATTTTCCCACAGGCTTTGTATTGAATTAGGTCACGCGGCCCTATCAGCTGATCAAATTTTACATTGACTTAAGCTGTACAATGGATTATCAATGCTATTCAGTATTGACTATGATTAAAACAAAGTTCACTCGTGGTCAAAGGGGGATAATTTTGATATAGTGTGGTCTGTAGGGAACATACGATTCGAGTTATGAGCATTATCAGAATAGATAATTATATAATATTAATATTCATTGGGCAAATTGTCTAGTGTCATTATGGCTATACAACAGTTTACCTGTATAACCTAGTCCAGCTCTGCTGGACTCTGATACTGTATAATTTTATAAATCCAGTAAGCTACCTTTTATATTATGATCCCTAAATGTTTTTTTTTAATAATAACCTGTAATTTTATGGCATTAGTTTTATAGTTTATTGGCCTCTACTGTATACTGTAATACCTTTGATGAATATAATAATATTATAGGCCTACTATTAGTATTATTAGGCAAGTTAGGCTAGAGGATTTAAACTTTTAGTTCATCATTTAAAAATTAAAGTGGGCCTATCGTTTTAAATTTTATAATCAATCAAAAAATCGTCACTAAAAAAGTCTGTAGCAATAGGAAATTGGCAATAAGCCTTATTAGCAACAAAACCTGTTAAAGCTGGATCATTGAGTGGCTATCAGGCATTTCAAAGCCACCTCACTGAACTACTTATCTTGTCGTCACGTGATATAAAATGGCCGTCGATACGATGAAGGTTGTTGTGAGTATTACGTGTAAATCTTGCTTTTACTTTGGAAATTCTCACAAATTTTATTAACAGTCCACAGCAAAAACATGTTAATTCTTTGAAGAATAAATTTGCATCGGTAAGTTTTATCCTTATCTATAATAAAAGTGAAATCTTTCAAATCCGTAAATTACAAAGTTAAATTTCACACTTTCATTTTCAAGACTTTCTTTGACTTGGCCTATTCAGTGTTTTGTTGTTACATAAGGTTGCCTTTTTTTTAGACCTGTACAGTTTAAAAAGGCTATCCAGACCTGTGATTGAGTCTATTTTAGAAGTAGAATGTGAATCACAGACTCTTGACGCTCTTTTGTCATTTACTTTACTTAGCCGAAGCATTTTATAATGTGGTTGAGACTTGAGTTGATAACAACAGTCAAAAGTCACAATTCTTGATGGATTTTTACCAAATTTTGTAAGATTGTTTATTATTACTAGGCCTATCCCCTAACCGTTATGAAAAGTTGAAAAATTGATATTAGTCATTGCAGTGTTTGATTTTCACTTGTAAGCTCAAGGCATTACTGGTACCGTACCGGTACCGGTATTTTTTTTTACATGGTCAGAATTAGGGCGCAATACCTCAAAGTGTTGCAGTCCTTGTACTTGGTCCTAAAAACGTGTTCAATTTTAAGCTGGTTAACACTCTAAAAGGTACAATTCTTGATTGATTTTGAGGAAACTTAGTGTGAGTGTGCATAATCACCCAAGGATGAACCCTATTGAAAACGTGATCAATACTAAGCTTGTAATAAACACTTTAGTTCAGACACAATTCTTAATTGATTTTGATGAAACTTGTGACTGTTTATAATTACCCAACGATGAACCCCTTTTAAAATCAGCAAAATTGAAAAATATTTAATATGAGTTATTACCCTTGTTCTTGAAACGCATTAAATTTTTAGTACCTTTACACTCTAGATTCTAGAAGGCACGATTCTTTATGGATTTTGACAGAACTCAGTGTTCATAATCACCCAAGGATGAATTCTATTGAAAATCAGCAAAATTGAAAAATATTTAATTACCGTATAATACTTTATCATGAGTTATTACCTTTGTTCTTGAAAACGCATTTTAATACCCGTACGGTACCGGTACCTAAACACTCTAGAAGGCATGATTCCTGATGGATTTTGATAAAACTTTTAATACCAGTACATGTACCAGGTATTGTTCAGTTTTATTCCAAAAAGCTTAAAATAGGTAAGCTAATATGGCTGAAGATTGAATGTTTTTTGTAACTGTCAAATATTTATGTTTAAAATCAAAGCTGCGTATATTACCTTGCCTGGCAAGCTATCTTACGTTGTTAATTCTAAGAAGTAGTATAATTCCTTTAGATAAGCTTATTGTGTATTGGATAAAATGATATTCAATACTCCTTATTTGTTTTAGATCTAGAACTGAGAAGTATTTGATATTTTTGTTAAGATTTAAGGCTACATTCAGAGATATATATAAAGCTATATATTTTATATGTATACAATAATAACATGTTTATCAAGTGATAATCTGTTAAGTACCTATCAGGCCTTCTCCTTGGAAAATTGAGGTCAAAGTCAACTTGTTGTTAAAAAATGTCAATGTCACCTTGCCTAATTCTATTTTTGAAATATGAATTATTTAAACTTTGCCAATAACACATGGTGCAGGTCATTTTAAGTTTTTGGGTTTTTTTTTTTTGATTGTATGATTTATTTTACTTTTACAGAGATTAGCAGAGTAAGAAAATGTAATAGAATGATCAAATCTAAATAGAACCTGAAATTCATTATGCTGGGAAAAAAATGGAAGAAATGGTTACAAATTTGTAAGCCACAAGATACTCCACCCCGTAATAATGTGTTTGTTGAAGTTCTGGTATTAAATGTAATGGTGAGACGAAGATTGACTAGAAAAGATTTACTACATATCTCTATTGGTAGTTTACTACTCCTAGTTACAGCTTTTATACTAACATATGGTGTTATTTTACATCAGGTGGATAGAAAAATACACCTAGCCCATACTAAATATCAAGGTACCGACAAATCTTTAGTCGATTCTGAAAGTCGTCACACTAAACGTGTCAAATTCAAGTTCAAGCCAAGAGCAAATTCTAATGCTGCTGAAATTGGAGCTTCTCCAAAACGAATTGCCATTTGGAGACCATCTGACTTTTTAGGTAAACTTTCTGATATGCCAACATGCGTGAGCAATTCCAAATTTTTAGTTGTAATTACCTCAGCTCCTACTCATTCTGACCGTAGGTCGGCCATTAGAAAGACATGGTGCAATCCTTATGCTTCAGAACATTCTCAAGATTCCTGGCAGTGTGTGTTTTTGATTGGAAGTGTTGAAAGTGAAGTAGTTTCTAGAAAGGTTAAGAAAGAGATGTCAGTTTATCGTGATATTTTACTCGGCAGCTATATAGACTCTTATAGAAACCTCACTTATAAAGTTCTCAATGCATTCTCTTGGAGTAAATCCTACTGTCCTATTAATTTTGTTTTGAAGACTGATGATGATTGTTTTGTGAATACGAAACTTCTTTATCAATTTTTAACAACTTATAATGACAAGAATACAGGCTTGTATGCTGGCAATATATTTATGGAAGATTCCAATCGACCTGTGATTCGTAATGAATTAAATAAATGGCATGTAGCAGAAGACGCATATTCTGGAGAAAGTTACCCACCGTATGCTAGTGGAACTGGATATATTTTGTCTCAAGATGTGGTTAGTAAAGTTGCAGATGAAAGTGTGTATCATAAACCTATACCAATAGAAGATGCCTATACCGGAATAGTGGTGAATTCTCTTGGAATTGAACCTGTACAAAGTGCTCGATTTATGACATTTAGTTCAGGATTAACTTTATGTAATTATTTGTATCTCTTTGTGTCTCATAATGTGAAGGCAAATCAACAGTTTGAGATGCATAATAATATGATGATGGCACATTCAAAATGTCATAATGATGAAGAGGTCACATCATGGTTTTAGGTGTGTATAATACATTATTTATATTCATTATCATTATATTAATAAAGACTGCTTAATATCAAATTTAGTGCAAGTAAAGACTAAAGAGTTAAGAAATTTTTTTGTTGCACACTTTAAGGTCTTCTGTGATACAAGCATTTTGTGCATGCGACGTCATCAGGTAGTTTTTAAAGTGGAATCACAGACATCTGATTGAATATTGGAACCATGCAAATTAATGCTGTTAGTGTCTGCGATACACATCGAAAAATTAAAAAAAAAAACTCTGCAATCTCTTTAAGTTGATTTTGAGTTTATAAAACATGTGTCATTAATATGTTATATATTTCAGATAGACTAGAGAATAGAGTTACTGGTATGTTATGAAATGGTTGTGACTGAAAATAGAGTAAGATTGTTGAAGATTTTGAAATTTTATTAGATATTGAGATTCAAGTGTCATTCCTTCTTTTTTTGCGACATAATTGCTTTATTAAGTATTATTTATCATGCTATATTAGTGTATATAAGATAGTTTGATTTATCATGGATATATATGAGTCGGATGATTTTTTGATCCAGAACATTTACAACATTTGATAGATTATAAGATATATCTATACGATATGTCTTAAAATCTTCAACATTTTTAAAAATAATTTGTCCAGTTGATAATTAAGATCTTAAACAAGCAAAGATTAGTAGCACACTGTGGATCAAGGGTTTTTCCGACTCATATCCTTCTTAATTCAAGATGAGTGCTCAACAACAATTTATATATATGTAACAAAACCATAATATTGTCAGGGAAAATCATTCATCAATCAAAGTACGTTTATTTATTCAAATTTATAATGAAATTAAACATTTTCATATATCAAAAGAATAAAAAGATGGTATGATATATAAATCATATGATCTGTTACCATGATAGTTCTAGAGAGTATGAAAATATGACAAAATTCAAATTGACCTCTCTCATTTCAAATTGACCTCTCTCATTTCAAATTTCTGCACTAAAATTAGCAAGTCTGCAGCAAATTAGTTTTTTAAATAATTATTTTTACTGGATGTAATTTTTAAATGAAATTATGAGAAAAACCGACAGAATTATGAATTAAAAAAAAACTTTTATTTTGGTTCTTGAAATTTTTGACATAAACTTTTAAAATCTGACAGAACTGCATGTGACAGTTCAGAGGTTCTAATATTATTTACACATAATAAACGTAGTTTTGGTATTTCAAACGACAACCCACAGATATTATAAATATTTAAATTTGTTGCCAAGTTATAGATCATCGCTAGTGCCTTATATTATTGATGTTATTATTTAGTTATCTTATTATTTACTATTTACTTTATTTTGTATTGTAGTGCTAATTTTGTTAAGTTTATTTAGTTTAGTTTTTAGGACATATGTGTATCTAGTTTTGAGAGTTTTGGTTTTGTAAACTGGGCCCTGGTATGCAATGAAATGAAAGAAATCAACTTTATTCCTGTAAAACTTTGTCTAAAACTGTTATGATGGGACTTATTCATATTGAAGTTAAAAGAGATTCCATTGACCATAAAAAGTCCCCAAATTGTGTAAGTGACCTAATTTGAACACTTATATTCTAAATTATATTCTGTGTTAAAACATAACGTAACAAAATATACCCAAGAATTAAAATGCATTTGATTGCTTGTTCATGTTTAAGTTGGTTTGTACACTATGTTATTTTTTCTTATACCTTGAAATGTCCAGAAGGAAGTCCATTGATGTAAAATAGTGGCAGAGTAAAATAAAAGGGAATTTGATGAATTATAAAATTCTTGGTTAAATCAATTGGTGTGGGGTGTATGGTTATGGTCTGGTTATGTTGTACTTAGTATGAGAGAGGTTGTGGTTTAAATGGTGATGGAAAGTATAGTTTTTAAATGGCATTTAGCAATTGTAAGCACAATATATAGACACAGCTTTATGGAACACTGTTTTAACCAGTGATTGTTGTTCCATAAAGCTGTGTCTATATATGATGGAAAGTATATTGAAAATATATTCATCTGTAAAGACACAAGTATATTTACGCACATCTTGGTCTGGCAGGATCAGTTAATGTTTTGTATTAAGGTAGAAAGAATAGTCAATGAAAGTTTATGCCAACAAAATGAACTGATTGTGTTTTGAATCATATTCGAATGTGTACAAATATTTTAAGTTGACTAAGTACTTCAACTTGAATTGTTGGTAGTTGGTGAAATGATATTAAGTAGGTAATAAAAATGAAATGAATTCATAGGATTTCAATAAGCTTATTATTTGATAGACATGCACACAGTGATTTATATTGTCACACTTTCAATGTGCCAGTTTTACTGTGTCATGATACGATTTTATTCAACAATCCCTAACCAAATCTATTATTGGGGTTTGTAAGTTCATGTTGTGGTTGATCTCGACCTGAATTTAGAAATTTCAACATGATCAGACAATTTTTCACTCACATTGTAAGAAATAGGGCAAAACTCTCCAAAGCTGCTAATTAAAATTAATTTTCATGTTGGCATTTTTTGTTTGTTTTTTGAAAAATGTATTTATTTAACAATTATTAGTGCTATTTTAAAAGTGATAAGAATTTCAAATTTGATTATAAACTAAGCACAAAACCAAATTATATAACATAATTTTTTTATAGAATTTTATTCAATTTCATAGTTTACAAGTTAATTTTCAGAATTAATTTAACATTAATTTAATTTCAACGATATATTTATGACATATTCTCATAAGACTAACCACCGGTGAAATTTTAAAGATTTTTATCTCTTGTATGGTTTCATATCAAGCTTGAATCTCAAAGATGTTTATAGATTAACACATAACCTCTATTTATGTTAAATATAATAATTATGTTAATATTAATAATTCATGTCTGTTTTACACATTCTAATCCTATCATCATTTTGAAATTGGTGAAGTATTGTTTCAAATTAAAAAAAAGTTTCTATGAGTAGCGTAGTAATTTTGAATTGCAAACTGCGATGTCGTACCCTTTATACTGAACACCGAGCAACAATAGTAACCCGGTAAAGCAAATATTATCCCTTTAAATTTTGATGTAAAATCGTTCAAATTTTACTTAACAATCGACCATGTTTTTTATTGTTATTGATAAAACATATTTCTTATTAGTATATCTGACTGTAAAAAGGGCATTATAGATTTCCTATATAATATATATAATATTAACAGATGGTCTCTTCTGTCATATTGACTGACATACATTCCTATAAATACAATAAAGGTCAACCTTTCATTCAAATATATTTTGACATCACACTTTTATTAAGGTTAGTCAGTCAACACATCATCCCCTGGCCTTCATTCCATAATGTTATGTTCACCAACAACAAACTAGTGCTTGAAATTAATTTTGCTATGTTGTAAGCTTAAAATATGTTGTTTTTTTTCCATTATTTCATTGTTCATAAGGCAAATTCAAAGAGAATGAATGTTTCTCATGCACACTATTTCTTCACTTTACAAAAGAAGTAAAAAATAGATCTTGCCTATGAATTAAAGGAATACCAAACCTTAGAGTTAGAATGGTAAAAAAAAATCTATGTTTTCAAACTTGTCTAATATGAGTAAATATTTATCAGTGGTGTTGTTTGTTTAAAAACTAAACTCAAAATATACATCAAACTAAGTAATTATCCATAAAACTATAAGTTATTAGTGAAAAACGTTTCATAACTTTTTTAGGCGTTTTTCATTTATTTATATATTATAATTTTTGGGCATTTATGAGATCATACAGCTAATCTGTAATTTATTTATGACTCCAAGTAAGTTCAATAATTATTATGTGTACTCTTATTGACCAAATTTGAAAATTTTGATTTTGTGATCATTCTTAGAGGAAGTATTCCTTTAAGATAAAAAGTCAAATGTCATTTTAACCATTATAAATTCAATGACAGTACAGCTTTTCATTTCTTTATGTAACCTTACATTCCCATTTAAATCAATAATGTTAAAATATATTGTAAATTTTATTTATGGCTATATTATTTGAGTCAGAAATTATGTTCAATGAGTAACATTGAATTTCAAACACCAAAAATACATGAAATTAGCTCAAGTGAAAATTGATGATACATTTGTTTGAAATTGGCCACCGTCCCCCCTATAGCTATGCCACTGATCTTTGTATCAAGGACTAATACAGCTTCAAGAAAAGTAACATTTCTAGTCATAAGAGAAATCGGAATGGCCCAATTTGAACCTAATTGTGTCCCAGATAATGTTTAACCTTTTGAAATATTTAAAAAAAACAAATTGTTTAAATTATTACATTGAGTTTTACATAGCTTAATTTTAAGATTTTGCTTTGAATGAGATATTTTCAGAAATCTGTATTTTATTTTGTAAAGTGAATGTATGTGTGTGCATGGTTTGAATTGGTTTTATGAGTATATTTAATGATTTCAGTGATTGAAATAATGGCTTTATTTGTAAATTAATTGATTCATACTCATTAAGCCCACCTAAATTATTATTATTATTTAAATTGGAAGGCTAATTATTCAATTGTTACTTTTGTAGAATTAGTATATTATTAAGATAAAATTAGGATTAGGGACCAGGTTTAAAGCAGCATATTTTTGTTTGATAGGAAGAGATTATGATTATTTTTCATGAAATTTTATATAAATAATTTTTATGAAATATTGATGAACATAATAGAAATGATGATTGTTTTAACAAAATCTGCCATGCACCTTACTTAAACCAGCCTATGGCATATTTTTGTGGGCTATGAACCTTATAACTGCCGGTCTTTTTGAAATTTTATAATTTAGTCTGTATAACTTAGTAACCTTGTTTGTCTATCATATATGTATATTCAGTTAATGAAAATGAAAATAGATTTTTGTGTTTATTTTTTAAATGATTTGATTAAGATATAGTTTGTACATCTTAAATTGTGTGAATGAATGAAGTGATAATAATAAAACATTTAATACATTTTGTAGTTTTTGATAACTTATCAGGTGTTGTATAACAAATTGCCTTGTGATCTGCATTTGTCCTTTGAAAAATGTATGCTTGTATCGTATTGTATTGTCTCTGAACTATAGGAATACCAGTACCTCTTAGAATGATCAAAAAAGCAAAATTCTCAAACTTAGTATTTATTAGGCAACTTGTCTGGTGCTATTGTAAAAGTGTACAATGTCCGCCAGTGGAAAATATCCGCTGGACATTTTGCACTAGTGAAATATGTCCAATGGACATTTTGAACTAGTGATTAGTGTCCATAACTAAATAAAGGACAGTTCTATCTAGCGTATTATGTCCAACACGGACATAAATACCCCCGGACATTATTTTCGCTTACACTATAACTATATATACTTTTATTGGCCAATTTTTTTGTTCATTCTAAGAGGTGGTATCACTTTTAATATACTTTATTGTGACTGCACTTTATATTGACATGGAATAAATTGAGCCACAGTGTTGTGTTCCTCACCAAGTGCACTTGATAAATGTTGGTTGAGAGATCGTCAAGCTGCTATTACGTGGTCAATGTAAGCCAATCATGGGACAAACAAATATTTTGACTCCTTGTTTTGGAATTAAATTTCTCTACAGCTTTTACAACGTATAAGACAAAAAAAAGATCCACAGGCTTTGCATGGTTCTGAAATTACTTTAAAACTGTTCCATGAAGTAATTCTAAATAAACCAACAAGATACATGCTGCTAAAAGGCTTGCTAAAACTGCAACAAATCCCCCAAACGTATGGCAAAAAATCAGTTGAAGGGAGGGAACTATTAGGGTGAAAAATAAAAGTAACATAAAATCTCGCATGAAACATAAAAACAAAGTTCATTATTCATTGCTTTTAATTAATTTTAGAATGAAGAAATTCAAAAATATAAACTTTCCATAATCAATACAAACTGACAGCCTGAAAATTGCAAGAGGATGAAATATAACAGTTTTTTGTTGGATGAATTGAACAATGAGATAAATGATACATTTGTGACTTCTAACTAGACTTACTTTTAGAAATATCTCTTTAAAATTCAAAACAGACAAAGCTCTGAAATTTTATTTCCATAACTTATGATTCTCGTGCTTTGGTGAATTGATCTCACACAGATACGAAAAAATTTCCAAAGCTTACATAATGCCTATAATGTCATTTTTTTTTTTTCGGTCCCCAAACTTTTAGGACTCAAATGTTTTCCATGCTAGAAGTGCAGGGTCAGTAACGAATAATATCACTGTTTTATGAAATATCAAAAAATTAATATAATCTATAAGAATAACAAATTATTGTATAAATTAGATCATGATAGATGAAATTATTAACAATTACATGGAATTCACAAATCATTTGAATCAAATTAATATATTTCAATCAAAATTTAATTATTCTTTAACTTATAATTTGGTAGGGGTTTCCCTATGTACAGTGGAAATACGTTTATCTGGATGTCAATTATCCAAAAACCCTGATATCCGCACGCTTTTTACTGGGAACAAAATATTTTTTATGTAAAATTACCCATCAATCCAATGATCCCATTTCCGCTACCACACCTCTGTAATTGGCAACCAAAGATCAAATTCTATAGTAATTTATACTCGCTTGCTTTATACTTTTGGAAATACATGGAAACTTGATTCAAGGTTATATAGAGTACTATGTAATGATATATGATATGAATTATTATGATATGATGTATGTTATATAAACAGTATGAAAATATCACTCTTATTATACAATATATACACAATTAACAATTTATACAATAGCTATGTATATTTCAATCAATATTTACATTTTTACAATATCTGTTAAAAAGATACACAAATGAGATATTTCTTCTCATATGTTCGATGATCTTACTACATCTTTCTTGACATAAAATTAAACCACTGCTGTAATTTTGTTGTCAAAATTCCTCAAAGCTTTTTTTTTTTCATTTATTATTTTGGGGTTTTACTTTTTTACTTCAAATCAATATGAAATGAAGTAATCATAATAATAATAATTTAACAAAGCCATATATCTTAATATGTATTTTATCAGATTTATATTTAGTAATTTCAACCATGAAATATACTTATTGCTTGATGATAGGTTCAAGTTGGAAGAACACATTAAACAATAGCTACCATAGAGTGCTCAGAAGGAGAGCAAAAATTGTCTTGGGTAGCTCTCGATTGGAGAGTTCTGAAAAGGTTAATCCAATTCAAATTTGGCTGAATTTATATTCAAATTCTATGGTTCTATTCAAAATGTACCCCTCTATTACCATCTACACCATTTTGATTTTCATTTACACCTACTATTTGATTCCATGAATTTTAAAATTAAAATTTTATTCCATAATTTGTAATAATATTAGTGGGTATAACTCAAAATAACCATATATAGTACTATCTCAGCAGTATATGAATGCTGAAAATGATCAGGGCCTTATTCTCAAAAACTTAACTTAAGATGATTTCAGTGTTCAGTCATCTGATAAGTCAATCATTAAAATAAATTATAAATTTAGTACTATTATTTAATCAGATTGCTGTATTTCTTAAAATCTGGATTTGGAGAATAAGGCCCAAGTTTTATAATGAAAATTTAAAAGTAACTTCTATTTTTATATATATATATATATATAACAATGGTAATTTACCATAATCATTCATATTATTTTCAAATTGTTATACATATATATAATTATATGAAAAATTAACTTTAATTAATTCTTATACCAATATGATATGAATAAACTATTGTTACAGAATTGCATCACAATTAAATAATAATATTAAAATTTACTATAAAGTTTTACTGGTGAGAAACTGCATGCATGATTTACTTTCATAAGTAAGCATTTTATCACATTTTGACCAACATAACAATTATTACTATAAAATCTAAACTATTCTACTTCTACAAGATAAACATTATTGTAAAGTTATAATGCTTCAACTGTAATATGATTTACAAACTCTATATAAACTCTGTAATATCATGTAGTGAGACATTTAAGATAAATACTGTTTTACAAATAAATATCTATTCAAATATACATAGCTTTATCGTCTTATTTAGATGGACAATCTTGCAATTGGAAATCAATAGAGTAATTCTGCTAGTCAGACAAAAGTTTCCTTGTGGCACACTGCATGTGGTCAAGACAAAATCCAACAAGGTGCAGAAAAGTATGAATTAAAACTTTATTTCATTTTGGCAAATTGCTGATGCTGCTATTGTATCTTGTATGAGAAAAGCAAAAACTATCTTTTCAGTATTAATTCAAGAGAGGTAGTGAAGATATAAGACTTAATATCAAAAGTGATATGATATAATACCTGGTCTATAACTCGGCCATGTTCGGCAGCCATCTTGCCTTGCAAATGGACAAGGGAAGACATGTATTATTGAATGATTTTGATTGGCCATTTTGATTGCACGAAAAGATTACTCTTTCTGAAGAATGATTTTGGTTGGCTGAATTATAATTTTTTAAAGTCTAGTTTCAAAGTTTATACGAGTGGGTTCTGGAGTCAATATAGAAAGAACATTAGCTTAAATAAATTATAAAGTTAGAAATAAGTATGAAAAGTTACAAAACTGTTGTGGTTGAGTATATATAAAAGATATGTTGTAAAATTAACAAAGATAACCTAGAGAATTGTTATAGAGTTACCCCTCATTAGCATCATCATAGCTTGATAATGAACTGGAGGGAGAAATTGCTTGTTCATCTACGGACATAAATGATTCACAAGAACTACGAACACTTGGTAAATCTTTTATTCTATTGCAAATATTCGGACTTCTTTCTTTCTCGTTGATATCGACTTGATCACAATTTCGCTCTGTATATAACCCGTTATTATTATTACTAGTTAGCCATTCACAGTCAACACTAGCAAACTTAGCTTTACCAAACATCCTTCTTCTAGTAGCCAATTTACTAGTTTTATTCCCTATAGGAGGAAGTTTTGGTTCATTACAAATCAAATTATGGCTGTCCTCATCATCATCATCTTCCTTATCAGAATTTTCTAGAGCACTATATGATAGTTTCTGGGCCAGAGTTTCCGACAAACTTTCAGATAATAAAGTACTTTTTGAACGTGAACGTAATATCAATTGATGATTGTTCCATTTAGCACTACCATGAAGTGATTCCATGTGTAACTCTTCAGCTGCTTTCCGTAATAATACAGGTGAGGCTGGTAAAGATTGACATTTTCTACTAGACCCTGATTTCTGTTTAAAATTGAAGCTAGATTCTGGTGTGACTGGAGTACAAGGGGGAGTAAACATAGCAGTTGGAGATGGTAGGTCTTCTGAATGGTCTTTAGGTGTACCAAACAGTTTCCTACCATCTTTATATTTGGTAGAAGATAAGAAAGGATTGCTCTGAGCTGGTAAATAAAAATGATCGGCCTCACTCATAACCTGTCCTATTGAAAAAGCTGAAGAGAGATCTTCTTGATCTAAAGCTTCTACATCACTTGAACTATCATTAGCTTGTAAGATATTATCTTCAGACTTTGACCTTTTACAGACATTTCTTTTATCTGAAATACCCAAAATTCAAAATATAATTGCCGCCCTAATTATGTGTAATTATTGGTAGATGGCACTTTGGTGGTGCTCCTTTGGAGTAACAGAAATAAAAAAGAGTTCCAAAGACTATTTTCTGGACTTACATGAGATGGACAAAGCTAACGAGAGCTTATGCAATAATGATATTTGGCATGGAAAACACTGCCTATTTTTAGCAGATGCACATTCTGTATCACATAATATGGCCTTGGTGTTTTTTGTACCATCAGATTTTTCAATTGTATTTAGGAGCAAATTCATCTACTATTTTGTAGGGCTGACATTTGTAATGCGCAAAAGAGTCCTTCCCAATGCCAGGATAAATTTTTCAGGTTTGCCAGTAATCACTTACTAAATACCCTGAGATAATATGGAGTATTAATCTTACGTGGTGTTCTTCCCCTTGGATCAGTGATTTCTTCATTTAGAAGGTCATTCTGTAGATCCTTAAAAATTTTAACTAATGCCTCTTCAACTTCCTTCATTGCTGGTCTCTTTTTTGGATCCACCTATCAAAAGTCAAAATTAAAAAAAAATATATACATGTACTACTATTTGCTGATGACCAACAGATACAGAATGTGAAGTAGAGTAGTAATTTACAGCTTTGACACAATATATCAGATTAGATCAGTCACAGCATCTCAGAAACAAGGGTTGACATTGGTGATCAAAGTGGTTGTGGTCACATTGAACAGGTAGTTTGCTCTGATATTGAATTTTTTGACATGCTACATGTATTTTGTTTTTATACGCCCACATTGAAATGTGGTCGTATATTGCCGTCGCCCCTGTCCGTCCGTCCGTCCGTCGGTCCGGCGGTCCGGCGGTCCGTCTGTCCACAATTGGCTTGTGAACGCAATAGAGACCACAGTTTTGGTTGGATTTGAATGAAATTTTGTATGTAGTATTATATTCATAAGATCTCGGACAAGTTCGAATTTGGGTTTGATTCGACTAAAATTCACAGAGATTTACACCCAAAATATGTTAAAAATGGCTTGTGAACGCGATAGAGACCACAGTTTTGGTTGGATTTGAATGAAATTTTGTATGTAGGATTATATTCATAAGATCTCGGACAAGTTCGAATTTGGGTTTGATTCGACTAAAATTCAAGGAGTTTTACACCCAAAATGTGTTAAAAATGGCTTGTGAACGCGATAGAGACAACAGTTTTGGTTGGATTTGAATACAATTTTGTATGTAGGATAATATTCATAAGATCTCGGACAAGTTCGAATTTGGGTTCGATTCGACAAAAAATTCTTGGAGTTTTACACCCAAAATGTGTTAAAAATGGCTTGTGAACGCGATAGAGACCACAGTTTTGGTTGAATTTGAATAAAAAATTTTATGTAGGATTATATTCATAAGATCTCGGACAAGTTCAAATTTGGGTTCGATTCGACAAAAATTCACGGAGTTTAACACCCAAAATGTCTTGAAAATGGCTTGTGAACGCAATAGAGACCACAGTTTTGGTTTGATTTGAATAAAATTTTGTGTGTAGGATTATATCCATAAGATCTTGGACAAGTTCGAATTCCGGATCGATTCAACAAATATTTACGGAGTTTTACACCTAAAATGTGTTAAAAATGACTTGTGAACATGTTAGAGACCACAGTTGTGGTAGGAATTTAATAAACTTTTGTGTGTAGGATAATATTCATAAAATCTTGGACAAGTTTGTAATCCGGATCGATTCAACAAATATTTACAGAGTTTTATTAGTTATGAAATTAGATGCTTTATATTAACAAGATATTGGATGAATTCAAATCTGAACACCATCCAACAAAAATTAAGATAGTAACATTCCTTGATATATTGACAATTTATGTAGTGTAAGTGGGCGTATATTGCTAGGCAACCACTTGTTCTATAATTTGTATTCAAGGACTTTCATATTTTCAAATTTTGTTTCCTTCGGTTTTTAAATTTTGGTTTTTAATCACTACATTAGGATCTCACCATGTTATTAAAGACAACTGTCAGGTTGAACTCTGACCTAATTTTCAGGGTTGGACAACGACATCTTGAAGTAAATCTGTGAAAATTTTGACAGAGATCACTTTACCAATAACTGAGATACTATTTGTCTAACTTGGAGACGTTTTTATTGGGACACCTGATATATTTAAGTCTTCTATAAATTATCATTGAATTCAACATATAGAGCTTTTTTGGCAATGTATTAATCAGAAAATCAGAAATTTCCTTCTGCAGAAGAAAATTCAAGTACTTGCCAAATTCAAGAGATTTTGTCAGAGTCAAAACATAGAAAATGTTCCAAAATTGTTTTATCAGATTGCCCATAAATAATTCAAGAGAATACTTACATGGCAACATTTAAAAGCTAAATGAAGAAACTCTAATGGACTGTAAACAACCATCTCAGCTAATGCTACGTAATCTACACCAAAATTCTTCAGAAAAAAAAAATACAAGATGAATAAGATACAGAGAAATTAATCACCATATCAACTACGTTTCCACTGACAAAAAAAGCCGGCTTTAAGCTAGCTTTTGTGTGTTTCCACTGGGCAAATGCCGCCCCATTACAGTTCGGTAATCGAAGCTTCTCGTGTTCGGCAATTTATCAGGGACCAAATAAAAGCTTTCATCTACTCAGAAGAAACAAATATGTTTCGTAGTAATGTAGACTCTTTGAGATGAAAAACTCATTCACAGAGTGATACCAATGCTACATTTATCATGAGACAATCATGGCTCAGATCCAAACAAGATATTTGGGCATTCATAGCTTAAAGCTAATCAGAAACAGACCAACCAAGTTCCTTCAAATTTATATGAAAATATTGAAACTTACAACAGTGCGTGGTAATATATCTGGATCAGCATCAATTCTAGCTGTTATTTCACATAATATAACACCAAATGAAAATACATCAGCCTAAATAAACAACGAACAGACATAATAGTTAGGTGTCGCTAAAATGCAGGACAATTGTGATAGATATGGGATCATAGTAACCTAATTTATGTATATTTGCAATGTATAATTAAATTCCTAGGAATTATTAAGATAAACAAATGATAAGCAGCTTTGGGTAAGTGAAAAATAACTGTATCTTTGCTTTTAAAAAAATTGAGAAGTCTATCTGCGTCAGTACTGCTATAACAGACTATGTGACAGAAACTAAATGACGTCAAGAAAATAAAGTCATAATATATTATACAATACAGTAAACATCAAAATCATAATGGCCATGTGATATTGGCTTGTTAAACAAAACAAATCTGTATCAAATTTGTCGTCAAATATTAATAAATACTCCAAAATATTATAACATTTTTAAACAGATTTTTTTCACATATTTAAGAACTTTACATTTTTGTTATCAGTAATTGAACTTTAATCTACGGAAGCGTATTAGGGCCATTCATTTTTTTTTTTTTTGAATTTTCAAGTTAGTATCCTGAATTTCCAAGTTAGTATCTTGAATTTCCAAGTTAGTATCTTGAATTTTCAAGTTAGTATCTTGAATTTTCAAGTTAGTATCCTGAATTTTCAAGTTAGTATCTTGAATTTTCAAGTTAGTATCCTGAATTTTCAAGTTAGTATCTTGAATTTTCAAGTTAGTAACTTCACTACACCTTCAATGAAATACAAATTAAAGCACACAACTTTCAAGATACTAACTTGAAAATTCAAGATACTAACTTGAAAATTCAAGATACTAACTTGAAAATTCAAGATACTAACTTGAAAATTCAAGATACTAACTTGAAAATTCAAGATACTAACTTGAAAATTCAAGATACTAACTTGAAAATTCAACATACTTAAATTCAAGATACTAACTTGAAAATTCAAGATACTAACTTGAAAATTCAAGATACCCATTTCAACATACTAACTTGAAAATTCAAGATACTAACTTGAAAATTCAAGATAATAGCTTGAAAATTCAAGATAATAGCTTGAAAATTCAAGATACTAACTTGAAAATTCAGGATACTCACTTGAAAATTCAAAAAAAAAAAAATGAATGGCCCTAATACGCTTCCGTATTAATCAAACTAGAACCTTTTGGAATAGAAGTAGTCAAGTAAATTGATGTCAATAACAAAGTGGCTACAGCTATTTCCAAAGTCTTGCCATTACATCTTATGACGACATGTGTATCTGTGTTGAAACGTTATGTGCCGAACTGTATTAAAGAAGTGTGTTATATTCCATAATATTGTCTTGTGTTTTGTTATATTATGTGCTCCTCGCTTCTACATGTTGTTCAAATCTTATATCAAAGTATGTGTAAATTGAATTCCAAAAAGTATTAATGAAAATGAAATTGAGCTCTATCGTCTTGTAAATTAATCGCTTTAAGTCTAACAAAAATCAATGTTCTTGTTATCAACAAATTAAGGTTTAGGGTAAATAGGTATTAAAAAATTATCAGACTTTATAATTAAAGATGTAATTAAATCAATGTCTAGAAAAATTTCTTTATCGACATCCAATCACAATGTACTTGATAACTTTGCCAAGTTAAAATGGTTCACATGGTGAAAATTGGCTCACTTAAACTGTTAAACATTTTCTTGCACAAATATTCCAAATTCTTTATGACTACCTGCACACTAACTAACCTCAACAACAATGTCAAGTCCAGCTAGCTCTTATTTATATACTGATTATTGGCTTCAAGTTTTATATTTACCAATGGTTGAAAAAAACTTCAGATAACTGTTTCAACTTTATTTTGAAATGAACTAGCCAAATTTTATTTCCTTTCGTGGTTTAGATAGTTAGTCGATTTATTTTTGATTGAATAATAACCTTAAACTAATATATTCATTTAATTTATGAAAGCTCATTGATAAATGATTTTGGTATATATACTAAAAAAAACCCTTAAAATATAACTGTTACAGCTACAGTTCTTTCTTGTGGTTTAGACATCACATGTATTCTTTTAAATTTGAATAGTAAATAATATGATGCAAGCTGGATAACAAATATAAATGTACTGTTTTATTTATGTCCCAGAAAGTACCACTTATATACTAAAACTCAATGTGATAAGTGACTTCTTTAAAGTGATTAACCAGGGCTTGCCAGGCAAGGTAACATACGCCCACTGGCAGCTGTCGGAAATGATCATATTTTAATTAACGATAATACAAATTTTATTATAAAAGTCAAGGACAAAACTCAAAAACTGTTCATCGAAAATGCATCAAGTTAGAACTTGTTTAGGATCTTATCAATTGCAATAATCACACCAAGTTTCATCAGAATCAGTTCAAAATTGTAGCTTCAATCCTGCTCACAAACTATTTTTGACGAATTTTGACAAAGTCAAGGGCAATACCTCAAAATTCATTCAATAAAATTGTGTCAAGTTAGAACTTGTCTGAGATCTTATCAATTCCAATGATCACAACAATTTTTAATAAAATTGGATGAAAACAAAAGCTTCTATTGTGTTAACGAACAATTTTTTACGTGTTTTATGAAAGTAAAGGGCAATAACTCAAAATCTGTTCATCAAAACTACGTCAAATTCAAACTTGACCGAGATCTTATTAATCTCAAGGAGCATACCAAGTTTCATCAAAATTAGATGAAAACTGTAGTCTCTAGAGTGCTCACGAATCAATTTTGACGCGTTTTTACAAAGTCAAGGGCAATAACTCAAAACCTGTTCATCTAAAATTCGTCAAATTCAAACTTAACCCAGATCTTATCAATTCAAAGGATCAAAGCAAGTTTTATCAAAATCAGATGAAAACTGTAGTCTCTTGAGTGCTCACTAACCAAATTTGACGCATTTTTTTCAAAGTCAAGGGCAATATCTTAAAAACCGTTCATTGAAAATACGTCAAATTAGAACTTGACCAAGATCTTATCAATCTAAAGGATCATAGCAAGTTTCATCAAAATCAGATGAAAACTGTAGTCTCTAGAGTGCTCACAAACAAAATTTGATGCATTTTTGCAAAGTCAAGGGCAATAACTCAAAAACTGTTAATCGAAAATACGTCAAATTCGAACTTGACCGAGATCTTATCAATCCAAAGAATCATAGCAAGTTTCATCAAAATCAGATGAAAACTGTAGTGTCTATTGTGCTCACAAGAAATGTTGACGGACGGACAGACAGGGGCAACGACAATATACGACCACATATTCATGTGGGCGTATAAAAAGAGGTTTTTCTATCATTTGTATGTGTATCGAGGACAATTATTCATCTTTAAACTGTCTTAACTTAAAGTATTTTGTGAAGACTGTGATGTAAGCATATTTCAAGGTAGTAACATCATCAAAACTTAGTTTAAGTTTAATTGCTAAAACCACAGATTGAAAATTGGGACGGCGCAAATTATGTTATCAGTACTGTAAGGCTAGAAATTAATGCGTCAACAAATTAATGCGACATGGGGTATACAGACTAAAATGCGAGTACAAATTAATGCGATCCGCGATAGGTGTCGCATTTTTTAATATCATAAAAAAGAAAATGGAAGTATGACCTCTAATCTTATCAATTAAGGGTTCTTTTCATTAAAACTCAAGCCATGATCAACGAGTTTGATTACTAATCAGCTTCAAATTTAGAAATTACCTAATTACTTAATCCAGCCCGGTCTCAATTTAAATACTTAACCTATACTATCTTTCGTCCATAAAATTCACTTAGAAATATGTATTTTAAAATGCGGATACAAATTAATGCGATCGCGGATAGGTCGCATTTAACGCATTAATTTCTATCTCGCAATAATTTGTAGCCTTACAGTATCTAAATATACATAGAAAATTTAGAAAACCTCTTTACAATCCCTTTAATAATTATGGCTTAAACTTAAGCCCTGTTTATACGACCACGTATACTAACATAAGTAAAAATAATTATGCTAGTAAATATACTCACATAAGAAAAAGTGGTTATGTAAACGCTTTTGCAAATAAGCAAAGTACTTTTTTTTTTTCACCTCAAGAGGTTGTGCAAAAGTAAATTTACTTATAAGAAAATATACTCCTGGAGTAAATATGCTTATGTGAGTAAAATATGGCCGTATAAACGGGGCTTAAACAGTATTAGAATCGGTCAATGCCAATTCCTGTTAAATCAATCTATAACTTACCATTTCATTATAAAATTCACCACGTAAAACTTCAGGTGCCATCCAATAAGGAGAACCAACTATAGATAATTTCTCATCAGTAGAACTATTAAAATTACATTAATAAAACATTAGTTACAAGTCTGTATATTGGATATGAAACCCAATTCACACCACCTGTATTCAAAAAGGAATTATATATCTAAAATAAGCAATTGTTTGTAAAAAGGGTGTCATGTAAAAATTTGAATTCAAATTAAATTTCAGAGGTAGTGTTTTTTAATCAGGGGCCTTATTCTCGAAAACTTAATCTAGAAATACAGCAATTTGATTGGATCATACACCATAATTTAAAATCAATTTTAGTGATTAACCAATCAGATATCAAGAACACTAAAAACATCAGAATTTAAATTTTCAAGAATAAGGCCTCAGGTTACTACACTACATGTATGATTTGACAATTTTTCAGTCGATTTGACAAAATAAATAAGGAAATCTTGAACGCAATATTAAGATGGTTGGTACATACATAAGTTAAGATGTATAAATGTAGTGATAAATGGCAAATACTCTGCACATTGTAAAGAAAGGCAACAATATCTATGCATAATTTGAGATATTTCTGTATTGAAGTAAGAACAATTTAATTTCCAATAGAATAAAAAGCCACTGAGCATAGTTCTAGCGAGTTAATATTTAAGGTTTTCTTATAAGAGGAAGAGCTTAAAATTGTATCCAGTTGACAGCATAATTAACTAAACCCTTGGAAATGGAACTTGTAATTTTGTTTAATTAGTTTAATTATAATGTTGTCTATTTTGAGTAGTTACCTTGGTATTTTAGCAGCTAAACCAAAATCTGCTACAATGGCTCTCATGACACCATCAGGTTCTACCTTTACCAATACATTCTGAATTAAATATAAAAATATATAAAATACATACTTTATTTATTCATTTACTACAGTAATAAACCAACATAATTAGCTACACTCTTATCTTACTGTGTAGTAATCAAATTTACATAGGATAAATATCTAACCAAAATAATACAATTTTGGCAATAATATTTTGGAAATTTTGCCAATTTCTCTTTTATAGTTCAAGTGACCTTTATGAACCTGGCACTAAAGCCTCTATCTAATTTCGTCAAGATGATACATTAAAACAAATTGTAGGTATATGTTTTCCAAAACGTTTGAAACCATGCATGATCGTCGAGAGATGTGGATTCAGACCACAGAAAATTCTACAGTTGGGGTACCCTGATGTCAATTGTCATAGGTAATTATTTCATAAAAATCGCATCCTCCAAAGGATTGCAAAATTGAGTTGTATAGCAGTGGACTCCTCCAAAAAAAGAAAGAAATACCATTAGGTATTTCTAAAAAATTGAGCATGATCTGCTTTGCGCATGACAACTAAACACTATTATATAAATAAACACTATTATATAAGTTCACATTATGACATACAGATCAATTTATTCCCAACCAAACTAATTGGCCATGATGCTAAAAACAGCCTTGTCATTTTTCTTGGAATTACAGGAGTAGTGTTGTCAAAGATGTATGAAAATCTCACCCTGGATGTTAAATCTCTATGTATGAAACCTCTAGAATGTACATATTTTAATCCTCTAGCTATGTCTAATGATAGTTTTATACGCCACATCCATGGTAATTCTTCTTCTTTGTCCAATAACTGACGTAAACATCCAGTATTTATATACTAAAATAGAAAAACAAATCATTTAAACAAGGTGCTATCATGAAGGCTTGAAATGGCATTGATGCAGTATGACGATGACCAGATTTTTTATCACATTACAGAAGATGTGGGAAAACCCCTATGATGTATTAAAAAAACAAATTATCAAATTGTGAATAATTGATTGAATTTGGATTGAAATCTGGTTAATTCAAATTAGATAAAACTTTGTTTGAATTATTAGTTTTGTTTTATTTAATTTTTTAACCTTTATTTCTATGTAGCCACAAGTACTACAACAACTAATAAATATAATATGATCAAAAGTTTAGTCCAATAAGACTGGATTGAAATATTTTTCGGTCTATAATTTAATATATTAACATTTTAACATTTTAACGCACTACAGTGAACCTTTGTGAAAATTTTGCATTGATATTACCGAAGTACGCAAAATTCTATAGTGATCTCCCTTGAAATTGCTAAACAAAATCTTCCCTGACAAGTTATAGCTATAATTTTACCACTATAATATGGTTAAAGATACCTGAACACTACCGAATGTAAAAATAAGGATTGAATGCAGATTTTTGTGCGTTCATTTAATGATGAACGCCGAATTTTCACATGTAAAACCCTGACGCCATTCATTCGATTAAACACATGAAAATTCTGCATTCAATCCTTAAGTAAATCCATTACATTCCAGGGTACTTCACTAATTCTTCCATTAAAGAAAAATAATGGAACAAAATATCATGAAAGTACTTAATCCTATTAGAAGCTGTTATCAAAAAGTTTATGATTGATTGTTCATTATGATTAAAAGGACTATTAATCTATTAACAATTATTTATTAATTACATCATTTCTTGGTCCTGAATACCCTAATATTGATTAAACACTGCTTCATTTAATTACATTTTCTAATATCTTACAATTTTTAACGGTATATATTAATATTTTCTTGGTATATTTGGTACACAAGATAAAAGAGATTTTCCTTGTTTGAGTATTTGGGAAACACCTTACATCCAAAGATTAAAAAAAAAAAAGTGAGAGTAATATAATATATGGTCCAGTTTTTCTGGAATTAGAGAAACCACAGAAAGTTGGACATGGGAAGTGGGAAAAGTAGAAGCTATAGCTACTGTCAATGTTCACAATACAAGAATACAAGGGATAGAATGTCTTAAATCCTGGGCTTCTCAAACTTTTTTGGACAATAACACAAAACTCTTCCAAACATTTCTTTAACTGACCCCAGATTTTTTTTTGCTTGGCTTGCTGCATCCAGTCAACATTTGATTGAGATAGGAAAAACCCCTTAGGAACTAACCTCTTGTTAACCCAAATTTGGAATAGAGGTCTTAAATGAAACCAAGTGCAACTATTGAATATTTTTCTCATTTCTCTTTTACAACTAAAAAAACATCTGCACCAGGAAAGAGGGCAATGAACCTAAAAAGCACCACATAATATGAATTCCTAATTGACAGAGATAAGTATAGAAAACATTATAAATGCTGACATGGTAGATCTGAAAGCATCCAAGTATATTGGGGTAAACACTTTTCTTAAAGAGCATGGTCAATGACCTGGTATAATTTAACAGAAGACTGAGCTAATTATGTATGATGTGAGGATATAGAAATCATACAACCAAGGGAGATGTCAAGGTGGTATGTCAAGGAGTTATTAAGGATGTCAACTACAGTAAATTAAGATAGATTAAGTCTAACAGTATTATACAATGATCAAATATTATGTTGACGGGAGGTTATTTTCACCTTGACCTTTCTATATAGATACCTGTACCAAAATACCAACATAAACAATTACATATCAACAGATTGACTAGTTGAGAGTAGTTTAACTGTTCATTTGGCAAAGTACCATAATTCTACCGACTTTCTCTCTCCCACTCTGTTTGTAACAACAGTTATCACTAGTTTATACTTTAGTACATCCTCTATCAACCTTGCTACAAATACAAATAATATCATTTGACATAAATTGGCTGAATATTATTCCAAGGTCATTTCCAAACTATTTGCTTTCAGAACTGATTAGAATTATCATTTTTGTCAAATAGGGTAAATTGGTCAGTGTTCAAAAAATCCAACTTAGACAAGTTTAGCTTTATTGACAGAATAATTTGTTGCAAATGTTGTGAAAAAAAAAGAAAGTGTCCTTAGGTAAAAGATGTGAAATTTCCTACACTGAGAATCTTTTAGTGTAAAAATGTTATTGACTAGTGTTAAATGATGCTCTTTTGGTCAAATATATGCATTTACCAATTTGTCTTAAAAATATAAGTTTCGATATACCGGTATGTTTAAATGCATGACTAATATCATTGTTGAAATAAGGATGTAATTGACCTTAAGGAACCACTAAAAAAGAGTACCGATATTTACAATATAGGTGAATTCTATCGTAGAAATAATCTATTGCTGTTTCAAAGATAAAAGAAATTTCCATTTCAACTATTGTAATCATAAATATTTCAATCTTTATTATTATGTAGAGTTGATATTTACATCTTTACATAAATATCTGTCAACAAGTACATAAATATTATTAATTATGAATCATTACATACACAATATATTATTGTCACTGTGCCCTAGGCTAGTCTTAATATTGTATTACATTAGGACAGATGACCTTGATTTAATATAAGTCAACAAATTCATTAGGAAATTCATAGATTGTAAAGTCAAATTGTTCTTAATCTTGGGTACTTATCACTTATCCTGTGTCATGGTATTTGCAAGTACCTCAGGAAGCTTTTGAGGGAATCTTTAAAAGTTTTTACTCAAGTACTAGCTCAAAATAGAATATAATGAAACACTTCATACTCAAACATTGTGAAATTCTAACAGTAATGGCGCCTTAAAATTTATGCCTTCAAATCAATCCTGAAAATAGATCTTTACTTGAAATCTAATTAACAATGTACAGTAACTGTTTTGATCTTAATAAGTGAGTGATATAGGAGGGGATATCAAAGAATAATCAGTTTCAAGACAGTAATAAGAACTATGTCTATAGTTGACAATACTAGATAAGACTAATTGTAATTAACATCTTGGTAAAAGAAGACATGGTTATCAGAAAAGACAATGTTTATATACAGCTTGTTAATTACTTACTGAAATATCACATTAAAGGGGAATGTTCAGCATTTTCAAGGTTCGATTTGGGCCTTGGGCCTTGAATATATGTAAACAACCTTCAGAATCACTAGAAATGCCCAAAAATCGCACAATCCGTTCAATTGAACCCGTACCGTAACAGAGAGTTTGGAACATTATTACAGATTAGAAAACTGAAAAGTAATTTGCACTATATAAGTGACAGCAGTCTAATTAAAATCAGACCCTAATTTCGTTCGTTCGTTTTTTTTTAAATCCGGTTTTTTAACCACTACATTTGGGTCTGAGAACGTCGCGTTTTGCCAGCCGTTCAGGTTAACTTTGACCTTACCTTGATAAACATGACCTGATAAACTAGCCTACAGCACTTAAGAATCCTAGAATGCACCTATTGTTCGCGAACAAAATCCCAGCGCGGGAGAGGGCAAAGATCTGATTGGTTAAAACAAAGGTCATTAAGGTTAGGTCAAAGTTAACCTGAACGGCTGGCAAAGCGCGACGTTCTCAGACCCAAATGTAGTGGTTAAAAAACCGGATTTAAAAAAAAACGAACAAACGAAATTAGGGTCTGATTTTAATTAGACTGTAAGTGACAGCTTCTTTAAACTTTCAACATTTAACCTTAGAATTGTTTATCAAAGGTTTTCATGACCCAAGTATCATGTAACTTATTCAAATTCAGAGTAAACTTTAATTGTCATGAATATAAATAGTATTGAGAAATCTGATATTGTAGCAGATAGTTTATCTTTGGTGTTAACCCAATTTTACTATAGAAATAATGTTGATTTTATAATAGGTTTGAATAATTTGTTCTTTGAATAATGATCAAGATAATCAAAATACTTTTTCTGAGATCTCCATTTGCCATAGATGATCAAACAAAATTGTTATGCATCTCTTTTTCATCAACCTTCTCAACATAGGATTTGCTTGCAAATAATTAAGGCTTTCTGGAATATCCATTATCAAACACTGACTTTAATTAACTGTGTTTTCACTGACATAAAAAGCCGGCTTTAAGCTAACTTTTTTGTGTTTCCACTGATACATTGCCGGTTCAGCAATTGAAGCTTTTCATGTTCGGCAATTTATTTGGGGCCCTTTTATTTACTCAGTGGAAACACAAAAAGCCGGCTTTTTCTCGTTCGGCAATAGAAGGCGCGCGCTGTTTATCATTAACTAGTAGAGAAAATGATAGGTCTTGTAGATCGCGTGCTGTCTATAATGTGTGACTTTGTGATCGAGACCAAAGTCGTTCGGGAACCTGGGGCCAGTTTCACAAAATCCTAACTTAAGATGATTTTAGAGTTCCAACAATCTGATTGGTTAATTACTAAAATCGATTTTAAATTCAGCTTTATTATCCAATCAGATTACTGTATTTCTTAAAATCAGGATTTTATCTTAGTTAAAATTTTGTGAAACTGGGCCCAGAAAAACTAAGTGTAAACGCAACGTGTTCGGCAATAAAGCTAGGCTAGCTTTCCTTCAAAATTCTCAGTGGAAACGCGGTTATTATGACAATTATTGAAGGAATTCAACAGAATCAAAATGAAGAGGTCAGTACAAGTATAGTAATTTACAGAAAAACATATAATCTAGATCAGTATTTTAACCAGATTGATTAAAAATTTCTAAGTGAAAATACCAAAACTGTTTCATAATTGAACAATGTTGTAATGTTAACAGAATTAGAAAAAAAAACCCCAAAAACAGAAAGCCTAATGATTTATCTTCTTCACAGAACAAGATTCTAGTACTTGTAACTTTCAGATTTAACTATAATTGACAAGAAGCCAAATAATCATTTCTGTTTCTCAATAGTCTTGAGCATCACGGTAAACTTTTGTCAATGTTCGAGACTAACATTATATCTCTGCCATGATCAGCAATCAATCATTTGCAAAAAAAAAACAAAACTCTTGTTTGAAGGCTGATTTTGATGCATTAGAATAAATATTTTGATAGGCTGAACTATAATTTATACGTTATGGCAATTTCCGCTTCATATACTAGATTATTTAGCAAGCTAGTCTAGATCCAAATTTTCAATAATGTTCCATGGTTTTTGTTTCATGTCTTGACCCTCAACCACAATGACCTCTTCACTTAGAACCTCAGTTCCCAACATTTTGGAGTCAAATGATTAATTGGTTGATGTAATTTGATATTTATTCCATTATGCTATTTCTACTATTAACATATGTATTTATTGTTAAATATTAGATGTTACATCTTATGTGAGCTATATATGAAAATTATAACACTACTTTTTAAAATTGTCTAAGAGCCTTCTCAGATACCCCTTGAGAAGTTCAGTTCATTGGTACCCCTAAGATTCTTCTACCAGGTAAAAAACATAAAATGATATGGACAGTGGCTGATTTAGGAATTCATAAAGAGGGTGGATAGTGAAAAGAATGTTTTCTTAACCCCTGAGTGCCGATGGTGCACCAGATCCAACCCCCTTAATCCGCCACTGATTGGGTATGAGAGTCCAAAGCAGCTGAAAACCATATTTCTGGACAAACAAATGGATTCGTTATCCTAATATTCATTATACTTGTGTTTGTATTATGTATTAGTATTATGTATGAGCCTACTTGTAAGATATGATGTTATTATCATAAGTTTGTCTGTTGAATGTTTTATTATGTTGTATGTAGGTTATCATGTAATTAGACTATAATTAGATATACAGTAAGATACTACTAACAACATTTAACGGTGTGTGCTTTCTTAATATTCACCAGTATCTTACTAGTAAATGTAATAAGGAAACATTTTATAGTCCAATTCTTAGAATTGATTTTGTAGATATAAATTCCACTAAATCAGGAAAGCTATTTGACTGTCGAATAGTAATTGGACCATCATCGATTGATAAAGTTTTTATTAACTCAGTTCATTTGGAAATAATTTTTTTCCTCAGTTTCACATTATGGTTGATGATGGGAACACTGTCTATAAATTGACTTCTTTTAATGAAAATATTTCAGTCAATTATTTCAAGAATGTCAGAAGATAACATTAAATAAATAATATCTCTTAATTTTTCATTGTGAACATTTCAATATTCTTCAGGAATATTTTGGGTATACCACTTCCTGAAAGTTGTCTCAATATACGATCAACAAATAAATTAACGATGGCATAGTGATCTATCTTTAGATTAAACTCAGTTATTAACCAATCAGATTGACTATTACATTCTCTTGTTCTCTGGATACTAACTTTAAGCCTTGTTACATGTAAATAACTATACCCATTGTTAAAGGGGTGTCATAAAGAGGTTTTCTAAAAAAAAAATTCACTTGCACCATTAAAATTTTGATTAAAACTAACTATTTATGACTTTTCTATCTAAAGGGTCTTCTGTGATACAAGCATATTTTGCTATTATTGATATCATCTAAAACTATTGCTAGAACCACCAACATCTTATTTGGATAAATGATTTAGAAAACTTCTTAACAACCCCTTCATTCCATCTTTTCTCTTTTTTTACCTTTTTTCTTCACGCCACACAATTAATCATTATCTTTGTAAAAATATTTTCTTTTTTAGTCAACTAGTGATCAATGGTCGATAGAAATTGATTTGGTTGTATTTATTATTCAGGCCATACCCTATCAAATATACTGAGATGTGGTCATTGAACATCAATAAGTATAGAGGAATCATAGAAAGACTTGATATTGATTAAAGTATTAGGTCAGTTACCAACACATCTATCTACTTATAAAATAAAGGAAGTATCGGTATAAGGAAGGAAAAACAGAAACCAGAGAATAGAAACTCTAGTCAATCAGATCCTGTTTATCAGAAAATCAGGACATAAAAATAAAATTGAAGAACCTGATTGATTGACCATGATATTTTCCAAATTATCTATATACACAATCAAATTTAGGTATTCTGGAAAAATGAAGATCACCAGTCTTTAAAATGTCAACTGAAGAAAGAGCCCAACAGTTCCAATTGATCAAGTAAATGACAAAAATGTTTCAAATTCTCCAAACAATTGAGCCTTTCAGACAAGGCATTATCTCTTGAAGTGTGAGTAGAAAAGCCTACTTCTGTTATTTAGTCCATGTTTATTAATGTTTCTTTTCAAAAAGTCTAATCTTGATAGAGTAAAAGTGAGTCTAGAAATCTTTCTTCATTATTCCAGTGGACCCAGCTGGGTATGGATAATCCAGATGAGATCAATGCCAAGAGCTTTAGCCAAGGACCAGCTGGTAGAAAGATCACTTAGTTGTTTTCCTTGTAAGTAATGGTTGGTTCATTGCAGTAAAGCAATTTGAAGGATTGAGAGCAGTAATTAGATGGTCAAATTACTAGTAAAGTTTAACTAGTAGAAGACTGACAAATTGTCTGTAAGCCTGATATATTGAAGGTATAAGAAGACATAATGACTGTTTTAATAGGAGATAATCAGGTTTATAATACCAGTAAGAATGAGTTATATTTACTGAAATAACAAGATAATATACTCACCTCTGTTAAAGCATGTAATTGTCCTTCGTGAACACACACTCCCATAAATCTGAAAAATATAATTAAATAGAATTACACGAGCAGACCAGGCTTCTGTCTGGTTTAATAATGGTTTATATTAGACCTATACAATGATTAAGGAGTTGGAAAATAATGAGAATCGGTACATCATCCCTTAACTCAATCTTAGACAAACCTTTTAATATCAGTATTAAAGGAATTGTAAAGTGATTTTCTAAACTTTGTATGCGTATCGGGGACACTGATAGCATCAATTTGCGCCATTCAAATTTTCATTTCGACATCTGTGGTTCTTGCAATTCCACTAAAACTAACGTGTTTTATGACGTCACTGACAGTGATCTACTGGAAGCTACTATTGATATCTATGCAGATCACTGTCAGTACCCGTAACGTCATAAAACGCATTAGTTTGAGTGAAATTGCAAGAACCACAGACGTCGGAATGGAAATAAGAATGGCACAAATTGATGCTATCAGTGTCCCCAATACACATACAGAATTTTAGTTTCCTTAATCTGTTGAATTTTAGTTATTATGAACCATGGTTTCAAGGTCACTAACACGACTGTCTTAAAAATACCTACATTTGAGGAATGGATGGAGAAAAAAACTGAAGAGAGATATCTTGATCTATATTTTAAATCATATTGTAAACCTCCTGTTTTTGATGAAACCAGCATTATTTTTACTGTTTGACATGAATTTATCAAGTTTACTTAGATGTGTTTCTGTGTGTGTTGAATTGTTTGCCTGCACTCATTTAATCAAATTGTGGTTCTAACATGTCTAATCATAAGTTCAGCATTAGCAAAAATATAAAAAATTCAAAAATATGTTTTGCTCTACAAGAGCCAACAAACCAAATCAAGAGTGATTAATCAAAGGCTCTGAAGATGAAAAGCTTGAAAATCTTTAGGGATTCAAATATTCTATAATGAAGGCGACATACAGACCAAAACCATACATCATTAGCTTTCTTGAAACTATGGTATGGTACTTGAACATAAACTAGTTAGAAAGTTAAATAGGTAGTAAATGTCAACTGTCACAGTCTACCTATCATAGTATATTATCAAACAAAACAAACAAACTTTCATCTTTCAGAATAATATGTCCATTACTCTAACATTAACAGATACCAAATTTCATTTTGAAGGAATTTAGTTTTTCTAGTCTTTGTATGTGAATTGGGTGTGTTTCAAAAGTAAAGTTTTGGTGTCGGATGGATTTGATAGATTATTTTCTCTCAAAATTTTGCAGCTAAACATGGAATCAAACTTCTTATATATATTAGGCTTGTCATAAAGTGTTCTTCAGTTTGAATTAAACCAATTTTGATTTGGATTCAAAATTTGAAAAAAATAGGCATTTTCTTTTTGGTGTCGGATGGAACGATAGAAATGACAATTTTCAATCGATGTTGGTTAAAGGTATATTCTATCAAATTTTACAGTGATTATGTCCTAAAGGGCATTTGAACAATTCATTTAACTATTTTGCTACACATTGTAAAGTAGTATGATACAACTCTTAGATTTGTCTTGTGGTATTATTGCTTGCAATTTGATTTTGTTTTGGTGTCGGATGGAAACGTAAAAGTGTCGGATGGAAATATATGTGAACAATCGTGTTTTTATCATATAATATCACTTTATGCCAAGATTATGAAGGCTACAGTTTAAATTATGGTAAACTGGTTAAAAACTTGAATAATGAGAATCTTTTAACTTATATTTGGTCTATGACAACTGCTTTGATGGCTTTAGATTAATACATACTTTTCCCACTTTTTTATGCCAAATTGTACAATATCTTGTTACTTTCCTTATTGTTTGGAAATTTAAAGACCTTTATTAAGCCTTTTAAAGATCTTTTTTGCTTTACCAATAAAAATATTTTGTGGTAGGTCATAAATATCTCTTATTTCGGTTTGATATCAGCTCTGTTGAATAATTTAAGAAGAAGAACCTATTATTGGTCATTTTACCAAATTTCCCGAAAAGTGCTTTTATGCAAATTTATTAAATTGTTAAACTTTAACAAAGTCTTAAATGCAATACAAACCATAAAACTACTGAAAATCAAAAAATTCTGATAATTTTCTGTGTCTTTTGGGTTTTGGTGTTGGATGGAAATCATTTAAGTGTCGGATGGAAAATATTTCAAGAAGGCACCAAAGTTTAAAAAACTTCTGTTGAATGATTTGGTGTTTATTTAACATGAATACAAGTTGAAAATTGATAGTTGGTTAACATTTTACATGATAAAAATTGTATTAATGCAAGAGATTGGACTAAACATATTGTAGTTGGAAACAAATTTCTGAAATTTCACTGGCATTGTGTATTTTTTTTGAAAAAAAAGTTTGGAATCTTAGAATTTTGATATGAAATGCATAACTTAAAGCTTGCCGCAGACGTGTGTAATCCGACACACGCAAATGACACAAGTGAATAATTTCACACTTCTGCGCTGAAACAAGCCTGTGTTTTAAAACACTCGTGTTGACTTTCACAGCATCAAACTTGTTTGATATTTTTCGACACGCATGTCGATTTACACACGTCTGCGCTGAGCCTGTGTATTTCGACACAGTACTTCTGTCTAAAGCGCATGCGTCAACTCTCGGTCAAAATGGCGGCGCCCTGTACTGTCGTGTCCGAAGTATTATCGTTGCCTGGGACTGATGCTGCTCCGCATTGCCGTTTCTTGTCGGGTAATACAGGGAGATATCATTTCCAAGATGGCATTAAATGACTCCCTGTCCAGACGATGAAATTGGCGAAATCAATCAGGGTCTTCGGCGTCCAATTCGCGGAGTAGGGTATCACATACCCCATGCCTCTTTCGTTTTAAAAGCCACCCCATGGACCATAGGTGCCTATTTGATGTAGTTAACCGTCGACGACGTAACAATAAAAAAAACATTAAAGTTTCTTCGTCTTCAGATGCTGACGATTCTTCACTATCCGCCATACTGTTTGGTCACGTGATCTCCGGTTGTTTTGGTCACATGATCTCTATGAATCAGCTGTGTTAATTTACACATCGTGTGCGGCAACGCTGTGACAATTGACACAAGTGAAATTAATCACTTGTGTCATTTGCGTGTCGGATGACACACGTCTGCGGCAGGCTTAAGATATATCTGACACAAAATAAACTTTGTAAAAAAAAAATTTTGATAAAATTTTTAGTTAGCCACCATCAAACCATTTCCATCCGACACCAAAACAGTGCCAGAGTCGTTAAGTAATTTGTTTGTATCTGAGTTTCATACAATTTTTTTTCTAAAATTCAACTGTAGTTCATTAGTATGGATATTCTTGAATATAAAAAAAACCACAGTCATGTAAAATCTAGGAATGAAAAAAATCAAGATTGAGTGAGACCACTTTTGAAACACACCCAATTGTGGATTTGCAGAAAATCATGATGAGATTATGACAAGACTATTCAATAAATATAACTCTACACATATTCAATAAAGATGTAATATGTCTTAATCAGAGATTCAGAAAATTGACATTGGGCTAATGACAATTTGAGCCTTATAACTCAAATTGGCAATAACAGATAGCTGATTAGAGGGATATGTTCACTCACTATTCGACCAATAAATTTTTGTCTCAGAACCAGGAATTTTTTCGCTATTCTAATCCATTATAAAGTTCACAACTCTCCCTCGAAATTTAAGCCTTCAAATCCCTGTGTAGCCATAATTATGAGCGTTTGAAAGTCAAAAATACGACTCGCCATTTAGCAAAAGACAAATACAGAAAATGTAAGATAAATGTTTAGGAAGGGATTATGTGATTTTTTGTGCAGTTCTAGTACTTCTGGAGGCTATTTACATACATTTATGGCTAAAATTGACCCTCGAAATTGCTGAACATTCCCCTTTAAACAGTTTTAGGTGTAATTAATTCAGGTACAAGGAACGTAAAAATTATTTAAATTATAGCTTACTTTAAAATATTAGGATGAGAGAGTCTATTCATTAACTGGACTTCACGTAACATATTAGATCTATTACTATCTAATGTATTCATTTTTAATACCATTACTTGATCTGTAGTTCTATGTGTCACCTGAAATATAGAAACATTCTGGGTTTATTGAGATCATCGATATTCGACACAAAATATGCCAGTAAATATTTTTACTACTAGAGAACTTAATACAGGCTGATTTTTTGGATGTCCAATGAATAGCCTCAAATATTTGCTGTTAAAAGTAGCTTTTCTCAAGGATGGCTAAAACAAGTCATTCGTTGGCTACATAATTGAATTTTAATATCTGAATAAATGTCTGAAAGTGAATCAAATAATTCAATGAAAAAACTGACGAAAAAAAACAATATTCAATAAAAAATTTTATATTGGCTTCATTCAATTTTTAAAGAAGGAATATATTAGTTCAAAATCTCTTTTATTCTTGAAGTCACTAAATTTAAATCTATTTGTGAAAAGCCTTGTCATTATTGGAAAATGTCCACATATAAATGTCAACTCTATCATAAAATTTCTGGCAAAGAACATGTTTGCTATAAATTGACTGCAATGAAAACATTTAAAAGACATGAAATTATGAAAAATATGTCAAGTTTAGTTGAAATATATTTAGGAAATATACAGGAGAAATGGTTCAAGCACACCAAGTCCGTAACCAGATTAAACAACCAAACAAAGGGGGCAGTTTAAACTGGGTAAACTCTTGGCTGCCAAAGCTGAGTCATAGGTCTGCAATTTAGCGAGTAGGAGTAGAAAAGCTGCTATCACAGACAGATGTACTAAGAAGAATATTGCAAAATTGCAGCTACTCCATTGACCTGGAGCCATCCCAATAGGCCATTTGGATCAACCTTCATCATTTTGTTCGAGACTATATAATGACACGGCCATCTTGCCCAGTAAATAGGCAGGAAAAGACAACTCTTGTTCAAAGATTGATTTTGATTGGCTGTTTTTTTCTGCAAAAGAAGAGGGCACTCTCTGAAGAAGATTTTGATTGGCTAAATTATAATTTATTCAATATGGAAATCACTGTATAGTATACGCAAGGTAATCTAGCCGCTAGTCTAGTGCCGAAGTTGATACAAGTGCCTAGTAGGCTATGCTATCCACATTTTTCAGACCAACTAAGAAAAAGAATTTATCATTCAGTTAAGGTCATAAGAGAGTATAGAGTACAATACTAACAATTATGTAAATTAAAGACCAGGAGATTGAATCAAGACAAGGTCAGTTTGACCAGTCAGGTCACCTGATGAAAAGACAAGAAATACTGCATAATACAGATCAATTAATCTATTTCTATCATCTTTTATTAAACAATAGCCTATACACTTTCACTCAATATGTTGTCATACTAAACACCTTGTCTTTATATAACAACTCAGACTTGATTATATTAATGGATTAATTCTATATATATAATTTTATACTATTTATGGCAATAAAGTTTCAAATACCGCTACTACAGACATAGCAGTGGCTACAGTGACCTCGTCCATAGTTAATCAGACTGTCATTTCAGCTCAAAATCCTTACCCTTGACTGTGATAAGCTTACATGTAATATTTTTGGAAACAGAGGACATCAATTTTCTGACCAGCTTCAGCTTATAGTCCAAAAGATGCAGCCTCTATTAGATTTTCTGAAAGCTGTCAACATAAAAATATCTTTAAGAGGCTGGAATAGGAAAGCATCCATGTTTCATGGACCCAGCGTAACGAAGCAATATGACCATGTCTTGTTGATTGCCCTTTTTAGAGAAATTCTTAAAGGGGACCAGTCTTCATTTTTATTGGTTGATTTGGGTCTTGAATATATTTAAGTATCCTTCAGAGGCACTAGAAATGTACGAAAATTGCGTATTTCCTTCAAATATACCTTAAATTAGACATTTATCTTCTATTTCTATAGATGACTTTGCTATATATTGTATAGTATCGCTAATGTGTAGTAGGGCATTATAACTTTAAAATGCTAATAATTATGGATGCACATGGATTTGAAGGCTCAAATTTCAATGGTGAGTTGTGATAACCAGTACTAAATTGTTGAGCTAAAAAATCCCCGTTTCTGAGACTTGGAAAAATCGACCCGCGAAAATGAAGCCTGTGCCTCTTTAAAGAATGTTATATTTTCTATTGCACTCCACTGTTCATCATTGTCTCCAAAAGCAATGGGCCTATGGAAAATCATTGAAAAAATTGTTTAGGTGATTTTTCCATTAAGTACTACTGGTAGTTGCTTTAGCTCACATTAGTTATCAAACAGCTATCAAAAATAGTTGTCAAATTAACCAGTTTTGTTACGTAGTTTTAATTCTACACGGGTATACCTCTACTTCTGTTCAATCAAGTAATACTTGGATAATGGCAAAAACTTCTGCACTAAACATAAGTGCAAAGAGTACGATACATGTAAAGAAAATAAAAAAGAAATAGCGCATCAAATCCCATCTCTGTAAGTTTATTTTGACAGTTTGGCTACTTTTCATAAATCTTGATAGAAATAAACAGTAAAGTTTGGCCAGTATTGGTCAGTGTTATTTAAAAGAGTATTTGTTAAACTAGTCAAATATTAGTCTATGAGTAAAGAGCTAGGCTAAATGCCATGAAAAGTGAAGAACATTGTAGAGATAACTATCTGTGTAACTGAATTTTTCTTTCAACAATTTTTTTTAATTTTCCTCTATAACCCTATAAATTAAATTGACCATGAAATAAATTTTTTATCAAACTAATACCGGGTATATCAATTGACTTGGTTATTGATTAATGTGGATTATTTTTGTTGAAATTCATTTTAACTCTCACTCAATTTTCTGAAATTATAATCCTACAACTTTTATAATTCTGTCTGAAAATACCTCAACACTCTGCATTGATAGATACAGATTCATAATTCCATCTTTATATAAGCTTATATGTCATCTTAGTCTGTGTCCATATCTAGTTGGATTGATTCCATTTTCTACTGTATTGATCTCCCTACACCATTTCAGGACCTCAACAAAATCTATCAATGACTATCAGCTTAAAGAGATATATTCACTAACATTTCCACCAAGAAAATTCAGAACTTGTAATTTTTTAGCTAATCTTATCTGTAATAATGTTCCAAACTCTCCCTTAGAATTTAAGCCTTTAAATCCCCATGTATCCATAATTATCAGCATTCAAAAGTCAATAATACGACTTGTCGTTCAGTAAGACTATGTCATAAGAAAACACATATATACAGATAATGAAAGATACATTTTTAGGTAGGGGTAAAATTGAAAGGATTGTGCTATTTTGTGGTAATCTGAAGACTACTTTACTTATATAAATTCAAGGCCCAAATGGATCCTCAAATATGCTGAACAATTTCCTTTAAAACTTATGCAGTATTATACGTTATTTTCTAGATATGTTACAAAATTCAAACCAGAAAACTTAGTAGAGACAATCGGTTTATTACAGCAGTGACACGCTGATTTCAGCTCATAATTTAGAAGTTTCAGATTATTCCCTAAATAAAACAGCAATTTAGATATTGAAATAATAAAAGCCTTTATTGAAATCAAGACAGCTTGTTTAGACATTCTTAACCAGATTTGTTTAAATTCAGTCAAGAAAATACCATTGAATAGAGTTTGACACAATGTCTAAGAAATATTTGTACCATCATTAATAGTAGCAGTGATGTGAAACAGGCTAATTCTGGGCCTAATTTACCTGCTTTTGTCCCTTTACTACACAATATTATAATTTGAAATGATCTACGAACCATATCAACAAGAGGTATTTATAATAAACAATTAAAATTTCTTCAAATATATCACCATGTAAGAAAATAATATGTCAATTTTTTAACATATTTTCTAAGGTGATGGTACTTCTCTTTGAAGGTGTCCACTTGCTTATATGGATCTTTATTTACAAAGCTTTTAATTGCTGATTTAGTTTTTTTAAGTAAAATATGCCGTTTCAAGTTTCATTTAATGACAAATTGTTATTCAAGTATTTATTTGACTTGTAAATATATTTATACCTATCCATGTATTTTAAACAGAGAATTGCTTCATTATTAAGGTTTTTAATATGAATATGCCATTTTATTTTTGCTCAAACTTTTATATTTTATTGAGTATAGTTATATCACCAAGTTGGTCTACTAATTAAGAATTTTCATTTCCAATCCATTCAATGAACTAGCAAATCTTTTAATCTTTAAAAAAGTTGGTATAAAGTCCAGAACAGACATAATATACCAATTAAATTCTTGTTGTCCTTATTAATAGTATTGTATCTAATCAAAAGAAATCTCTTGTTATCATTAATTTTTGCCCCATTCTGTGATTTTTCTGGCATGATGTCATAAACAAAAGAAACCAAGAAAACCAGAAAGCTGGGGATCTTGAAACTATATCTGTATTATGTAATATTTAATGGTTTTCCAGCTGGGTTCTCTGTGACATGAAGTGTCAGTTTCTATCCTACAGATTAGTGGTGCAGAAACTTTCACAAAGAAATTAAAAGACAGGGCTAAAGATAATTCACCATTTAAATCTAGGCCAGATAATAATACATGTCAAGTACTTTTATCATTATTTTGTTTCATCTCCTCAATATTTCCTGAACACTTCAATTTCAATCCCATTATCAAGGAATCAATTACAAGTATTGTTTCAATTTTAAGAGTCAATTTCGGTTGAGCATTATTATGTAAAAATAATAATGGTAGGCTAATAGAACTACATTCAATTTCATAATTCCTTTAAATATTCAAACTAAAAATTTCAAAATTACCTAGGTTTGATAAATAAAAGCTCCCAATAAAACATTTTTAACTGATTGTAAATCACTAATTTAATACATAATGTTTAAATAATAAGATATGGAAAATAAAATCAATTTAGTTGAAATATTTGACAAATGGTGTTAAGCTGAGAATTATTGTGATGAAAAAAATTAATATAAATAGAGTTAGAAGATATATAATATTATGAAGAAGCATGTGGTACCATTACAATAATAACAACCAGATTGGTAGAAAGTATATTATTAGAAACAAGTGGGAGAAGATGAGTGAAGAATCTCAAGCCTGATCAAACTAGATATGTGATTGAAACATTATATAATAAATAATACATGGCGTGTCCTCTATTTGCCTCACTTTATTACTTCATTGTGTCCTTCAGCATTGTGGTACAAGTTAAATTTCTACCTTTATTCAAGGTCATTATCAAATATCAGCTTCAGTTAGAAGTTGTTTTTTTTACCAATTTCCATGTCTACTTTTGTGTATAAAGACTGACAATAGTATAATATGCAGTCATCTCAGCACAAATCAGACACAAATCTAGGTTACAACTCATTTAAGCACTATTATTTAGACAAGTTATTTCAGACAATATGAAGGCTAAAGGTGAGCTAATGGTTTTTAAATAAATAACCATGATAGATTCCAAATCTGGGAGGCGTGGGAGCATGTGCAAAATAAGTAGACTACTTTGACAGAATCCACCCTTCTGGATCACTGTGATTGCATTTGTCTTGTCACCCCAGTTTAAATAGATAATAGGCAACTGCTATTTGATATTATTAATCTATTTCATGAGCTTCCCTTTAATCTTTGTTTACTTAATAACTGACAATGTAGATCATATTAACATTATCAATAAATAAACATCAATGTTAATATGAAACAATTATTAACCACACCTTATGATAACCTAGAAAATTAGCCAGGTAGAGATATTCAATTTGCATACTGTTTGAATCTGGTTTTCAGTGGCAAGATGCCAATCCTAACTAACTAAGCGTACCCGGTAGTTGAAAAATTTCCTGGTTGTAAGCAATTCAGTAATTCCTTATACCAGTACATACAAATTAAATAAAAAAGTTCATCCAAATGAAATGAAATAAAACCAAATCTAAATCTCAAATAAGTTGAAAAAAAAAAGAGAATCTATACTATACCTTGTAAACTTCAGAAAAAAATCCACTTCCAATTTTCTCACAGACAAAGTCATCAAGCCTAGTGAGCGCTGATACAGCATATCTTAGAGCTTGGCAACTTGACTGTGGTGGTTGGTTGCTTAATTCAGGAGATGCCTCTCTAGATTTCTGATGGTAAGTATGTTCATAATCGTCTGTCACACAATCAAAGTAGCTTCTTGGACGAGGAGCATCCAAAGTTACTGTTCTACTCCTCCTTAAAGGGTTTTGGGTATTCATGTTAAACAACACTTCTGCTGTCATGCCGATTGACGCCTCTCTTGTTCTCCTCTAATAGATTTAGTAAATTTCATCTACACGTTGTTCCAGAATACCATGAGGTTAATAACCTCTAAAATACATTAACCTTCAATTTATATGCTTTCTGAATCCAGTCAATTTAAATTTTCAGCACTGCCTATATTTACATAAAGTATAGAGCCTGTGTTATGCCAACTAATAAATACTTCTGAGTAGGCTTTCTAACTAAAAATTTTAAGGTCTGTTGTCTAAAAATTGGTTTACTGCCACCAAACCAATGTCTACCTAACCTATTTTTCACCAATTAATGATTGACAATGCCTTTCAGTACTAAGACTCAAAAATTAAGCACAAGGCTTAACACATACACAGGGCAACTGTCAGTGAAACACAGCCAAAGCACTTATAAAATCACATTGTATCCTTCAAACCACAAATTTGAATTGAAAAAAAAAAACACTATGTACAAGTTTAAGCCATGTGTTTGAAATTACATTTTAACAAGTCTCAAGGATACACCATTGCCACTTTCTCTATCGAAACATTTTCCTGTATTGACAGTTGTTCATGCCAAGTCTGTTTACTTCTTACTTGCCTCAGCCAAATGATGAGCGCTGTGCACTCTGGGTAATTTTTCGCTAAAAATGTAGGTCAATCTTCCGAAAATAGTTTCTTTCCTCTTTATTTTCTTTATAATGTCTCCTATCAATTTTCCCCGGATGATGTGACAACCTCAATAATCTAGAGATTTGGTTTTAGAAAATTGTCATTTTACACGTAAATCAATAACAACAAAATGTATCTTTCTTCCTTCTTTCATTTCGCGCACCTTGCAATCCGAGGTCAAGGTCGAATTTGAATGCTGGGAAATGTTGTTCAAAATGGCAGCTACCTCGAAAGGAACCCATGCCTTGCCAAATGAAGGAAAAAAGGATTGCAGAGATACCTACAATGACGAAATTGAAAGAAAAGTCGATTCTTCTGAAGGTGTACTCAATGGTGCTAATGAAAATGTCGAAAATCAACACAGCTTCTCTAGCAAAAGCCAATTTAACCGAGGGCGGAAAATACTCGTCAAAAGTGTGCCGCCGAATTCAAAAAGAGAGGTGAGGGTTTAATTAGTTTAAATATTTTGCGTAGTCTGTTAGCCCAACATTTTCTTTTTGTAGTTCTTTTTATGTCTTGACAGCCTTTTTAACATTCTTCAAGTCAATTATTAAACGATGAAAATCTTTATCTGAATAACAACTTATCGTCTTAGTTTTAATTTTCAGTTCATCAAATCAATTTTATTAAGACTACAGTACTGTACTAGCCTATTCTGTATGTGTATGACTGTATGGTAGCCTATATTTCTCAATGTAGATTCCTCATATAGGGACCTAGATCTGCAACAATCGTAATCGGAATAATTTTTTTTTTGAATAGGCTGTGGTGTAAATAGTTGATCCTTTTTTTGTTTGTTTGAAAACATGCATGAATATGACTCTTTAATTTAAGCCTGTTTGATAACTGTCCCATGTCAATATCACATTTATTTATTTATTCAAATGAAACTGAAAGAGGCAGATGGTACCAAAATCTATTTGATCTATAAAATAAGCTTATTTTATGTACAGTAGGTACATTGATTTTTAATAGTCTACATATATATGTGCCTTGTTTTAGGACCTGGAAGAAATATTTAAAGAGTTTGATGTAAAGGATATCTCATTATATGCCAATTCTAAACAAGGTTTGTAAAGATATACTATATAGTATGATTAATTAATCACAAAGTTGGTAGCATTTGTAATTGTAGCTGATAATAACATTTTATTCAGGAGCTAAAAGCAGTTGTCTTAGTGAAGTGTTAATTTATTAAGATAATCCAATTAACAACCAGGATAATTTAAACTTCTGTTTGACACAAATTGTTATTTGTCCTATTGTGTCCTTAATCATTAACAAATCATGCTAATGTAAGAGATAAAAGGATGATAGTTAACAAAAGTAAATTAGTACTTTAGAAATAAAAATCACTGATGCCTTGAACAAAGTTTTGTATTTTGAACCTTTTTACTTTTTATCTTTTCTAATGAGTTTAAAAGAAAGGGTGAAATTTAGGCATAATTAAACAAATTCCTTTACTCTGCAATGGAATGTGTTCTGACTGTAGTCACCAGCCCTTACTCTTAGTACTTGTATCAGGAACTTGTAAACCCTCTGTCAGTTATTGCAAATACTCCTGACTAGATTGTAATGTTACTTCTATTCTTGGGAAATACTTTGATGAAAAAAAAGCCATTAGTGTCCTGAATGCCCATACTTTATATATTAATCTGTATTTCAGCAATCATAACCCTTGAAAATGATATGGATCCAGATATAGCTGATATTGTTGTCTCAAAGTTAAAAGATTCTGAAATTGAGGAAAGTAAATTAGAATTGAGTATTTTACCATATTCAAATATTTTGGTTATTGCTCATCTTCCTAAATCAATGACTGATGATGGCTTTAGAGACTTGGTTTCTAAATATCAATCTGTAGAGAAAAGTACATTGGTGTGTTTTGAAGAGACAGGTAATAATATTGAAATTTGATACTAAGAATACTATTGTCTGTGCAAGTTAAAATGTTTTTTGAAATTTCGCCGCAGTTTTTCACGAATTATAATAGTATTGTTAGTCTTAGAATGTCTTTGCTTTGATAAAAATATAAATATGAGCACATTTCATGTCTTCAAAATTTGTTTTTACAAAGGACAATTTTCAGTCAAAATTAGTAGTTACATTTGAGGTTGAAATATCTAAGAGAGAAATGTATTTCTATTACATGTTATGTTAACTTACAAAAATTATATTTTTTTATCAAAGCAAAGACATTCTAAGACTTAGATACTGTTACCAGGCTGATAATCCATTCTCATGGAAATAATGGCCAAAATTAAGAAAACTCTTTAACTAGCAAAGACAATAAGTGTGTAGTCGTGTCCTGCCCGTAAAGTATACAATCATTTACAAGGGATTGTGAAGAGATTTTCTACACTTTTATTCTGTATTGGGGACAATGATGGCATTGATTTTTAAAGTGAAAACCTAATGTCTAAAAAGTCTGCTGTAATTGTTGAAATTTTATTGCTTATCCCAAATAAGATGATCTTAGATATGTCAGTAGGAATGGACTTTATCAGCTGTTTACTGAATAAATTATTCATCCATAATCAGATTTATGGAGATAACATGGCTAAGCACTGAGCAATAGGAACAATTTATAACAAGATTTTTATAGATTTGTATTGAGTGGTATTATGTGTAATTATTGTAGGTAAAAGTTTACAATATGGTTTAGTATGGTTTAATGATAATAGAGAGAGAAATAGAGTTAAAGAAGAACTAGATTGGAAAGATATTGATGGTTGTCAACTACATGCTGATATTATAGAGAGTTGTAGTGACTATAGTCAACTAATATCAAAATGTTTATTTATTGATAATGTACCTAAATCATTTAAAGAAGCCTATAAATTAAGAGAAATATTTAATTGTGTGGCAAGTCCAGTTTATTGTCAGGTAAGTTATAAACAAAGTCATTTTATTTAGGAACATGCTATTGTTAATGAAAGCCAGAGTTACTGAATCTGGCCTGGGATAATTTGGGATAATTTTAATCTGGAAATGTCAACAGCTTTGATCTATTACAAAATTTCAAGCTGAAATCATAACAAGTCTGAATAGATTTGCTCCATTTTTTATTCAATATTCATAACCTTTATACATCTTCTACTTCTATCTCAGGATATGCGTTTATATTTACAATTCTATTATCACTTCCTTCAATGAACCAGTTAAGATAACTGGCATTAATTTTTTGATAACGCTAGTTTGTCACGTGGCACTATGACGTCGTCAAAGTACAACAATTTATTCAGTTTGTCATGTGATCTATTGCGTTTACACACCAATAATGCTAATGAGACCAATGTTTAATTCTTAAATAACAGACTTTAATATATTTTTGATAGCTCCAAAATGAAGTGACTACAAATATTTTTGTTTTATATTTTTATTATATATCAGTTCTTGTGAATCAAAACAAGAAGATGACATTAAAGAGAATAAATTTCTTTCTTGAATTGTTTTAGTTACGAAATTTTTTTCTAATTGTAATAGATCATGAGAAAAGACAATGAATCGAATGGTTATGGTATAATAGAATATAAACAGAGTTGGGAAGCTAAAGAAACATGGTATAAACTACAAGAGTATGAATTAGATGGTGTAGTTATCAATATAACATTCTGTATACCAACTAAACCTGCTGTCACTATATTTAATAGACTGATGAAAAAAATAGTAGGTTTTATAAACATGTTTTAATGCTCATATAAGCATAGCATTGAAGCAATTTCTGGAGATTTTGTTACATTCAAACATTGAAATAAAGTTTTGAAATATATTATTTATGAATTTCCACACTCTTTTGCTTGTTAAATTGCTGACTTTATATGTGAAACAAATTGAGAATTCTTTTTCAAGTCTTCGATAACTATGCTAGCATTAAGAAATATGTATAATTTTTTGTAGGACAATAGAAATAAAATGAAGGGAAGTTTATTACCAGATCCTGTCTTGCCTGTTACTATAAATAACCCACTTGTTAAAGGATTAGCTAATCAGAATCCTGAATGTAAGTAGAGTCTGATTTTTCAAAAAAACAAAATGTCACACAGCTGACATCTATTATTTTCTTTACGACATTTTTATTGTCCATTACAGTTTGAAAGAGATTGTGAAAACCTGAAAATCTGACTGTTTTATTGAATTTTGTGTATCTTTTATTAATTAAACCAGAATTATTACTGCTATGACCATTACAAGATTTCTTGTATTCAATGGGAAAAGTTTAATTATGTTATAGCTAGCTCTATAGTCACAAAGAGACAAATTTAACTTGAGAATGTTGACTAAAGATTAACTGATGTTTGTTTCAGTAATGAAAAGTTTTATGCAGGTGTTACATCATTTACAATTATCACATTCTAAACCTACCAGTTCTTCAGCTAAACCTGGTAAATAACTACATTTCTTTCTTTATATTAGTAAGACTTTAAAATCAATTAACTTACCTGAACTGAAGTTTTATGTCTTACTATACTGTTTAAAACTTGGGCCAAAAAATACAGACATACTCTGAACATGATTGTTATTTTGTAAGAACAGCAGCAGTGATCTTCCAACTATTGAGGTATCTTACATGCACACAGTGTGTATGAATTGATTTAAAGATCAATTTCATATACATCTATTGATTAGCATTTAAGTAGTTAAATGTTAGTCAGTATTTGCCTTTGATGTCATTTCAGTAAGAAAAATGCATGGTTTTCTCTGTAAGAAATAGGAATGACATATTTTTGCTATTGATATTCCAGGAATCTTGGGACCAGCTCCAATGCCTATGAATCCTGCAATGAATTCTAACACACAGTTGGGATTGTTGATATTTTTAGCCACTCATATGAACAATAATTATAACCAACAAGTAAGTTTTTTTCGTCAGTAAGCTTTAGTCCAAAACCATCAGAAAATTCTCCGTTTTAGTGGCTAAGTTTTTTTTCTTACTCTTTTCCAGCCATATCTGTCCAAATAGCTATCAGAGGCGGAGAATACTGTCAGCAAGTTTTGGAGTCCAGTAAGCCCAAGCTTGGGCTTTTTCTCTTAAAAATATTTTGTCATTGTAATTCAGAATATGTCATATTATCACAATATTATAATTAAGCATCTGACTATGAATTGTGGTTCAAAGAAATATGGCTTTAAAGAACTTCACGTTGAGTCGGGTACATGTTAACTGGACATTTGATCTCAAAATTAACAATTTTAGAATTAACAATTTTTATTAATTTTATTCACAATTTCAAATAATCTTGTATATTTTCAGTTCACTGGACCATTATCAGCTCAGTTAAATCTTCTACAAAAGTTAGGACAACAGAAAAACCCAATAGTAAGTTGGAATTAATTTTATAAGCCTACATGGAGATGTGTTTTGTTGACTGTGCATCATCATTTGTTATGAGCACAGTTCTCCACAGAAATAAATGAAATTATATGTGATCAATAAGATAGCTAAGATTTTGGTCAAGTTTGATTTTGAAAGATCTTTGATGCATGGGTTTTGAGTTATTCCCCTTGACTTACTACTGTTAGTTCATTTATCCAAACACCAGGTTGGCATATTTAAACCGTTTATTTTCCTGATGTTTTTAAGATTTTGTTATTAAATCTTTAGTTATGAAATTGAATATAATAAGGGTCTATGATACATAATAATATCAGTAATATTTTATGTTTTGAAGGATATGAAACTGGGTGATCCACTAACAGCTCAAGCAAATAATGTGATACAAACTTTAAAAGCTCAAGTGAAGGATAAAATGGCACCACCGTCTTTAATACCATCGAAAGATCACCACCTACCACTACAACAAATACTACAGAATACTCGCAATTTAAATCTTAATTTACTCATGAATTTAGGACAAATTATGACAAATATACAAAATAATAAAACAGAAAGCCTCATGTCCAAAAATATCCCTCCACCAGGCATGTTCTCGTCTGCTACGTTTAATAATAATAATAACTATCAACAACGTAAACCATATCAGTTGTCCAAGAATGATCTTCCACCACCTTTATTATCAAACTATCAGTTTAATTCAAATTCTCAACAGTTCCGTCAACCACCTGCATTACTGTCAGATAGACAAAATACTGGTACTAGATCATTGTTAGATAGAGGTTCAATGTCTAAACCAGTTTATCAACCATCTAAACCTAAACCACTATTAGATAGTCAACCATCTAAACCAGTGCCATTATTAGGAGATTCTGGTTACGGTACACAACGACTCGTAATGAACAGCGCGTCTGCTTCATCATTTACCTTTGGAGACTCAAAATACCAGCAGAAACCAACACCATTATTAGGAAATTTTCAGTTTGATTCTACCAGCAAGCCTTCTTCTTTACTAGGCAACTTACCTGTTGACACAAACAGAAAGCCTTCCGCGTTATTCAGCAATCTACCTGGTGATACAAGAACTCCTACTTCATTCTTAGGCAACTTTCCAGTAGACAATATCAGACAGCCTTCATCACTATTAGACAAGTTGTCTTATGACAAGCCTACATCGTTATTAGACAATATGAATCATAACGTTCAACCATTAATGAGTGACACTAAACCGAGACCTTTGTTAGGTCAAATTGTACCCAATTCGACCTCATTATTAGGTGAACCACCAAATGACTTACAACAAATATTCAATCGAAATATCAATAGTGGAAGTTCTAAATATAAACAATCATACCCCAGTGATTCATCCACCTCATCTTTTGGTCAAAAGGGAAGTTACTCTGGTGGTCATGATTCAGGATGTTGGGTAAGATTCAGTAAAAAAAATTCAGATTTTTTTGGCCTTTTCAGTAAATTGTAATTGGTTTATTATTTTTATCTGATTTGTCATAACTTTTATAAAGCCCCTTTTGCAATATTGATGTTGTAAAGGCAAAGCACTTAAAACCCTTTAACTCTGAACAAGCACACTGACAAAAGCCGTCAAGCCTTAAATAACAAATGTTTGTCTTTATTTTTAGCCTGATACTCCAGATGGTTTAAATGATGAAACATTTCAAGACATTCCAAATAAGGTAAATTTCACAAAAAATTAAATGATGTCAATTTCAAACTGTTGTGCTTTAACATCCATAGTTTTTACCCTTTCACATGCATCACTGACTGGGAGAAACTATGTACCGGTATGAGATTGGCTATTTTTATTGGCTTTCTACTTACTTAAAGCAATCAAAATAATTTTAGTAGTTTATTTATGTTGTTTCTTTGTAGTATTATCCAGTATTAGAAGATAGACAAGCTAAAATTCCTTCATTGTTATCTTCAACACACAGTCACAATGTAAGGTCTTTTGTTCTTGACATTATAAATTCATCTTGGAAAAAAAAGTTCTTGTTTTATCAAAGTTTTAAACATTATATACTAAATGAATATCAAATTTATGATAACTTACTTCTTTATTTGTAGAATATGAACATATCTAATCGTAGCAGTTATAATTCTAATACAAATCAATTCCAGGTATGTATTAATAGTCCCATCAAAGATACATAAGGGTCAATAAAAACCTAGGAAACCATTCATTAATAATGTCATTTGTGTGAGTATTCCAACTCAAAAAGGAAAACTTTTCATGATATTTTTTATTAATTTACTGCGTGATTCAATCTTATATTATTTTTTTTTCAGAATCCAAATGCAGCGACTAATTATTCTAATAAGATTCCTAGTTTATTGTCTTCTAATAATACACAGAATGGTTTATTAGATATACCTAGACAGTTTACTAGTACACAAGATGCATCAAGACAGTTTAGTAGTGGACAAGACACATCAAGACAGTTTACTAGTGGACAAGATACATCAAGACAGTTTACTAATACGCAAGATACATCAAGACAGTTTACTAGTGGACAGTTTAATAGTATACAGTCTAACAATGGTCTCTTATCAACACCAGCTAGTAACTATAATCCAACGAAATCTAATTCTTTAATACCTAATTTGATGAATTATGAGAATAACCAGAGTTTATCATTAACATCTAGTAGAAGTACTGATAGCTATCCACAGTCACTCATGTCCAGACCCAGTATGAGTACTAGTAGTAGTTTAGATGGTTTAAGTCATTTTAAAAATGATTATGGTGTTAGTGCTGAGTATTCTAATAGAAATTATACAAATAATCCTCCCAGTCTCATGGTAAGCCAATTTATTATTTTTAATGAGAAAAAAACAATTTTCCCAATTTTGAGGTTTTCTCAATATTTGATGTGTTTCAGGGAGACTTATAGAATCAATTTGCACCATTTCTATTTTTATACGCCCACATTGAAATGTGGTCGTATATTGCCGTCGCCCCTGTCCGTCCGTCCGTCCGTCCGTCTGTCCACAATTGGCTTGTGAACGCAATAGAGACCACAGTTTTGGTTGGATTTGAATGAAATTTTGTATGTAGGATTATATTCATAAGATCTTGGACAAGTTCGAATTTGGGTTTGATTCGACTAAAATTCACGGAGTTTTACACCCAAAATATGTTAAAAATGGCTTGTGAACGCGATAGAGACCACAGTTTTGGTTGGATTTGAATGAAATTTTGTATGTAGGATAATATTCATAAGATCTCGGACAAGTTCGAATTTGGGTTTGATTCGACTAAAATTCACGGAGTTTTACACCCAAAATATTTTAAAAATGGCTTGTGAACGCGATAGAGACTACAGTTTTGGTTGGATTTGAATAAAATTTTGTATGTAGGATTATATTCATAAGATCTCGGACAAGTTCGAATTTGGGTTCGATTCGACAAAAATTCACGGAGTTTTACACCCAAAATGTGTTAAAAATGGCTTGTGAACGCAATAGAGATCACAGTTTTTCTTGAATTTGAATAAAATTTTATGTGAAGGATTATATTCAAAAGATCTTGGACAAGTTCGAATTTGGGTTCGATTCGACAAAAATTCATGGAGTTTTACACCCAAAATACGTTAAAAATGGCTTGTGAACGCGATAGAGCCCACAATTTTGGTTGGATTTGAATAAAATTTTGTATGTATGATTATATTCATAAGATCTCGGACAAGTTCGAATTTGGGTTTGATTCGACTAAAATTCACGGAGTTTTACACCCAAAATATTTTAAAAATGGCTTGTGAACGCGATAGAGACTACAGTTTTGGTTGGATTTGAATAAAATTTTGTATGTAGGATTATATTCATAAGATCTCGGACAAGTTCGAATTTGGGTTCGATTCGACAAAAATTCACGGAGTTTTACACCCAAAATGTGTTAAAAATGGCTTGTAAACGCAATAGAGATCACAGTTTTTCTTGAATTTGAATAAAATTTTATGTGAAGGATTATATTCAAAAGATCTTGGACAAGTTCGAATTTGGGTTCGATTCGACAAAAATTCATGGAGTTTTACACCCAAAATACGTTAAAAATGGCTTGTGAACGCGATAGAGCCCACAATTTTGGTTGGATTTGAATAAAATTTTGTATGTATGATTATATTCATAAGATCTCGGACAAGTTCAAATTTGGGTTTGATTTGACTAAAATTCACTGAGTTTTACACCCAAAATATGTTAAAAATGGCTTGTGAACGCGATAGAGACCACAGTTTTGGTTCGATTTGAATAAAATTTTGTATGTAGGATTATTTTCATAAGATCTCGGACAAGTTTGAATTTGGGTTCGATTCGACAAAAATTCACGGAGTTTAACACCCAAAATGTGTTGAAAATGGCTTGTGAACGCAATAGAGACCACAGTTTTGGTTTGATTTGAATAAAATTTTGTGTGTAGGATTATATCCATAAGATCTTGGATAAGTTCGAATTCCGGATCGATTCAACAAAAAATAACGGAGTTTTACACCTAAAATGTGTTAAAAATGACTTGTGAACATGATAGAGACCACAGTTGTGGTAGGAATTTAATAAACTTTTGTGTGTAGGATAATATCCATAAAATTTTGGACAAGTTTGTATTCCGGATCGATTCAACAAATATTTACGGAGTTTTATTAGTTATGAAATTAGATGCTTTATATTAACAAGATATTGGATGAATTCAAATCTGAACACCCATCCAACAAAAATTAAGATAGTAACATTCCTTGATATATTGACAATTTATGTAGTGTAAGTGGGCGTATATTGCTAGGCAACCACTTGTTAATAGATGTGCTAGCAATTCCATATAAGTGTTTGATGACAACACTTATAAAGGTATTTTGCGGTACAAGCATATTTTGCAAATGATTGGTTTAAGTAGAATTGCTGGAACCACCAAAGGCTAATTGAAAATGGGATGCTGTCAATGTTTCCCATAAGCTTACACATACACATGTTCCTTCAGCAACGTTAGACATTTGCATTATCTACCGTTGCTGGATTGACGGGGTTTTCTCGTCATTATCAACTAATAACCTCGTTTAAAAAACACTATACGTCACATTCAATTTATGACCGTTGAGACTCGATTATCACAAGGTAAATTTGCTACAAGAAATTTGACGTCTGGTCATTCGAAAGTTTTCCCGCAATAATTTGTTACAATGAATATAACTGGTCGACAATAATCGTTCGACCAATCAAAGTTAATGACGAGAAAACCTTATCATGATAGCAACGGATTAATGTAATGAAATGAAATGATAGCCGTTGCTAAAGGAACATGACACATACACAAACAATTAGAAATATCGCTTTTAAAACAAACTTTATCTTGTTATAGATACATATAAATTAATGAGATACTTTTGTAATTTTTCAGTCAACTCCAGTTGGTCAAAAGCGATCATTTAGTCAGTTATTACCTGCACCAGAACAAAGTCCAGAAGGTACATACGTTGGTCAACATTCACAGGGAATTGGTGGTCATTATGCAGATTCCTATTCTAAACGTATGAAGTTAGATCACAGATTTAGATAATAACATTATGTACATTAGTAATTTGTATTATCATTGTATATGGAGAACATTATTTATTATATTGTAGTCTATTTTTGTGCTAGTGACCAACTACTGTATTATATTATTGTTGGTAATAATTATGGTTGAAGGTGTGATTGAAATGATAGGTTATGGTTGAAAGGTTTAAGGTGTTTGCTAGTCATAGAGAATTAAATGTGTTTGGGTGAACTTTGTCAGCATTACTAGATGAGATATTATCATTTCAAATGAACTTTGAAGCTTTTTAAGAGCCTTATGTTATGCTCTCGTTATCGATCTTTAGCTCATAAGTAATCTTAGAATGTATCCAACTTGTTATGCAAAAGATCTTAGTAAACCGTATTGTGTAAATAAGAATTATACTGAAGAAAAATTCAGATATTTTGCGGAACAGGGACTAGGTGCAACCTAAGATTTCTAGTTATATAGTTAGTGTGAAAGAACAAATACAATATTGGTTGTGAAATTGTGATAATATTTTCTGTGAGAAAAGCCTGTAGATATTTTAATGAAAAATGCTCTAAATGATTATTAAATCATTGTTTAATTGTCTCAGTAAGAATTTGCCAAAGCATGGGTTTAACATATCAAAGAGGTAATAAGTCTGTCATTTTGAATAATAGAGGTAGGTATTTTTTCTTTTTCGTCTACATGCAAATAAAGTATATTTTCTGCAAAATTTGACTTATTTTTCGTTATACTAGAATATTTTAACTACTTCTTTTAGTTTTGAACTATATCTATTGTAAATATGATTTCTGTTATTTTTAAAGTTTTGTTTCAGCTGAATTTGATATGTTCTTATTGTATTAATATAAATTGTTATCAAAAACGTGCATTTCATTCTGTATTTGTTAAAAAAAAATATATGATTTCTTTATTTCCATTACAATTGTATGTTGTTAGGCAATGTATATATATTTGATAACTTAAGTCTTTCAATTCCATGATTTAGAGGAGTTATAAATGATTAATTTTAGAGATGTACTAATGGAGTGAAAACAATACATATGTATCAAAATGTTGAGGATTTTGAAAAAATACTAATGTTTTCAAGAAGATGCTGAGCTTGATTTAGAATTTTTGTAGCTAATCAAATACTTTCAAAAAACCAAATAAAACCCAGAATGGTATGAAACTTGCATAATGCAAGTGATCTTTCATTGTTAGTGTCACCAACATATAGTAAACCTAAGTAAGCCAGAAATGTTAAAACATATAATCAGGCTTGGCAATCTTGAGAACATTAACAAATGAAGATAACTACTTAATAACATAAATCTAGTGTAAATTCCCCTTGATTTGATGTTATGAATTATCAAATACATGTATGTGATTTGTTTTTATATTGTTTCTTATGTTAATAAATTTCTCCTTGTACTATATTCAAGCAAAGATATTTCTGTACAAGCAGACATTGCGGAAGCAATTCAGAAAATAAACAATAAAGCTCTTTTTGTTTTGAGGTAAAAAAAAAAGTGGTATTTGAAATTACTCAAGCAAGACTTGCAGTGTGTTGATTACTACTTTTAAAAATAAAATGAACTGTGTTTATGATTTGAATTCACTGCTTATTTGTACGAATATTTTTGCTTAACTTTTTCTCTTGTCTTACTTTGTTTTTATTTTCAATTTTAATCTTTTGTCATTCAACTTTCTTCTTTTCTTTATCTCCTATTAAAACACTGTTTCTTTTCTTAATCACTTGTTGAAAATACAACACACCTCATTTCATTTTTCTTGTCTTTCTTATTTTATGGTTTTCCTTGTAAATTTGTGAATCAGTTAAGACAGTAAAGTCTTTATCAAATTATCTGTAATTGTTTTTCTATTTTATACCTTATCATGTTAAAGTGATTGTAAAGAGGTTTTCTGAATTTTTTATGTGTATCCGAGACAATAGAATTGCTTAAACCGCACAGATTTTATTGAAAATTGGAATGGTACAAATTGATGCTTTCCATGTCCTCAATACACATTCAAAATCTCTGTACAATTCCTTCAGGAATGGTGTATGTGATATTGCATCTTGGATGATGTTTTTGGTCAGGCATGCATTGATTTGATTGTGGCATGCATTGATGTTGACCTATAGTGGAGGAAAGTGGCGTGGGAAGCAGACAAGGCCAGACTTACTCTTTTTGAAAAACCTGATGGTACTAATGTACATTAGTTTAAAGTCACTCTTTATTCTATTTTGATCAAAGAAATATATCAAACAATTGTCGGCAGTTAAAGGGATTGTAAAGTGATTTTCTAAACTTTGTGTATCAGGGACACTGATTGATAGCATCAATTTGCGCCATTCCAATTTCCATTCCGACATCTGTGGTTCTTGCAATTCCACTAAAACCAACACGTTTTATGACGTCACTGACTGATCTACCAGAACCTACTATTGATATCTATGCAGATCACTGTCAGTGACTTCATAAAATGAGTTAGTTTTGTTTGAATTGCCAGAACCACAGATGTTGAAATGGAAATTGGTATGGCGTAAATTGATGCTATCAGTGTCCCCAATACACATACAAAGTTAGGAAAATCACTTTACGATCCCTTTAAAGACACTATTCCATTTGGGCTTATAGATTTCCAAAGAAAAATCGAGACTGATTTCTTTTGTCATTCACTTCAGATGTGAAGACTACATTTGGTGTTAGATAAATTAGATAAAACTTTTGGAACTTTATTTGATAACAAAATCAACATAACAATAAATTAAGTAACAATTCTGAAACAAGAAAGCAATCCTGTGATTAAAATTACTCTGATTCACTTCTAGTATTTGCTACTTTATTTTTCTTCATGCGTGTTGGTACTTTACGTTTAGTTGCTGTTTGTTGTAATTCAATAACATCAGTACTACTACTACTAACTTGACGGTAGTTGGTATTAGTTACTGATTCACTAGCTCCACTAAATTGATTTGAGTATACTTGACTGGTACTTATCTCAACCTAGAAAATCAATATTAGTAAAGTAACATTATTTATAACCTACAAAATTACATAGTAACATTATTCATAACCTACAAAATTAACAATTTATTATCTACAATATTAACATTAGGCACAGCTTTTAAAACACACCTTTTACTACGCAGACTCTTTACATCACAGCACAATATAGGTTGCAATTAGAAGAAACAAGATCTACTTGTCTTTCAGAGAGATTGGAAAGGTGTTTTCTTGATTTGTATGTGTGTATTGGGGACACTGCAAGCATCAATTTACATCATTTCAATTTTCAATCAAATGTTAGTGGTTTAAACAATTCCACTTAAACTAAGTGTTTGATGACACGTCCCCGTAATATGCTTTTATCACAGAAAATCTATGCTGGTGTCAATCCCTTAAATGCACTGCTTGGCACAAACATACAAAAGTCTCTTGTTTGTTTAATAAATAATAACAAACTTACGAAAAGAAAGGATTGATTTTCAAAACGAATAAGTAACATTGAGACTGCCCAGTATATTATTATTATACATATAACAGTGATAATTATATAATCTAAATATGATGGATATAGATTTAAACTTGTTAATAATCCACCAGTTTGTAATAGAACAATTCCAATATTACATAATATCTGGAAAATATAAAAAAAATTCCTTGTATTTAGATAAAAGAGAACATTCTATTAGAATCTTTTTCAGTTATTTTCATCTATCAAAAAATAGCAACTTAAGGGTGTTAATTGGGCTATTTCACGTTATGAAAAAATGGGATAAGTATATGAAATAATGATTTCTTGAGACTTGTTGTGCATTTTTTGATGATTTGGGGTCCTTCTCGATAGTTTAAGGTTGATTTCATGTCAATCAGATTTTTTTTAATGAGTTGACAGCCCTTTCAAACATGTCATAAAAATTGGACATTTCAAACCTTTGATACAAGTTTAAAAAAATGTGAATGGATCAATCTACATCAAACTTGGCATAAATGTAGACAATTACATTGCCAAGAAACGTACAGAGCGATTTTTAAAAAAAAAATATTATTTTCGTGGTTACCATGGAAATACGAAAATTTACGAAAATTTATTTGTAGGTATGGCAAACATTTTCCAGGGGCCACACTAATTCGAATTTTCGAAAAAACTCTCTGTACGTTTCTTTCTTACTGAATAAGCTTTCAATCAAGACCAAGATCATAATTTTCCAATAAAAAATGGCCGAGAAATCTTGTATCAACCGGGACACATTTTGCTACTTTTTCCTAATTTTTTAGCAAAAACTAACAAAATACCTAATTTCTTGTCGGTTTTTTTCATTCTATATAGTTTACAAATAAAGTAATAATAATTATCTACAATCTGAGCCCAAAAATAATAAGTAATTCGCAAAACTTCCATCTCGTGGTTTTTTTCTCGAACGCTAGCCCAATCAATACCCTTAAGACAAAAACAGTCAGTTTTTGATCAAGAGTGTCACCCCTTACTCCTAAAGGGATTGTAAAGAGGTTTTCTAAACTTTGTAGTTTGTATGTGCATCAAGGACACTGATAGCATCAATTTGCGCAATCCCAATTTCCATTCTGATGTCTGTGGTTCTTGCAATTCCACTTAAACTATGACGTCACCCTCACTGATCTGCATATTCTATATCAATAGTAGCTTCCGGTAGATCAAAGGAGGTGACGTCATAAAACATGTTAGTGTAAGTGGAATAGCAAGTGCCACGGACATCGGAATGGAAATTTGATGCTATCAGTGTCCCCGATACACATACAAAGTTTAGAAAACCTCTTTACAATACCTTTAACTTGATAACTTTTTATCATACAAAAGTAAGTTGGGAGAATATTTTCAATGACTTTCTCTCTTAAGTTTGCTTTCTATGTTCATACGATGTCATACGATACGATATTTAATTCGAATTTTTTTCAATTTCACCAGGATATTGTCTACAGCATAGGATGAGCTTTAGTTAAATAAAGTTGAATTTAAAAATACGTAATTAAATTAACTTACATCAAGGATAAGGTGATTATTACAAGATGTACTCTTCCAGAAAAAACATCTAAATAAGATAATGAATATATAATCTAAATGATCAACATTGACTTTTTCATCAAATGCCCAGATTTAAGTGTAAGATTCTAAACTCAAGAAATAAAAGAAGTTAATCAATTAGCCATAAACATTTTTGGTAAAGGATAAAAAATTTAGCACACAATGTACACAAATTATTTTTTATGAACCATACATAACATCAAAAGCTGTATTTTATTTTTGATCGAGTTAAATTGAGCATTATGACTGATATAAATTACACATATTCATCTTGAATAAATGAAATGATATTCAATAAAAATAAAGAATATAACAGAAAATATATCTTTACCTGTATGGTCTAGCTAATACCAATAACAACAGATAGGATACACTTAAACAACATACACCAATAGATTGATACATTGGACTGAAATAATCAATAACAACAGATATAATACAGTTAAACAACATACACCAATAGATTGCTACACTGGACTGAAATAATCAATAACAACAGATAGGATACACTTAAACGACATACACCAATAGATTGATACACTGGACTAAAATAATCAATAACAACAGATAGGATACACTTAAACAACATACACCAATAGATTGATACACTGGACTGAAATAATCAATAACAACAGACAGAACACAGTTAAACTACGTACACCAATAGATTGATACACTGGACTGAAATAATCAATAACAACAGATAGAACACAGTTAAACAACATAAACCAATAGATTGATACACTGGACTGAAATAATCAATAACAACAGATAGGATACAGTTAAACAACATACACCAATAGATTGATACACTGGACTGAAATAATCAATAACAACAGATAGAATACACTTAAACAACATACACCAATAGATTGATACACTGGACTGAAATAATCAATAACAACAGATAGAACACAGTTTAACAACATACACCAATAGATTGCTACACTGGACTGAAATAATCAATAACAACAGACAGAACACAGTTAAACAAGTACACCAATAGATTGCTACACTGGACTGAAATAAGCAATAACAACAGATAGAATACAGTTAAACAACATACACCAATAGATTGATACATTGGACTGAAATAATCAATAACAACATATAGAATACAGTTAAACAACATAAACCATCACAATACAAGGGGGTTTGGGGTACTGGACACATCCTGTGGCAAACAGGTCCTCAGTTTATTGTGCAATCTGAACAATAGAAGTTGTTTCATTGTAAGACACTTCTAACCTGTATTACTGACATGGGAAAACTGGGTTTAAAAGTCTAGACATATTGGTTAGGAGCTCTCTCAGAAAACAAGAAGGAATTGTATATTGTTTTACTTACTTAAGTAGTATGGTATCTGTTAAACCTAAACTAACAAGTATTCTTAACTTTGGTAGAGCATCCCATATACATGACCTTTTCTTGTAGGACTCATACACAAATCTGAAAAATTTGATTCCATTAAAAACTCTAAGTTTTAAAGCATTTACGAGCAAATGTTGACGGACGGGGGTGACGACAATATACATCCTCATAGAGAGATGAGGGCGTATAAAAATACTGCTTTATACTCAAATGAAATGATGTTTATTTCCCCTTTGGAAAAAGAAATGGGCAAAATGGGTAAATTATCTCATTGGAGCATTGAAAAGTTTTTACATTCTTTCATGGTTCCCTTCCCTGCCATCACTAACAATTAACAAGGAATAATTAAACAACAGATCCCATGTAACATTTGTAAGTCTGCAAGATTCTGAATAGCCGATTCCTAACGCTCAAACTAGAAGTTAAGCAACATTGAAATCATCAAAATTCCTTAGTGGATTTTCATCAATTACTCAATTTGACTTTCTTACCCATATTCATTTTCCTGACTTTCAAGTAAGTCCCATTTCATCTGTCGTAATGGAAATATTATAAGGCAGAAGAAAACAAACACTAGACAAGCTACTAGTGAGAAAAACAGGAACATGTTCATTGTCTGAAAATCAACGTGGAAACTTATGTATGTAGATTATCAAAAAATATCTGTTTGAGCCAGTGCTGAATTTAAAAATATTTGTATCAAAGTCTGAGGTTACATTACTGAAATCATGTTGAAAATTGCATCCTTTTTATTCAGTTATAATGTGATTTGTGTCAATTGGAGATGGAATGAATTTAAAACTTTCTCTAAAATTCAGTTGAATTGTTATTAACATAATGTATATTATTACCTGAAATATGAAGGGATCACAAGTGAATGTATTATCGTATAAAAATATATCTTTATTTGATAATCTGAATACCATACCCTAAAAATAACAAAATTATACATTTTACTTCTCTAAATGTTTTATATTTTGAACAAATTTAGATAGTTGAACAGCAGAGGATCGCCACAATATTACAAAATTACGGATTTAATGTCAAAATTGAACTTTTTTATAAAATATCCTGTTCTCCATCAAATTCACAATGGTGGTGTTTGGTTGATATTCCTTCCAGTAGGTAAAATAGTCAAAGAAAAGAAAGATAAGAAACATCTATATTTTACAAGGATAACAACTTAGGTTCCTAATGAAGATCCTTTCTTCCAGCTGGTCCTTGGCCAAACCTCACGGCATTGATCTTTCCCGGATTATCTGTACCCATTTACAGCTGGGTTGACTGCAATTATGAGTGAAGATGACTTAAACAAGGTCATCAAACTTCAACACCCCAGAGAACTAAACTCTCAAACACAACCACCTTCATTTCCTTGTATCCAAGCAAACAACATCATGTTTGTAATGAACGATGAAGTAATCGATTGACATATGTGCTATAGAATCTCACAATTTTCATCTGGAAGGTCCATTCCACATACATGTACTTGAGTAAGATCAAGATTAACGATCAGTATCATCTTCTAATTCTTTTACCACTTTAATCTGATCTTTCTGAGAGTCCAAAATCTCAAAATCAAAACATAAAGAACTTACCTCATCAAATACAGATGAACAAGAAAAAGAGTGAATAATGCAAGTTAATAATGGCATAAAATATATAACAACTATCAAATATAAAAATCTTCTAAGTATAAGTCTGCTGTTTATAATTTTATCTTCTTCCTCTTTATTGATCTGGTGTTTTCTTAACTTTAACAGAGTTTTTTCCTGAAATATTTGATAGAAATGATATGTAGGGCTGGGTATCGATTACCAAATTGATATCGATTATCGAAGGCAGGTTACCGATCAATAAGCGTTTAATGATCAAAATAATTTCATTGAGAAATCTTCTGATCTTCGTCTGTTGATGTACGTTTTTGTACCTGAATGTTTGTTATTTATCAGTATCATGGTTGTAACTTGTCTGATAATCGTATAACAGATAATATTAAAGGAAATTTTAACTATGAATTTTGATTGATTATGAAATATAATCGATAATCAATTATTTCAATTATTTGGCCCAGCCCTAATGATAGGCCCGATCTTGTACATCAAGACACCAGTATAAGGACATGTCAAATGAACTTTGATGTGTTGTCACCAAAATGGGGGATAAAGCTATCATGTTATATTCACATAAATAATCGCATGCTAGTAGTCTAAAAATGTTAACTTACCTTCCTGTTGTTAATGATCAGTCCTATCATCATTATAATGGTGGGTATACATAAAGCTGTCAACCATTCTATATATAACTTATCTTTTGTACTGGATACCATACATCCTTAAATATATTCATTACACTTATATATATATTTCAAGCTTAAAAAAAACTCAGGAAAATGCAATGGTACAAACAGAATTAAACTTTTTTAGTTAATTATTGAATCTAATCTCACTCTGAACATCACAATAATTTTTTATTACAGTTTGGAAAATTAATAAAAGTTTAATCATAAAAAAGGTAAACTTACTTAAATCAACAACACTAGCTGTAAATTTACCAAATCCAATGATGCTTATAAATTTGATAACTAATGCTGGCCAATTGGTTTTAACATGGACAGATAATATTAGTAATTGAAAGAAATGTATTATAATCTTCAACTAAAAGAAACAAACATCTATATTTCATAAGGAATTCAACTTAGGTCTACATGTGGATCCTTTCTCCTTGCTGGTTCTTGGCCAAACCTCTTGGCATTAATCTATTGCAGATTATCTGTACCCATTGTGCTTTACAGTCGCGTGAACTGGAATTATGAGTGAAGATGACATATTCAAGGTCATCAAATTTTCATTACAACCATTACAACCCCAATTTGTTTGTAACCAGGCACATGTCACATTTGTAAAGAACAAAGCTGTAACTGACTATACTATAGAACCAAACAAAGTATAGATTAATGGAAAATTCAAAAATAATTGATGCTTGTGTCAAAATTCTTAGTAATCAAATCAATATTAAATTCTATACAAACCTTAGTAACATATTGTGGAGTGAAGCCTTGAAGAAAGAAACCAATCAACACAATCAGTAAAAATAAACCCATTGTTATAGCTGCTGCTGGAACTGTTTGACACGGAATACAGGAATTACCAAACAGATAATATTCTAAAATAGTTTGATAAAGAGGACAGTTATTGGATTTCACCTACCTAATATGTTAGAATGTTCATTAAATCATGATAGGCAAATGTGAGGGGCGAGGCGAAGCTGTGTTATAAAGTTAAAAGGGCACTATGTGACCGGCGGTTTTGGGTTTTCGGGGACACCGTGAGTCTCCAGGGGAAATTTTGTATTTTAGAGCCTCTTGATTAACTTCTAAGGTATACCAGAATGTATTTCATGCTTATATTTTGGGAAGTTAAAAACTTCTAGATATATGTAATATTACGGCATAAAATGTATGCGACAAAAAGGGCCCAGTCTGCTCCCCTGCTTTTGGCACCCCTGCTTGAGAATCTGTATATACATGTATTATATATATTTTTGCAGACTCATATAAATTAAATAACTCATGTGACACAAAAAATATCTTTTTTTAAGATTTGATCTACATTTAGAAGTGAAGAGCATATTGCCACATATTTCATATTTATACGACTTATAAGTCAAAAGGCTGTCAAACTCGAATGAGAAGGACAATTTCAGAAGTTACAGTTCCATCAAAAAATAGTTTCTTAATCTTAATCAACTTTTCATGAAGAAAAGACATTTAGCAAACTTACTGACATCAGAAACTGTCTGATCACATGATTCACAAGTTAACCCTTTTGTTCCTTGTAAACATTGATTATCTGGTAAACAATTCTGTGGGAAGAAACAGGAAATACATGCTACAGATTGGTTTTCAAAATGTCCACCTGAAAAAAAAATAGAAAATTTCACTAGATTTGAGTTTAAAGTTTAAATAAACTTGATAACTTTAGATTACCTATGGCAGTTAAATTGCATATATCTTATAATATACCGTACCGGTACTATAAGTTCTATGATCAAATTTATGTTCATTTAAATGAAGGAGTGGAGCTTTTCTTATGGAAAACATTCCTAGTTTCTCCTAAAACTTTTTAGCTCAAGAAAACAATAAACCTACCTGTTAAGTTGAAACCTGTTATATTTAGACAATGAATACTTTCATGCAGATCCATTGTCTTGTATCAATTTAAACATAGGTCTACTTATGTCAAGATGTAAGATAATCTACAGAAAATCAAGAAAAGGCTAGTTGTTAATAGATTATACAAAATAGTGCCAGGATGACAGATAATTATGTAGGCTAACTTCTCCATGAGTGATATTTTCTGTTATTAATATCAAAGTAAGCTAGAGACACGAGGGTAAAAGCTTTGGTCAAGTTGCGTTTACTTTTTAGCTCTGGCTGGTGCAGTCTCAGATGAGAAGAAGTTAACTTTGACATTGTGACATTTGAGAAATATTGGTTCAGTAGGTCTAAGCCTTCTCTCTGGCCACATAAAGTTCTTAAAAAGCATTTTGCCTATTATTTTTGTATGAAAAGAAATAGCAACCTCAAAATAGTTCTGAAATTCTTAGATTGTCCTTGAGGCTTGGGCAGATAGACAGAAAGCTTACTAGATCTAAACCTAATATGTCATTCCAACCATGCTCAAATCAACTTTGAGGGGTTCAAACCAAATCAGGCCTTCGTTTAAATAATTCAAAAATAAAAGAAAACATTTTTTTTTTGTTTACTTTTTCCAAATCAAAATCTTTCTACTCTAGACTAAAGGGAAATAACTCTCATTGTCTTAAGTAACCAGTTGTCCCCCTTTGACCACAAACTAGAGATAATCACAAACTCCATAATTCTATTGTTGATAGATAAGGTTCAAGACACTGACAAAAAAGTTTTATTCCCATTTTTTAGAAAATGAAAGGAAATATTTCTGCTTATTTATGTTTGTGCTTTTGATGATGGACTAAAATACAATTTAAAACCCTGATACAAGAATAAGATGGATGGTGGGCCTGTGGACTTAAAATGTGTTAGGCTAGGGTATTTTGTCATAATATCTTGTCATTCTCCTCCAGGAAGTTTTTTCAAACATATTTTATATCAATTTTTGTTTTGTAGGGTTGGAGGCCCCCTTCAGTCAGGCCCGTAGCCAGGAATTTCCAAGGGGGGTTATATGGACTCACAAAGCAATCAAACTCAACTTTAACAGTTACAATTCAAACAGAAGGTCTACTTTAACAGTGCTTATTTGTTTTTAAGGGGGGGTTCGTATGAACCACCCCTGGCTATGGGTATGTCAGTGGACTTGATTCAACCAGGCTGTCCTTCTGAAAGCTTTTTTTTTGGTAATAAGGTTATAACAACACTCAAGACTATTTATATTTTTAATGTTCACATTTTTATTACAAAATATGCAGGGAGTAGGTCAACATATAAAACATTAATTTCTTACAAGGTCTAGTTTTCTGTTTTTGATTGTTCAAGTTCTAATAAATGTCAAAATTAGCACAATAACTAAATACTAAAGTAATTTACTGCTTGAAATGGCAGCTTGTTTTTGGACTAAAAATAGATTGTTGAGATATAGGGCTCAGGGGTTTTCATTATTTACATATTGGGTAGAGAATATATTAATTATATACATAATATATTATAATGAGAAATATTAAAGCTTGTATATTTAAATGGTATTTATATATATATCAAGGGAACCTTATCTTTCTGTAATGTACAGCATAATAAATAGTTTTGGTTGATTTGGTATTTTTTCATTGATTATGGATATAAATTGTTAAAACAGACAGAAAGTGCTTCATCTTTTGCTATCTTTCCACAGATTAATACAACTATTATGTTAATAAGAAATAAACTTCAATGTTTTATGGTATTTCTGATCTTAGCAAACAGATACATTCAGGACACATTTAACTTTTTACTGACACGCACACAAGAACTCAACCAAAATGACAAACATTAGAATTAAATCATGGCACAAGTATTGTAGATGACTAACAAGTGCAGAATTAAAATCAATCCTATAAAAAAAAAACATTTTAAAAAGTTTATAAAATTGATATAACATAAACAAAGTCATTGAAATTCATTCATTCTTAAACCATGTTTAATTTTCAATAGCGATTTTGACAAATTGACAGTTTTACTGTACTACAGATCCATCTTTAACTATAATTCATTTGATGAATTGATTTTGTTCAATTATATGAGATTCTTTCTTTTTACTCCCCATCCATTCTACCCTAGTATTTGTTGTTGTTGTGTAGACCAACACAACCATGGTAAAGTATTTTGGCATATTTCATTCTATTTGTGCAAATATATAGCAGGATTAGCAGGTGTGTGTATCTCAAAGATATGCAGTTTAGCGTCTAGGGTCTTAGATTCTTTTTACTCCCCATCCATTCTACCCTAGAATAATTTGATGTGTAGACCAATAGTATTGATGTAACACAACCATGGTATAGTATTTTGGCATATTTCGTTCTATTAGTGCAAATTTATAGCAAGTGTGTATAATATACAGATATGCAGTTTAAGCGTTTAGAGTCTTATTCTCAAAATCTTAAGTAAAAAATACAGTAATCTTCATGGATAATAAATCTAAAATTGATATTGTTCAGTTAAGTTTTTGAGAATATGTCCCATAGTCACTGCAGTTGTATTTTTAGTTAAGAGAACTAAGCGAATTTGAATGATAGAATAGATGTTTTTCTAATAATAAAAGCCTAGGTAGGTGTATAAAAAGAATATAATAATAAAATGAGGTCAGATATTTTACGAGACTTATTATATATGTAATAGTGATCTACACTATTTATACATTATTTTCTTTCATACACAATATTTTCACAATAAATGCATTGTTTGGTAGTAAACATTACATTGTTTACATTAATATACATCGTTTATAAACTTGGCACTAAATAATAATAAACTACCTTGAATCTTTTTACAAACATAATTCACAATGGCTATAATCTAGTGGAACATCTTGCTTAATAAATGCATATCATATGCTTGAATCATACACAAAGACTCTTCGCCTTTTTATTTAAATTTCACTAGATCTATGCCTGTAATTTCTGTACATTATATAAATAGCACTGAGGTCACAATATAAAACACTTTTCAACAATCTTCATTAAAAAGTCACTGTTGAGCGTGTTTTTATTACAAGTGTCTTTGTTGTTTCTAATAAATATTTCTTTATCACAATATTTACACAATTTCATTTTTTCATGAGTTTTCTTGCCATCACATGTCAGCAAAGTTTTTCCCTGAGAAACTGACTAACATGAGGAGTTGTTTCCCCTTGTTTTTAAAGCAGACACTCAAATCACTGTTTTGTGAGCACAATATATTATCCATTCCAGTCTTGAGGTTAAAACACGTTTTCACAAGCGAATAAAAGTTCACAACACAACACAATATTAATGTGAGTCAACCATATGAACCTGTACATTAGCTATAACATTATGAGGTGTGTCTAAAATTGTTGTAGTAGGAGTACCACTAGAGTCTGAAGGTAGACATGTTTGTTCAGGTATTGTAGAGTATGTTGTAGATAAACGTGTTTGAGGAGGTGTTGGACTCCTACTTCTCCTAGATATACTAGGAGGAGGGGGTAATATAGGTGTTTTAGATATACCATGTATAGTAGGTTTATATCGGTCTCTACCTATTAACAATGGTTCTAAACACGGTAAACTAGCATGTTCACTATCTTCATGTGGTGTCATAGTACTATAACCATGATCACTGTCCCCTCCAGCTGGTCTCCTATAAGATGTATTCACTCTATATGGAGAGATGCTGGCTGGATTCTCAAATGATGCTAACACAAAATTAGTATGACCTGAAAAATAATGAAAAGACTTTGTAACAAAATCCTATGTAAAGAGATCAGGTACAGATAGTTTTGTTACTTTCTTCATCAAGACATAATGGAGTTTTCTATTTCCACCATTCCTGTATTTGAAAGATTGTCAATTGCCTTGGAAACTTTCTTGTCAATAAACAATCTGTAATAAATAAGATACAAGCGGTTTCCTGCCCATAAAAGTTCACATATTGCAGAGGAACCGGAGTTTTGATCATTCATGTAAAAAGAAAGTTGGATCTGTATGACATTCAGAATGCATTCCTTGTGTGTTAAAAAAAAGTTGGACAGAATTTAAAATGGAAGAAAAGAAATAAGCTACCAGTAGTTAATTTTGAATGTGACAGGACCTGCAAACATTTTGTAAGAGTAACTAACCTGAACTTGGTTCATCAGCAGGTTCAATGTCTTCTGGTTCATTATAATAATGACTCATTCTATTATTACCATCAGGCATAGAACTAATATATTGATGTGTATTACGATGTACATGATGTCTATAACAATAGACACCTAATGCTAATATCAGAAAACATCCCATAATACCACCTGCTACTGGACCAACTGGTGTACTCTTTACTGTTGGAGGCTCAAGATGTTGTGCCATCACGTTAGCTAAAATTAGGAAAAAAAAATTCATATTAACTTAAAATTACACTTGTAGAAAACTTCTCAATGTACATTTTCATATAATGGTTTACATTTTGCATTAACATTGTAATTACCACTCCAATTTCAAACATGAACAAGTTTGACTTATCTTGTTCAATAACTTTTTACTCCCTTTGCAAAAGAGGTAACAATTTCAATTTACTTCACTACGCTTAAAGTTTTGAAGAACAAAATAACTTAATTCATTTTATTGAAGTATTGAATTCAGGAAAAAATGTCTCCGTAAATTAATTAGAAAGAGGTACATACCAGCTATTTCATCACCATAAGGTGTATGAGCACCAACAACACCACCAAAACATACTCTTTGATTAGCACAATATGGTTTATTAATAGTTGTTTTACCATCTAACTGTACTTGACACCATTCACAGTCAATAACTCCCATACAATCACTATAATACATAAAATTATAAAGTTACGCTATGGTTATTATTACCTTGAAAATTTAGGAACCTTCAGATGACTGACATTTCATTCAAAATTTCTTTTTGAATGTTTTTCACAGCAAATCATTCTGGGTTAGTTTGGGACATGTTGAACATGATAACGTATTAAATGATACATATTGAGACACACAGACAGCAAAATGATACATCTCACAATCAACAATGAATCTAAGGAGTTTCTGATTTGGATAATGAAAAATAAACCTAACTTACTTTTTAGTTTTCCTTTCTTCACATTTAGGTTGATAACATTGTTGTAATTTAGAAGTTAAACTAGCATCAACCATTACTATATGTTCTTCTTCAGGATTCCTATCACAACTAGCATTTCTGTAATAAATAGAGCAGTATTGTACAAGTCATTAAAAATTGTTAAGAAATAAAGTCTTACTACTAGCCATGCTATCTTAGTAAACAGAAAATTGATCATGTTCCATAAAAATCAATGTCAAAATACATGTTAACACATTGATGATTTTGCCTTACCATTCTATGGTAATTTAACAGTCACTTATGTAGTGAAGCTGAAAAACTTTATAATTTGATCTCAAGAGCAGAAGTTGTTCCGAAAAATAGACAAAAATAGAATAAATTTTGAATACTGATGCTTTGTGCACAGATAGATGTTTTCATGTGTCATTTTTTAAGTTGATCCCCACAAAACTATCTTATAGCTTTTCCTAAGCCTTAAATAATATATAATGCTTACAAATCTTCCTCGTCCAGAAGTTCACCAGTACATAGATCCATTTCTAGTGGACATTCACAAGGACATTCACATTCACTTTGTTCCATTCTGTGACAGTTTAAACATAGTCTATCAACCTAGAAATATAAACATTTATTTATTTAAGTCTTTGAAAAACATTTAGCAATTATAAGCAAAATATACATTGACACAGCTTTATGGGAAACACATCAAAACCTTGGATAAAACTTTAACCAGTGATTGTTGTTCCATAAAGCTGTGTCTATATAATGTTATTTTTTCTCATAGTAATATCAATACAGTTATTCTGATATTTACATCCAAACCTTACCATTAATCTAAATAACAAATAAATTCACTTGGCTTAGTTGACTAGAGATTGTCTCATGCTATTGAAGCATGTTTCTAAATAAACATTATCATAAGAACAGTAAAATTGGAAATTTCAATTTATGTCATTGAGTTCAAAACTATCAGAGAAGCCTATTTTTCCAAAAGTTTAAAGACCTACCATACTACAAGGACAGAAAGCAGTAGCTGTTTCACAAGTATGATTAACTATTCCCAAGAATGCATTAGTACCAGGTATATAGGTGATCTGAAATAAAATAAAATAGAGTTTTACATCCTTCCTATTGGTGATCTGAAATAAATTAATGTTCACCACTTAGTCACCGACTAACATAAAACCATCAGGTTATCACCTTCAATATTTAATTCATACATTTAGTGATGAAAAAATATCAGTATGAAATTGTTAAAAATCTAAAGTACATAATAGATTCTTACCTGATATCTAGCACAGTGTTCACCATGTACCAAATTAGTTAAAATACCTTCTAGACTAGTGTTAAACTGAAATTAGAAACAAATTAAGTAAGCAATTATATAACCAATCTGAAACTGGATTCCGAATCCGTGTCACTCAATTACAACGGTTTGCCCTGAATCTGAATCCGGATATCAAATTCGTAAATCTGCCTCCTTGGGCGAATTTGTTGGATACAATATGGCGTCATTCTGTGGAAAATCGTAATAAGTTGAAATTTGTATTCATACAAAACTTATCTAATATCTGAAACCGATTTTGGATTTCTTGTAAATTTCACTTGTTTACAACATGAATCTGATGAACTGTATCGAACTAGTTTCAGATTTCTTGAAATCTAGCAGGGCCTAAATATAATCAGCAAGTACAGATAATTTGGATTGTTTTACAGTATTTGAAATGAAAAATTAATATTTTGCAAAGATAAGATATTTACCTTATAATATCTCTGTACTGTTCTATCATTATATCTATTACAAAGTTTTTTCTGTACAAATCCTCTATGATTTAATATATCATTAGCTACTAGAGGTTCCTGAAGAAAATAACAACAAGTTTTAAGTTATATTTCACTGCAACATAATATTCAACATTAACTATGTAATTTTCATATTTTAAGCTGATAAAGATCTAATATGATGTATAAAATATCTAGAGTATTAAAGTATGAAATGATTTCCCTTCAATTGTTAATATAGAAAGGGTTAATTTAGCATTAAAGCTATCAAAGTAAATATGTAAACTACGTTTTTGAAAACTTGAGATTGTATAAAATGGAACAACGGGGTTTACAACGTCAAGAACAAATCAGGAAAGTCGTTCTTGTCACTCCCCATTTCGCCAGGAGTGAAGTTCAAGAACAGTGAAAGTGAAAGTGTGACCATCATTGTTTTATTCTAAGATTTTCTTGAACATTCGTAACTGAGCACTCTAGTCAACTGTTCTCGTCTTGTCAAGAACATAGTTCATAGTTGCAAATACGACTTGTAAGTATGTAAGACTACCCACCTTATGTGTAATATGTTGTTGTTCTACAGGACCTTTACCATTAGGATCAATAAAAGCAGGATGAGCTATTAAATATCCCTTATCATCCATTAGAAAACATCTTACAGTTGGTTGATTACAACCTTTTATACTCTCTAGTAATAACTTGTGAAAATATCCCATAGTTATATCCATACCCATTACAGCAGCTACTCTATCAGCTGGACTATGTAATGCTGCTGGTCTGAAATTACCAAACAAATTTTTTAACAATATACACAAGAATAACTTATAAGGTTCATGCGAATCCTGTACACCAGGTGGACCTTGGTCGAACCTATTGGCATTGATGTTTCCATTGGTCTTATCTAGAAGATCAAAAACATCCACAAAATGAAATATATTGAAAATATGAATCTGTGAAATTAACTTAAGTTACTAAACAAGTTTTGACTTACTTTCCCTCAAATATAGTATGACTAATAGTGACTATATAACCAGCACCACCAACATCTAAATATGGAGCTGTTAACGTCACATGACCAGGAAACTCTAATGCTCTAGAAAACCTATATCAAAAAAATACAATTCAGTTAAGGTGAGCATGGAACATAAGGAATGCAAAAAATAACATAATATGCATAATGCATAATAGATTTTAGTCTATGACACCAATTTAAAAAGATTTCATCATTTTAAGGAGTAGAGAGAAGAAGAGAAGCAAAGTACTAATAAAAATCTGTACAAGCAAAATAATTCTGTGTGCGGATGAAGGCACTTGTATCAACCCTGTAACTAGACTTTAAGGAGATCTAATAAACTATAGTTCAGATAGTCTTGTCATCCCATCATTAATATCAATCAAAATCTATCGCCAAACAAGAATTGTCTTGCCATTTTACTAGGCAAGATGGCCGCCTATCACGACTGAGTCATTATATAGTCTCAAACATTGACGATGGTTGGGTGAATGCAGATTGCAGATGAAGGATGACAACAAATCAGATACACCAATCCTCAGGGTTTAAAACTCAACTTTATTTCATTTTTTTAATGAAATATGAAGACCATAAACTGTCCATTCTATTCAATGGCCATGTCTTCAAATATTTTACTTACCAGCTTCTCTTGGTAGGATCAAATGATTTACCAAGCTGTGTACCAGGATACATTCTACTAACACCACTAGGTGTAGCTACATATCTTCTAATAATATAATCTTTTAATGTACTAGCTTTATATCTTCTAATCCATTCTTCATTAATTCTAGTACTAGCAGCTACATCATTTCTTACTTTGTCCTGTAAATTAATAATCAATTTATTATTACAACTCTACCAAAATAAACTTTTCTAAAGTGCAATTAGTTCTGCATATTTCCCATAACTGAGATTTTTCTGTTTTAATTCGAGAAAGGTTGAAATATTGCTAAAATTCTCTGGGTTAAAAATGAAACTTGTGTGACGACAAAATATTTTTCTGTTTGACAAGAGCTTATTGATACATATTTCATACATCAATCAAGAAATTGGGTTTAAAAATGGATTTTTTTTTTTTTTTTAAATTCAATTTTATTACAGTAAGAATTCATAACTCAGAATATAGCAATATTCTATGGAAATAGACCTTGATTTATCATTTGCTTAACAAAACTGAGCTCCAAAAAAAAAAAGCAGATTTAACAAATATGAGCACGCATATTGCTAAAGCAGATTCCATTTTTTCAAAAAATCTAAATTTACCTTTAAACCAGGATTGGAGATCATCATAGTATCATCTTTAAGATAAGTTAAATAAATCTGAACTATTCTTTTAGTCTCTTCTTCACTCAAATGTTCAAAAGGATTTTCAAAACTATTAGCTGAGAGAAAGATAGTACTAGTATCTAATGTTGATAATTGTTTTAAATGTAAACACATCTTATCTCTTGGTAATAAATCTAATCTATGATATACTAAATCTGGTTGATTAGAAACTGAAATATACAATAAGATTTATAAAATAAATATAATCATGACTTGAACAATTTTTAATACATCTAAAGAAAACCGCAAATGCATGAGATTTGACAATTTGTGGTAATATTTACATTTCAACTATCACTCCCTTCAATGAACCAGTTTAGCAAACTAGCGTTTATTTTTCAATAAACGCTACTTTGTCACGTGACTCTTTGGCGTCGTCAACGCAAACGCTAGTGACACTATGACGTCGTCAAAGCACTCACAATCTATTGGCACAAAGTGAAACAAGGCGGGGCGATCAAAATGATTGACAGATACCGTTGAATTAAAAAAAACAGTTTTTTTAGAATTTTTACATAGAAAAAATAGAAAATTGTAGAGTAGTTTGACGAATGTAAATATAAGGAATGAATGGGTATCTTGTTATCGTTATGGGGAAATAAACGCTGGTTTACACGTGACAAGACGTACATGACCCGCTTCGCCGGGTCATTTATCTTGTCACGTGATAAATCAGCGTTTATTTCCCCATAACGATAACAAGATCCACATTCATTCCTTAAATGACTTCAACATTTGTTCAGTTTGTCACATGACCAAATGCGTTAACACACCAATAATGCTAATGAGACCACTGCTGAATTCTTAAATAAATTTGTTGAAAGTATTTTGGATCCATAAATTTTATCTCCTAATTTGGTATTCCCAATTGGATTAATGAAGATGTAAAAATCAAGACAGTTCTATTAATCTTCTTTTTAGGCTTTTTAAACTCTCAAGGCAATTATATAATACATGAAAGCAAAAGAAACTTTGCTTATTGTTCATGCTTAGAGAGTGGGCACACCTGGGACCTTAATTCTTAACTTATTAGATTTAAGTGTTCTGGTTATCTGATTGGTTGATAACTAAAATTGAATTTGACTATATTACCGTATCCAATCAGAGTACTGATTTTTTTTTCCCCTAGAATAAGGCCCTGGTGATTTTTTTTTCAGACCACAATTATGAAATGTTTAAGTGAATATATTATGAACTGTTCTATACAAGCCATTCACTCAATCTTACCTATATTTCTAATTTCTCTGGTTTTCTTGATTTCTATTAACACTTTTAACACCACAATATAGGGTGCATTATCCACCTTTCTCCACATATATTTAGCATAGAATTGAGGTGCAGAATGTTCTGAAGAAACTGATGAATCATTCGAATCTAATAATAATGTTGATTCTCCTTCTTCCAAACTGAAATAGTTAAATATAATCAATGTTAATGTATCATCAATTATCAAATGATCAAAATAAGGACATCTAAATTACATAACAATTCAACTACCACAAAAGACAGTGTTCTTAAGTTGGTTCTCACAATAGGTTTCAATATAGACACAGATAATACTGATCTTTGGATAGCTCCAAGACTGAAACCAAATCTAGAGAAAATACTCATATACTTGACTAAAAGCAGGAAAGCATACAGGTATGATTTGTCCATAGAAAGGAATAACAGAAACAAACAATATCATTTTTTTTACAAGAAAAGTAAGCTAAATTCATAAGAATTCTGCCTACTAGTCCAAAACTTACTGACTTACTTCAAAACCTCTCTAATAGCATTTTGGACAAGATATGGCTGGGGAAACTGCAAATACATCCATCTTTCCAAATCAAGGTTTGATGGATTCAAGGACATTCAAGGTATCATTTAAAACAGTCGCAACGGTGTGCAAAATCCCTTTTTCTTGTGGCTTAGTTTTTCAGATGCTATCAGAGGTTTGGAGTCAGCAATTCCTTTTTATGGTATCCATCCCCTTTGAAAACTACATACCTTAGAATACTTCTTCTGATTAATTCAAACCCATCAACGTTTTCAAAATGGCGGATATCAGTGTGCATAGGTTGTATACTAGTTCTGATTGGTCTAGAGAATGATGGATGCATTATGGTAAAACCTGTAAGAAAAGAAAGTTAATTCAACTTTTGTCAATGTGTAACAATTTAGATATTTACATTTAAAATATTAGCTTTTAAAGTCAAAATAGAAATGATGTACCTCAATTTTTTCATTATTACATTCTTCAATAAGACAATATTGAGTAGATTCCAATTCAAAGATTATGGTCATGATTCAAAATCAAAAATCATGATCTAGAATTAAAGATCATGATCTAGAATTAAAATCAACAAAGATCATAATCATGATTTAAAGTTATTCCAAAAATACATGTATTGATAAATGATTCAATGCATTTTCAAGATTCAAGATCAAAATCATGATACAAAGATCAAACTATAATGTTGAAAATATTTATAAGAAGCCAGTTACATACCATCAACAGTAACAATAAAACTATATGATTGACCATCTTGATTATAATATGTTACATCTTGTACAATATCTTCTACATGTAAATCTACACCAACCATACCAATTAATTTAGATTTATCTTTATATGTATGGAAACATGGTTGACTTAATGTTAACACTAGCGCTGAAATTAACAAACATTTCATTAGAATTTGTAACTTTTATTTAATAACCTCTCTAAAGGGATATCAAGTTGACAAACTTAGATATACAAAGTGGCGTCAGAGAACATACTCTGCTTCTCATGATAATAAAATAAATGATCAAAAAAGAAACAATAGAGGACCCAATTTCAGACAGGATGAGAAAAATGTTCACATATTCAAAAGTATGAATTTATATTTAATCCTAACAGATCAAGACAAATATATTGCTATGAAATTCCTGGGAAATTGTCACCACTTGGGGAAAATTGAGAGAGTCTGACACCCTCTTATCACTGCTTCACATGCATTACTTCACATTGCAGGAAAAGTTGATTTCCTATTAAATTTGCATATTTCCGCCCGTTAGAGTGCCTTGTTTGCCCATGTTATGCTTTTTGTCACTATTTATTTGATATTTCGATTTGTCAATTATTTCGATTAAGGTACTTACATCTATCTGCTTCATCTATATAAGGTAATGAGAAAACAGGACTTTCATCTGATGTATTATTTAATGGTAAATAAAATCTTCCTACACTTGAACTTAAATCAGTAGTGGAATTTATAGCCATCATCATACCACGCTAAAATTAAATCACAAATTATTATTTTTCTTATTCACTTGACTTTTGGCCAGTCCTGACCTTTCAAAAGAACACAAAAAATAAATATGCCATACTGCTCCCAAGATATGCTTTCACAATTTTTTCCACCAAGAAATAAAACTGTCACTCTGAAATCAGTTCTAACAATTTTTAAATCGTAGCTCCACACACTTGCATGCAGAAAGTATGACCTAAAGATCACCACGCCATTTCATTTTCTCATATTTGCATGTTTGACAAAGGAATAACAAACCAAGAGTAGAAAACTTACTATAACTGGTATTCTTAATGTATAATTTACATTATAAACAGGATAATTCTGATAGGCTACGTTCTGTAAAAATGTCTTCTCATACATTATAGGTTTACCATCTACAAAATAATAGTAAGAAAATGTTAATATAACATTCTAAAAAGTTAAAATTTTATACCAAGAAATATATATTATATACCAAAATCTTTAATCATATATCAAGAAATTCATATTAAATACCAAGAAATTTGTATCAAGAAATAACCTTTTGAATTACATACCATAACAAAAAGTTAAGTCTGAAAAATTATATTTGGAATGTGATTTTAACATTTAGATTTTTTCCGTTTTGGATTTAATAATGGCCCCTATGAAATGATTTATAGAAATGTCAGTGTGTAAAATAAATGACTAAAATATAAATATAATATATACATTGATAATATACTAATATTACTAACCATCTATTACAGCATACGTATTAATAATAACTTTATTTCCTGTTCTAGCATTCTGTATAGATATAATCTTCATTACTTCTCCTGCTTGTGTTAGAGAAGACAATAAACCACGACTAATATATAATATCATAGCATGTTCTGTATAACCATTCTCTCGTAATGCATTCTGTACCATCTTAAATGCTGTTTCGAATCCCAATGAATGATTGGTTGTACCTATAATAATAAAATATAAGATTTTATGAGTGCATAGTTTATATTCTGCCCTACATGTCACCCGACAAAGAGTGTCTTTAAAAATTATTACCAAATAAGCTTACAACAGAAATATTTTGAGTCTACTCATATATATGTTCACATTCCTTATTCTCTTTTAAGATATACACACTTAAATTTGCTTCTATTATGTAAGAAATGCAAAGTTGTTACACGTTCCTTTTTTCTCCACCTGATGGGCTAATGAGGATGGGCAAACACCATGCCATTGAGGGAAATTTTGCCAGGACAGGACAAATTTTTTCGATCTTTAATGTGCACACAGGTCAATCTGAACGACTAGATGCCTTTTCAATGTCAGCCTTTCCGACCTGAATATAAGAAATCATAAATATCTCTTTATCAGAAGGTAAATCTGCAAATTCTGTACGGTACCAAACACATTTGTCAATTGTTTATAGCAAATTACTGTGTTGCTTTCCTTAATTTTTTCGTTTATTTATGTGTAAAAATGTTTATTTCAAACACGCAAAATAGTGATCACTTACTGTTTACTTTACCCAAATCATCTACAAATTTACTGAAGAATGACCTGGTCTCAAATGTAGCTGGTACTAGAGAATTGGTTAAACATGCGTCAGATCTAGGATAGGTAGGTTTTGATGATAGACCAATCATACCAATCTGAAATAAGCAAAAAGACAAACACATTAGAAGCATCTGTTAATGATAAGTGAAGGTGAACAATAACATTTTGAAAAATAGGATGACTGGATCATGCTTTCCTAGACAACATCACAATCTCAGCAAATCTTTACATTTCCAATGTCAAGACCGTTGTCATTCAAATTCCAATGTCAAGACCGCGGTCATTTAATTTCCAATGTCAAGACTGTTGTCATTCAATTTCAAATGTCAAGACTGCTGTCATTCAATTTCCAATGTCAAGACTGCCGTCATTCAATTTCAAATGTCAAGACTGCTGTCAATCAATTTCCAATGTCAAGACTGCTGTCATTCAAAACAATTTTTATTTGCCACTTTCCATAGTGCCCTTCCAATTTGCCATGTATTTCTTATTATGTCCATTCCAAATCCATCATCATTTTCCACATCTATATCATTTCCATGTATTCCATACAAGATCATATTCCCCAAAATGAACCACTATATATATTTTTGGAATAAGTTGCAATGAAGATTGATAATAGACAACTTACCTTATCATTTCTAGAAAATGAACCCAGTAAATGTTTAGCAATGGCTTTAGCTGTATGAAGTTGATTTTTACTCATGGAATTACCATGATCCATCATAATAACAACATTCTTTCTCTGAGGTTGTATTGTTGACAGAAATACATCTCTGAAATAGAATATAACAAATCTAATCAGTATTTGGGTCTTTTTTTAACTTTATATATGTGTATCAGAAAGACTGATGATAGCATCAATTTGCATCATTTCAAAATTCAATAAAAGGCAACTTCACTAAAAGTTTAGAGAAATCACTTTCCCAATGCATCTTTCCTATTTCAATGAAAATTGGAATGGAACATATCAATCTATGAATTTTTTTTTGAAAACCTCTTTACAATGCCTTGAGAAATGAAAGTTCCATTATTGGTGATAGCTGAATTTTTAAGTGATTTTGTTGGAATTTCAATATGGACCATCAGTTTGGTTGAGTTCCATGCATTTTATCTAGGCTTGACGAGGTTTTTATGAGCTTATTATGATACTGTATGTGAGATAACTCAAGTGCAGACCTTCAAGTGATACTACCTCTTAGAATGAGCAAAAAAATAGAATTCTGATTAATAAGATAATATAAGATTTAATAAGCTTTTTCATCAGGAGACTTAGTATTGAGTTAAAATTATAAGTACATGTACTAAGCTTTTACATCCAGAATCCAATATATCTGTTATTGATACATTTTTTTTTTAGTTTGCACACATATGTGATTTTGTGTTCATTTTAAGAGGTAGTACCTGGTATTACTTAATAGGTCTTGTTTTAGGTGGGTTTTTAAAAAAGGTAAAATATACTTGGTGTATTCAAGTACATAGTGAAATATATTGTTTACTAATAGTATTAAAATCTATATAAAGTATATGAGAACTCTGTGTAATACTGATAGTAAGTGGTGTATGCAATAGTTAAACAGATTAAAGTCGTAACTCCTAATTCTGAATAATAAACAAATACTTTTTACACTCTCAGATAAGACAAGAGGTATTCAAAAAATCTGTATTTACAGACAAACAGCCTAGACCTAGTCAATTGTTCAATAGTAAGAAGAAAAGAGTTGAAACTGACTATACTATTTGTTGAGAGGCTGTGTAATGATTTGAAATCTATTGAAGACAAAGTAACTCAGGTATACATGTAGAAGAGCCAAGTTTGTCTGAACGTCAATATTTTCTTAGCCACCTTAATCTATTTGTTTGCCTTTTCAAGAGAAGATTTTCCTGTTGTCTTGGTTGTAAAAGACTTTGATGTTAGGACAGACAGGGATGATTTTAAGTAAATACTTGTAAATACATTGCCCCTATAACAAACTTTACACAATAATCCTTTAACTTTGGTCTTAAACCATTTAAAACTACTACTTCACAGTGTGTATATGCACTGAATGAGATATTATCCTACACTGTAAAGTGTCAAATAGTTACTTCAGCACATCTATCAACCAAGTATACACATGTATTTCAATTCAAACCCAAAGTCCGTCAAAATATTCAGATATGCAAGTCTGAATATTTTCTAATTGTATATGTATGAGATTTTAATTACGTGTCTGGGAGCAAAACACTGTGTGACAAATAGTTTTGTTGTTCAATGATCTTGAGTTGAATATGTTTCATATATGTCCTAAGAAAACTTTTGTCGAGTATACTAATTACTATTTCATCCCTTTAATTAACTGTTTCATGAGTACAATAGGTATAAAATTCATTTGATCTGGTCTTGGTATAAGATATATGGGAGGTCTCTTTACCCCCAAATTCCGAATCTTGGGCTTTGCTGTCTGCATCTTCATGTTCATAGCTGTAGGGGCCGACGACTCAACATGGGGGGCAGACCAGGGTTCGCAGGAGTACCGGCGGTACCAGGTGACCGGTACCGGTACAAGGCTGGTACCGGCGGTACCGGTACTACTACAATGGTACAATGAATTTGAGACCAAATCATGTATGACAAACTGCTCACTGCTGTATAACCCTATATATTCCCTTTATTGCTACTTCTATCAGATGAATCTCTTCCCGGCGAACCAAACATTTACATTATACTCACAACTAGCAAATTTCTTTCATTATCAAAATGAATATTACTTTATTAGGAACTGAAAAAATTGAGATATACATCTAACACTTATACACAACACCAACAATTGGATGGCAACTGAGAGTCAATGATACAGATATTCTTTATTCGATCTCAACTATTTCATTTGATGGTTTTCCCGGAAAAAGTCAAGCGTTTAAATATACCTTATATGGTCATAAGAGACAATTTTAATAGAAAACAGTTTCTTGCTGCCTGACGATAAGCATAATATATGGTCTCATGACTTGGGGGACATGTCCCAGTCCGGGGACATTTTGACATTCTCCAAGGGACACGAACTGATCTATAGGTCTGACAAAATATGTCATATCTTGTATTATCTCGCAATACCAGTGTCCACTGCCTGCAATGACCACAATTTAAGTTTGTATTGAAACGAAAAATTCTCTGACTATATCAAGCTTCGAAATTGCGTGTTTACTATGCCTTCTGTGGACAATTCAGGGGACATGCTCATTTCATTACGCATTTTGGGGACATTTGAGAAAACCAGTTGAAAACCTAGTCCATATATGGTCAGGTTAGCGTGAGAATATGCCAAGCGACTGAAATAATGCACATGCAATGAGAGGAATTCGTTCACATAAACCTCCGTGTTTTCACAAATTCTGGTACCGGTACCGCCGGTACTGGAACCTGGTACCGGTACCGGTATTGAGGCGTCAGAACCGGCGGTACCGGTACCGGTACTGGTACCGGTTGCGAACCCTGGGGCAGACCGACTTATTGCCCGAATTTTAATGATATTTTGCCCCGAATTTGGAGATTTTTTGCCCAAAAACATAATATTTGGCCCCCCTGTCTCCTACGGCTATGTTCATGTTCTGATATTCCACCATCTTAATCAATGGATCTGTACCTCTGATTACGTGAAACTATTTCAACAAATCTTAGAAACATTTGATGTCCAAGTTTTATATGCAAAGTAAGGGTATGGTATCATTTCTGAGGAGTTCGCGTAGCTAAAAAATATTTATTTGGTAAACCTATTAGGAGAATTATAGAGTACAACCCATCTTTAAACTGTAACATCAGATAGAATATTGTAAGAGAAATATTATGGAATGTTTTGTAATTACACATCAAAGACTAGTAAATGATGATATTCACATAGAGAGATAAATTATTAGACATTAACTATTATTATGTCTCATTTACTATTTCTAATGATACTATACAACCAGTCCAATATTCAATAGTTATATTACATACAACAATATATTGAGTTTTCATATTCAAATTGTAGAATAGAAATGAAAGGAAATGAGAATTGATTTTAAAACATCAAAGGCTAGAAATAAATCAATGGAACATTTTCAAATTGTTTATGTAACTTGCCTTATTACTTTCAAGATAGATGTCCTTCAATGCGAATAAATCAAACTGTATTGTTTTGAACTACAAACTTATTGTTTTGAATTATTGCAGAAGTGAAAACAAATTTGCCTTCTGATATTTCATAAGCATAAGCTTATAAGCTTATATATTGTACAATGTTTTTTGGGGGTTTTTTTGTACAATTTATATAATGTACATGTTCATTTTGTACAGTTTATATATATTGTACAGATTTATTTTATGCAGTTTAAACTGTAGTTTGTTTTTGTACAGTTAATATTGTATCGGTTTCTATTGTACAGATTTATATTGTACAGTTTATATTGTACATTTTAATTTGTACCATACATGTTTATTTGTCGATCAACAAATTGGCCAACAACCTTGAGTTTGTCATTTAAATATGCTTTCATGTTACTTTAATTTATTGTCAGAATTAAAAATATCAAGATAAATTTATACAATGCATCTTAAATCTTGTTTGTACTAGACAAATTATAATTATTGTTTGCCTTAATCTCATCTGATAGCCTAAGTGCAATAAATTTAAATTTACGTCACCACCTCTTTTCATCAGACAAAAAAACTGATAAAAAACACTCAGTGAAAAGATGAAAGAAATAGTTTCAGGCATAAAGACAAGATTGAATAGAAGACATGTTTATTCATGTTATTATAAAGGAATTTGAAATTAGCACATGAAAAACGTTAAAATGTTGCCTGTAGTCAATGTTGATCTACTTGAAAATTGTCCAACAGCTCAACAATCTTCTGTCTTTAGAGAGCAAAAATCAATGGCAAGAGCAGTTTTCCTTCTGCATGAATTTCCGCAAGTGATTCTATAGTCAATGATCAAAGAGAGTGAACATAATATCACCTTTTTCTAGTTAAAACTACTGTCAATATATACTGATTAATCAATAGTTGAATAGATGAAGTTCGTTTACTCTTATCTAATACTGTTAGTACAGCGATTTACAGCCTGCTTGTTAAGTACCAGTTATAGTCTCTATTTATTATAACTATTATTATCAGTACTACGGTACTTTACTGATTCATGGTTAAATTGGTGTTATGTTATTATACACGGTCAAACATAATCATAATAATTCTTTCTTCTTATAAATAGTGTCTGTATAAACTTGGATTACAGAAGAGATCCTATACTGGGGCCTTATTCTCGAAAACTTAACTTACAATGATTTTAGTGCTCGAGTCATCTGATTAGTCAATCACTAAAATTGATTTTAAATATAGCTTTATTATCCAATCAGATTACTGTATTTCTTAAAATTAGTAATTTTATCTAAGTTAAGTTTTCGAGAATATAGCCCCTGGTACATTATGTTAGGAAATTATTATGTCCAACATGCAGAGAGCCGCCATTGATTTCAATTTTTTCTTAGCATTGTAGCTTGAAAGTGTTCCAATTACTTTCTTGGTGTTTTTTGTATGGCAAAGCAAACTGAAAACTATCAAAAATTTCAATTCATTTAAGCACTTAAAGAGATTATGTCTCGAGAACGCCATAAAGACAGTTTTCTGTGGTCAGAATGTAAACTTATGTCAATTACCGAGGCAGATTATGATTTACAGAAACAGTCTAGGATTGCCAATTAGTTTATCTGTGTCATTTATGTTTATAAAGTTATAAAATCTCTTTGTTTGAAATTGTACTGCAATTTGTCTCAATTCAGCAAAATACTGACCTGTGTCTGGTATCATGAACATTATGACAGTCTTGTGACCAGCGGAAACCATTAGCAGGATATTCACTATGTATTCCTTCTGATGATATAAAATACTGCCATTTTAAAGTTGAAAAATACTGTACATTACTTCTCCAAACTGAAATACGAAAAAGAAGCAATTGAATATATAAGTTTCCTCAAGATAAAAAGATCTCATGAAATTAGACAAGTTACCCATGAATCGATGAATTGGTGTAGCATTGTAGCAAAGGCGGTTGTTTAACTGTTTCCTTTGCTTTCTGTTTTGGGGTCACTGATACCATCAGTTTGCACCATTCAATTTTTACAAAATCATAGTTTGTGAGTCTTAGAAATCGGCAAAATCTAAGTGTTTTATTGCATAGTTGTTAATTCAAATTTTTTATTTAATCAGCAACTTTAGCGATTGGTAGTTACATAAGCTTACTAATAGGCCATTTTCAGTAATTCTAAAATGTCTAAGTTAAAGCCTGAAGGAGAGAATATTTAAAAGAAAAGTCTTTTTTTTACAAAAACATTCTGCGTTGATAAATAAATTCTTGTTTTTGAAGGTCCTGATAAAAGCTATGTGTATTTTAATTGTAAACAAATCATAGACTTCTATTACAACTGTTCAAAGTAGCATAAAGAATGCCGAGGCAGAGAAAAAGAGAAGAATGCTGGCTCGATATTGTACATGTCATTCACTTCAAACAGAAGTAACCCTTGAAAAATGTTGCTTCATTTCTTACTTGCTAGAGGAAATGTAAACATAATGCTCTTTGTAGTTGGTAAAATCTTTATTTTTGCACCTGAGGTAAAAGGATGACCTAACATTTGGTGGGACTAACAAGTTAGATCTAATTTCTAGTTAAACTAATATATTACATGTAAACTGTAGAGAATAAACAATTTACCACTCAAAATTAACATATAAATTTCATCAATTTGCTGTGAACAATATTTACATTGGACTTTGGTCCTGGTAAAATAATAAAAATAGCGATGGCCATCGTAATACGCCCACTTTTATACTGGCAGCCAATTCGTCTGGGGGGTTGACAAGAGTTGTCAGTAAATGAAAGATTCTGAGAATGACATGTTCTCTAAATTCAAGAGCAATAACCTTATTATGTTAAATATTTTTTTGATCGGTCTGAATTTCAAAAGGGTCTATCCATGGATGATTACAAACATTCACACCAAGTTTAATCAAAATCCACCAAAAAACCAACTCCCTATTGAGTCCACAACATATTTTCAAAAGCAAGAAAAACCCATCAAATATTTTTTGATTAATCTGATTTTCAATAGGGTTCATTCTTAGGTGATTATGAACACTCATACCAAGTTTCATCAAAATCCATCAAGAAACCAGCTCTCTATCGTGTCCACAACATATTTTCAAAAGCAAGGACAATAACCCATCAAATATTTTTCGATTAGTCTGATTTTCAAAAGGGTTCATCCTTGGGTGGTTATAAACACTCACAGCAAGTTTCATCAAAATCCATCAAGAAACCAGCTCTCTATCGTGTCCACAACTTTGTTTAAAGCTGAAAAATTAATGCGGTTTAAAGAACAAGGGCAATAACTCATCAAATATTTTTCGATGTTTCTGATTTTCAATAGGGTTTATCCCAAGGTCAATACAAACACTCATACCATGTTTCATCAAAATCCATCAAGAAACCAGCTCTCTATCGTGTCCACAATATATTTTCAAAAGCAAGAGCAATAACTCATGACATATTTTTCGATTAGTCTGATTTTCAATAGGGTTTATCCTTGGGTGTTTATGAACACTCACTGCAAATTTTATCAAAATCCATCAAGAAACCAGCTCTCTATCTTGTCCACAATTTTTTAAAGGCTGAAAAATTAACGCGTTTTAAAGAACAAGGGCATTAACTCATCAAATATTTTTCGATGTTTCTGATTTTCAATAGGGTTTATCCTAATGTCAATACAAACACTCATACCAAGTTTCATCAAAATCCATCAAGAAACCAGCTCTCTATCGTGTCCACAACATATTTTCAAAAGAAAGGGCAATAACCCAGGAAATATTTTTCGATTCCTCTGATTTTCAATAGGGTTCATCTTTGGGTTATTACAAAAACTCACAGCAAGTTTCATAAAAATCCACCAAGAAACCAGCTTTCTATCGTGTCCACAACTTTGAGAGTGTAACGGCTGAAAATTAACACGTTTTAAAGAACAAGGGCAATAACTCATAAAATATTTTTTTGATGTTTCTGATATTCAATAGGGTTTATCCCAATGTCAATACAAACACTCATACCAAGTTTCATCAAAATGCATCAAGAAACCAGCTCTCTATCGTGTCCACAAGATATTTTCAAAAGCAAGGGCAATAACCCATGAAATATTTTTCGATTCGTCTGATTTTCAATAGGGTTCTTCCTTGGGTGATAACAAACACTCACAGCAAGTTTCATCAGAATCCATCAAGAAACCAGCTCTCTATCGTGTCCACAACAATTGTGGACAGCCAGGCGGACAGACGGACGGACGGACGGACGGACAGACAGGGGCGACTACAATATACGCCCACATTAATGTGTGGGCGTATAAAAAACTTCATTTTTTTTTATATGATTTACTGTTACTCTGAGAAACTTTGAATGCTACTGCTAGTGTAGCTCAGTGAGCTAAGATTATTTTTTAAGCAGGTCAGAGGAACTGACTTCGAAAATAATAGATGAGATAAAAACCTTGAATCATGATCCCTTGACATTTAATTTTAGACTTAAGTCTCGCAGTCTATGGTAAATTCTGCTATGAGAAATGCAACTACTTTTGTCCACTTTTCTGTCTGTCTAAAACTAGATCAAAATTTTGTTTTGTTCGGCTTTTTAAATTCCGGTTTTTAAGCCTCTTCATTAAAATTAAACATTGATGTTGTTAAAAAACAAAAACATAGGCTTGCGGCAAGTCTCGCAAGCGTATACGCCCACCAGCAGCTTGATAAAGAGGTAAATGTGAACACCAAAACAAACGCGATATCAGAGTTTTATGCGATAAAAATTATCGCATTGTCATTAAATTCAATAGTGCACATATTCATAATGATATTGAAACACATACAAAATATCTAAAGGATCCATGGAGAATTGTAGCCTGTAGAGTGAGCACGATCAAAAAAAACCAACGCGATATCTCGAAAGAAAATCATCGAATCATCACCAAATTCAATAGTGCACATCTTCATAATAATATTGACACACATACAAAATATCAAAAGGATCCATGAAGAATTGTTGCCTGTAGAGTGAGCACAAGCAAAAAAACCAACGCGATATCTCGAAAGAAAATCATCGAATCATTACCAAATTCAATAGTGCACATCTTCATTATGATATTGACACACATACAAAATATCAAAAGGATCCATGAAGAATTCTAGCCTGTAGAGTGAGCAAGAGCAAAAAAACGAACGCGATATCCTAGTTTTACGCGATATCTCGGAAGAAAATCATCGAATCATCACCAAATTCAATAGTGCACATCTTCATAATAATATTGACACACATACAAATTATCAAAAGGATCGATGAAAAATTCTAGCCTGTAGAGTGAGCACGAGCAAAAAAAACGAACACAATATCAGAGTTTTACGCGATATCTCGGAAGAAAATCATCGATTCATCACCAAATTCAATAGTGCACATCTTCATAATAATATTGACACACATACAAAATATCAAAAGGATCCATGATGAATTCTAGTCTGTAGAGTGAGCACGAGCAAAAAAACGAACGCGATATCAGAGTTTTACGCTATACCTCGGAAGAAAATCATCGAATCATCACCAAATTCAATAGTGCACATCTTCATAATAATATTGACACACATACAAAATATCAAAAGGATCCATGAAGAATTGTTGCCTGTTGAGTGAGCACGAGCAAAAAAACAAACGCGATATCAGAGTTTTACGCGATATCTCGGAAGAAAATCATCGAATCATCACCATATTCAATAGTGCACATCTTCATAATAATATTGACACACATACAAAATATCAAAAGGATCCATGAAGAATTGTTGCCTGTTGAGTGAGCACGAGCAAACAAACGAACGCGATATCAGAGTTTTACGCGATATCTCGGAAGAAAATCATCGAATCATCATCAAATTCAATAGTGCACATCTTCATAATAATATTGACACACATACAAAATATCAAAAGGATCCATGAAGAATTGTTGCCTGTTGAGTGAGCACGAGCAAAAAAACGAACGCGATATCAGAGTTTTACGCGATATCTCGGAAGAAAATCATCGAATCATCACCAAATTCAATAGTGCACATCTTCATAATGATACTGACACACATACAAAATATCAAAAGGATCCATGAAGAATTGTAGTCTGTAGAGTGAGCACGAGGTAAATGTGAACGGACGGACGGACCGACGGACCATACTATCGTGTGGGCGTATAAAAATTTTCCTGGCAGAATTTGCCATAGACTGCGAGCCATTGGTCTACAATCAAATGTTACACCTCTTGAGGTTCTGTAGCAGTCAGTTAGAGCATCGGCATTTGACGAGCAAATGGTAGTTGTTGTGGTTGAGAGGTGGTTTTTAGATCAGGGTGTGAAAATCTGATGTCCTTGAATAGGTCATTTTTACTTATAATTTTAGTTGACCTAGTTGTAAATTGGTACAGATTATAAGGGAAAGATCAATGCCATGGAAGGACCAGATCGGAGAAAGAAAATTTAGATTTTTTTTTTTCTTTTTGCGTGGCAAATCTTTCGATTTGTCACGCTTTGTTTTCGTTATGATTTTTTTTTTTTTTTTTTTTTTTTTGGGAAACTTTCTAGAGAAAATCGAAAATGGTGTAGCAAAATTGTATCCACCAAACAATATTAAATGACCTGGTATCAAAAATGAATATCTAAAACTCAGTTTCTTCTCATTTTTTTCATTATCAATAATAAGCATACTCTCTGTCCAAACAATAAAACAATAATACTGCAATGCCAATAGTTCATTTCATAACACAATTTCTTGTAGGTTTAAATTCCAATTAAATGTATGCAAGAGGAAGCAAACATTGGCTACAAATTTAAGAAATCTTGACTTCAAAGTATAATTGTTAACAAAAAGTATTCTTTGATTTCTGTTATGTTTTTATTTTTGTAACCTACACCCAAATTCTAACTAAGTTAATTATACAACTACAGTCAGTGTTCCTTTATGTGCCATTTCACTTTGAAACATTAGAAAAAAATATGCTCACAGCTGTGCAAATTGAACATTGCAGCAGAACAATTTGAATAATTTTATCTTGACTTAGCAAGCAGAAGGTACAATGAAATGAATGACAATTCAGAGTTTGTGATGAAAATTTCAACAATATTTTCATGAAGTGTGAATTAAGGGTGTTACTTAGGCTATTTCACGTTATGAAAAAATGGAATAAGTATATGAAATAATGATTTCTTGAGACTTGTTGTGCATTTGTTGATGATTTGGGGTCCTTCTCGATAGTTTAAGGTCGATTTCATGTCAATCAGATTTTTTTTTAATGAGTTGACAGCCCTTTCAACCATGTCATAAAAATTGGACATTTCAAACCTTTGATACAAGTTTAAAAAAATGTGATTGGATCAATCTACTTCAAACTTGGCATAAATGTAGACAATTACATTGCCCAGAAACGTACAGAGCGATTTTCCCAAATGAATTATTATTTTGGTGGTTACCATGGAAATACGAAAATTTATTTGTAGGTACGGCAAACATTTTCCAGGGGCCAAACTAATTAGAATTTTCGAAAAAAACTCTCTGTACGTTTCATCCTTATTGAATAAGCTTTCAATCAAGACCAAGATCGTAATTTTCCAATAAAAAATGGCTGAGAAATCTTGTACCAACCGGGACACATTTTTTCTACTTTTTCCGAATTTTTTTTAGCAAAAACTAACGAAATACCTCATTTCTTGTCGGTTTCTTTCATTCTATATAGTTTACAAATAAAGTAATAATAATTATCTACAATCTGAGCCCAAAAATTATAAGTAATTTGCAAAAATTCCATCTCGTGTTTTTTTTCTCGAACGCTAGCCCAATCAATACCCTTAATTTTTTACATAAGATTTGAACGACATATAGAAGCTAGGAGCACATATAACAAAACACAAGACAATATTAACTGTATTAAAGAAGTGTGTTATATTCCATAATATTGTCTTGTCTTTTGTTAAATTTTTGTCATATTTTTAAATGTCAATATATGCATCAAATTTGATCAAAAAATCAATTGAAAGTTTAATTCACCTTTTGAAATTGACAAAAACAACATTCTTGATGTAAGCTTATATAAAAAACATGGGTGACGGCAATATACGCTCCACATTTCATGTGGGCGTATAAAAATGACTTTACAAAATGTTAAAAAATAAGATTCATTATTTCTATTCTATCGTTGAATTACTTTTTTAACAAAAATGTGTTTGTTTGTAACATATGTGATATTTTATTCTCTGTGGCTATAATCTGAAGTCTCAGTGAATGTAGAAAAGATTGTAATAGAGAAAGAGAATTATGTAATTTGATTAACCAATTAGAACTTGGTGTAACACCCAACAAAATGTCATCAATACCCAGCTTAAAAGGAAAATAGCATGTTTGAAGTTGATAATGAAAGAAAAATAAATAGCAAAAGGGGTTATATGAGGTTATCTCTTTATAAAAGGCCTTTTCTTTGTTGTATCATCTATTGCACCACAACTGTAGTTACATGAATAAAGTGCAAGTCAGCATAATAATCCTTTAAATTCTACATTAGCTACAATCTTGTACCAAGAATTAATAGAAATTATCCTCTTGTCTTCTACATTCTACACCTTTGGCGCTTGTGAGTTTGGGACACATTCTTTTCATTATCCACCCTTTTTCCTAAATCGGCCACTGGATTTGTCTCAGTCAGACTGACTGAACAAGAAATTTGATGTTGCAAAACACGATTGTCTCCATTATTACCCTATAGTGGCACCTGGTACATGAGAACAGCAAAAAATCAATAAAGGCAAAAACTCCAGTACAAGTATTTTGTTCCTGGTCCCCAGTACAGATGAAGTCTATGGCCCAAATCACATACCGGTATGTGAAAAGACTAGACCTAGACTAGATCATTCTGCATCATAATTTACTGCCCTTCCCTTTTCAAAATTTCAATTTTGCATCTAAGCCAAACTTGCATTATAGTGGCATCATAATCTTGTCAAGTTTTTCTGACATTACAGGAGACATTGACATGAAATAAAAGAGTCCCTTGTACATGCATTCAAGGCTAGAAAACCTATCAGTAACCAACTATATAACCTAGAAAAATATGTGACATGGTACAGTATATAAAATGTAGGCCTACTATAAATATATAAATGATGCCAGTATCAAGTTATCTAATTAAATGAACATCAAAAGAGTATATAAACTACACATGGTATATAATATGATAGTAACTGTTTTGATATTTACCATGTTATTAAGTATAATAAATTGATTTTAAACATCAAACAACATGTTATACTATATAACTTCATTAATATACCACATGTTTTAATATTACATCTTTTTCTTCATTTAAATTAACTACTCTTCCACATAGACTTTATAAAATACAATTTTGGGTGCATCTATGACACAGTAAATCACATTTTTTACTAAAAATCATACAAATTTGGTTTGAAATGAAATTGAGTTTTACTACCGGGTCTGCCTTTCTGCACATAAGGCTAATAAGGACAGAGAAACTCCATGCAGTATGCAATGAGGGAAATTTTGCAAGGACAGCAAAATAAGCTTATATTTGCGATTTCTAACTTTCAAAGGATCTTTAACAGTGGAAAGGGCACAGTGAATAGGGCAGAGAGCCTAGAAGTTGAGTTATACTTAAAGAAATTATCACAAATATTATTTATTAAAAAAATCATGGGCAATGCCTTTAAGCTTTTTAAAACTAAGGAATAAGCTTACATATCTATAATTTGAAAGAGACAGATCTTATTAGTTTTGAAAGTAAAATTTTGTGGTATGCCCTAGGGTCTCTATGAGACGTTTATAACACAAATAAACTTATAAAAAAATTAGCTCTTTTCAATAAACGACAGATGACTAAGTAACATTTTGACATTAGTGGAGTGGGAGACAAGATAACTAAGAGACATCTAGAATTTTTTAAAAAAATGCAATATTCATAAAGTTTAAGTCAAAAATGGCAAAATACAAGGTAGATCTAAAATGAGTCAACAAGTATCATAGATCATATCACCTAGGTTTAAAAGTCATCCATCAAGTCTGAGCAATTCAAATTGTAAATTACCTTGGGGATGTACCGGTATTATGAAAGTGCATTGTAATTAATGTCCCCTTGCTATGATGTCAGTGTTGTTTAGACAGGCTGGTAAACAAACAACCACAGAAATTTAATAAAGTTACAGCTTTGATTTTAATCTTAGTAAATAACATCAGAGAACTGTTAGAATATCTCCTCAACAAGTAAATATATACAGAATCTTTACTCAATTTAAAGGGATTGTTGAAATTGTGTTTTTGAATTTTTCATGTGTATCAGAGACATTGATAGCTCATCATTTTTCACCAAACTAATTTTCAAAGAGATGTCTGTGGTGCCTTGACAACCCCACAATTGCAAAAGTCTTCTGTGATACAAGCAAATTGGAAATAAGTTAGTCATCATTTTATTACTTTAGGTAAAATTTTGCTTAAACCACAGATGTCTGATTGAAAATGTAAATTAATGCTATCAGTATCCCCAACCCCAATACACATAAAGATTTCAGAAATCCCCTTTACAATGTAAAATGTTTATCATTTGAAACTCAATAAATAAATATTTGGTAAATTTTCATTATATCAATCTCATGGTCATTTCAATTCTTGGTTTATTTTTTCGTTATTGTTTAAGCTTTTTTCTTAATAATAAAGACTTTCATTATCGTATAAAAGCTTATTCAATTCTTACAACTATTATTTACAAAAATACAGTAAGGTTTAACATTTTGAAACAAGTAAAGAATGAACAATGAGTCAAAGCTCAATTAAATGGAATTTAATATGTTAGAGAGTAAAATCTTGCCAACATTTACCACATGCTTTTCTCTTCAACTATTTTTACTTCTAGCCCACTGGCTGTTAGACCAGTATAATACAACTTATAATCATATACAATACTACAAGTATACAATTGGTCATTTAAGCTTTAGTTTTCCTCTTTTTATAAGCATCAGGTCAGTTCTTAGTTAATGCGTCGTTCTTAAAAAACATGACGTTATTTACTTGGTTACAAGTAAAAGGGGGTCGTTATGTTTGAGGGTTTGGTTCTCGATCAGGGTGTTAAAAAAATGTGGGTGTATAAATATTGTCTTCAAAGGAAAGTCATAGAGAGTTTTTAGATTGATTTGACCCATCCCATTTTTTTATTTCTATATTTCAGAAAAATTTGATACTTTTTTTCATCCTTTCATCCTTCAAATATCTTCATAACTCTACCCTTTTTTATTTTCAATTTAACAAAAGAAAATGTAAAGAAAAGTGAATATTTACTAAGAGGACTAGAGGATTAGATAAAGACTTTCTTATTATCACTGTTTAAATCATAGTCACATGGTAAAAACATAGAATTGTCTAATAAACTGTTATTATACCAACTTTAAAAGATTTACAATCAAATATAAATTTTCCTTCGACAAACAAAATCAAAGCAAGCAGCTTCAAAAACTTTCTCGAGGGTCCTTGTTACAAGATTGAATGTGATTTTGAAATGAAATAAAGTTGAAGATTAGCTTGTTTCATTCAGTACTGAAATGAACTATAGAATAAACAGTGAATGCAATGACCCCGAGACGTGAAAAGTAAATAACGGGTCGACCAATGTTTTATTCTCTATTTTCTCCCCACTCTTTCAAGTCTGCTTTATATTTGGTTATCAATTTAAATACAGAACACTTAGACTTGTGTTATATAACAATAATTGAATAACATTAATTTAATAATGTAATAGAGATTTTAGAACAAGATTACATTTTTTTTTCAATGAAGAATGACTTGACATTTTGTTTGCAATCTTTTGATCTTAATTTTGTGAAAAAAAAATAAACTGAAACCTGTCTTTCAATGTTAAAAGAAATCATATATTATCTAGTCATACTAGAAAACATGCAGTAGATTTGGAAAGCAAAGAAAATGGTAATATGAAAATAATGCCTTCAGAATAATGGGGGCCATAAAGTAATTTATTAATAAACCATTTCATCTCTGTTCAAAACTACATTTATAAATACAAGAAACAACATAAGCGTAGCAGTGTGACAGGTTTTCCACAATTTGAAAATATGTACCAGTGTTAGAGCGCTACATGGTATAAAGTTTTAACCATAGCATAAACTCTTAAAGGAATAATACCTCTTGAACAAAAAATCTAAATTTTCAAACTAGGTCAATTGGGGACAAACCTGATAACATAACTATACAACAGATTACCTAAATAATCTGATAAATCCAGAAAACTACAGGATGTTTATAAATAATATTTAAAAAACGCTTACTCAAATTTTAAGCGTTTTTCAATAATAACCTGTAATTGTATGGACAATTACATAGTTTTATGGGTTTATTTGATTTTTTCATTCTAAGAAGTGGTATCACTTTAATATCATATGGAAGTAAGGTTAAGCTTACCTTCAGTGAGATTTCTGCCTGGATTAAAAGATCCTTTGGGTGTACTAGGTGGTATTAGATCACAGCTAGTTTGACGTGATATCCTACATCCATATTCATTTTCACTTCTACAATGCAACAAATCACATAAAATAACACTTTATCATTTAATATTAATCATTAGAATTTAGTTCTTTAAATGATGTTATTTGCCTTAAATGGCTGTTGAGGTTCTAATTTTGATTGGGGGTTGTGGAAGTCGATGATGATCTTGAATAAGTCATATTCACTCATAATTCTGGTCACCCTGATGTAAAAGGGTATGGATAATCGAGGAGAGATCAATGTCGATAAATTGATCAAAGACCAGTTGGTACCGTAGAAAAGATTCTCTTAAAAAACTTTTTTTTAATAGTTCCTTTGTAAACATTGGTAAAAGAACAATTCAAGTTAAAAGTTTGGTTTGGTTGTCCATCTCAATTTAATTGTGGAAAATGGACATGTTATTCTTTATTGTAACATTCAAGAAATTCAACTGCAGATCAAATAATTTTTCTCAAACAATTCCAACTTACTTGAATTCTTTCATTTGAATACCACAACAATCATGTTTCCTTGTTATCGGTTGTTTCACATGAAATTTATATAAATTTTGAACAGTAATTTTATTAGTTCTCAAAACTTGAAGATAACTTCTTAATCGTGATTGTAAACGACTTGTGATCTGAAAAAATAATAATATTCATGAATTTCAGATTACAGGTAAAGTTCAGACAAATTCAAATTTGTATTTTCATATCTTGAATATTTTAGCTGTGATTTTCATATTTCAAACAGCCATTCGAGTTTTGATAATTTTGTATTACTATGACTACAAATAAATAAGACCTGACGGCTAAATAGTAGTGCTGGCACAATATATCGTTTGTATCGCGATACGTAATGCCACGATACGAGTATCGTATCCCGAAGTCGTGTATCAATACTTGACGATACCTCTCATTTCGTAAAAAGTGTAGATTTTTTTTACAATTCACTATTTTTTCTAATCGAGTTTGTTGAAATTATTTTGAAATTTTTTTGAAAATATATAAAGACATGGACCACTCCTATCAACTAAATTACCAAATTTCACATTAATAAAGCTATACAAAAATAGATATCGTTACTTTGTAGATGTAGTTTCAATTTTTGTGCCTTTATCCCATATCGCGATACGTATTGTATCGTGACCTTGTATCGCGATTTGTATCGTATTGTGGCGTGGTTGGCAATACCCAGCACTACTAAATAGCATAACCCATCAAAAAGTATAAAATTCTCCCATTGTAATCTTGTAAGAAAATTACGAGGATTTGAATATTTACCTGATCTAATTTAGATTTTAAGTTTGTTTCTTCAGTTGAATAAGGTAAAGAATCATAAATTGCCTGAAAAATAAAAGAAACATATATATAGGTCATAATTTCATAACAACATAGGTATACCATGCCATATTGCATGGAAAGGGATTCCAATTTTCCATATCAGGTGCTGACCTGGATAAATAAACCAAGGCACAATGTAACCTACTTGGTCTTATTAAAGATCCCTTGACATTTGGGGATAGAATACTAGTTAAACTGGTAGACTAATGAAGCTCTCTTGACAGAAATTCCCTTATTAATTAATTAACACATCTCCATTAGCCCAGAAAAATAATTTCTTTGTTTTTCCCCATACCTTGTACCGTAGCCAAAATTATTTAAGGGATCAAAAGAAATGTATTATGACGCTATTTTCAATTTTATTGAAGGTTTTTTTATATCAAATTCTTAAATTCAATATTATAAATAAAATCAACAAATTAAAGTATAAAAGTTGAATTTTTTATAAGAATATATTTTGTAATCTAATATGCTTGGTAAAAAATATATTGAGCAAACTTCTAGGATATCCAGGCTGGGTTATTTAAACTTTTTATTATCTCAATATCAGTATTTGAAGTTAAAGAAGAAAGATAAAACATCAAATGAATTTTCCAGAGTTTTTAAACTATCTGAGTGAGAAATGTGTTATTAATAAACAAGACATAAAAAGAATTTTATGAAGACAGTCTCAAATATGATGGGAGAAAATTAGACATTACATAAACATGCATCTCTATGATGTAGAAAACATTTCATCTTTTATGAGGGGAAAATTAAGGAGAGTTCCAGACTAAATACAAAACATTAAAAGCGAAGTGAGTTTTTTGTGGGTAAGATATCACATGGTACTTTATAGTTATGGCTGATACTTAAACATCATTCGCAGTGCATGGGTGAATTTATAGCTTGGCACAGCTCATACCAAGGTTGTAAAAAGAGTTGAAAGATAATGTGGAAGCTATCAAGCCGTGATCATAATGTAGTTGTGTGGAAAAGCTATAACTTTGCCATCAATAGTTAAACTGCCTCCCTTCTCACTGCTTGTCAAAGTTAAACTAGTTACTAGAACTACTGTATGTTGTGGCTGTTACACTAGACAGTCAGTGTGGGTTATAATGGCAGTTTTATTTCTAAGCTTGAAAAGTAATTTAGGTCAGAAAATCACATTTCTCAAGTTCATCTGATTTAATCAAAGATTTCATGTATCAGTGAGTGAGACTATGTCTTGACTCTAACTAAGCTAAATAAGATTGAATAGGCTAATATTGTCATGAAACAGAGAGTATGCACCTACATAAAAATCAACAACAATTGTTCATGAAATGTGTCTTCCTTTATAAGATACTCAATTTTATAAATTTTCGTAATTATTTTACTGTTAAATCATTCTTGGTTTTTCCATTTAACAATTTTGCAATCTTTATTTGCTGATGATGTTTTTCAAAAGTGATGTGATTTTTGACACATTTTCACTTTAATGTTCAGTTTTATTCTCCTTATAAGCTACCATCAATTAAAACACATACTCCCACTTTAATGCTATAAATTTATCACACAATGACAGTTAAGTTAGAAATCCATTCATCAATGTTATAAATATGCAATATATAGAAGATATTTTCTTCAGAACAAGCTTGTATTATGTATATTTTGAAAAAAAACCTTCATATTTAATGCAATCTTATCGCAAGTGCTGTAGTAATTTGTTTAAGTTCACATTAAGAAGTGTTAAGTATAGACAAAATCTAAAAACTTTTCCAAAATGATATACATGAAAATTTCTAATTGCCATTATCAATAAACAGTATGGAGGCCATATACACTCCTCAAGTATGTAGATGTATAGAAGAAAATGGCAGACATGTTACTGTGTTTATTGTTTAGCCTAGAGGCCAGTGATACAGTATCTTGTAGCATGACTTACTTTAACAGTTATTGTGTTATAGAAACAGGTCTACAAAGGCAATATTGAGCTCGTGGCAGACTACTAAACTCAATTTGCCTGTCGCCCATTAAAATATTTTACATCAAATCTTTTTAACACAGTTTGTAAACAATTTTTTGGAAAGATTTTTAAATCGGCTGTTTTTTGTTGTTAAAATAAACCAATAATGTAAACTTTAAGAGTGACTAAATTGAGGTCAGTAAAACTAATGAAACCAGCATATTTTCGAATAACACATTTTTTAAAATTTAAGAATACATTTCATGTTTATTGACAAATTCTAAATTCATGCTGCCCTTCTATACCCAGAAACAAAATCATCATCAGGAAGCCATTTTGGAATTGAGGTTTAATTATTCCAAATCAACTCTCATAGCCAAGCAAGTAAACTCTGAATCGCGTCCAGAACAACTAATGTCTCCCCCCTGCCCCTCATACTATTTGTATGTAATACACTCAATGATTTAATAATGATATAAATATACCAATGAGTTAGCTTATGTAATAATTTTGTTTTGAAAAAACATTTTTCCAAACTTAAAAACATCAATTGAATATAATTAGATTGAAAGAAGTGTGAAAAGTATCATGATGTACACTGTAATTTGAGTAGCTTTATAAAAATCTTATCAATATTGTTCAAAATGAATGACTTTCAAAAAATGAAGTCATGCGTGATGAAGTAAAGAATAGAGACGGACCCACTTTTATAACAACTGAAATGGGTGAAGATTTTGGGGTATCGCATCAATGTATTCAAGTGAAGTGATGCGTGTGGTGAAAAGACTATGATACTTTTGTTGCTTGGTTGAATACCACTAACCCTATAAAACGTCTGAAAAACATTCTCTTATTTATTCATTCAGATAATTTTGACCTGCAAACATTGTTCAGCGAGTTCAACATTTTTTTTTTTATGACAAAGAGAATTCATAAAAAAGAGCACATCAAAAATTATTCCTAAAACAGACATCAAATTATTCATCCAACATAATGTTCCATGATAAAATGCCAATTAAAACATGTTAGAAAAAAATATGCTTTTAGCATGCCATCAATCAACACAGATTCAATGTAATCAGTCTTTTTAAAGAAAGTTGAAAGAAAAGAGATTAAACAACTCTAGGGCTTGAATTTACTTTGAAGTTGAGTAACATATTTCTCACATCCGTTATTAAAGTAGATTTTGATCAATGCACAAGTATTAAGTGTCAGCAATTTATAAGAATGAAGCAGAAAAAAACGACTTTGAAAATATTGAACTGACATGCAAAATATGATTATCTAAACAGATCTCCCTTTGAAAGCCTACTTGATCAATACTATTCGATTTTTCATGGCTTTTTATTTCACAAGTTTGATATTGGTTGTCAATAAATGGTGAAGATTTAACACAACTCGATCAATATATCATATCATATACACCGAACTTGTCAACAATATTTCACTTTTATCTTTTACTTTTATCTTAGATAATGTCAACTTTCAAACATTTTATTTCTTTTTCAAGTCACCATAAATAAAATCCTTTTAGATAGAAAAAGCAATTGCATTTTAGCAAAGAAATCATTTTCATAAAAAGCTTTTAATGTCATATAAAATGAACACATGAGAAACTTTCCAAATTTCTTGTCAAATTTATGATTTTGTTTCAGATACTGAATATTTGAATCCAGTTTTATTTTTGATCTGAACAAAGCATCTAACCCTAAAATATTTCGTCTGTTAGGCGATTAGGTGCCGTATATTCGAATCACCCTCAGGGTTTGGTAAGAAAAATTCTGATTCCACCGCCAGTGCTTTCAAGAGCGGCCCAGAGCCGGCTTTCACCCCTATCACCTATAATATGCCACAGACTTCCATCTATTTATTCTTGATAAATTGCTAATAAAAATAACTATACATGAAAAAATAAATTTTCAGCATATTTATGATAAAATTATGCAAAGAATCTCAATTGGGATTTTGTTAATTATCCAAAAGAATAAATATCACAATCAGTTTTTTGCTGATCTGTGGTGTCATCAAGCACTACTTAGTTTTAGTAAGTTGCTGGAACCACAGATGTTTGATTGAAAATTTGAATGATGGAAAGTGATGCAATCAGTGTTTATACACAGAATGAAGAAACCTCTTCAACAATCCCTTTAACAAAATACTGAACTAAAACCTCTCTTTGATTGGTCAAAAGATATTAATTTATTTAAAAGATTGACCAATTTTTGTTTTTCAAATACAGTATTATATTCAAAATAGTATTTTATGAGATTATACAAGTAATCCTGGTTAGGCCATAATAAAAAAAAAAGTTGGTTAGAATCCTTTTCTTCTCCATTTTCAGGGGAGGGCAGGAGGTTTCTTTTTTTTTTAGCATTTATTTACGGAATTGCGCATGCGCAGATACTAAAGTTTCGTTTCGTATATACAGTCAGATTTTTAAAGGCTTTGATACAGTTTTATGGCTTCGTGGATGGATAGTAGATAGCACAATGAAAGAAAATATCGACTGATTTCCGACTTATTCGTTTTTATAATGCTTTCGGCGATTTTTTTAAATGATTTTATTGAAAATAAAAAATAAAAAATTTTTTAGGCGGGGGCATATTTCGATGGCGGGCGGGGATGCTAACAGGCTTTTTTTTTTTTATGGCCTAATCTGTAGTATAGTTTGGAGTTTTTGAAATCAAGTCAGTTCACTGATAAATATAAGTCTAGGTACTCTTTTTGACTGAATTTGAGAATTTTGATTAATTGTGATCATTCTAAGAGGAAGTATTCCTAAAACAGAAATCATGTAAAATAATAGATCAATTTCCTGAAACATTTTACATGTTATATTTGCTGTGTAACAAAATATCATCATTTATTTGATACGGTACCTTAGATTTATCCTTAATAAGACAGAATAGTAAGCTTGTACAGTGACATAAAGAGGTGGTCACTGGTCACACAGTTTATAATATTTTATAACTTTGGCTTACGGTAGTATCGTACTGGAGGGAACGTCACTGCGACTGGCCTGACTGATCAATCGCCTTGACTTCAGTCGGTCTCGGACACGTTGCTGAGACATCAAAATGAAACTGTAAAATTTCTTTCAGCATGCAGGTTTAAAAAGCGCCATCAAGTGTTTTCACACAGTTTCAAATTGATTATTTTTTAATTTTTGTATCAAAGGTATCATTCATTTAAGTACCGGTACAGCTTTTAAATACTGTCATTTTCCAACATTACCGGTACCAAATTAAACAGGTTTTCTCCTCCTTATCATTTCCACCGCTTTTTAGTCATAGAGATTTCCACCCCAATTCCAAGTGAAATTAAACAGTTCTTGATACTTTATGTTTAAAATAATTCAATAAACCCTTTTAAAAAGCACACCACTTTTCCAAATTTCATTCTTGATTTAGTTAGGGTACCTTACTACAATAAGCCCTTTTAAGAAAACCAATATGTTTAGCATGTCTAAAAATATGGGCTTATAAAAAGTGGTTTGCATATCTGCAGTATCATCTCGTTTTTTTTTTTATTCCTGATATTTACACCACCTGATTAAGAAGCGGTTGATCCTAAATCAATTTTGAAATTAGAATGATTTCTGTCATGATTTACATCTTTGATACGATCTAGAAAAGACTAAAATGTCAATAATTAAAAGTTTTCTGGTCTTTCCCATTTTAAACCAAGAATCATGATTTGTAATCATTGAATGATTATCGTTTAGCATATCAAATTGATACTTCAGGAATCGTTCCAGCCCTAGCAGTGAACCTGATAAATGGTGCTACTGGTTCTTCAGTTACCGGTATACCGTAATTATTGTCAACCACTCAGTTTCAAAAGGTTTGACAAAACACATTGAAATTGATATCGCTCCATAACTCTTTTAGTATAGAAAAATTATCCTATTAGATACCATGCTTGAAATCTTAAAATCAAATTTCACAATGTCAAAGGCGCAGTCACAACTAGACTGTCAGGCGAAGCGATACACAGTCTATGTACGGTATTTGACTAGCTTAACCCCTGTGATTTAGTGCTTTACTTTCCTTTTTATCAAATAATCTGTTCAATATTAAACAAACTTCAATACCCATACAGAATAAAAATGATGTGTAATAAAAATACCAATTCCTAGCAATATACCGATGCTTTTCAAATACCGGTAACAGCATTTACCAGTACCGGTTATATAAAATAACCCGTTGTATAGTACGGTAGGCCTACCGGTATTCCATCAAATATGAATATATTTGAGATTTACTATCAGCATTTACTTTTTGTCAGATTAACATTCTATTCAAATCATTGTACTAATCAAATGACAAATTAACAAATAATTAATTAAATAATAATAAGATTAAAGTTAAATAAGCTAGACAGTGGGTTACCTGCATAGTTGTTATTCCAATTTCGTCATTGCTAAGCCATCTTAATCTGGCTGAGAGTTTTTGTGATTCATGTTGTATAACTATCCCTCCCAGCATTTTGGGACTGACATTTTCTTGTCTATTTTCAGTAACATAGCCATCAGCATCAGTGTTAGCATCCACTGTTCTTCTGTGATGCCTAGATCCTAGGTTCCGTAACTGAATTCTATCAGAATTGACACTATTTTTACCAATCCAAGTTTTGTCATCTTGCATAGTTAAATTCACAAATTGAAAGAAAAGAATTGCAGAAAAACAGAGTGTAATGACATCAACATGAAAGGCTTTTGGCCTCGTCCAATAAGTCGCCATGTTGAAAAACACTGGTCAATTATTCGGGTACAATAAACTCAAAACCACTCCTCTGCATAGTTCAAAACATAAATACACATCTACAATAAGTTTATATAGCTGTGATGGTTAATTGACTACATTTCCCGAATGAAAATTTGTTTTAAATCCAAGCATTTTGAAGAGAACTCCACAATCTGCATAATAATATTCCAGTCGACATCTTCAGTTCACGAACATCGACCAGCCAGACCAAGCAGATAACGGTATACAGAGCTAAACTCGGTCAACGGTAGTTTCGCACGATTTATTATTGTACGAAAACTCGGCTAAATAACGGATGTGAATAATAACATGGCGGCCTCCATGAAACTGATAACTAGAGGATTGAGCAAATTTTATCCACGTTTATTTAACACTCCAAAATTAATGTCATCTTCTAAATATGGATTGGTTGGCAGTTCTAAATTTCATTCACAATCAGGTACCGTGTTTATGTTACTTAAGCGTTACGAATAAAAGCAACAAGTTAATTTCCAACAGAATGCACTGGCACAGAGGTTTAAAGTTATGTTTACAACATTGTTGTGATTTAGTAAACTAGGTTATAAAATAGGGTTATTATGAAAATTAAATCTTATGTCTTATAGGCCTATTGCTAGAACCATCGGAATTAACTTAGAATCAAATTAGATAGAATTTGAGTTACTGTCGAAGAACCCTTTAACAGGATAACTAGAATAAACTTTTCCAATGCTATGCTATATATGCCCTAGACACCGATTTTGGATCTAGTAAATCGGAATCACAAATTCACATTGTGACCCGATATATCGGGGGGAAATAACCTGTTCAATTAAACACTTCATTGACCGGCACCTCATCAACAATCAGGTCACAAAATGGTCAAACTGAATCCATTGACAGATTAGGTATAAAGGTAATCTGTTGACGACATTGTAGGTAATTATGACACATTCCCAGAGTATTTATCACAGTTAAGGATTAATCACTTTATCTAATTAAAAAAAGATTTCCTTTGTATCATTGATTGAACTTACTCATTTACATTTACTTGTGACAGACATTCGACCATTTTTATTTGGTCGGCTGCAAGTTATGAAGGTTTTCATTGATCACAACTGTTATAAGAGTTTGAGGATTTTTTTATTAGCCTTTTCCTGAGATGATTTGACCAAGACAAAAATAAAACTCTATTGAAATTAATTATTCCATAGGTCTATTTGTATTCATTGTTTTTTACTTTATTTTAAACAGGTCCATTATGTAGTGGTGAATATGAAATGAAAGATCCAAAAACAAAAGATGAAGTGTAAGAAAGCTTTATAAGAACATTTCATTTAATCATTATTCATTTATAATCAAAGAGTGTTTTGTATGACAGAGCCTAATCCGCAGATACCAGATGCTTGTTTTCAAATTTAATTTCAAATCTAATTCTGTATATATTTAGTGAGCATTTCAATAAAGATTTGAAGTTTTCAGGTGGGATATTTTTCCTGATAATGGCAAACTAGGAGGGTGACATAATATATTTGAAAGTATACATGTATGATTGGTTGAGAACCAAACATTTGACCAATGAAAAGTATAATGACCAGAATCGTCTGTCATGTAAGCAATGGTATGATCTGTTACAGATACCGTTGTTCTAAAGGAACTTAGCTATAGTATCAGGTAGAATACATATCTATATTTCAGAGTAAATATAACATTTATTGATAAAGGAGGAAAGAGAATAGCTGTAAAAGGAAAGATTGGTGATAATGTTATGTATTTAGCTCATAGATATGATATAGAACTAGAGGGTAATATATTTTGATAATTCATCAAACTTGGAATCATTTGTTATGTTAAAACCCCACCTCCGTCCCTCCATTAGAAGAGAGAATTTGATGGATTAACTGTAGTAATAGATATTCATTCATAAATTTTAAAGTTTAAAATAGATTAGCCTTGTAAGACGTATTATTGGAAATATGTACTTAACGGTAACTAATTATTGCTTCTGTCATTAGGCCTACTTATGTCTTCTTTATTCGAAGTAGCCCATGGTAGACCACACACATTATGAGTCAGCATCTTGATTGACCATAAATAACAAGATTCATATTTTCGACATGACCTTGGTTGATCAATCACACACCAAAAATTACCCAAACTACTAGTAGACTGTAAGTAATGCTGCACCATTTCCTCTCGGAATGTGGGCACTTTAAACATAATTTCTGGTATTGGGTGTTATAGAAGATACTCTCCTATAGAAGCACTGGCCAAGGTCACAAGAAGAGAGCATACATTTCAATTATCAATTCAAATAATAATGAGTAGAATAAAAATATAGTTCAATTTACATTATATAGTTTAAAAATAATGTCACATTAAATTATCACAACTTAAATTACATACAAAAAGACTAAAGTAATACAATGCATGCTAAAGGTTAATCAATTAATTACAAATATTGTTTTAGAGAGTTAATGGGATGGGTTCTAGTTTTCCATGGACAAGTAAATTACTAAGGTTTCTATTTCGTTTAAAGGCAGTAACCAAACGTTTAGTATAAATATTAGGAAATTGATCTTTCAGTTCTTTGTAATATTTCTTGACAATCAAAGAAGCATTTTTGGCTGTTGTATTATAGGTTGCAACAAAGGGTATGATTTGATTGTCATGTTGGATATTCAGACCACTGGGTACAACAGTTTGTAATTGATCAATCCAGTGACTTTCTCTTTGTAATCGTGTGGTTTTAGGTTTAACGGTAGACAATATTGGAACTTGTTCGATAGGCATGACAAGGAGATCTTCAATAGAATGATTGGATGAGTTGAAGTGGTTCGCAATAGGTCTATCTTTCTTATGAAGTATATCGAAACGGTGGCCGCTAAATCGAGTATGCAACGCGTTTTGGGTTTCACCAACATATTGAACATCGCATTTTTTACAGGAAATTAGGTAAATTACATTTTTATCAACGCAAGAAAGTATGTTAGACATCTCAAATATTTTTCCGTTTTTCTTATTTTCAAAATAATGTGAAATATGTACATATTCGCAGGTACGACACCTAGAACCTCCACACGCTATTGAGCCGAAACCATTGGGTGGGGGAGGGGGGTTATTTTTCTTTTGAATATCCAAAATAGTGTCGTTTTTAATTTTGCGCAAAAATCGTTTTGAATAACCCCGTTCTCTTAATTTACTGAAAACTAGTTCGCATGTTGAATCAAAATCGGTCTTTCTAGTGCAAATTCTGTTGAATCTCAGAATTTGCGATTTAATCACGCCAGAAAATGTATGCTTCGGATGAAACGAAGTTTTAAACAAAAGTTGGTGTGTGTCAGTTTCTTTGAAATATACTTTAATATCTAATCTTTTAGTTTGGTCAAAATCAGGTCCTTTGAATACAGTCGTATCCAGAAAATTAATACTATTTTCGGAAATATTTGCAGTAAGTTTAACGGAGGGATGGTGATTATTTAGAATTTCGAAATATTCCCAAAAGTTTGCCAAAGATTCTGTCCAAATGATGAAAATATCGTCTAAAAACCTTCCATAGAAGAGAGGTTTAAAAGGGGATATCAGTGATATTTCTCGTTCCCATTCAGCCATAAAAATGTTTGCATAACTCGGCGCAAAACGTTTCCCCATTGCAGTCCCGGAAGTTTGAAGATATATTTTTTCATTAAAAGTAAAGTCGTTGCGCGTAAGACATAGTTCAAGGAGGTTCAATATTTCTTTATCTGGACGATCAGAACACGGATTTCTAAGAAAGGCTTTACGTACAGCGTCTAATCCCGATTTGTTATCAATATTGGTATACATACTCTTTACATCTAAAGAAATAAATAGCGCGTTGTTAGAAAATTTTCTGGTGAAAGACTTTCATCATTCCAGCTGGGAACTTTAAAGACTTCATGAATTTATTTTAAGACTCTATTATTAATATTATAGGTGCATGTGAAGCTAGTTTAGCATGTTCAACGTGTCATGTTTATGTACATGAAGATTATTTTGATAAATTAAACGACCCAGAAGAAGAGTGAGTATAATATTTTAATACATTAGTCCAATATATTAAGTATCCATTGTTATATTAGTTAAAGGGATTGTAAAGCGTATTTCTAAACTTTGTATGTGTATCAGGGACACTGATAGCATCAATTTGCGCCATTCCAATTTTCATTCCGACGTCTGTGGTTCTTGCAATTCCACCAAGTGGAATCACTGACCGTGATCTATCTTCCGGTACTATTTTGTTCACTCTCATTTTATGTCTGTAAGCATTCATATTGAATAAGTTACAAAAAATTGTATATGTCAGATTTTTTGTTTTTTTATGAAAATACTGTTGGTAACTTTTCATATTTTTTTACTCCATAGAGAAGAAGATATGCTAGACATGGCACCATTTTTAAAACCAAACTCAAGATTAGGTAATAAAAGTCTTTTGGGATAAGGTCAGGGAAACTGCCAGCAAGACAAGGAAAAAAGTCATTAGAATAGAGTTGAGCAAGTAAAGTGGAAGTACAGGGTAAAAGTCAATTGAAAATTATTCTCATTAGTAGGGTCTAGTCATGCTCTGTCATAGGTGTTTTTGTCGCGCGATTCGATTTAGACGATTAGCTATTTTGCGCATTTGTGAGCCAGTTCGATTAGGCTAATCGGTGCATTTGTGAGACCGTTTACCTAAACTGATTAGGCTAATCGACCTAACCGCCCCAAGAGGTGGTTTGGCGATTCGATTAGGTGTTATAAGATGGCGGAATGTACCAGTTCGTAATACTATTGGCTGATATATCAAATACGTCATATATAACATACACATGACCTTCTTTTGATGACAGTCAAGACTGCCTAATCGCCAGTACATTTGTGGACCACAGCAAATTACACTAAATCGTACTAGCAAATCGAAACCAAATCAAATCGTCCCACAAAAACGCCTACAGTAATACTGGTTGTAAAATTAGAAATATCGTTAATGAATTGTTTGGTTTTTTCTTCCAGGTTGTCAAATTATACTGAATAAAGATTTAGAAGGTTTGGAAGTAACGTTACCTCCTATAACTAGAAACTTTTATGTAGATGGTCATGTACCACAACCACATTAATACTGCTGGACAGTTTGTGCTCATTATATTCAGGGAAGGTATGAGATTGTTATGCCTGATTTGGAAATTTCAGTTGTAAATTAGTATGTTTCTGAGTCATGAAATCTGATAAGTGTACATAATTGTGTGTTTGGTGAGACTTCAGTGTGATTAGCATGGAACAGTCATTAAATATTGATTTTTTACTTTTAGTAGGCCTATGTGTTCTGATAGTGATCTTAAAATATCGGGTGAGCCTAAAGTAATGTCCCAACTTTTGACCTTCACTATTTTCCAAAGCATTTACTCAAATGGACTGAAATTTTGCATATGATTAGTTTATTATATTATCTACCTTTGGTGCAAGTTTGAGTGATATAGCATCATTAACCTTTAAATGGCATACAAAACAAAATCAGAGGCCGAAAAAATCAATGCCGGAGTCTTCTGAAATTATCCTTGCATATGCATGGTGCCATGGTGTCACCTGTCAATCAAGTTTCATATGGGATGTTCGTGGGATTTTCGGCCTCTGATTTTCTTTTGTATGCCATTTAAAGGTTAATGATGCTATATCACTCAAACTCGCACCAAAGGTTGATAATATATAGATATCGATAGTTTAAGGTTGATTTCATGTCAATCAGATTTTTTTCAATGAGTTGACAGCCCTTTCAAACATGTCATAAAAATTGGACATTTCAAACCTTTGATACAAGTTTAAAAAATGTGAATGGATCAATCTACATCAAACTTGGCATAAATGTAGACAATTACATTGCCAAGAAACGTACAGAGCGATTTTACAAAAAAAAATATTATTTTGGTGGTTACCATGGAAATACGAAAATTTACACGTAGGTACGGTATTGAATAAGCTTTCAATCAAGACCAAGATTGGAATTTTCCAATAAAAATTGGCTGAGAAATCTTGTACCAACTTTAAATTTGTAATAAACATGTTTTTGTAATAAATTTGAATAGTCAAGAGTTAATAAAAACATAATTTATTATTATAAAATATTATATAAATATTTACACACTATATAAATACTGAGATATAAAAAACGCTCTGATGCAAAATCGAAGAACATTGCTCTAGCCATTAAACATTTTGATAAAATCTTTTTGTAGTTTTTTTCTTTCTGTGTTACCAAAAATTACACATCATGGAAGGAATATGACAGATAAGGTACCTTTATAAGTAGTCCAAAACAAACTGACCCTTTTCTGGCCTTTTATAGCTATTTTAACAGTAAAGGGGTAATTATGGTTTGACTAAACTACAAAAATATCCCTCTTTCTGAATATACAGTGAAACCTCCCTATGTCTTAGTTCGAGGGACAATATTAATATATTTGACTTTTCTGTTTGTGAGATCAACATACTTTTTAAAGGCGATTAAAGAAGGATATGACCAGGATAACGTTTGGACTTAAGAGTTTAGGGAACTTCGAGATTACAATTGTCGGCATAACAAGATTTCACTGTATCTGGGTTAGAGGTTGATTATGTTTAAAATCCCTATACCTGGGCTGGGTTGGAAAATCTCCCTATACCATGGCCTAGTTTTTCTCACCCACTCCAGCCTACAACCGTTGTCACAGACTGTAAAAGGGTCAGTATGTGTCGGACTACACTATAATATATTCTATGTATCAATAGTAGTTGTATCAAGATTATTAGTCCATTCTACTAAATCATCAACTTCCTTTTCCCACGGTTCCTCTTTACCGTGTAATGATGTATGTATTGAACCATTTAAAACAATATCTTGTGTGACTGGTGCTGAAATATCAATTCATATTATACAAATTTCTAGCAATAACCATGTTTTTAATGTTATAAAACACAAAGGATCTATGAACAATTGTAGTAATATATTTATAGTCAAAAGTGACCTTTAATTTATGATTTAAGTTTCATTAAAATGAATAAGATGGTGTTTAATATCACCATGCAATGTGCAACTAAGAAAATTTTGTCAAGACAGCAGTATTAGCCTACTCTTATTTCGGTTTCCAACTGTCAAAGGATCTTAGCAAACATGACCTTGATTTATTGTCCTATCCGGACGGCTATTCCATTGTCAGTCCACATTCAAATTTATCATCCTTTTCATTTTGGATTCAGTCTACACCTACTTTTTGTTGAAAAAGTCTTTTTTTCACATGCATTCTGAACCCTGTTTTGACTTGCTATGTTAAAGTTTTGTTTGATTCCATGAATAAGTAGTTCTCCCCCAAGAAAAATATATTATTGTTACATACAAGGAGAAAATCTTGGAGGTAAATAAATCTTTTTCATTTGTTGTAATCTGGCAAGTTTGGCTTCTTTTTCATCTTTCACTGTTGGTTTAGAGTCAAATTTACCATACATCAACATTGTATGTCTGAAATTAGTAATGTAAATGTTTATTTCATCTCTTTCGAAATAATGAATAGTGTTTATGCTACGCAGTCATTGGTAGTAAAGGAAGAAATTTCCAAGAAAATGCTGATAAAATAAAAAAACAATAGTAAGTAGGTTGTTCTGCATTTAAACTTAAGTACAAGTAGGTTGTTCTGCATTTACAAATGTCTTGTAGACACAAACGCGATATAGCTGAAGAAAATCATCAAATCGTCACCATATTCAATGCACATCTTCATAATGATATTGACACATATACAAAAGATCAAAAGAATCCATGAAGAATTGTAGCCTATAGAGTGAGCACAAGGTAAATGTGAACTGACCAACAGGGGCAACCACAATATACCAACATGTGGGCGTATAAAAATGATAACAATATAAAATCTTTTGACATTGATCTTTCTCAGAATTTCCATGCACACACTGATCAAGACATAGCTCTTATTCTCAAAAATTGCAGGAATATAGTTTCATTACTAGAAACTTACTCTTCAATTTGTTTTTTGATTTGTTCTTCTATATCTTCTGGACGTAAAGCCATGTGAGTTCTCTGTAGTTCAGGCTTCTCTCGCAACTGATCTAATACTGTAACAAAAAATATTATTCATTTCTCTTGAAACTGATCTCATACTGTAACACAAAATATTATTCATTTCTCTTGAAACTGATCTAATACTGTAACACAAAATATTATTCATTTCTCTCGTAACTGATCTAATAATGTAACACAAAATATTATTCATTTCTCTTGTAACTGATCTTATACTGTAACACAAAACATTATTTATTTCTCTTGTAACTGATCTAATACTGTAACAAAAAATATTATTTATTTCTCTTGTAACTGATCTAATACTGTAACACAAAATATTATTCATTTCTCTTGTAACTAATCTTATACTGTAACACAAAACATTATTCATTTCTCTTGAAACTGATCTAATACTGTAACACAAAATATTATTCATTTCTCTTGAAACTGATCTAATACTGTAACACAAAATATTATTCATTTCTCTCGTAACTGATCTAATACTGTAACACAAAATATTATTTATTTCTCTCGTAACTGATCTAATACTGTAACACAAAACATTATTCATTTCTCTTGTAACTGATCTTATACTGTAACACAAAACATTATTTATTTCTCTTGTAACTGATCTAATACTGTAACACAAAATATTATTCATTTCTCTTTTAACTGATCTAATACTGTAACACAAAACATTATTCATTTCTCTCGTAACTGATCTAATATTGTAACACAAAATATTATTCATTTCTCTTCTAACTGATCTAATACTGTAACACAAAACATTATTCATTTCTCTCGTAACTGATCTAATATTGTAACACAAAATATTATTCATTTCTCTCGTAACTAATCTAATACTGTAACACAAAATATTATTCATTTCTCTCGTAACTGATCTAATACTGTAACACAAAATATTATTCATTTCTCTTGTAACTGATCTTATACTGTAACACAAAACATTATTTATTTCTCTTGTAACTGATCTAATACTGTAACAAAAAATATTATTCATTTCTCTTGAAACTGATCTAATACTGTAACACAAAATATTATTCATTTCTCTTGAAACTGATCTAATACTGTAACACAAAATATTATTCATTTCTCTCGTAACTGATCTAATACTGTAACACAAAATATTATTTATTTCTCTCGTAACTGATCTAATACTGTAACACAAAACATTATTCATTTCTCTTGTAACTGATCTTATACTGTAACACAAAACATTATTTATTTCTCTTGTAACTGATCTAATACTGTAACACAAAATATTATTCATTTCTCTTCTAACTGATCTAATACTGTAACACAAAACATTATTAATTTCTCTCGTAACTGATCTAATATTGTAACACAAAATATTATTCATTTCTCTTCTAACTGATCTAATACTGTAACACAAAACATTATTCATTTCTCTCGTAACTGATCTAATATTGTAACACAAAATATTATTCATTTCTCTCGTAACTAATCTAATACTGTAACACAAAATATTATTCATTTCTCTTGTAACTGATCTAATACTGTAACACAAAATATTATTCATTTCTCTTCTAACTGATCTAATACTGTAACACAAAACATTATTCATTTCTCTCGTAACTGATCTAATATTGTAATACAAAATATTATTCATTTCTCTCGTAACTAATCTAATAGTGTAATACAAAATATTATTCATTTCTCTTGTAACTGATCTAATACTGTAACACACAACATAATTCATTTCTCTTGTAACTGATATACTGTAACATAAAATATGACATAAAACATTAATTTCTTTTCATAACTGATGATAAATACTAATTAATAATTATGTATTCTCATTATAACTGATAATGATATATTGTGTACTTACAAGGGTTTGTATCAACTTCTTTTGATTTAGATGTTGCTATACCACACCAAGTTGTATAATAATCTTCAAATGATAATTTACTAATCTTTCTACCAGCTGTTTTAACACGTTTATTTTCATCAATATATTTTTTCTTATTTTCATTTCTCTCTATTTCTGACCTGTATTCTTCTGAAATAATTCAGATATAATTCTATTTGTGGGATTCAAGCACAGTTTGTAAGTGTGTCGCTCTTTACAAGCATGACATCATTTGTTTGGATACAAGCAAATGGTGGTTTTTATGTTTGAGAGTTTGGTTCTTGATCAGGGTGTGAATGTCCGATGACTCGAATAAGTCATCTTTTCACTAATAATTCCGGTCAACCCAGCTGTAAATGGGTAAGGATAATACGGAAAAGATTAATGCAAGGATTCAACCCTGGACACTTAGGTTAGCGAGCAAGTGCCTAGGGAACATTTATGTGTGAAATAAAATTGGAAAGGTTCAAATTATATTAGAGTGATACAACTAAAAAACCAATTCGATCTCTTTGAATGGGCTAAAAACATGCAGAAAAATATTCAGATACTGAAATAGTTCAACATACCTTCTAATTTGTTACTAGCAGCTATACATTCTGATACGACTTGACGATATCTTCTAGGAGATTTATCTATCATATCTAATGCATCCATGTTTACAGCATTACGTAGATTGGGATTGGATAAAAGGGACTGAAATATAGTCATTCTAGAATTATTGTTGGAACTTTTAGATGTGTAAATTACCAGGTCAAATCAAGTCTATTGATTGGATTTTTGTTTCGTGAAATCTGATTTCAAATTTAACCTTTAGACAAAAAGCTAATAGTATTAGTAACAACTAGTTTTCCATTTCAATCAGATTCTATAGTACTACTCAATTTTGTTTTAAATATTATTACCTGTACACTTAATAAAAGAAAAGATAATGAATAATCTTTGTTCCAGTTATTTTCAAGTAAATAATCTATACATGGTTCACCTGTTATAGCATCAACTGAAATATAACATAGCCAATACTGAAAATATAACATATAGCAAATACTGAATAGTGTTTTTTCTCTTAGGGAAAGGACCTTTTTCAACTTTTAATATTTTTAATTTTTTTTTTTGCTTGATAAAGGGATTAGTCTTGAAACATAGCTACATTTACTTTCAGTAAATTGACTTTTTACCTACTCTTTGCACTTTATCGTGTGATTTATTTTTTCCTACATTACAAGTTGATTTGTCGTTTTATTTTTTATATAACATATATATATCTAATTTGAGGTACTTGGCACTATATTTTGCACAAATCCGCTATTTAAAACAGAAGACTTTATCTCTACTTACTATTGGGATGAAATGGTATTGTATGAAAACATAAGGCTGGTGGTTTAGAATTATAGTTTTCATCAAACCTTACATAAATTTGAAATAACCCACCTAAAAAAAATAAGATTTAAAATCTATCATAAAATTTACAGTCAAATATCAATTTGTTTGTTAACAGATATAAATATTTGTGGTTGGTAAAATCAAAAACAAAACTTTACCTCTATAGATATTTCATGTTATGTTTTTGAGAAGAAATTGAACTAGTCGTTATATTCAGAACATGGAGTTGCACCTAGTAGGTGGCCAAAGAATTCCTTTGATATTTTCTTAAAACTACATGACAATAGCTTATATAGGAAGTCGGCAAACTCATTATACAAAGAGTTCATCAGCTGTTCAGGAACGGTCTGCATGTTCACTTGTAATTCTTTACTGACCTCCCTATTACACTTAGAAAATGAGGACTGCTGTAAAAATGTCTAGAAAGAAAGAGACAGACTTGAAATTTGATCCATATGTTACATGATATGTAACCTTCTATCTATACTGGTAATCAAACAGTTTAATTTCTCTACCTTCCCAGATGGTATCTTTCAAGCCTTTCATTTTGGCTACAAATTCATAAATGTTATCATCTCTCAAAGGAAACAATTCAATACCCTGAAAATAGAATTCAGAACATAATTTATTATAGGCCTAGGTCACGAAAAATTAACCATTAAATTGTGCCATCTCTAGCAGTGGAAATTGTTAACATAAAAGATTTGGTCTAAAGGAGCGGCACTGCCAAAATAGTTTCACCAGGCTTCTCAAAATAGTTATTGCCAAAAAGCTTCATTCTGTGAATTTTCTCAATACCACAAGAACCACAGTATACTTTTCTAGCAAATAACTTACTAACATTTCTCATGCTTTCAAAGATTGGATTACTTTAAAAAGGGTACTTTTGATAACATTGAAAAAGGGCTTTGAGCGAACTAAAAGATACTACCAGTAGCATACATGTAACTTACCCATGGGGGATCATTTTGAAAGGCTGTGTACTCCTTTTCAATCAGTGAAGTTGCTTTTGAGAACATCTTACACACTTTTATTTACAGTATTATTATGTTAACCTGCAATAGAAATATTAGATGACAATGGTCAGAATATCAATTTAGTGACTTAAAGGGATATGTTCACTGACTGTTCGACCAATAAAGTTTCAGTCTCAGAACCTGGAATTTTTTAGCTTATCTGTAATAAGGCCATATAAAAAAAAAAAAGTTGGTTAGCATCCTTTTGTTCTCCATTTTCAGGGGAGGGCGGGAGGTTTTTTTTTTTTTTTTAAATTTTTATTTACGGAATTGCGCATGCGCAGATACTAAAGTTTCGTTTCGTATATACAGTCAGATTTTTAAAGGCTTTGATACAGTTTTATGGCTTCGTGGATGGATAGTAGATAGCACAATGAAAGAAAATATCGACTGCTTCCCGACTTATCCGTTTTTATAATGCTTTCGGCGATTTTTTAAATGATTTTTTTGAAAATAAAAAATAAAAAATTTTTGAGGCGGGGGGATATTTCGATGGCAGGCGGGGATGCTAACCAGCTTTTTTTTTTTATATGGCCTAATGTTCCTAACTCTCCCTTGAAATATAAGCCTTAAAATTTCCGTTCAGCTATAATTATGAGCGCTTGAAACTCAAAAATACAACTCGTCGTTTAGTAAGACTATGCCTAATATAGAAAACACATACCGTATACAGAAAATGAAAGATATAAGTTTAGGTAGTGATATAATTGAAGGGATTATACAATTTTTTGCAAATTTCTAGTAAATCTGAAGGTTATTTACATATATTTAATGCTCAAATTGACACTCGAAAATGCTGAACATGCCCCTTCAAATCTTAAGAAAGAACTTCTTAAAAAAATCCTTGAGCTAGGTTTTTCAAACTATGCAATTATTATTATTAAGAACACATCGAAGTAAAGTTATCTAGAAACATAACAACTGAAAGTCATGTTATTGTAATTTCACTCGATTACAAGTCAAGTTACAAGTAGATAGATCGTTATTACTTTAGGCTGGTAGATTCAGTCGAGCTTTGTATTTTTGCCAACCAAAGGCGGTCTACAATGTCTACATCATCTGGCAACAACAAAAATGGACTAAAAAAAATGTATAATAAACCTTTAAATTGTTGGCAAAATGGGGGTGAAGGTAATCAACAGTGCCTAAAAGTTCATGGACTGGGTTGCTTTAACTGTAATGTGTTCACTGTGATTAACACAGACCCTTAATCAACTATATTTCAAAAGTATTTGAAGAAAGTAAGCGAAGCTGAAAAAAATATCAAACTTTGTCGGCCATGTTGTTTTTCTTCGATACGACTTCTTGCGCAGCCGCATTAGTATTGTAAACATCCGGTTTTAACACACGTGCTTTTGTTTACGTCTGCTGTCACATTTTGACAGTTATATTTTCTAAAACAATACAATCATTCTGTTACTACAAAGTTCGAAAATGGAACACAATTTGGAAATGACATAGCAAAATGTAATCAAACTCAGAGTTGTCAATCAATAAAATTCCACATTCAACTTCTTTTGCAGCCTCAGTGAGTTAGGCCTACACATTTAATAAAGGTACCCGGCATGTTTAAGACAAAACCTTCGGATTTTGCCCCCAGTTATCTGTGCTTCAGGTCAAAGGGATTGACATAGAAAAGCCACTAGTCGTTTAGATATGGGACAATAAACCGATGGCCCGCTTCCTGTAACATTTTGAAATCGAAAATCGGTTTATGCCATTGTCCTAACAAAATTTCCCTGATTACACACTGAAGGGAGTTTTTCCGTACTCTTAAGCCCAAAAAAAAACTCCTTTGCATCCCTGACAGTTATATTGGACGCCATGCAATGTCTATTTGGTAGGCATGGTACCTGATGGCATTTCTTTATAAATGCTAATGATAGCTATTACCTACTACAAAAAAACATCAGAATTATTTGTTATTCGACAGAAGCTTTTTTGAAAAGAATGATGCAAACTGCATTGACGATTTGGGTTTTTAAATATATTTGATAGACACGTTGCAAATAGATACAGTCCTGTAATATCAACTTGATATGATATGACTAACAAACTGGAGGTTGTTTTAAAATACTCGGGTTTCTCGTGCATGTTGGACCCAAACGCATAATCTATAGAATAATAATAAGGTTGTAGGATTTACTGTAAACTGTTTTCAGGCTTTTAAATCAAACAGTAAAACGAACGGTAAATCATAAAAATGAATTTTGATGCCAAACCTACAAGAAGAAATAGGAAAATTCTCATCGACAGCAGAATTGATAGTTTTTATAAAGCAACCAAATCATGCCACCGAAGTCGCAAAAGGTCAGCTTGTTTTTCTTGATGAAACTACTTGTTTTCTTGATGAAACTATGTATGTGGACGAAGTTCAATGCTATAGCGACCAATCACACACAAATTTTTTTTAAGTCAGTTTTAGGCCTTATACCAAAATTATGAGCTCATCTTTTACTCCCGTCCAACGATGCATTTAAAAAATATAATCACAATTTAATAAATTTAAGCAAACGTTCTGTCGTAATCGCCATATTGAAATCGGATATTAATTGGTGACATACGATAATTCATCAACTATAATATATATATATTTAATGAATTTTGGTACTGTAATTCTGTTTCAGAAAAGATCCAAAAGAACTTTCAAGTCCAAATAAAACATGTGATATAAAAGCGTGCAATAAACAAATAACATTATCACCATGGATTATAAAGAAACCGTTGACAAAAATACCTAATTGTGATTGCAAGTTTCAAAGAAGAAAACGACGTCATATTTTAAGTCCAAAGAAAGGCGCTGCTCTTAGTGATCCACTTTTTAGAGGAGCAACAATATGGTTCGACACCAAATGGAAAGACGATGAGAGTAAACTTGAAATTACCTCCTTCTTCAGGTAAAAAAAATCATAGTAAAGTCGAGGAATCATTCGTAAAATATGATTGAGAAGGAATGACTTTCGCAAAATACACCTATAAAATAGCGCCTATCAAAAGCAACTATATTCAGTACCGTGCAATATATATTCGTACTAAGAAATAGGTAGCCTTTTTCATCCCGGTTGTACCATATGTACCCCCTTCGTTCTACACGCTCTTTAAAATTTGCTAATTATACTCCAGTACAAGCCCAACATTTCTGATACATAGGTGATGGTTTTCCCCTTTTGAAATAATTTCCAAGCGATGTCAAAGTATGTAAGGTCGTAGAGCGATTTCAATGAAAACGGCATTTTGTACGAATATATATTGCACGGTACTGTAGCTTCAACTTGCTATTGCAAGATCGACAATTGGAAATCGAAAATAAGAGCAGGCTAATGCAGTGCCTCGACTAACACTGTGACTAGGCGGCAGCGCTGCCGCCCAGTGGCGGTATTCTGCCGCCCAGTGAACACAAAAGTCAGTCCCGGTCGGCAGTCCTATATTGTTAAAATATCGCCAGCAATCAAAATTCTAAATATAACTAACATATTATAACAGAAATAAGAATAATATGTTGTTTCGGAATAATTCTTCTGTAGTTTTTTTCGCCGTGTTTAGTTTCAAATAAATATCAAATATCGCCTCATTTCATAGAGACGATTTGATGTCTGTTTCACTGAATGCATTTCCTGCGATCTAGTTTTCAACTTCGCCTGTTCAATTAACTGCCGCCCAGTAACAATTCCTTAGACGAGGCACTGGGCTAATGCCGCTGTCCTGGCACCGAAGTCGCAAAAGGTCAGCTTGTTTTTCTTGATGAAACTATGTATGTGGACGAAGTTCAATGCACACTGCATGGCGTTTGCCCGTCCTCAATTAGCCCATATAGGTGCAGAAAAGTAGGACGTAAAACTCCATTTATTTCATTTTTTTTTCAACTTGTTATTTCACCTTTCCCATCTCATCAGAGCAATAGGGCCTATGGGACAAAATCCAGATACTAGAACATCTTTGTTTTGCAGTAAAAGATTATCAAAATATGAAAAACGGAGAAAATATATTTCTGATGAATGGAAGTCCAGTTCAGATGATGAGGTTATCGAACATGAACGATTTGATGATTTCAGACACGACGTACCTTCTTGTTTTGGTAAGTGTCTTGTCTAGACTAGTTCAAAACTTGCTTTTCCCAGCTTCTGATAGCTTTTGGATAGAATGTTTCCCCCGGTCACATCTGCCCAAATAGCCATCGAAGGCTGGGATTTGCAGAGTCAGCGAGTCAGCTATAGTTTCGGCCTATATAGTCTTTTTTGTTGTCTTAAATTGCATCTTGCTACGACCTGTAATCTAAGTTGGGGATCATTCTGCATGTTAACACATCAATAGGTAGGGACAGTAATGAACTGGTTGACCTTGTTGGTGGATATCTTTTCGTGGTGCATTAAAATCAGATACTTTTTCTTTTCAATTTGTGTCGATGTTAAGGTTTCGGAGTGAACCTTTGTCAAAACAAAAGTAACGCATAATATTAGGGATTCTGGTCGAATTTGTGTATTTAAGTTATATATGATTCTTAAGTTGTTGAGAAACAATATATCCGTTCGTAAATGAATATTGATGTATGTTTGTAATGAACCCACTGAATTTTCAGAGAAACGATGTAAATCATGTCACACTAGTCGAACACCACTGTGGAGAGATGCTGAAGATGGAACACCTCTGTGTAACGCCTGTGGAATAAGGTGAGACCAAGTGCTAGTCTACATGACATGTATATAAATTGGGATTATTTGGTATATAGGTTTTTAAAATTGTATGCTGTATGTCTACGATGCAGCTAAAATTATTGACTATTTACTCTAAAAGTTTACATTCAACCGGTTTCACAAAAACGGCGAGCATAGGTACATTTGTAGTCAATGGATGATGTATAATATACATGTATAGCGAGGTTTGTGACAGAAAATGGGGTATTGTACAATTATTAGTTATTTCGGAAGCTGAATTTTGATCAACGCACCCAATACAAATAAATATGTTATTCAATGTGACTTTTTCAGGTATAGGAAATATAAAAGACGATGTAGTCAGTGCTGGAATATTCCAAGGAAAGGCAGGGCATGGTATAATGTCTGCTCTAAATGTGGTTGTCATTTAACGTACAATAATAGATTAATATCGAGAATCGTCAACTAATTTTTACCACGGCAAACGACAATGGGGATTGGGCTAGGCCTACAGACAACAGAACTTAAACTGTGAAAAACAAGAGTTATCTCCCATATACTAGTATTTAACTAAGTTCTAATTTTCATAATTATTATGTTCGGAAATCGAGTAGATTTCCAAAAATATTTTGTTAAAAGTTTTTATTACTGCATTATAAATAATACTAAACGAATATTAATTTGTTTTATCCTCGGTATACACAGAACCACCTTTGCATCATTTTCCTTGGAATTCTTAATGACCTCTCAACAGTGGCATGAAGATATTTAATATAGCATCTCGGGATCCTGCAAATCTTTGGAGGACTTTTATGAAAAGGACCCCAGTTGATATTCAGTTTCCAGACCGCAAGACATTAATTGTTGAAGAGCAGCAATAATATGGGAATAAGTAACCGAATTCTATCCTTGGGATTTCTTAAGGGTAACATTATCAGGAATAAGACCACCAACTTAGAGCTACTTGATAGTGTTCCCTTTTCCTTGACTTGTGTTGTTACTCCTTTAACCCTTTCTGTGATAAAGGAAGTTGGGTAAGAAATAAAAAAGTTCTAGTCCAACTGTTGTGACCTGACCAGGCTAGTGAAGATGAATATTCCATGCTGTGTGGCCAGACACCAATGAATCAGCATTGGCCTATAATCTACTTTAATTTCCATCATCAAGAAATCTTTAACATATAGGGCTTGTAGCACATCAAGGACTGGTTGGTTGTAAAATAATGACACAAAAACTCTTTCTATAGAAATTAATTTATACATTATTAGCAATGCTTGATTATACACTGTACATGCAAATATAATAATGATATGATGTTTGCCTTAATATAGCTAATACATGTACATCTATCTTTATTGCAATAGTTTTAAAAAGGACTACATTGTCTTCAGATATTTTTGATAACTATAAATATTGAATTGGGCCTCAGTAACAAACTTAAATAACTGTGTCCAGTTGTTGATTGAAGAAAACTAATAAAACAAAGATTCAAAAGGCACATTAAATGATCAAAATCAAACCTATTTTTCTTGAAAGGTGCAGTGGGAAATGGGGTAATATTAGTCATAAAATAATATCTAGAATTATTTAATTTAAAGCCAAGTTAAATAGAATACTGGTAGTAAATAATGATCCAAAGACAAAATCACTACATTGTAATTTAAAGTTAAAAAACTTCATAAAATTGCCTTCTTAAGAATCAGAGTAAACTGTACATAAATATACACTATGATAGATATTATAATATAAGAATAAAATAATCTATGTACATAATAAATGCATTATATCTGTCTGTACAAGATTCTATGTGACATGGTCACCAATCAATGACTAGTTAACATAGAGGGTAATACACAGATCACAATTCAAATCATTTCATTCTAAATTTAAAACACTTATTTTATTTCAGCTTATATATGAATCATAAGGGTATATCGGTAAAAATTATCAGTGTAAGCTTAGCAATATTCATTCGCGCGACCTTTTTCAAAGTTAACTGGGTTAACTATCATAAATTTTGTGATAAATGCATAAAGCTGTACTAAGGCCGGATTTAAAAAATACAGCAATCTGATTGGATAATAGAACTAAGTTTAAAATAGATTTAGTGATTGTCCAATCCGATGACTAGAACACTAAAATCATATTAAGTTAAGATTTCCAAAAAAAAGACCCCTAATGATTTAAAAATTTCATGTTAAAGAGAAAGTGGCAAGTTCTAATAAATGTTCTAACAATACTACTCATAATAAAAACTATTTACATCTTATATATGAATACATTTGTATTTCAAATGTTTATTATGCTTCTTCTTAAAACTGAGGCACACAAGTTTGACTTGATATTAAAAAATAAATAGACAACAACTAAATTGAACAAACAACACATACTAGATTAATATGTGTAAATATATAATTAACAAAACACTGTTCTTAAATTATCACATGAACAGATATATTCAGATATTTCAAATAAACATATATAATGATATCAATTGTTCAGAATAACTATAATTTGAATTTTCAAAAACCAATTCAAATTCAAAATTTTGATATAGCCAAATATGTCATCAAAAAAATTGATTAACTGGTTTTACTTATGAGGAAAATTGGATATTTGGATTCATTATGTATGTAAATTTGTTTATATCTAAATATCAAAATGTATATGTCATGTAAATATGAAATATATTATAATAATCATAGAATAATGATTAAAATCTACATTATTATATTATTATACCATTAACAAACAAAAAATTGCTTCAACATTGTATGAATATTTCTCAATCATAAAAATCTTATGAGTGAAATTTCAAATGAGCATTTCTTGGTAATAATTTTTTGTAAACTAGATTTGATTAGATCTATTCGTTATATTTAAAAATGATTGGACCACAGAAATGATCTAAATGTCGTGATCTAAAGCCAAATGAATAATATAGAGAAAATGCTCCCTGAATAATTTTTTAAGTATGCACTCCCAAAAATGATTTGAGTAAATTTTGATTGATAACTATATAATGGTACAAATTAAACATACATTTAAAAAAAAATTCAAGATAGAAAACAAATTTGTATAGCACCACAAAGTTTTTTTTTACAAGTAATATCTTCACAAAAACATAAAAAAACAGTCTTGTAGTCTTATTGCATACGAAACAAACATACTTTAACTATGGGACAGTCTCCCTTGCAAAAAGTCTGTATTGTCTTTTGTCATAGCACTTTTGACCACAATAGTAATAATAATATCACTGATAACGGCATATAGTTCCTGTACTAAATTAGTACACACTAGTAAGTAATAAGTCACCAGAATTATATTGCTGAAGTCCGTGTATCAGGAATGTACACATTATGTGACATCAAATTATTATAGCGATTACAATCACCAACTGTAACTGGTGGTGGACTAGCAAGTCCATTATAATTTTGCTGTCCATTTCTATTTAAATTATTACCTTGTGGAGGTTTGTTTATAGTTTCGGAAGCAGATGTGCTGCTTGATGATTTGGAACTGGTAACCGAACCAGCTGTATTAGCACCACGATTCATTTGATTTCCATTATAAGGTGGGGGAACAGGAAAACGTGCCATGTATAGTGGATGACCAGGTTGTAAGGGAGCTCCAGGTTGGTTGGCCATATAAGGATGATGTTGCATCATTTGAGGAGGTTGTTGTTGAGCTGTGTATTGAGGGTAAGGCATTAGTTGATCTGATGTATTACTACTACCAGTAAGACCAGTAACAGCTGTTGTATTACTAGGACCAGTACTACTATGATGACTGGGTTGACTATGAGAACTCTGATGAGTGCTACTCGAATGAGCTGATTGACTTTGAGATATACTCCAGTGAGGATTCTGACTAGCCAAAAGTTCTCCCTTCCATGCTCTCAAGCGGGCGTGAATCTCTCTGAATGGTGGTCTTCTATTGGGCATCTCATGCCAACACTCAACCATTAAACCATAGATTCTAGCTGGACATTCTTCAGGGCAAGGCAGTAGTTGACGAGATCTGATCATTTCTATAACTTCTTGGTTAGAGAAACCATAGTAAGGCTGTAGACCAAAGCTAAATATTTCCCATAGAACAACTCCAAAAGACCACACATCACTATCAGTGGTAAATTTACCATACATTATAGACTCTGGAGGCATCCAACGAACAGGGAGCAGAGATTTACTCTGTACTCTATAATAATCAGACGAGTAGATATCTCGAGATAAGCCAAAATCAGATATCTTAATAATCAGATTATCACCAACTAACACATTTCTAGCAGCCAAATCACGATGAACAAAATGATGACTAGCAAGATATTCCATTCCAGCACCAATCTGAGTAGCAATATGTAACATATCCAAATAATCTAATATCTTTTGTTGACCACTCTCTTCGAAATTCGAGATATCAGAATTAGGGCTATGAGCTATTAGATATTCGTGTAGATCACCATGCGTCATATATTCAAATAACATACACATCGGATCCTGTTTCATAGACACACCTAATAAACACACAATATTCGGATGCCGCATTTCAGACATTAGATCCACTTCTCTCCGAAAATCATTTTGAACTTTAGGTGCCGCATTTTCCTTCAAGGTCTTTATTGCTACTTTAGTCATTGTATTGTCACCATACAATCCCATTAACTCTCCTTTATAGACCTTCCCAAACGCTCCTTCTCCCAGCTCCTGTAGAAACCTTACATTATTCATAGGAAACTCGCGAGCTCTGGTACCAGTTTTAGGATTCAGTGGCGTCATCTCATGATTACCACCACTTCCTATACCAGCACCAGTATTTCTACTCGGTACTTTTCCTTTACTGCTGTTACTTCTCGATCTTTGACAGAAACAAACCAAGGCTAGTAATAAGGCTAGGGCTAATGGTACTGTAATACCAGGAACCAAAATAAACATCAATTTATTGCCTTCTTCACCTGGTACATGTGTACCCTGTGTACCTTGATTGCCTTGATTAAATCCTGGTAAACTGTCTGAAATAAACAAAATATAAACATAGAGTCAGGGAGGTGTTTAACAGCCTTGTTAGATTAGTACATGTAAATATATTCACAAAGATAAAGAAACATCAAAGGAGTTATAAAATTATGTCCAATAAAAAAGACACATAAAGGTTCGTGTATCTGATCACATTAAATTTGATACAAAAAACGTTACACCTTCCACCTGCACATAAAAAATATTTTAAAATAGAACTTTTGTTTATCACATTATTCCATAATATTGCACTTTCTAACTTTACAAACCGGGTGTAAAATGCATATTGTACACTTTAATCTAGCCATTTGTCATCGCTCTCAAATTACAATATAACTTTAACTACTGTACTTAATACAATCTTTTATCATAGCGCGGGGCATGAAATTTAAACTTTTACATCAACAAAGAAGAAGAAATTTTAAGTGCAATTTTTTGAAAATTTCAATCAATTTCCACAAAAAGCTTTTTATTAACCTATATTTCGAAGACTATTACAAAAAAATTACATTTTGAAGAAGAATTTTTATGATTGAAACTTGATACTAGAGGATATTACAATAGAGTAGACTTTAATAATATTTATCTAATAATATCAAAAGAATTTTCAACATGGTTTAGTCTTTATAATAGAAATCAACATGGTGTCTGCTATTTTATGAGGTAACTTAAGCTAAAAAGCTGGTATTAAAACACAGAGTATAAAAGAAGCTCCAAGGTTGTCTGTTTACTCGACGAAAAGTAAACCATTTAGCTTCTATTATAGGTAAATAAAAAGGTTATAAATTTTATATACGATACTCTTCTGTTAATTACATTTTTATATGTTTTGAAAAGCCTTGATATTTGAACTACTTTCAGCGAGTCATAATTTAGCTCAATCTTTACAGCAAGTCAAGTGCATTACTTCAATAGTTGAGAGGTACTTTAGATAACTCTTATAATTAACAAAATATTTCATCAATATCAATTTATAACCCTATAAATCATAATTTTATTAAAATTTTAACATTAATGATCTATTAAGTGGACAAGCTTTAAATAATTTAAATATTTATGTTTAGGCTTATCTATCATGTGATGATGTTCTCTTTGCACTGACAATTGGAGAAATCGTTTTTATCTAGTAGTTTATACTTACCACATCTAGGTATGTCACATAATTCTTTAGGTACATTTTTATTAGTAGTGAAACACCATGGTCCACTTTCTTCATTTCCAGGATTACGACAATAATTATGTCCACCAATAGCTGAAAAACACAACAGAGTGTTGTAGTAAGCAAATCAATCTTTTCACTTGCGGTCATGCCCTAAACATCTTGACTCTTATTGATGGACAATGCGATGTGAACCTTAATGTAATAAAATGATTTACCTAATTCAGGATATGTAGCAGAGTAGAAATGTTGATGTGGTTTATTAGATTGCCATGATTGACAAGTATAGCCTGATTTAGTACGACTTGTTTTACCATGATAATTACTACCAGTACCATTATAACAATTAGCTTCATCTATAATATATTATAATATACAATAATATACAGAAAATATCATAATATACAAAAAAAAATAATTATATATACAAAATTACAATATACAAATATATACACAAAATATAATGATATACAATTATAATATACACAAAACAATTATAATATACACAAAATATAATGAAATATAATAAATATAATAATAATATACAAAATTTTAAAATTTCTCCCTTTGAGATACAGATTAATTTAAAATGTTAAAATTTCTTTAAGTTACCTGAATTGTCTTTCTTGTTTTTGTTAGATTTTTTAGACATAGGTACACCAATTCTGATACAGTTATCACCTTCTGGTGTTCCTGGTCCAGCTAGCTTACTACAATCTGGTAATAATCTATCACCTATAAAATATTCATAATTAATTATTGAGTAATATTCACAATGAGATTACAACCGTACATTCATAAAATTCATAAATTTGAACACAATAAATAACCAATAGACACTTTAAATACGATATATATGACCTTTCAAATAGCGACCCGCGGGCCAAATCCGGGCTACAACGCCTTAAATAGTGGCCCCTCAAAAGTGACTCCTTCCGTCTAAATGTTCTGCTCGCTATGCTATATTTGTCCCTTCTATTTCATTCATAAAATGCATTTGGCCCTTTATAAAAATTAATTCAGAAGGCCAGTAGTATATAAAGCAATAGATCCACATTAGATCAGAATGATGAAAGATGTTTTAGTTACCTATCAGTGGATGGCGTTTAGCTAAAATATATTCTGTTTTACAAATATTATCTTCTAAAGCTTCACACTCATCTTTACAGATCTGTTTTGGTCTGGGTTTACCTCGGGTTTCATCACATAATGGGAAGGCATGATAACATAGGGAAGGGATAGCAAATGTTTGGCACTCTTTAGATAAATGATTTGATGAACCTATTACAGCAAATGCAGCTAGAATGGAAAAGAGAAGAAAAAAAAATAGTATAATAAAATAAATAGCAGGATCTTTTTGATGTTGCAGACTGTTTTTATAACCTATATTTTATCTTTTGATTTGTCTAACAAGTTCCTCTTAATATGGTGTAAACTTTTTTTATTCTATTATAAATAGAAAGTCTAAAATGGTGTACAGATTGAAGTACATGTATTATACTATTCTAGAATGTAAGAAACTTGGTAATAACCTCCAGAATACAGGTTTTTTATTGTTGAAAAGACTCCCGAGACATATTACTGACATCACACAAGCCATGTGCTGATCATTTTATAACAATATGGGTAAACTAATACCCAATATGTCACAGTATATTTATAAAGTCACATATTTGTGTATAAATACGGTCTTTAGAGAGTTAACTATATAACGTTATGATACAAGAATTTGGTGTTAAAGTGAATTTGGTGTAATGTTGAAATCACTCAATATCAAGGCAGTTGTTACGAGTCTAATATACCAATGCTAATACCGTTAATTTACGTTACTTTGATGTTACAAATATACAGGTACAAAGTTCTAAAATTCCATGTTAATGAGCTTTCTTTTCTGAATTGCAAAGATTTCGCGCAGTTATAAGCTTGTCACCTTTTCAGAAATAGCTGTAGATGGCTTATATGTTCTAGCGTTCACTTTGGCTTATGTACTAGTGTTCACTTTGGCTTATGTTCTAGCGTTCACTTCAAGATTCTAATCTATATAATTTTCAATAGTAATAGATTATCAATGAACATTCAGAGCCTAATCTCTTTTATCAAGGTAAATTTGAATAAAAATTCCATGACTTAAAATAGATCTATGTTCATTTCTAAATTCGGAGAATTTAGAAATATTCCTATATAATTGCACAAAAATCTTCAAACAGGTATCAGTTAAAATATCTAATATTGTAGATACATGCAAACAACTCTTTGTTTTTTTGTGTAAGCATCAATATTTCCAATTATTATTATATTCACTGGCCATAATAAAGAACCATAAACCATGGTGTCTTGGGAGTAGACATTTTAAAAAAATAACCAACTAACTAGCTCGTATTACTACATAACTAGTAAATTACAATTATTTGTCATACTAGCTAGTAAAATAATACTAATAATATTACCTATAAATCGTTCTTCACGAAGACCTTGAGTAAATTTAGTTGACACGTAGATACTCTTGTTACCAACATATTTAGAACATGTACTACCACGATGAACTTGACAAAATCCATCACCTTGATCTATGTCATCTTTTCTACAAAACAAAATTTTTATATTGATCAATTTTGCCTTCGACAAACATGACGTATATTGGGAACGCAGATAGCATTAATTTCTACCATACCAATTTTCAATCAGATGTCTGAGGTTCCAGCAATTCCACAATTCCATTTGAATAGTTAAAGTACAATTGCTGGAACCTCCGACATCTGAGACATTGTCCCTGATTCAATTTTTTTTTGAAAATATAGATGGGGTTCATGAAAAAACAACATTGTTAGTAGAATAAACCAGAAATGAATTAAATATAAGAATAACAATAGGCTAGATAGAAATGTAACAATATATAGTCTAATAATTATATATAACATGGTATATATATCATATCACATTGTTTTCTATCAGATATATCTCTGTATTAATACAATAAAGATGTTAGGCGTATCAACAATATTTCTATACAGGTTCATTTAGAACACTGAATCATCTTGAACAAGTGTTCTAAAGCCGTAAAGGTTTGGTTCTCTAGAAGGAAAATATACCCTGAATGCCAATTGGAGTTTCATACTGTATACCGGTACCAGGCCTTCTCAATTAATTTTTGAAAAGTTCCAAATGCATGTTATGAAAAAGGGGTCACTTATGAAGGGCGTCGCGGGTTTGCCAATTGAGAAGGCCTGCTGTATACTTTCACTTATTTCTTTAAAAAATATTCCTATACTCTATTAAATTACTTTTTAACATAATAACCATAACAATTTTTGTGAACACTTCTTCAACTCTGAGCCAGTGCCTTCTGTTGAATAGTAACTTGTTGCTTTCAACCACTCTAACCTCTATTAAATTATTCATGACCCACCAGGACATTTCATGACCAATCACATAATATCATGACAATAAAAACTTCTGAATGCCAGAGTTAACCCAGGGGAGTAAATACTGGTACAAGATCATGGGACAAGGAAGTTAGACTCATAACAAATGTCCAAGCATTTTTTCAAAGTACTTAAAAATAAAAACAAAAAAACCTACTCATTATCAGGAAATAAATTAGAATTGTATTTTCCATTAAATCTGAAACAGATAAAATACAACATATTTATGAAGAATGAAAAAATGACTAAAGAAATGACCTTTGTATTTATTAGGTGATGTTAATAGGTACATGGGAACAATAAGAAATAATTATAGCGTATTATTCAGCCTCATTTCAATTGAGTATTTATTTGATGTCATATTACCACACAGTACGTTATGATTCCATTAATATTCATATATTACTATCATACTGTTACCAGGCCATATCTCATGCCGAGTTCCCTCAACTCTCAACCGTAAATTATTAGCTTTATTTTCAATTGAAAATCAGTAGGACTTACGACAAACTGTAACTTTATACTTAATTACCATATCAGTTGAATTACAACTGCAATTTTCTTACTGAGTTTTGACCTTTTTTTTTAAATTGAGTTTTAGAAAGTTTATGGTTATAAATCCTATATTTATTTTATAAGGAAAGTGATATTATATTTACTACATGAAAAATAAATATGGTAATATAAGTAGCCTTATTCTTGATTTATTCTTATATTCAATAAATTATTCAATTCACATTCTAGAGAAAGTAACAATTAGATTATTATATCTATTGCCATTGTTAGAGAGATGTCAATTTATTTACACAACTCCACCTAGCAATCAAATGACTGACAAATTTCTTAACCTCCTACCCATAAAAAATTACACAATTTATTGAAAATCTTATTTTATAACCTATAATTTGTAGGAAGGTGAATGTAAGGGTTTGCCCCACCCATAAAATGATTAAAGCGTTAGATTAATAGTGTTACCCAAGACTTATATAACAATAGATTGAGTGTTATTTTAGATGTTTTCTACAAGTTTCAAGTTGTTTCAAGGTTTAAAAAGTTTGTAGAATTCTCAGTAATTCTAGCCTCCTCTTATCCTATTGTCAATACTAGTCGATATCAACTAGTCTACAGTCAAAAGGTGGTTTGACTTTTTCTTGTCTCGTTTGCCTTAAAGTTGTCTGTTCAACCCAGAGCTTGTAACAAGTTTTTAAATGTAAAAATCAACTGTATCATTCACTTGTTTCCCCTTTTGAACATCTTTAAATATATTTTCTTATCTTATATGTACATGTTTTGTTAATCTCTAAATCCTATATAAATACCAATTTCAACTTCAAACATGCGAGAAATTGATTTATATTTGTGTTTACCGCATGAAATTGGCCACTCTAGAAATAGAGTTAATTTATCTTTTAATTAAATTACACAAGTTTGATATAAACTTTCTAATTTTATCAGAGAATGTGGTTTATTCTATTAAAATGTACAAATTGTATAAAAAATAATTGTAGAATGTTACTATCTATAAACCTACATGCCATCAAAGCAGACTCCAAATTAAATATTTCTATCTGTTTATCAAAGGTTTTAATTCTTATCTTAATATGACATAAGTAATATGCACACACTGGAATGTGTTGTTTCTAATGCAATAAGGTGGTCTTGTAAATATCTGTTAGGAGATTAATACTAACAGCTTGTTTCTTTATGGATACTTTTATCTCAATAAACATCATAATCTAACATAAACATAATGTATTAATATCCAACTGAGCATTATAATGCTGGCAAAACAACGAGGCCATAAGGCGGCAAAAATGGCATTCCTTACTGGCTCTAAAGGTCTAAAAGTGGAAACTTGAAGGACCACAGCCAGAAAGGAACGGGAGCCACAAAATTGAAAATTTGAAAGAGAAGAATTTCAAAAGATCTGTGTTTTATGGGATTTGTCAAAAAGCATGGAAATCAAGTTGGAACTGCAGAATTTCTCAAACCACTTCCTTCAATAAAGGGTCAAATTACAAAAATTCAGACACCTACCCTCCATTGCTACCGTCAGCTCCTGGTAAAATAGATTTAATATCATAATCTACAGTATCACCTCCATCTTTCTTATTATTCTTACTACGACCTGAATCTGGTTGTACTTTAGGTGGTGGAGGATATTCTACAAATAAAACAGCAAATTTAGAGACATTTTCAGACATTATTTATATTCAAATACATTTTGACAAGATTTGAATTCCTAACAAGCCATTTCTTGAGGTTTCAGAAAGTACTCAAGATGGTTATTCCATGGTGAAACTGTCTGAATCTTATAATATTTTGGTCTAGTCCTTACTTACCATTCCGAATGACTAACTGTCCACTGGTTTCTTTAGACCCAAATCTATTAATAGCTTTACAGGAATACAGACCAGCATCATCAGCTTCTAGATTAACAATACGCAATCTGGAATGACAAAATTTTTACATAAAATACCTAAATATTGCTTTTTACCTTCAAGTTAGATTCTGATAACCATAATTTAATAATAGTAATGTGAATTAACAAGGAGTATGATAACCATAATGTATTAATGGTAATGTGAATTAACAAGGAGTATGATAACCATAATGTATTAATGGTAATGTGAATTAACAAGGTGTATGATAACCATGATTTAACAAATGGTTATCCAAGTTGACAAGGAGTATAGTAATCATAATGTATTAATGGTAATGTGAATTAACAAGGAGTATGATAACCATAATTTAATAATGGTAATGTGAATAAACAAGGAGTATGATAACCATGATTTAACAAATGGTTATCCAAGTTGACAAGGAGTATAGTAACCATGATGTAATAATAGTTATGTGAGATGACATAGGGTATACTATGATAACCATGATTTAACAATGATTAACCATGGTTATGTGAGTTGACATTGGAAGTGATAACCATGATTTACAATTGGTTATCCAAGTTGACAAGAGGTACCATACTCAACAATAAGTTAACATAATGTTACCCATGATATCATATGGTAACAGTTACTATATCACTGTACTCAAATCTAAAGTTTATAACAACAAAACATTAAATAATAGAAAAAACACCAACAATCTTATAATCACCTTATAACACATTTCTTACACTTTTCAAACAAATTACTGTACTAAAATCAACTGGAGGAAATATGTCTTTAAAACAAACAGAGTGTTCAGTACAAAACATGGCACCATAGACATACAGGAATGGCTTCCTGCTTTTTCAAAGGAAGGGAAGGACTTAATTGGTGCTGTTTTGGTAACATTAGACATCTTTTTAACATTTTGTGGTTGTAATAAAAAATTTCAACAGAGTACAAAGTAAATTTACACCTTCCAAATTTTTATTAGACTAGAGCCAAGTTAGTTCAGTAGTGAATATTGGTGGATGTGCTTTAATGACTAACATTCTTTTTAAACAATCTTTTTAACATTTGAGAAAGTCAACAAAGTATTCTTGCAATCCACTAATATGAAAAAAGACCCCAAGAGACTTAGACAATGGGTCAGAGTAAAGTTCTGATCATTTCTGTTTTCCTTTTGATAATAAAAGTGTAAAAATGAAGTTTTCTGAACTTTTTTTAAAGTGTATCTGGTCCACGACTAGCATCGATTTGCACCATTCGAAATTTAAATCAGATAATTTTGGTTTTTGTTATTCCACTAAATTAAGAGTTTTGAGCTAGAAAGCAACCCCTTTAGACAGGTAACTTTTGCCGTCTGGAAGATGTAAGTGTAAATGAAAGTAGAGAAGTGTAACTAACAGTGAGTAAAATGTAAGAAAGTGAGCCGTATGAGTTTTGAGAGAGACATGTGAAAAGATAATGTTATATATAATGAAGACAGAAGACGACATGATAACAACCACCCAATGTTTAACTCAAGGTGTTTATAAGGTAGATGTAATATCATCTACTTACTTATTCTCATTTTACTTATTTACCGCAAACATTATCCACTATTTTATAAAAACTCATGTGCCTTTAATTATTTCCATTCTCATATACTTTAACAGGTTTTAAATCTTTTGTATTAAAATAGGTACTATTTGACAAAACAGCAATATTTTTTTTTAATGACTCTATGCATGGGAGTGAAAGCTAAAAAGTTTAACACTTTTTTTTTTAGATTTTTTAAATTAAAAATTTCTTTATCTTTTGCCCACAATACCACTTCCCTCTGAATATTTACTGCTTAAAAGCATTTTTTTCTGTTTGTAAAAGCATTTTCTGAGAAAATTTGAAACTTTCAGTTTGATCATCAAATTTTCTATACTTATTTTCCATGGCAATATCTGTAAAAGAAGCAAATTAGTGTTTAAATATTTTAATCTTTTAATCTTTTTGTTCACATATATAAATGTCAAGTATCCGAAACTCAAAATATATTTACGATGTTATAAAACTAGCCTTTAGATATTAGAAGTTATTAAAAACATTACAGTCCACATAAAACCTCTCTTCAAGATAATCTCTTATCTATATATTAAAACATTTCCTCTTGTACCCAGACCTGAATCCTAGCGTGCAATATGGCCACATAAACTTATAATTACTCATAAAATACGGTGAAAAATTTGGGTACCAGTTGTCAGAGTCATCGTAATTTGAAAAGTTTGATAAGAAAATTACCTATTAAAATTCACCAGCTGTTTGATTATATAATTCATTAAAAATCACACGGAAATCAGAATACAGACCGAAGGTGTACTAAAACTAGTTTATCTCAAATAAAGATAGGGCAGTATGGGAGGTTTCATACTTTTATTTCATACTTCATTTACAAACAATTAATGACACAACATCTTTATTGTTGTTGAAACCAGAACAAAACTCACAATATTAAAATCTACGCTTTAAGATAAAATACTCGTATTTTTTAACTGCCAAGATAAATCTCGTTGATTAAATCAGAGAGATTTTTCATCACTTAAAGACTTTCAAGACAGTTCTCTAAGTTCAGGAATGGTGCTTATCACAACTGGCACATACATTCCGTCTGCAAGTTATGTTAAAATTTTGATAAAAAAATGTTTCAAAAGTTATCACATTTTGATTAATCCCTTTTATGTCTCACATACAACATAATAAAATTATTTTAACTTTTTACAATCATACCCAAGAGAATCATATAATTTTAGATGCAAAACACATTTAATTTGTGCGAGTTTTTTTTAAGTTTGAAATATAAGTGAAGTAATTTTCTTAAAAAGTTTAAAAGTTGAGAGAGGGAATTATTTCAATAATTTACACTAAATAGCTAGTCTGTAACAAATTTCAAAGAAATTCTGTCAAATCTGTTTTAAATATGGACAATCTGTGAAATATCATTGACAAAAGTCACTTTCAAATTAATAATTTACAATAGGTTAAACAATAAAAAATTCATTTTAGAGAGTATTTAATAATAAAAGCACTTGTAAATGTCTGGCTATACAATAGACATGATGTTAAGATTGAATTGAATATAGTGTTGTGGTTTATGTTTTAACTGACTTTATCTCTTAATATTTATACTGCTTTAGATAAGAAAAAAAATATTTTACTAGATTCATTGAAAAAATTTATGGATAGCTTTGTTCTGAAAATTTGGTTTTAATGTCTAGCTGATACAGCAATGTTTCCAGCTGTAAGAGAAAATCACTCTTTACAGGAAAAATTACAGAAGAACTTTTACACAAGAAGAATGAAGTACCACAGAGGGAAACTCAGAAGAAGCCATCGAAGCTCCCAACTCAATGCCTGTAATATGGATCAATTTTTTTTTTAAATGTTGATTCTAAACCTACCAAGAAGATACATATATGTTCAACTCAAGATTGGACAAAAGATTAAGCAAGAGCCTTTGGAAGTCTAAGGTTCCAAGATACTTATGTCAGCTACAAAACTGTTCCCACTGCCACAACAAGCATTAACAATTGTTGAGTCAAGACAGGATCCAAGAATTTTACAAACTTGCCAATTTTTTTATTTGAATATAGAATTATACCACCCACATACATGTACGTATCATGAACTTTTAACATTATAATAATTGATAATAATATACATTATATCATTGATAATATTCAGATTCTATATAGTTATATACAGAACACAGTTTCTTTCATAAGAGTACACTTTTTACAATCTCTTGCAGATTGTTTTTATCATAGGAGCTGCATAGCTTGGTGGAGAAACTTTCAAAAAAGAACTGTGGGGGTCTTATTTTCATTAATTGCCAGAGATGGAGAAAAATGGAATAGATGTGACTCAATGCTCTGTATTCTAAGATTCCATGAATGGCATATGCTAAAATGGATCCAACATGAGTTCTCTTGTAAATGGCAAAATGGAACCAACTTGAGTCAACATGTGAATGGTACATGGCAAACCAACATGAGTCATCCTGTGAATGGCAAATGGCAAAATGGAACCAACATGAGTCCTCCTGTGAATGGCATATGGCAAAATAGAACCAACATGAGTCATCCTGTAGAATGGCAAATGGCAAAATGGAACCAACATGAGTCCTCCTGTGAATGGCATATGGCAAAATAGAGCCAACATGAGTCATCCTGTAGAATGGCAAATGGCAAAATGGAACCAACATGAGTCATCCTGTAGAATGGCAAATGGCAAAATGGAACCAACATGAGTCATCCTGTAGAATGGCAAATGGCAAAATGGAACCAACATGAGTCATCCTGTAGAATGGCAAATGGCAAAATGGAACCAACATGAGTCATCCTGTAGAATGGCAAATGGCAAAATGGAACCAAAATGAGTCATACTGTAGATAGCAGTGGAACCAACATGAATCCCCCTATATCTTTCCAGAGAAAAGAAAGGGCAAAGACATTTTATTGCATGCTATGAAGACATCATGACGACACTTAAGTTAAATTTTCTGCAAGACTTAATCTGGTTGCAATAAATGCCATGCCATCTCTCTAAGATGATATAACATTGTTTTAATAGTAGTATTTATTTATTTGTTTATTTGTGTAAACACCTGTTTATTTCCTACATACCAATCTAATGTTATACAACATCATTCTATATTTCTACATGTTTTACATCATCTTTAGCTAATATCAAAACGATATATATATGCATTCAAAAATATTCTGTATCTGTATCTTATTTTTTTCCTTGTGTAACAATTTACATTTGTGTGAAAATATTTCAAAAATTTTGAGTTTTCTTCCATTATAGTGGTTTAAAAAAAAACAATAATGTTTCTATATCCAATTTTAGTTAAAACATTTTTTTTGCTAATCCTAATATTATTCAAATTTCATTAATCAAACAAGAACTCGTTCTTTGTTTTTCATGGTTATGTTTGATATACATTTTGTTGGCATACGATCAGTTCACTGAAAGATCTCCAATTGTTGTAATGTTACAGATCTGAACAAGCAACTTGTGGCATGACAACATTTTTTATTTTTTGGGAGACACATGAATGCAGGGTAGATAAGAATATGTAGGGTTAAGAAAAAAATAAAAGATAGTGGACCACGGCCAAATACGCCTAACGAAAAAGTCGAAGATGGAAAAAATTTAATCAAGAGAAAACTAAACTTTCTCAATCCTTTCGATTTAGGTCCAATAACATCCATTTTAAGTTTCATCAAAATCGGTTGAATACTAAGAGAGTAATAGCATATTTAAGATTTGGGGCAAGGGCAATAACTCTGCTTCTAACGATCGAAAATAGCTCAAATTCGAACTTGATCTTCGTTTTATGAATATGTATACACATATCAAATTTCATTTGATTCTGTCAAAAACTCTAGTTTTTAGAGCGTTTACAAGCAAATGTTGATGGACGGACTGACGGATTTGGGGCAAGGGCAATAACTCTGCTTCTAACGATCGAAAATAGCTCAAATTCGAACTTGATCTTCGTTTTATGAATATGTATACACATATCAAATTTCATTTGATTCCGTCAAAAACTCTAGTTTTTAGAGCGTTTACGAGCAAATGTTGACGGACGGACCGACGGACGGACGGACGGACCGACGGACGGACGGGGGTGACTACAATATACGTCCTCATAGAGAGATGAGGGCGTATAAAAATGGTACCCATATAAAAGAGCACAGAGTTGATGTCAGATACCAAGTTCAATACTGTAAGAAATTGCAGCAGGGCTTTGACTTACAGATCTACAGATAATAATAATAATAATAATACATACCTTGATCCCCAATCAGTAGGTTTAACACTGTATCTAGTATCAACATTTTCATCAATTTCTTCAGTATTTCTATACCAGATATATTGAGGGGTGGGGTCCCCTGTTATTTCACAGTTTAATCGTATTGTCTGTCCTAGGTATTTAGTATAATTGGATAATGGTACATCCACTTGAATATGGCCCGTATCTGAAAAATAGAAAAAAGAATTACTTTAATAACTTTCATGAAATGATGCCCTTTTAACGGCATACAATATACACCTGAACAAATTTCAGTTATAAAACTTTTGTGAGAGAAAATAAGGGTTTGAGGTTTGTGTACAAGTAAATATAAATATTTTCGAATGATTTTGTATTGGGGGTCTTAATGTCTTCAGGGGTCTTATTCTCAAAAACTTAACTTAAAATGATTTTAGTGTTCCAGTTATCTGATTGGCCTATCACTAAAATCTTATTATCCAATCATATTACTGTATTTCTTAAAATCTAGATTTTATCCAAGTTAAGTTTTCGAGAATAAGGCCCCTGGTATCTGAACTAAAATTCTTCTATAAGAAATGCTGAATACTGATTGTGCACCAATTTTGTACCAAGTGTATTTTTTTTTAATTTTAACAAACAAACTGACATAAAACAAAATCCACTAAACAAAGAATAAAAGAGTATGAAAGAGTTAGTTCTGGAATGCCATGTTCATATGTAAAACATTGCTTATAACAGTATGTTTTTTATAATAATAAGAATATAAACATTTTTATGTTGTAATTATAATGAAAGTACAATGAAATGAATAAGATTTTTATGTATAGATCTATTTGATGTTAGATAATATGTCCGAAACAGATGTGATAGTGAAAGATTATATCCCGTATAAAAACACCCAAGCTGAATTGTAAAGAACTGAATACCAGGATTATGTCTAAGTATCAATGATAAATATGGCAATCTTCTCAATAATGACATTATTTTCTTATCTTCTGCTCAAATTAATTGAAGAAAAAGGCAAGAGGAATGTCAGAATGTCAATACATATGGAGTGAATTTACAAGCTAGAAACAGTTCTAATGGATAGGATGGGATGTTTGCAAGGTGTTCTAAATCTAATTGAATCTCCCTACCAAATTCGTAAAGTTCAAACACCATATGCATCAACAAGTAAATATTAGATTGGAAACATAATGGTGACCATATTGACAATTGTATCCTGTGATTCATGTTGTATTATCTGTTTATTCCAAACGCGAGATCCGTGTGTTTTAACAATTTTAAACATGTCTTACCACACCTTATTCTGTCTAAACAATCTGATATTACAACATAAAATAAATATACAACTGTAGGAATTTATGCATTTTGACTCATCTTTAGACTAGAACCAGTTGTGACATATTATTATATAAATATAACAATAAAAACCACTAATATATAAATATTGTCAAATCAGTTATCAAGATTCAAAAATCAACAGCAAATTTCTGTCTTTGACAGAGAAACCATCCCTTAAAATCATTCGTGAAAAATCTTAAAAGAAACAAAAAATTTCTCTCCAAATTTAATTCTTATGAATACGATGTACTAGTAAGAAATTGGGCATTATGAAATGTTGGAAAAAGAAGTAAAAGAAGAGTATATTTATATTAGTGTTGCCAAGGATATTTGGAGGTAAGAAAGCAGTTGAAGATGTCAGACTTGGAATAATTTATAACTTTACCTATCTCTTACCTAACAACATGTATACATAATATATTCCAAATGCTTATCTACAACAGATAAAACATTGCCGCAGCCTTTCAATTGGTGAAAAAAGCATGGTATCAGTTTATAGGTAGGATTGTAACCATATGGATGTCAGGGAAACTTCTTGTCAGATTAATGCCTTTATTTCTGAAGTTATTTTCTCAAACTTCACCATTTTAAATATTTCATGAAAATTATCAGTTTTATTTTAAGAATATTTAGATTGGAGATAAAATTTTAATGGAATTCTATGAAACTGCCCAAGGCTACATTTTACAGTAAACTTTTCATAAGAATCCTTTAATGGATATTATTTTAGACTTCAGACTTTCAGACTAGCGGTGTTTCAATGAACTAAATGCAAAGCGACAAAAAAAATATGCTTCCTTTAAAACCATTTATGTCCTATTCATGTCCAATCCTATGCTTTCGTAACTTTGTTGCATGTACAAAGTTACAACCTGTAATCCCAATCAAAAATGCTAAAGTAAGTGCATATACAATCAAAATAAAGTAAGCAAGCTTTTTAACTAAATACCCAAAGGCAGCTGAAATAGGAGGGGTTCATTTATGTGCATAGCCGTAGGGGCCCACGATTGTGGGGTTGGATTGACAGACCGACTTGCCCGAATTTTAATGGTGTTTGCCCAAATCACTGATTTTTTGGAACTTGCTGCCAAAAAACATGCTAGCTGCCCCACCCCCCATCTTCTACAGCTATGTTTATGTGCACACAAACTGTTAAGATCTGTGAAAGTTTATTTTAACCTATGTTGACTTGTATTATTGTCAAGTCAGGCTTTAACAACATTCAACCTGTATGTATTAAAAACTTAAAACAACTTGAGGCAAATCAAAATTCCATTCTACCTCCCACATCATTCTGAATTATCTCTGAATTCCAATTAAACTGTAAAGCAACTACAAACAGAGTAGAACAGGTTTGAATAGACTTTGATTAAACTACTATCAAAAGAGGGAGTTGTTTGATGTGTTGGCTGGAAACAGAACTTGTACATTGAGTAGCTAGGTGACTTAGTACAAACTATGTTATAGTTCAATCAGGAAAGGTTAATCCTTACTGCATGGAACATTGACACTTTCAGTCCTCAATATGTTAACATACGTCTTAAAATCTTTCATTTTAATTTGAAGAGACAATTTGAAGGTACACAGAGTAATGTTGAAAAGGATAAAAGATTGACAAGGTACATGACTTGTATATTAACTCAAGTAGACCTTTGATAAAAATATTTGTTATGGACTTGTTTAAAGGTTCAACTTAAGTTCCCTATTTTTAACACCACAGGGCTTAGTGTTTTCTGAATGAGGTTAAGTTTTCTTCAGAATTTAATTGAGATATGAATATCTACACGTCATAAAATGTGCAAATATTTTTTTTGATTAATTTCTTCACCATTGTTGGTCTGAACATTGTGCCTAGTCTTTGCCCTTACCAGTATACTTTGTCACATTGAAAATTAAGCTTCAATAACATAGTAACTGTAAAATGCTGTCAATTACATTATGGAAAAAATTGGACATAAAATTCAACAAATATCACAATTAAGCTTATTTAGTTTAAGGTTTGATATCAATTCAATTAGATTTAAAACAATGAATTTCTGAGGATCTAATTAGATCATTTTATCCATATGTTCTTCCTATCAACCAAGCAATGTGTTTTCCTAAGGCTTAACACATCTTTTAACATAACTCAACTGCATTAATGCACCCTTTAGATAAGGAAGTTAGGGGGCACCACTGTTCTGAGCAGACACACATAGATCAAATAAATATTGTTGTTATTTCTGCAGCAGATGAGATCTGTTTTTAACTATGGTATATGGAATACACTGTAGGTATATGACTATCTGATAGATTGATCACCAGCACTAAAGTTTTACAGACAGATTATAATAAGAAGCAATTAAACACTTCAACACTACTACTTACTAAATAAGACAAGCTATTGGAAATTTAAACAGGCATATCCTAAACCTATTATATATGTCAAACAGCCATACATCATAAGCTATCATGGCAATATATAGCTCTAGAAATACTTGACTAGACTTTTTTATTCATATTATCTTTTATAAATTCATTTAGAGACTTCTAAGAGACTTGATTGATTATTCTTAACATTTGTTTTACATTAAGTAATGTCTTGTTTAGTCTTCAAGTTCTAAGATGTCTTTTAAGATTTTAATATTTTATCTAAGCATGACATCAATGTTTATAAACATAAGTAAGCCAAGTTAAAAATTTGACAATTATATTTACATCTCAAACTTCTTGTTGGTTCCCCTATTTCAACAAAGTATATAGTATTGTATGGGGAAATCGTATATTAAAGAGATTTAAAAGAGTTTTCCAAGACTTGGTGCAAGTATCAAGGACACCAGTCACCATAATTGTTTTGCAATAGAGATGCTTTTGTGAAGATTCTTGAATTACAGGACCAAAGACACAAGTCAGAGGGTTGCAACAGTGAAATTGCAAGTTTAATCACACTACAGGCAGAGCGGTTAGTGGCAGCATTAATGTACAGATGGTTTTAAATGTACAGATGCTCAGCTGTTTACATCGCAAGCAGAACGACTCAGCACGAAGGAGAGCAGAGCAAAGCGATACGCTGTGCTGCCTTACACCGCTCTACCCTGCTCTGTCTGTAGTGTGATTACTGATCAAGTGTCCAATACTCATCATAGGATGGAAGACTGTTCTACAGTTAACTAACAACAGTATGGCAGAAGTTGTGGCCACCTGTAAGCATTCACTGCCCAGTAAATGTTTAACATACAGTATATATGTAATTATAGGTAACAGCTTACAAGTGTTAATTAATACAAGACATGACTTGAGATTGAGGTATACGTCTATCAAACGTTTAACTATCCTAGAGTTTTGGGGAATGTCTGGCAACACGTCTAGGTAGTTTGGACTAATTGGCAGGAGTGAAAGAGACAAACCATCAAGAAGTTATTATAATATGAAATATAAGCTAGATAGTTTATCAAGATAGGTCTTTAATATAAACAATAATAAGTCAATTGTTTATAGAAATCACTATAGACATTGGTTGTTTAATAAACCATATTGCCTGCCTGCTAATAAACATCATTCTATTTCAATATTCCACATGACTTCAATAAACCATTCCAGCAACTATTTCCATTTATATCATAGTTAGAGAACACACCAGATAGTTCTTGATACCAATCTTATAATAAAATCATTTTTATTCTGTTTATCTTGAAAATAAAAGCTTTAAAAAACTTGGCATCCAGATAAATTTTATTTTATGAGTGAATTTATTCTACATATTGACTGCAGTTGGATATTGCACAAAACATAAATTGAAATGAATCTAAGGTTTTCAATTGAAGCTTATCTTCTCTTATCAAGCCAAATCTTGAAACTTTTCATCTTTGAAATTTTCCAACTGCTTTTTATAGAAAAATAAAATAAAAGATAGTAAAGTTGAAAAGATTATATAATAAAGATAGAACTGGTAGTTAGTCCCCAATGATTTCACTATCTATAATTTACAAACTTTCTGCCCCATAAAATAGAAAACTTGTACAATATATCCTTAGAGACTCATGATAAGCTCTACTTTAATCTTCTTGCCAAACAACAGTAATTAAAATCAAACTGCAGATATATTTCTATGTCATTTAGATGCTGCTGAAGAAATGTGAATGATCTCTTTATTGTGTCTACATGATAGGTACATTTATGTAGAAAGGATCCTTAAATTGATCTTTACATGCTTAAAGCGATTGTTAAGAGGTTTTCAAAATGCTGAATCTGCATTGGGACACTGATAAGAACAATTGGACCGTTGCAATTTTCAATCTGATGTCTGTGGTTCTCGCAAGGATTTTCTGAAATGGTGGAAAGTTCTTCATCAGTGTGTTATACTGAAGGGGTAAAAAGTCTAAATCATGTCCAGATCTCATTGAAACCTTTTCGAAGAGTTATATCTGCAGTATCTCAGAGAGTCATGTTTGGCTGGGATATCATATACTTAACAATTCAAACAGATATACTCTCTGGATAATTGAGTTTTAAATTTAATGCAATTTAATTCAAAGCAATATAACTTTAGCTCTCTATGCTAGATATCAAAATATAATTTGACTGCTAAACCAATGATGCCTACTATTTCCTCAATCCTTTGAAGGTGAAGATTCCAATGAGTACCCTGTGAATATTAAGAAATACATGTATAAATAATGTAGACAGAAATAATAAGTTTTAACAACTGATATATTTCTACTTTCAATAATAAATGGTATTTGACAGATTTTTTTACTGTGTGAACAAGATTTTTTGTCCTGAAGAGATGACTTTTCATCTATCTTGTTGACTGATTTCAATGTCCAGTGCTTATCTGACCAGATACTGACCTCAGTAAAGCCCCAATGATAATACAGCATTCCAAAATACAATGGTACTTAATCTTACTAACATTTGTATATCTGTTAAGATACAGGCTTGGTATTCACCGGTTTATATCAAAGAAAGAAATAGTTAAGATAGTATTTACTAGTTAAATATACTTTATCTTTCCTCTTCTCTTCTTGCCTAGTTAAATTAGATAAGTTCTATTGTATTGGAGTTATTTGTAATTCTAGGGGTCATATTAAAGGTGATGTTCAACTAAATATCAAGTTAAAGGAGAGATAATCTCTGATCCTAGCAACTCATATTATAATAAACTAAGAATTAATGAGCAGTATAAAATGGTTATAAGAGTTAAAGGGGTACATAGTAAATATCAAACTAGAGATAAACCTCGTCTCAACATTACCCTTTCATTCTAGATAAATTCTAGATAAACTTTTCAAATATCATACTTAAACCACACACAGCTAACAATGCTACATAAAAACAGCTAGCCATTGTACTGAAATTATTCTCAAAATTATGAAACTAGACAAGATTTGCATTTTGCAAGGAGACTCTCCTTTAAAACCACTTTAAACTATTGATAAACCTTTCTCTTAAATAAAGAGCACTTAAAGGATTTAATCAACCAGCTGCCCCACCCCTCTTATTACTCTCTAGCCTGGTTTAAATCACTTACAACAATACTCTTCTATTTTAAAGGTAAACTAAGCAGGTGTCTAAAGACAATACTGATCACAACTGTAACAATTTCTCTAAAGTTTAAAATCAATTTTCTGTACATATTTTACTTGGAAATGATGCAAAAAGTAAATTTACAAATTGTGTAATTGCATCATATTAAACTTATGCAACAGCAAAATGTAATAATTTTTGGCACGAGACAAAAAAATAAGGATTTAAAGAATAAAGTACAGTTTTAATACAAAAAAAGTATAGCATCATTTCATTAAATCAGTTTCAGTAAGAAACCTGAGTTATGTGACTTATTCACACTTTTTGACTATATGCTTATCTGCTGCTCATTTTCAAAGTGTATTGTTCACATCAGCTGTATTGAACTTCTGAGCTAATGATTTCAAGTAATTGACCATATGAAAGTGCATATAGCCCATTTTCATGCAGACATTAGGCATTCAATTATTTAAAATTTTCCTGTATTCACAGTATTTTAAGCTGGCAACATATCAAATATTGCATGTACTTTAAAACTACATAGAAAAGAAAGAAACAACTACATTTTACAAGGATAACAACTTAGGTTCCTAATGCAGATCCCTTCTCCCAGTTGGTCTTTCGCCAAACCTCAGGACATTGATCTTTCCTGAATTATCAGTACCCATTTACAGCTGGGTTGACTGGAATTAGAAATTCAGTGCTATGCTTGTAAAGTTGAAAGTAGTATAAATGTAGTAGGAAATGTAGTGGAGAATGTAACAATCCTGTACAGTATATTAAAGTTATTATTATTAGTAATTGAGAGGTTGAAAGTAGTATAAATGTAGTAGGAAATGTAGTGGAGAATGTAACAATCCTGTACAGTATATTAAAGTTATTATAATTAGTAATTGAGAGGTTGAAAGTAGTATAAATGTAGTAGGAAATGTAGTGGAGAATGTAACAATCCTGTACAGTATATTAAAGTTATTATTATTAGTAATTGAGAGGTTGAAAGTAGTATAAATGTAGTAGGAAATGTAGTGGAGAATGTAACAATCCTGTACAGTATATTAAAGTTATTATAATTAGTAATTGAGAGGTTGAAAGTAGTAGAATGTAGTAGGAAATGTAGTGGAGAATGTAACAATACTGTACAGTATATTAAAGTTATTATAATTAGTAATTGAGAGGTTGAAAGAGATAGTGAAGGAAGTGAAGGAATGGTAGATAAAGTGAATAAAGTAAAAGTAAGAAAGAATTAACTGATTATCAAGAAATAAGTAGTTTAATCAGACAACTGCATAAACAAACTATATATTAGACAGGTTCTTTCTAAACACATCACCGTTCTTAAATTAGTTTCCTTATATCTTCTCTCCTAACTCTCTACTCTACCCAGTTAAAATAACATCCCGTCCATAGCCACCTTGTTAGTATTTCATGAGAAAATAACTTTATATTCAATATCTTTCATCACTTCGAGTGTGGTTTCTCCTGCAGGTTATAGACCAATTTCTTTAATATTATCAGGCTTAATCAAAGTCATGATAATACATATAACATTTCTCTGTATCATTCCCTCCGACCTGCATCAATGACATTGGTTGACAATACAAACTTGTTCTATGACATGCCCATGATCCATTCACAAACCTTCAGGTTAATGAGCAAGTAGTCACACTTACTGGGGCTCCCCATTTACCAATATATGGTAATGGTATATGGAATTTTAGTAACAGACTGGCATTAGATCTCCCAGACATGACACTTTTTTTGCAATTCATTGTTTTTAAGATTTTTTTCAATTAAACTATCCTAAAGCCCAAAACAATTTAGTCATCATGGTTGTACATAATATCAGTAACATATATAATACAATATCTGCCAAAATTTTTAATATTGAAATATAGACATACAGAGATTAATGGTTTGTATAAAAAAAAAGAAATTTAATAAATCCATAAAATCTATTATACTACTCTAGTTGTTCCTCAATTTTCAAGAAGTGGATTACTGTCAACAATAAAATAAGTAATATTAGGATCTAAAGAGCAATATGTCAGTGATATCTGATAGTTACTTATTTATAATAAAGGTCACTATAAGTATCAAATAATCAAACTTTTCAACTTGTAGGCATCTCTGATTGCAAATCTGGCACTTAAAAATGTAGTCCTTACAGCTTTATTTACGTAGGTAGTTTTTGTCTATGCATTGACATGACTGAACAAAATACATGAGGGAAAAAAAGCTGTTAAAGGGGTGTCTTGACTTTTTTGGGAGGTTAGAAATCAAAAAAAGAGTAGGCTCATGGCTTGGTCCTGACCAAATTATGTTTATTGCACACTTAATGGTGTTTGCATGTCTTCAATAGCCAAAACAAGTGCAGAAGAGTAGACTTAAAAAACTCATTTTAAATTTCAGTTTGTATATTTTTCTCGTGTTATAATAATTAACATGTTTTGATACAACCATATCGTGTGATTTTTGTTTCAAAAGTCAAATGAAGAACAAAGACATGTTTTTGTGAAATATGATATGATATTAAGGCCACAATTGTCCGGAAACTACTTAATTATCAACCTTAATTACAGGCTGGATAATAGAAACAATCAATATGAGGGGAAGTAACTCAATAATTAACATGGATGTAACAAAACAATCAAGTGAGTTGGTGATCCCCACCCAGCCCCTTCCTATCTCTTTATTATAATGATATAGTGAACTGTCCGCGACGTATCTTATTACATACTGACTTGTTGACCATTCTCTCTTCCATCACAACGACATGTCACCTTTTTACTTTGTCCACGGTTTTATTGGACATCAAAATTAAAGGGTTAACAGATTTATATTTTTTCAGACATGAAAACATGGAGGTCAGATATATAAGTCATTGTTAAGTGTGGGAAAACTTTAATTTTTTTGATACAATTTTTTCAGACATTCAAATCAATACACAAGTTTTGTAACATAAAAATGTATATTGTGCTATGAATAACACATTATGGAAGAGAATATACAAAATTAAATTCATCTGAAATGGAATTTTACAACTTTTATACTGTATGTGCTATTGAAGATATGCATCATAATGCAGTCTGCAATGAGGGAAATTTTGCTTGACAGAGACATTAGCTTGATTTCATTTAGAAACTGAAAGGTTTTAATCCTGCACAGCCTGTAGCACACAGAACCTTATAATGTTCTATAATAAGGATTTGTTCATTGCCGAGACTTAAAGTGAACATAGTTTTGTCGGTGGACCAGACATTAACAAGAGAAGGTGAAAGATAAATTTCAATAGATTTGAAAAAAGATGAGAGGAGAAGAAGAGATAGTTGAAAAGACGAGATACAAAATGTTAAAATACCGAAGTAAAGAATATAAGTCCTAAGATATACTAAGTCAATAATATTAGTCTGTATTTGGAAATATCAAACTAAAAGTAACAAATGTTATTTTACCCAAGTAATATTACACGTAATAAAGGCTAGCTAGAGACTGATCGTGACCAACCATACCTTTATAAAAATACCTGAATGTCTGAATAAAAATTCTAAAGCAAGTTAATTCCGTTAATCATTGTTCTTGTCCAAAGGAAAGTAAAACATGAAGCAATAGTTGTATAGAAGTGAACTCCTCCAATGAGGACTACCATCAGGTTTTCGAAAAGAGAAAGCAAAGTTTCCTATATGTGCATCACCTACACATACTTTATAAATTCACATCAACTTGGTTTCTCCATGTACCAAGCAATAAAATATAAACAGATTACAGAATTAAGAAAAAAATGTTGATGACTTGGCATATTCTAACTACAGTAGACAATAAAAGTTGGAATGCAGCGTCATTAGTCATTTTATTGTTCATATAATAGACATACAAGATAGTGGAATTACACTTTCAGCTACCTTAAATACCACTAGTTTTATCTAGCATGCAGTTTGTTAGACATATAAAACTAGAATGAATAATGAATTACAAGTTATATATTTCAAACATAGCAATTGGTATTCTACAGAAGTGTATCACATTCCATTAAGATGACTTCTGCCACCAATTTAAATATTACATATCTAACTAGACAAGTAATGTCAAGAAATCTTGGTTTTTTTTAAAGAACAGTTTAAAGGATAACCACATAACTTTGTCTGACTTTTCTTAAAGTGAAACACTTTATTTTAATGTGCATGTGTAAGAAAATCTGCAGCTATGGTAAACCTTTCAACAAAGTTTTGGATATTTTTTTAACTGACACCAAAAACTTGAGGACGATTTTATTTTACCATAATAATGCTCGATTATAATGGATTTGAACCTTTGTACAATGTTTGTCCTAATGACAGTATCATGTCTAGCCCTTAAAATTGTTTGTAATTTCAAAGCAAAGTTATTTTGATACATAGGAAACACAACTCACGTATTTGACTGTAATTTAATGGCCAAAAGGTTTGAGTTTGAAACTTTAATGAGACCTGCAGCAGATTGTGAATTTTAATGATACTGCCTGGTTTAATTGGTAATTTAAAATGATAAATGTTACATGTATGTGATGTTGTGAATCAGATTACCTGAAAGGATGGGTATAAAAAGTAATGTGAAAGGTGTTCTATTACAGACAATAAAACAGACATTGACCTCAACAACAAGTTTTAATTCTATTGTTATACTGAATATTGTCTTACATCAAACCTGTTCATTATCAACATCTAACTCTCTCTCTCTTGACAAGTAAAGCTCCTTCAGACTGCGCACTCTTAAGATCCTTCAACAGTTGAAAATCGATAATAGGAAGCTTTAATGAGAAGGTTGATGCTGCTGTTCTGATAAATAATTTATTCAGGAGGTTGCAATCAAAAATACTAAATTCTATTAATTATATCGGCAATATTGCTTCAATACAAAAATACGATAAAATTTCTCACATTGCACACTGTATGATGTTTGCCCTTGTTCAATAGCCTAAACAGGAAAGTATATTTCCTTTCATTGACCAGAACAATTTGGTGTTATATACCTTATAATTATGATTCTGTTATTTGCATAACAAAGTGGCAAATGGCAACCCGCTTTGCTAGCCTAGCTCTATTTGGCCCTTTACAAAAATTAATTAAGAAGGCCTGTTATAGAGCGACAGGTTGGTGTCCCTGATATTTTACCATGCACAGGACCATTCAGAATATCTACCCTTAATATTTCCATTCCTCCTGAGGTGCTGCATGTAAAAGAGGGTCATCTTGCTATGTATGTACTATTAAAGATTATTTTCATTCAAACAAGCTCCAGTAATTCGTAAGAGAAATTCCCAAACAGTCTGTTAAAAGAATTAAGAAATATCAATTTGGTAAATGAAGCAGTGGCCTATATTTACAAACTTAATGAATTTTGGGTTAATAGTGAAATCATGGATCTATGCCACATGTTAGAGTTGATAGAAATACTAAGAAGTTTTGCCTTTCTGCCAAACTAAGATATTAATAACAAGACTGAATAATAAAGTTAACTTTATCCTAATGATATTGTGAGAAGTTTTTAAATCAGATTACTATATCTAAGAAGGAACATCCAGTGCAGAAAAAATAACTTCAAGATATTAAAGCAGTTTTTTAGTAAGTATAAATAAGAAATCTAAATTTCTGGAGTCAAGGAGGCTTCAGAACATGGTATAATTTCCTTATAATGCTTTGAATTTCGTCTGTATTCACGTCTGCTCTAAAAAAAATCTAAATTCCTATACTAGCACCAGAAATCAAAGAAATATCAACTGATAAAAAATTCCTAAATGAGTAAAAATAACGGTTGTTGCAAAACTTGAAGACCAAACAAGTGGCTAACTGATGTTTGAAGGTTTGAAGTCTATTTCCTATCTTACATGATGTGTTTCAGTGCAAGCAAGTCTGGCACACACCAACACAATGAAATGATGTAAAGGCTGTCAGAGGACATCTCTATCTCACTCTTTCAACTCTTTATATCAAAGGGTATAAAGTCTTTATTCTAGCCTGTAGATAAAGAGATATATGATAATCTATTTTATAATGTAATAGACAATATTTGTGGGCCTGTATATCAAGTATTTATAAGGTTTAGTAATGATATTGTCTACATCTCTTTAAGCTATAGTCAAATAATTCAATTCTCTTAATAAAATATTTAAATGAATGGAGTTTTACGTCCTGCTGTTCTGCACCTATATGGTGCTAATTGAGGAAGGGCAAAAGCCATGCAGTGTGCAATGAGGGAAATTTTGCCACTACAGCCTGTTCTTATTTTCGATTTCCAACTGTCGAGGGATCTTTAACGTGCACAATAGCACACGGGACCTCGGTTAATTGTCCCATCCGAACGACTAGATGCTTTTCCATGTCAGCCCCTCCAACCTGCATCACTGACAGGGGGAATATAAAATATTTAAAGGGATTGTAAAGAGGTTTTGTAAATTTTGTTTGTGTATTGGGGACACTTATAGCATCATTTTGCACCATTCTTATTTTCAATCAGACACTTGTAGTTCCAATTTTTTTACCTAAACACACAAATCTTTTGTGATAGAAGCATATTTTGTGGGTGTGATTTTATCAAAATCTTAATTGCTGGAACAAAGATGTCTGATAGTAAATCGGAATGGTAAAAATTGATGTTATCAGTGTCCCTGAAATCTTTTAGAAAACCTCTTTATACAACCCCTTTAACTGGATGCTGTACTAATATAGGTTGACTACGAAATTGACCAAAACAACTCTGAATCTTTATTCAAACTGTTTCCAATCATATTTCCAAATTATACAACATTTATGATATTATCATTTATCACCTCAAAATATAACATGTTAATCATGAACTATCAGGAAAGACAAATACAAAATGATTCCATTAATCATGTACAGGGCTATTTCTAAATCCTTTCAGAACAGAAACACTTCAGTCATTTACCCCAAAAAAGTCACCTCAGTTAATTACAAATTGTAGCCAATTATGTAAATCTTGTCGTTAGTATCAGAAAATGTTGAATTTAATGCATGCCAAGTTTCATCACTGTGGCATAACTCCTTCTGAGTCAGACTATGAACTTTTCAGCCAACCCTCGTATATGAACATAAATGTGTATCAAAATCATATTCATAATCACTGAAATTTCTGAAATAAATCCAAATCTTATAAACATCAACTGATAAACAAAGTTTACTTTCCATTGGATTAGGTAAAAGTGTAATATTCATAGTGTTAACCCTGATAAAGTGAAATGTCACTGATATTTCTGAGTTTCTCACGCCATTTAAACAACTGGACTAAATTCTGATATTAAAAGACTAGTGTGATTGTTCGGTTTATCTGTAAAAGACAAGGGTATTGTATCTGACTAGAAATACTCACATTTAGATTTAAACCACAACCATTACAAATAACTTGAGTCACTAAACTACACTTAGCTTAAACCCAGCAGTTTTCACTCAGTCACATAACTACATGGTCAAGAGAATGGAATTATTAATGGAATCTCTCCTGCAATTATTATCAGGAACTCTAAATCTGTAAGAATTACTGTATTATATGACTAACCCCACTGCACACAGTAAATTTGTTCAACAATTCAAACAACTATACATTTTGAATGAATCATGATTAAATTTTTAAAAATAAACGTAATGTTTACCAATGTGCAACATGTCTTTGTATGTGCATGTCTAAATGTAAGTGCCAAAATCAATTCCATGCAAGAGGAATGCAATTTAATTAATCGAGATTTTTTTTATACAAAAACTCAATAGGGTACTCATGAAACACTTGATTAATTGCCTTTTTATATATATGCTGACCAATCAAAAACGCTAAAATAAAGCAGACGACAATAAGAAAAAGACAAAAGAAAATCCTTGGATGATAGTAGCCACAGCTTTTATTGAAGAGAGACTTTCATTGGCTGAATATTTAGTATCTGAGAACACATTTACGTTAACACAAATTTCATGACCATGAACGGCAAGAGTAGTCACAGACAGAAAAAAAATGAGATATGCATTTTAATAACATTATGAGAAATGTATTATGAAATAAAAAAATGACTATTTAATCAAATAAATCTGTAGACTTTAAAATTATTATCATTTAATAACTGCCATTTACTAATTATACCAGTCACAGACACAATACAAATAATATTATTAAAACAATTAGTTTTACCTGTCACCATTGTGTAACTTTCCAATGACAATCATCATTACTGACATCTCTTAACTAATGACATGTCACTATATGACATGCAACCATTAGCATGTCACTTAATTAATGACATGACAACTAATTAACTATCTCAATATCTGATGAATATTAATTTGGAGTTTAGGATTGGCTTCTGTATATATTATTGGAAAACTTTCCAGGAGAGAACCCTTTGATATGAAGCCTCAAGAAAAATTTGGCCAAAATTTACTTTATCAAAATCACAATTCCATCCTTTAGGTCAATCATCAAGTTTACCAGCCAAAAAGTGTAGCAAAGCTTGCATAAAACATGTCTTTTCCAAGTCATGACATTGCCTGATAATTAAAATTTGGGTAACAACTTTGACCTCAGACATCTGCGCCATTTTAATATAATTTATCAGGTGTTCAGCAAGCTATATTTCTATGCAGGCTTCTGAATTGGCATTTTAAAAAAAGATGGCATAACAGATTATTCAGATGTGTGAATCTGACACTTTAAATGATCAAAAGCAAGATACAGATTGTTTCAAGACTGCAAGAATAACTTAATTTGTAAGAAATATTCAGATCTTCAGAAGCATCAGGACTACTTTTGTACCTCCTATGATGAAGAGTGATAGATGAATTATTTGATTTGCATGACACCATAATAGAAAAGACTTTAATTTAACTTTTGATAAATCAAAATACTTGTTTGACTTTGACAACAACGTGTTTTAAAATTCAGAAAGAAAAGGAAGTTTTATGATGGAAAATGATGAGTTGCAGAATAATCATTATAACCAGGAAACATCAAAGACCAAAAATCTTTTGTTCATTCTTATGCCCCATTAAGAAAAACAAAGAATTAGGGCTACAATTGGCACTATGACAAATGAAATGTGTGTTTTTATGTTTAACATGATCACTTTAGTATGATTACAAACTGGCTGCAATCTTGGTTAAAAAGGATGGGAATTCTTGATTTTAAGGTGAAAAATTGATAAATACATACAAACAGCAACAAGACAAGATTCAACCAAGCAGACAAATAAAACAAGAACAACATTAATATATTACCGTCTACAAAATGTCTCTCCCCACTCAATTTATACAACTTTTGACCTGCACGAAATAAATATTCTTATTATCGTATTCTAAAAAGATATTTTAACTTTTATAGCATTCATTTATCAATTTTAGAAAAAAACTTAAAGATGTGTAGTGAAGTGTTTGCTGTGCTACATTATCATTTGGCATATATCGTTATGTCATGCACACCCTTCAACATTACATTACCAAATCACGTACACTGGCTTTTTCTCATGTAAAATTTATTCTCAAATTGATAATAGCAGTTGTCAAAGAAATGCCGCCACAAATCTCTGCCTGATTTGATTTATATGCGCTGAGCCCTCTCTCAATTGGTCATTATGCACTGTTATTAATTAAATAGTAATTATATCATTCAAGTGAAATCTGTTAAAGAATGCAGACTGTAATTATTAGAAGTTGACTGTGTTAAAATACACAGGAATGGAGTGTGTCAATTGAAACAGCACATGGTATTAAACTGTTAATTCTAATACAACTTAATAAAATACTGTCAAATTTCTATACATCTTCACTACGGCTTGTGCAATTTCACCAAATTTCAGCACATTATTTTAACATTTGGAAATCATGGACAATTACATTATTATTTTAACATTTCCACCACAAAGAATTTCAAGTTAAAATGAAAACCCACGGAAAGTTGAAAATCTTGTCCCATCTCCATCTATTTACCATTAAATAAAAGATAAAATTTCAATAGAATTATATACAAATATACTGGATAAAAACATGCTAAATCTGACAAAATAGGTTTAATACGGAATATAACCCTTTACAATTACTATCTTTTAAATATACATAATAATATTATAAATATTAGCTCAATATACTTATAGTTTATTATCATAGTAAACATTGAATTTGCTCATCAAAAATAAATATTGATATAACAGCTCATTTCATGCTAGTTTCCTCTCTTATATTAGCAAATCTCATGTAGAAAAACTTTAATTAAATTTAATTAAAGGAAATAAAATTCATAATTTTATCAAAATTCATGTTCAAATATGATAAACCTGTTGATTTTTAGTTTTTTGGAAAATTATTTAAAAAATTACATCCTTTATAAAAAATATACTTCTCTTCCTAACATATATTTTAACTAATTTCATGTTATTTTTCAGAATCTAGAAAATGTTTTAATTTGACACCATAAATATACAGGTTTTTTTTTCTTCAGATTACGACATCAAATGCTTTAAAAAACGCAGCTGTTGTATTTATGTGAAATTTGGGAGTAGAAAGAAATCAATGCTATCAAATGCCATATAACTAATCTCTCAATAAATTCAAATTATGTCCTTTCGTATTTCTCAGTTCTTCAAATAGATACATACCAGTAACAAATTAAATTTTACAATTTCATTACCAAACCATCAATACAGGTTTTATAATGGTAAAGTTTTAGATCGTTTTCACATTGTCAATCTATAACTTGGTCCTTAAAATCATTGTGAAGTCCAATATGGAAACAGAGCAAAAGAAACACATTCTCCAAAGAGCTGCTGTTTGACAAAGAGAGTTTCCCAAGGTGTTCTTTTAGGATAAGTCAGAATTTTTACAATTAGACAAGAATTTCAAAGCAAAGTTCACTTTCATCAAATTCATCTTTACGATAGAAGTCAATTACTGATTCTTTGACTTTATAATTAAATTGTTTGACCTTGACCATTAAAGGCCATCAAACTGCAGGTGATGAAAGTGGTTTGTCATTTATCAATAAATTGTGGTTTCTGGATGATTTCCTGGGGCTGACCATATCACTTCTACACAATATCATATTACAAACTATAGTGGAAAACAATACCAGTTACATAAAATAATCACAGGCTAGTGATGCCACAGTCATATTTCATACCAATAAAATATATTGAACAGTGAATATTTGATAAAACAAACTGAACAGTGAACAATAAAATTAACTGATCTTTGTAGTGAACAGTAAAATTTTTTAAAAAAGTAAATAGTGAACAATTTAAAAAAAGTGAGTAGTGTGAACAATGAAATAAATTGACCAGTGAACAATTTAAAAAAAACTGAACAGTGGACAATAGAATGGATATTATAGTTACAATAGTAACATATTTCCATCATACAAAAAAACCTACACAGGTCACTTTCTTTTCCTTTAAAATGTTGATATAGTTTAGTGGCATAGTGCCATGTTAATATAACTAAAAGCCCTAGCCTTTATAAAAGCTTAGCGAGTCTCCAATCTGTAAAACATCAAGTTAGCCCAGTCTAAAAGTCTTCTAGTTGCCATTTAACCAGTATTTTATCAAAGGTTCTCTAAGACATTGAAGGTGAAATGGTCAAAAGAAAAAATAAGATTAATTATTTTCTTTCTTAGGATTTCAAGTGCTGGAACTTTTAGTTATACATTTTTAAAGTTCAGAATCTAAAAATAATTCATTGAAGTGTACATACATGTATGTATTAAAAAAAAAATGCCATCAACTACCAGAAAACTACCTTATCTATTATAATTACTGCAATGTACAAAATATTAAACGTTTTATTAAGCGTTTTTCAATAATAACCTGTAATTTAATGGAAAATTACTTAGTTTTATGGTTTATTTCATTCTGTTGGTATACTGTAGACAACTTTGTTGAATATAATATACTCTTATTGACCAAGTTTGAGAATTTAAGTTTTTTGTTTAAGAGCTGGTATCGCTTTAAGTGAGCCAGCTAATGAAGTAAGCCGACACAAGAAAGGTTAGGTCATGGCAGTTGACAATACTTTGAGAAGAAAACAAAAGAATTTTCATTTCACTTAATGTCAAGTTGTAAACTTTGACAATAAAATTCTGTCTGCTGATCATTAATACACTTGGGTATCTTTATCTGTCACCAAATACCAATTTTTTAGGCATTTTTATTGGAATTCAAGTTAAAGCTGTTAAGAAATCAATTCATTAAAATGAGTTTCTATTTTAAAATCTTGTCAAATCAGCTTTCAATGATGCTCTAATGAGAATATCGCTTTGCAATAATTTGTTGATTTTCTTATGTCTTCCAGAACATTTTAAAAATATTAATCGTATACTTAAAGGAATTATTAAGAGGTTTAGCATCAATTTGCACCATTCCATTTTTTTGATAGAATGTCTGTGATCCCTGTAATTCCACTTAAAATAAGTATTGATTTACAAGAAATTGCAAAGGCCTTTTGTGAAACAGGCATATTTGAAATTTGTGACGTCTTTTCTTTATCAAACTGTCAATGATTTTAATGATCTATAATAATTTTGGCCTCTTAAAAGAGTAAATGAAAATCTATGCGATGTAATAAGTTTACTGGGTGGTCAAAATGATTCTGGTCTGTGTTTGAGATCAAAGTGACATTGAATTACCATTGATCTGAACTTCTAATATCATTGACTCGATTTTACAATTACCCTTTCTGATTTCCTTAGTTACCAGTTAGTTAAGAGTACAACAGGAAATACCATGACATTCAGGCTGAAATGACTTCAAGATCTGGACAAAATCACCATTTTTCTTTAGCCCACGAAAGTCAGTTTACAACCCACGGTCGACATTCAGCTATCCACATGTTTAATGCAAATATTTTCATCAGTTGATGTTCTCAGTAAATCACAGTTGAATCAATAAGGAAATGAGATGAAAGAAGCGAAAATTTACAATCAGGTTTTTTAATGATTACCAACAGCTTCTTCTCCACAGATGGTCACAGATAATTATCTCTGACATAGGTCTTCAGCTCACTCATCATCTCAGGACAAAATGTCACCAAATGACATCAGATATCAATTTCTAGCAGATTTACTGACCAAATTGCATACCTCTATTCTAGAAATGATAATTCATCTTTCTATATATGTACATGTATCAATAATGTATCTCTAAACATGTTTCACATTTCAGCATATGGACAAGATGGATGTTGAAACTTCCATATGCAAGATATCTCTCATCCTGTATTATCTCCCTTTGTGACTATTAAGCAGACGGCAGGTTGAATCTGTTAATACTTATGTTTAAGGAACAATGATGACCCTCGCTCGCTACCAAACTATTTTTTATTTCGGACCTATGATGTGGGACAGATGATAATCATCACGGCATGCTAGAAAATAAACATTTCCTCGTCAATTTCTGATTCGTGTCAGATGTGACCAGCGTGGAGGGGTTCACTAGGTGTTTCAGCACTTAATGAAGACTTTACATGTTGACTTGTAAGTAAAATGATGTGATGATGATATTATGATACATATCTTCTCCTTTAATATTACTTGTATCTAAAATATTTCCTTTATCAACAACTACCGGGGCATTTGGTGTTCCATAATATTCTTTTACTAATGTCAATATTATTTCTGGATTTTAAACTTCACAGCAAATGTTCCTTTTAAGATTGAACTGAACTATCGGGCTAGATCATTAATTCTGTGAGGTTTTTATAATATATAACATTAAAACCTCTGATGTTTCCATTTCAGAAATCATTTAAGGTCAAGTATTTTGCAGCAGCCATATTGACTGAGGAAAAAGTCTGAGTAAAATTAAGTGCGGCTATAATATCAAAAGATAACTACATGTAGCTCAATTGATACAATGTATTCATAAATAAAAGTATCGTTTTTCTAAAAAATGATTTTTGAGGTTGATCTTGACTAATCCATCCTACAAATTAAAAAAAACATCATTTAACAGCAGCCATTTTGACTGGTAAAAAGAAGAAAGTCTGAGTAAAATTCAGTATGGCTGATAACGAAAAATAACTACAATGTATCCAAATGAAAGTATCGGTTTTTCGAAAACAGAAAAAAAAATTTCTAACAAATTAAACTTCATATAACAACATTTTTTGGTTGATAATCAAAAGAGAACTGTATTCATACTTCTACCAATCAATTGTGTATATCAAGTTAAGATTTCATTCAGAGAAAACAGATTAAGAAAAATAAAGTGAACAAAAAGTCTACTATACTTCAACCCACCGCAGTTCAAATACAAAATTTCTTTCTTTAAATTCTTCACAGACAGTGAAACCAGGTCCAATATTTACCTCTATCAATAATCACTGAACAGTTTCAAATTAAATATTTTAATAATAAATATTTACTCAATGCAATTTTTACCCTAGAAATGTAGCAGGTATTTGTAAATAAAAGAGTAAATTGGAGAAGTTATAATAGAAATGTTATTATATATATCAGTAATAATATAGACATATAGACCACACCTTATATATACCACTGTTTATATCACAGTAATTTTAATAATTAACATGAACTATAGAAATAATTACTGATTTATCACATGTTTGCATTTCACACACTTAAACACAAGTCTCAGGTTTGCTTAGAAAATAAGTCTTTACATATTTCTTAATCATATAAATTTCTATTAACTGTCTGGTCAATTGAATCTAGGTGCCACACAGACTCTAAAAGTAGACGAAAATATGAATGAATTATAAGATAGATATAAAGAATTGTTACGGTAGATAATATTTAATTCTTCTCAACTATCTCCCCGACTATTGAAGAAGTTTGCCCTAAGCTAATTTAAAGAGAGATTCATATTCAGTACATTATACTAGTAGTGAAAAGTAAATATAGGCATTTTATCATCCAATTCTTAACTATCTTTCTTTCAAATAATGTCAATATAATAATTCTTTATAAGTACTTCAACAGTTTGAGGTATTTGTGAGAAAGCTGCCTAATAATGGTGTTGCATAAACAGGTCGCCTCAAGAGGGTCTTTGCAAGTCGGGCACAAAGAAAGAAGAGAAAATACTCATGGAAGATCAAACACATTGTGACAGGTTGTTTGTCAAAGAAAATGTTGAGTAAATTTAACTTATTTCTTATATAGGAATACTAATATATGATATCTAAACACTAGACTAGTAGGTAAACTGAGGGACGGTACCGACTCATTACTAACATGTACTATAGAGAATAATATCTTATATTAGAGATAGGTATAGTAATTTCATTTGTCCTGTATTTAATTTGTGGGTTTCAATCCAGTGTCTTCAAATACAAATCTGTTTGTGGTCTACAATAACAACAATTATCAGAACTAAACCAATCATAAAAATTTCTCTTTCTCTCTATATAAACACTTCACAGATTATTGCCAAATTTGATTTTAATTTATTTCAAATTAGTCTTCTCTATAAAACAGGATGTTCAATTATTCTTTGTTATATTTTTCAGATATAAAAACACACATATTGCTTATATAAAGGACCGTCCAGCATAAAAAGATTAAAACCACTTTGTAAAATCAGCACATCTGAATATTAAGTAAAGTTTGGCTCATTGAATGCATGGAAAACTATGCAGTATGAAAATGGACTGATTTCCATAATATAAATAGACTGATTTTAAGAATGTAAATGAACTGATTTCCAGAATGTAAATGAACTGACATCCAGAATGTAAATAAACTGATATCCAGATTGTAAATGAACTAACATCCAGAATGAATATGAACTGATTTCCAGAATGTAAATGAATTGATTTCCAGAATGTAAATGAACTGATTTCCAGAATGTATATGAACTGATTTCCAGAGTGTAAATGAACAGATATCCAGAATGTAAATGGACAGATATCAAGATTTCCATAATGTAAATAGAGTGACATCAAAAATGTAAATGAATTGATTTCCAGAATGTAAATGAACAGATTTCCAGAATGTAAATGAACAGATATCCAGAAAATAAATGAACTGATTTCCAGAATGTAAATGAACTCATTCAAAATTTAAATGGACTGATTTCCAGAGTGTAAATGGACAGATATTCAGAATGTAAATGGACTGATTTTCAGATTGTAATTAAACTGATTTCCATTTTGTATATGAACCAATTTGCAAGTGATATGTCTAAATCTGGTTTGCTACCGTACACCGTACATGCAATGAATTGGAATTGCAGACTTTATTCCATATTTCCAAAAATGACATCTGCTTCAAATAATATTTTAACATGCATATTAAATTAAAATTTAATGTTTATTTAAAATGCTTTACCAAATTATAAGTATGTAAAAGTTTGTAATTATTTATATTAATATTAATAAATTAAAATGTCTGACAGAGAACAGAGTATTTCAACAAATTTGTCATTAATATTAATGAGTGGTTAAATAGAAGTTGACAGATATTTTTATTTTCATATCTAATGGAAAAGTTATGTTTTTCTATGACATAATGGGTGCAGCTTATTAAAATTTTATCATTTTGTGCCAGTTGAACACCAAGTAAATCATATAGCACTGGCACGTAGATACATGACTAGCCTAGATAACATCACATGTTCTTTTTTAATGAAGGCATAAATTAGATAATATCATTCAAATATCACATATATCATACAATTTTAAAAATTATTTTGTTCCAAGGTTTAGTGCCAATTTTGCACCGTACCGAACCACATTGAAAACAAGCTTTTTCTCTGATAAAAACCATTTTTAACTTTTAACGAAGGTATAAATTAAATGATAACATTCAAGCATCACTTGCAAAGCTCATAATACACAAAATAAAAGTCATAAATAAAGTAAGAACTTGTGTTATTGTGTGATATATGATGAGGAATATATGTTATTAAAATTAAGATAAAGTAAGTTATAATAATGGTAAAGTATGATCAAAGCTAGAGGTATGAGAGGAAGATAGTTTAAGGTATGACAGGTGAGAGGTAGGTGTAGAGAAATCAGTTGATATATCTTAACAAAATCTTTCTTAAACTCCTGCCATCACTTTACATCTTATTCTATTTAACTTTAGACATTTGATGGAATTTAACAAAATTTGGTAGCAGCCAACTCAGTACATTCTGCCACTTTATCAAATTCTCCAAAATCTTCTTCTACTTTCATTTTTATGTCTTAATAAATTCAGGTTTCTGTATCCTTATGATCAAGCACTTCCATCAAATTGCTTCCAAGTTTTGCTGAACTGTATATGCAATTGTATTGGAGTTATGTGAATTCATTTATTGTTGAACATACCCTTGTTGTATGGAACATCATTTTAAATGTTTAGAAATATATTCAAATGTTTTGAAAGTTTATATATTTTGGTTGTATTATTTGATCTCTTGTTTTCAAATGTTTTTTTTTTTTTTACAACATTAAACCATCCCAAGGAACTGAATAATCCAGAATTTTAGCTGAATTGTATCTTTGGCCAGATGCATGTAGTGTTTAATGAAAAAAATGTATTCAATGAATAAAAAACTGAACCTACCTTTGCCATCTAGGTTATTTCTGTTCAACAGATCAGAACTGAAAAATACAAGAAAACAATAAATTAAATTCAGTGCCAAAACCTTCAAATACCATTAATTCCTTCAGGAACTATTAAAAGTTGGTATGTCAAAATAGGTCTGAATGTTCCAGATTTATCACTTCAAAAAGTGACAAATTACCAATAAATTGAAATAGTTTGGTCAGGTTTGTTTAGATAATAATGTCATTAGATAAACTTACAAATCTAATGAAACAGTCTGTAAGGAATGAAGCATGGTGAATGTTCAATGGTCACATGTCAATGTAATGATTAATACTCTAAGTCAAGTTCTAATAAGAAAGATAAAAGTGACCAGTGGCCAGTTGGGGGTATCTAATAAAGAGTGGTCAGCTGGTACAATCTTATATAATATGATGGCCAATCTACACTGACCATCAGAAGTTTGACCATCACTGACAAATGACCAGAATAGCTGTCAGTTCATAGTAAACATCCTTCATTTACCACTTCCTTTCTGGACTTTCATTTCCTCAGGTTTCTAATAGAAATAGCCATTAATTGACAGGCTTCAAGACAGCACTGTGTCCTAGCATAAACTCTATAAATTTATTACAATACAATATGCACTTTATTAGAGGGATGTGATGTCTTTAGATTCTTATAAAGCTCTGGGACCTTAATCTCAAAAACTTAAATTAGATAAAATCTAGATTTTAAGAAATACAGTATTCTGATTGGATAATAAAGTCAAATTTCAAAATCAATTTTAGTGATTGATCAATCAGATGACTAAAACACTAAAATTATCTTAAGATTTTGAGAATAAGGCCCCATTTTCCTATGCATCACTTTCCATAATTCTGTAAAATCCTGGTCATTATTAAATTCTATTGCACTGAATGCTTAAAGTACATGTTTGTTTAAATACCAAGAGACATAAACATGACTTTAATTCTGATAAATGTTAAAGCTGGCTGAAATTTTTTGAGCGATTCAGATATTAAACACCTATATCATTCCAAGCATACAATTTATAAAAAAAACTTGACCCTGTACAGTCAAAGCATGAAATTGGTCCTAAAATATTCACACATTTGTCAATGTGACCACCAAGGGTTTTAGAAAATTCCTAAATTTATTACAGAAAGTTAAAATCTTTTCAACCATAAATCACAAGAGTTGACACATTCATTTCTCTTGAAAACTTCAAGATATATTTTTTCTGGTTTTAACTGAAGGGTCTTCTCTCCATATGCAGGTTAATTAAAAATAAGAGTTATTTAAATAGCATGTTTTAATTATTACCAATCTATTTCATATATCATTATATTAACCCTATACATGCAATGAGCTCTTCAAGTTAAAGTGTTTACACCAGGTCAGAAGAACTAAGGTTAATTTAATCTCATCTACACCTATTATATAAGAAGAGGGGTGAAAAAGGGTCTAATTGAAGACAACCTATTTGATTAGTATTGTTAATCGTGAGCTCTTGAGATATTAAGTATCACACTAGACCTTGCTGACCTGAACTATTCACATAATAAAAGATTGAAATATTTAGACAATTATAATTCTTGATATTGTATCAATTAGATTATCTAGAATATATGTAACAGGATTTAAACTCTTCAGATCACTGAAAGAAAATTCAGAAAGACAGATTCAAAATAGCAAGAGCCTAAATGATCCTAAAAAATAGACATACCATGCTTACCAAATATTTCAAATGAAAATATGAGCCAAAGAGTTGACTTTACTTTCATTACAAAATATTGAATAGAATGCATTAGTTGGAAATAAAAAATATTGCCACAAATAGGCAACAAACTTGAAGCTAAAGATACATAAACTGATGTATCTGAATGGTAAAATATTAGAAAATTAATTTGCATGAAAGATCAAAAGTAAATGGTCCAAATCCATTATTTTACTGAATCTACCTGATATAAACACAGAGTAAATTTCACCAATATCTCGACTTAAATTGATTCTATCTATCATCAGATTGGTATAATGAGGGGGGCCATGTGTATAGGACAGTGAGTGAATAGATTCCAGAACACGGCCCCAGGCTACTGACCACTTGGGGTATAGATAAACGAACCAGCCAGGAATCCTATTATCTTATTTTCAACTTGACTTTCTTATTTTCTATTAAACTAACATTGAGTGTTAAAATCCTATTAGTAAATTTAAATTATTCTCCACCTTATGTTAAATTATATAAACTATTGTCTAATAAATAACATAATATATATATATATTATATAGAAGGTCATTCTTTACAATCTGATGTTAATTTTAAATCATAAACCTTCAAAAACTATCTCAGCTTGGTGCTAAGTGACCAGGAGGTCTATACTGAACCTTCATTTAAATCAATAAAATTTGGATATCAATCAAAAGTATTATTGTTCAATTAAGCTAATGAGGTTGTCCTCTGTGAATGAGGAAAGATCAAAAGTTTTCCAGAACAAAATTATTAGATTTTCTGAATTTACAAGAAAGTCTTTCCAAATACTGAAAGAGAGTCAACAATGTGACCAACAATATTTTTCAGAACTAACCAGTCTTGTCACCTTGCTTGGATTTCTGATCTTTATATGCCTTATAATTGAAGGCTATGTTTCTTCTTTTATTTTCAGTACTTCGAATTCCCATCTCTGTGGTATTTCGAATTCTCATCTCTGTGGTTTTTGTAATCAGAAAATCTAATGCCACAATTTGCAGAGTTCATTGAAGCAAAAATATTATTAGCATAATTGTTATATGTGGTCATTTTTTTTTTTAATTACAAAAGACAACATATAACTGGTGGCAAATATGAATGATCGGTGTCCTCAATACCCATACAATGGCTAGAAAATTTTCATTCCATATTAAATAATTTCTGGTTGATCTGTAAAAAGATTGAGGTGGTGTAAAAAGTCAGGTATTTAGATATGTATAATAAGATAAAAGAGTTAGTTACAGTATTAGTTGTAAGTAATTATATATAGTGTTGTAAGTTTTCTCTATAAGTCATTTAACATACATATTAACTTGTCAATTACACGGCTGATTAGTACCGCATTGACTAAACCTTCGTATACCTTCAATATGTTAATATACTTAATCTTCACTGATTATTTACGCTTAATATAACATCTTTTATACAGAGTTGGTGAGAGGGAAAATACTTTAATTAGGTGGAAACATATGAAATTAAGTAATTCTATAGGGATGAAAAACTTGCTATCATCTAACATATCATTGTCACTTAAACTGTTATTTTAACATAAAAAATATACCAAATTATCACTTCATTTTTAACTTGTATGTTTTTCAGTCAACTTGTAATAAGTTTTTTAAAAGTTCAGTAAATTTTTATTACAATATGTTAAAATCATCAACAATTGAAGTAGAATTCTTACAGAAGGTGGTTTTGAGAAAAATAGATTTAACTGGATAAAAGTTCAACGAAATCATAAAACAGGTCTTTTATTTCGATTAAATACAACACCAATGTAACATGTGTGGCCTGTCTTTGTGTTTTTTCTGTATTCACTGCAAAAACCACCTTAACAACACAGTGAAAAAATGTCTGTACAGTTTTATTGCTAGAAAGATCAAAGAGAAATTACAGCATGAATCTAGAAATTGTAATATTTAATATTATAAGCAAACAATCAACACTTACTTAAAAATTCACACATGTTGTTTTTATGCTACATTGACTTTCTCTCTATAGACTTTACAGTCTGGTTATTAAAGGGATAGTCACATACCGAAATTAATTGAAGAAATTAATTCACAAAGAAAATTCAAATCAATTCAATGTTTTCAACTACTCAGAATTAATTCTAAATGAGAAACTTAATAACTTAGAGCATTTAAAAAAAAAATTCATTAACAAAAAATGGGAACAGAAAAAAAATTCAAATAAAAAATAAAATAAATTTGTGCATATTTTATTCAAAAAGTTTGTTAGTGGATGACAAGTTAACAATCCCCCTCCAGTAAACCTCGTTCAAAACTAAATACACGTAATCCAGTTGATTATCGCTACCTTATTTCTAGAAAATCCAATAATGTTGTTTTTTCACCAACAAAGTTTGATGAGTGAAATCAATAAGTCTGTATATCAAACATAGTTAAAGGTTGAAATCTGAGTTTGAGTCAATATCATTGTATCTTCTTCACAAACTTTTAACTCAAATTAATAACCATCTTAAATAACATACTTTATAACTTCTTATAAAACTCAATAATCACTCTTGATTAACATGTCTGGAATCTCTTTAAAACTTAGAGTTGTTCCTAATTTCACAAATTTTACCCTCAAATTAAAGAGGATGAATCAAAGATTCTTAAGCTAAGAGTTTTTATAAAATATAAATGAATTAAAAGAAGGATTTGTCTGACCTATGGAACTGTTACTTTGAATTTTACCACCATTAGACCATAGATAAAGATTTAAAAGTATCTCAGACAGCTGTGTCTGAGGTTTTTCAATGTTACCAGATTTTTTATTTATAAAGAAGGTGACAAAAAAATGCAAAGTTTCATGTTTAAAGGATACGTTCACTGTCCTTTCAACCACTCACATCATAGTTTCAGAATTCTATAATTATTAAGGTAAGCTAATGTCCACAGCTCATTGTCAAAATTTTAGACTTCAAATCTGTAATAACGACTTGTATTTTAATTTGAGACTTAAGTATAAACTTTATATAAGAAAGGGAAATTTCTAGTATAAGGGATTGTGCGAGAATTTAAAATCCCCCAAAGACCTTGTCCTAGTACAAACTCTATGTCCTAGGAGAAACTAAAATTGAACGAGTCTGGTCTAAGAAAATTTTAAATTTGACTTTGTCCTTGTGTGAATTCAAATTGAATTGAAGTTTGCACTATGATGAATTTGAATACTCCTAAGACAATTCCAAATTCTACTTTATTCTAGGGTTAATCGAATCGTAATAAACCAACACCGGAAAATGTTGACTGTTCCCCTTTAAGATGTTATGATAAAGATTTCTGCTTATTAAAAAAGACAGTTTTGACATCATGAATTAGTGATTCAATTAATTCATTAGACTACATAATAAAATGTTATTTAAAGTGGAAAACTTCAAAATCTCAATAATTTGACAAGTTTGATAGGTCATTTCCTTCTTAAAGCAAAACATAACGTGTATATTGACAAAGTGAATGTGGGAAAACAAGAGTATATCATAATATGGCATCAATATATCACTAGTTGTCAAATAATATCATTATCACTTCATATATCATATCATTATCACTTCAAATATCATATCATATTAATATATTTAATACTTTTAAATAATTTATAATCCTAACCACTTCAATACTATTCTTTATTACATATGTTTGACTACTTTAATCTTTATGTATTTAATCTTTATGTATTTAATCTTTATGTATTTAATCTTTATGTACTTACTCAATAAAACTTCAAAATCTTGTCAATTTAGCTTTTACTTTAAGATGAAATGGTAGGGTTGATTTGTTAGGACAAGTAAGATATTCTTAAAAGCTAAAATGTTCCATACTGCCCACAATATGTTAATTGTTCCAAATAAGCTTCAAGTAAGTTGCAGAAAAGGTGATATTTCACAACTCTGTACTGTATAACTTAAAGCCTCTCTCCCAACTACAACAGAGTACGTCCTAAGTACGGATACAAATCGGGAAACTATAAATATCTTCGGAAGGAACCCGTAAGAAACTCCTGGTCAACTCATTCGGATGTAACTTGGCTGTACTGGTGGACACTCGCGGCTCTAGATAAAATTATTTAAAGCCGCAAGTGTTCACGAGTACAGCCATGTTACATCCAAATGTGTCGAGTTGACCAGGAGTTCCTTCTGAGGATATGAGGAGTTTCAGGATTCATATTTAAATCGTACTCTGCACGTACTCTGCTTGCAACTCCTGTAGGTGGGAGAGGGGCTTTAGATTCAGCTTTTGTTTCATAAAACTTATATTTTATAACTTAACGGAGAAATGATAAAATCTCTAAAATGATTCAGATGGTAAACGTTTTTTTTCTGTTGAATTCTTCACCAAGTTTGAGTCAAAAAAGAAAAGTTGGAAAGACAAATTGATCTTTATCTTAATTCCATATTGTCCCTGACTTGATCATTTTCTAAATTATTTAGTGACCAGACAAAAACAAAGATTACCTATAATAATTATTTGAGTCTAGTCACAGTCTTAACTGATATTGTTTGTCTGTTCAGACACAGACTACAAGGTTGAATAGTATTGGAAACTTAGAGAGAGAGACATAAAACTATTAGAATATCTATTTGTATCAATAGTTAATGATGTAACACAATAACTATTCTGATAAGAACATTTCTTTTTGACAAAGGATGATTACAATGTTTGAGACTGGAGTAGTCATTTGTCATTACTGCTCAAATTGTTACATCATGCCCTCATGAAAGAAATGAGGGAAAGCTGTTGTGAGTTGAGAGCAGGAAGGGGTTGCAAGTTACCCATTCTCCATACTTGACACTGAGGACAAAGGTTTGGAGCAGGGAGTATGTTGATGGGTTATTTTCTTTCCTGGACAAGATAGTTGGTATAATTCTAGTTATGACATCACTGACAGTGATCTAAGGAAGCTACTATTGATCTATCTATGCAGTAACTGTCAGTGACGTCATAAAATGCGTTAGTTATAGTTTAATTGCAAAAACCACAGACGTTGGAATGGAAATTTTTGCAAATTTTTGCTTTAAGTGTCCCAAATACTCATACAAAGTTTAGAAATTCACTTTTCAATCCCTTTAAGCCTATAAATCTGGATAAATTCCACTCAAAGACTTGCAGGTGTCAGTGCAAACAGTTTAGGTCCTACCTTATAATGTATTGTTGAAAACTTTACAGTCAACCCTCGAATTCCTGTCAATTCTATTATTAGTATGCTCAGGAACACACAATTAACTTCAATTATTTCTATCTTTATATTAATAACACAAATATCATCATACAGAGTGATATTAAAAATTATTTGATGTTATCTTATATTACTGTTTATGTTATATATTAATGTAATGCAATAGTTGTTATCATATTGTGTGCAGGAGAACAGAAAACCATTACCAACATTTAATACAAATTCTTATATATCACATCCTAAATTATCAAGATTTAGCTTTCTTTCAACAAATTTAGACATAATTTGCATAATAATTTATACATTCTCAACTTTATTTACAGTTTGCGTTTCTCTGTATCAATAGAAATAACTTAAAATGATGATTTTGTTTATTGATAATCAGATAATGTTTTTATTAGCTATAATTTTAGTTTGTCCAATAGCTTGCAGACATAATGATCATGATATTACATTATTACATATCAGACAGTAATCAATTTATACTATTATTATATCATACTAAAATATATTACAATCATAATTTCATATCATATATTTAATATCTGTCTCTGAAATTGTCTGAAAGCTCAATTTTTTTCAAATATTGCTTTTTTGAAATAAATATTTGTTAAAATGAGTTGTTTTCATTATAGTCAAAGTATTTAAACCAAAATTTGTTTTTCTAGTTTTAGACTACAATAATGTCTGATTACCATTATGTCTGATTACCATTATGGCTATATTCTCAATAGAATGATTAGTATAAGAATTTAATGGTGTTAAAGAGAATGAAATGAGGAGTGTATAACTAACTAGAGTACAATGTAATATAAGATAGAAAAGTGAAGAAACAGGTTATTATTTATATTAGAAGTACTAACAGACAACAACAAACATTACCCATCAATATACTCACAATGTTTCAGATATGTATCTTATTATTAGTTTCATATCTTATATTTCATTATGTATCATCTTATAAATTCTTCACTTATACCAGACCTTCTCAATTATTTTTTGTAAAGGGCCAAATGCATTTTATGAATGAAATATAAGGGCCAAATAGAGCTTAGCTAACATGGCGAGTAGAGCATTTAAGCGGAAGTCGTCATTATTAAGGGGCCACTCTTGCGGGCCAGATTTGGCATGCGAGCCGCCATTTCAGAAGGCCTAACCATTCAAACGCTTTAAAAATAAAATGTTGGATAAATAGTACCAATGTATCAAGGCATAAAATTCTTTAGCATCAATGATCTAAAATTTCAATATTACCTTCCAGCAGAAATAATATCTTTTCTAGAAGATCTAATGTTTATATAGAATAAGTCAATGTTTTCAATAAAAACCTGTAAAATTTATTTGGATTATATTTTTTTTAATATACATGTTAACACATCTTGGGTGTACATCTTCTGTATATATATATATCTGCTTATATCAGGCGAGAAATTTACTTTGAGTAAAATATCAAAGCTTGAAGGCAGTGAATGAATGACATTTAGTGATATATTCATTTCACCACCTTGTACATTTCAATGTGTTAAAAGATTTGTGTTAAAAAACAAATAACAACAAACAGTGGATAAAAACTAGAGTATAGAAACTAGATCTTTGACTTTACACCTAAACAACTTGTTCTGGTTTTTTTTTTTACAGGTTTGAATGCTGATATTTTGTAAGCATGGTTTTAACTCCCTAAAAACTTTTACCAACAAAACAAGTTTTATATGTCTCAATAAAAATCCATACAGGCAATTCTGTTGACCACAAATTTTGTCCAAAGCATTACAAAAATGAGAGCAATAATTGTATAATAGTGACTCCTCTAACGGGAAGTATCATATCAGGTATTTGGTGTACTCCATGATCTGACATTACTGTTACTCAACGTATGTTCTAGGTCATGAAATATCAACCAATCAAATACTCTGTTCTATAATATACATGTTGGTGTGGGATATTCAATGGCTCTTAATCTGCATTAAAAAAACAGACTGCATTTATTTAACAAACTTCAAGAGAAAAGTTGAACATAATGATCAGATTTGGCATTTCATTTAGACTTGAATTAAGACCTACCTGAAGATTTCACATGAAGTGGGAGTCCAACTTTAAATGTGAGGGGAACTGTACTCAATAACTAGCTTATTAATGAAATATAAGTTATCTATCAGTGACTATGATGTCTAAGTTTGAAATGTCAGAGTTTCCCATGATAATAAAATGATACTAGAGATACATCAATATAAACTACTATATAGGATATAGATGTGGTATTATTGGTACCAGATAATCTCTACCTGTTAACTATTATCTTTTACCTGTGGTCAGACACAATCACATACAGACTGTACCTATAGTCCATCCTTCACATACAGACTGTACCTATAGTCCATCCTACTAATACTATCAAATGGTATCCCTTTTACCTTAATATGGTACTTTTACTTTTAATATTGTACCCCTTTTAACTATAAGAATTGTTTTTGAGATGTTGTTGAATCTTGAAAAACTTCATAAGTTAAGTTTTTAGAACAAATTAGATATATTTTATCAAACGCTTAAAAATTTACTTTACATTTCACTCTGGATAAACGTTTGTGGAATAGCCAAAAAAAAACGACTTTCAGAATTTAGAAGATTAAATAGGATGAACACTTTCCCAATAGCTAAAAATTCTCCAAAGTAATAACATTATTTTAGTCTATTTTTTACCTAAATCTAATATAAACTAACACTATCTTGAAAACTTTATCACACTTTTAAGTTATATTTTGGACTCAATTTTCATCAGGGGCATGCTAATCTAGTATAACTCTATACTCAACATTGAGTAAAGTCGGTGAAATAGTATGGTACAATAAAAGTAATTTCTAGTCAAAAGATGGACTATTCTCACCATACAATGGCCAGATTACTGAGACTATTTAACTAAGAATATTAATTATTTGAACCAAATAACAATGTTTACTGCACCTGAACAGGTTTATATCAAGTAGGGATATTAAGAAAGCAATTCACCCTTCCTTTCAATAAACATGGTAACATTCAATATTTATTTTAATTATAGAGTTATATAAATAATATAATGAAGTATTAAAGGGACATGGCCACCATCATTTCATTGAAAATTTCTTGTTTGAGGGGCAAGGGGGGTAAATATACCAATCCAATCAATATTTTTGACATTTTATAAAATTTTCAACTTGATCTTCTGTTTTATTTCATATATATTTGAAATAATGCATTAACCAATCAGAAAGATGATATCAATACCGGTAAGTGGGCGTATAAACTAGTTGTTGGTAGTATACTTTAACTAGTAACTATTTGTTAGAATTTGTTTGAAGACTTGTATAACCGAATGACATATAAGTAAAGTTTAAATAATGACCCCTACCTACACCTGGTATATTACATAGTTTTTGATGTGTGATTATTGTTAGTTCACACTGAAATATCACTTGATAAATAATAGTTTAATAAGCTTATTATAATCACTATACTTGTCACTGTATACAATCTGTAACAGATCTTATAATCATCCAACAAAAGTCAGACAAGTGTCGTTGAGGATGAAGCAAGAAAAATTCTATGTTGACAATACATTGGGATTTCCATTTTAGGCATGCATGAATATAAGTAGAGGACATAACTTGAAAGAAATCTGAATACTAACAAAATGGAATAGGGCAGAGCATGCTTACTATGTTCAAAACACCTGATGGCACTTCTCTTTAGAGTCCATTACTACTTTTACTTTCAATTTTGCCAAGCTTTGGAGGACATTTAGTCATTCTTGTACTACATCGCCAACCAATATATTAAACCTTTCCAGAGCACAACTCCAAAGTCAAAAAGCTGATACATGTACATTCAATGAGGTAATGTGTACCATTTCAAATGGCATTGAAGTCTAACATAAGAATTTTTAAAGAAGCTGAGAGGTTAATTTAAACCAACTGACAAACTAATGAAGAAAAAATTACATTTATTTGGAAAATTTAAAACTATTTCAATTCTTTGGTGTCTCGTTTACCGTGATCAAATTTTCATGATGTCAAGTCTACAAGGCAAAATGGAATGAATATCAATATGAGAGAAGTAGATCAATGCTTCCAGGATCAAAGTGTTGGTTTACAGGAACTGTCACAGAATAACTAGACAATCCAATTGTTAGACTTATTCTCATGTTTGATGTCTGAACCATTTCAAATCACACCAGAACATGATTATGTCATTGATATACACATCAAAGCAGATATAAAACTACTTATTCTATATATGCCTCTATCTATTATTTATGAGATAATCATAATTTGGTTTCATTTACAATTTCTCTATAGTAGACTTAAATGTCAAGTTCTTTAGAATGTGTTTAACAGTCAGATATGATTAAAAGAAACATGACTTTCAGCTATGATACGATTCAATGGGCATGAAATGGTCATAACATAAGCAGTGAAAATTTTACAGAATAAAGTTACAGTCTGATTTTATCTTAAACATTAATAGGTATGAATTTCTGACAATATAAGAATGAAATTCTTACAGTTTATAATAATTATGAAATTCTTATAATAAGTATGAAATTCTTACAGTATATAATAAGTATGAAATTCTTACAGTATATAATAAGTATGAAATTCTTACAGTTTATAATAAGTATGAAATTCTTACAGTTTATAATAAGTATGAAATTCTTACAGTATATAATAAGTATGAAATTCTTTATCAGAAGTATGAAATTTTTCCAGTATATTTTAAGAATGAAATTCTTACAGTATATAATAAGTATGAAATCCTTGCCGTATACAATATAAGTATCATTTATAGCATATAATAGGTATGAATTTCTTACAGTATGAGTATATAGCACATTAATAGGTATGAATTTCTGAAAACAGTATGAGTAAGTATGAATTTCTTGCAGTGTAAAATATTTCTATTTATCTGTAAGTTTAAATGTGAAGAAAGACGTTTATTAAATATATCTGTAGATGTGTAAAGAAAGAACCCACGCCTTAAGACAGACAAAAGGTCAGATGTAAAAAAAGTTGACACTTTATTTTGGTAGGGTACTTTATCATTCATGAAGTCACCATCTATTTTATATTCTCTTGACTATCTGAATCTATGTTTTTTATTTAACAATATAATTAATTCTATTATAACTTCACTATTATAAATACTTCCTTACATCCTGTACGATTCTTTACTGTTTTTTCTCTATGTTTGTTGATGTATAAATTTCAATTTCTAACACCACATGAAGAAAAGGCATGTTTGCCAATTATGACATATGTTTTCAATTTTTCTCAAATGTTTGTCTTTTCCCAAAAGACTGAAAACAGTACATGGTTGGAGATTTGAATTTCAAATTTGTTCATATTTTGACGATTGACTTTGCTAGGAATTTCAGTAGAATTTAAACTGTTTTACGTTACTGTAACAAGTTATAGTGAAGTAAAAACTAGATTGTAAAAGGTTAATTTTGTGGAATTTTGATGAAATATAAGTCGTCTCTGGTATGACATGAAATATGAAATTAGAATATAAAGTAAGAATCAGTGAAGCAGAAATAAAAGATATAAAAATAGTTCTCATCATCATAAAAATTGTTCTCCTATCTTCAGATTCTAATTTATGACTATTGTAAGTTGTAAGTATTGTGTTACATACTATTTCAGAATACAGTGTACATTCAATTATAGTCATTTCTGTCAAAATTATTGGTTTTCATAAGGCATTTTCATCCTGCAACACCTTTTAAAACTAGCATTTGTCAATTTTCAAATCTGTGCAATGTCTTCAGCAAACCAAGCAAAACTCAATAATTCTGACTGACTACATCTTTATGCATAAATAAAATTCAATATTTTGGAAACTGCAGATCTTAAATGAGATAATTAAATGATAAAAACTTACTGAAAGTCCATAATCGTGTCCTAGACAGTTTATTTCAGTTTAATCCTAAGACTGAAGAATGCTGAGCACTAGGTTTAAGATTGTATAATAAAATGCAACTGAAAGTTTGTTTGTATGACAGAAAGTAAGATGTCTTAAGAAGTTTGTTGTTAAAAAGTAAGATGACAACAAGATAACAGTAAACACAATGACAATATTTAAAATGTCTTGCTGTCATGAGGAGTCGTACCTGACCTGTGACACATGTAATAATAACATTGATTAAGGTATATAGAATTCGTCAATAGAGGTGGCACTAATATCTTGTAAACAACAAAACAATGGGTGGCATAGTCATTAGCCTAGGTGACAATTTATAATAAGATCTATTTACTCTTGCCAATGACAGCTTTTATATGGGATTAAGGACATTATGCAAGAGATTATCTTCTTTTTTACACAGATTTCACAAAGTTTGCATGAAAATCAAATATTTAAATTACATTTCAGTTTTATATCAGATAGATGGAATTATTAAATACTTTCTTAAATAGCAAAACTTTGTTCGAAACACTAGGTGGTACTTCTTTTTTGAGTAGTCCACTTCTATTGCTCTCGATTTTGCCATGATTTTGGATGCAATCTTGATTAACGGAATTGTTTTGCTTGTACGGATTTTTATTCTTAAATAGCAAATTTAGATGAAATCTATAGATGCGGTCACAATTTAAATGTCTATAAGGAAGCAAGAAACCGAGATGACAAATCATAGGTTTATAGCATGAGTAAATTTGCACAGTATTTAATTTGTCTGCATTGTATGCATTGTGCAATGTGTAAATTTTGCCTGGACAGCTGCATTAGCCCTATTTTTTATTTCCGACTGTCAAGGGATCTTAAACATACACAGCTTGTAGCATACAGGGACTTATTTATTGTTTCATCCAAATGACTGCTTTTTCAATGTCCGCCCTGTTGTTGAAAGAAAACTGATTTTATGAAATTTCCAGAATATAAATTTATCAGCACTTTATCTACCACAAATTCATTCTCAAAGTGTCATCAAGTGTATCAAGAGAAACATAATTTGAGATAAAGTTTGTTTGAAATAAATGACCTTGTGGACTCTGTAGAGGTCAGAGATGAGAACAGCAGGTAAATGGAAACATTGTGTCTTATCTATTCTTATTAACACATTGTCAACCGAATTAAAAGTACCATGAACTAGATCTTTGTCAGAACTCTTGACAATGTCAAATAACTTATCAATACGTCTGTCATCTTTATTTCTAATTTGTTGAAAGACTCTTTTAAACATTTCTCTAATTAATGTGTGAGTTGATGTGATACAAACACTCTTAATAAATAAGCTAAATTTCATTATGATTCAAAATGAACTGCAATTATTCTTTGTCAATAGGCTCAATATAACCAAAGAATGTTGAATGGTCACAAATTTTTGAATATGCAAATTTACTGTTGACTTTATAAATACAGAAATAGTTTCTTTGAATTCTTGCAAGGTGTATCCCTATATAATACACTTGTAAAGTCTGAAATGTTTATGCTTTTTAATATTACCTAAATGTAATCCTAAACAGCACACTCTTGAAAGTTATTTTTACAGCTGATTTGTATGCAAACATTAAAATCATTTTACACAAGTAACAGTTTTTTATTTTAAAAATGTGTTATTTTATTATTTAGACAAAACAAAAATAGTGTTTCTTATAAATAGAGTTGTATATTATGATACTAGTAGTGGTTATAAAAACAGGAATGTTATAATTATTGTTATTAACTATCAGAGAGTTAGAATTTATTTAATTAAACCCTAGATTCTGAGATATAATTAAACTTTCTCTATATAACCTAATAAACTACATTATCACGTCTACTAGAATTTATATATATAGATATACAGACTTTTTTTTACGCATTTAAAATGTAATATGTTCACTTTGTAACCTAATTATTTTCTTATTTTGATGAGTTATATTTAAAAATGGCCCTTTAAATTACCTTTTGATTTCAATCAAATCATTTTAATTCTAAAGTCTTTCAAAAATAACTTTTTTTTTCAAAGTTCTCATTTTTAAAGATGCACTACCAGTTCTAAATTTTTAATCAATTGTTTGTTTGTACAAAGACTCCCTATTAACAATAAAAACTGCTGAAATTGATTTTTCAATGAAAAAAGGCTTTTTATTGACTTTATAATTGAGGTAAACAAAGCAGTGATCTGTGGACTAGAGGACAGGTTTTATTTTATCAATATAAATGACATGCACTATGAACTGTCCGGATAGTTACTACCATTCAATAAAAAACATAGTATTTTTATGTTTTATTACTATGTTAGTTATTGTATGGTCTGTTGTATTATAATTGTAGGAGTATAGTGACTAATAGTCGCTGTCAATAGGCTTTTCTTCTCATCTATTCAAAGATAATATGAATTTGAACATCAATTATGGTAATTATACTGCCAAACTTTCTATTTGTTTAATATCTCATCTATTCATAGTTATTGAAACAAATCTTCTATATTTATATAAATATATAGCAATCAAGTCCACCCTAGGAAATGTTATGTTTCTAAATAAAATAACATTCAGATAAGTTTTTTCTGTGTGAAAAAAAAAAGTTATAAATTATAGAAAATTATTAGCTATATTAAATTAATTAGTGTAAATAGGAATGGCCTACGCCATCAACTACTTGACAGCTATGAGAGTTTTTCTAAGTTTTTTACTGTGAGAATGAAAACGTAGAGAAATAATTGACCAATATATTGATTTCTATTATATAAATATAAACGTTGAAAATCTAAATTGTTAAGATTGTTGAATGTGAAGTATTTTGAATTTCTGATTTTATGAACAAAGTAAACCATTAAATATAGTAGGTAAATAAAATAATATTTTTACTTATTGATTTTTTTTGTCAAGTCTGAGAAATTCAACTATAAAACAATGGCATTCATTCTATGAAAATATTGCTCAAAGTTAAAGGAAAAAATGCATGATGAAAACAAATCATTGTTTGTCATTTAATGATTTTACTCAATTGTGATGTTTTTAATTAAATAAATCATAATATTAAAAAATCATGTTATTATTAATGTAATGCATATCAATCCTCTTAACTATGACAATAAGAAAATTGATATTTAAATTAATTTTAAAAAATAATATCTGAATCATACAAAATGAATGAAAAAAAAACTTACAAGAAGTTAGGATCCTCAAATTCCTCGTAATCCGGCATGACTTTAAGTCATACAATAACGTTAATAGATTAACACTTAATAAATAGTTTGACAGTAAAAGAGTTCTAACATCCAGCACATTGACACAAGTATTGAAGTATGTAAGTAAAGTATATAGAACGTCTTGTTAACAGAATGATACTCTCTGATCCTTTACTTCCCACTGTTCAACATACTCTACTCTTACAAAACTTCTCAACTCTTTACCAACTTCACTCAGCCATCAACTAACTCACTCATTCAAGCAGACCGGCAGCTAGTTGAGTTGTCAGTCAGTTAGAGGAATCTCTCTGCTTGTACCTTTTACACTGTAACTAGTGGGACAGTCCAGAATGAGTGGTAGTGTTACTCCACTGCGAAGGAAGTGTACACTGATTAATGAGTGGAGGTATTATCAGACCAATGAGACATGTAGCTAGCTAGACATCTAATGGTTTAACTCGACCAGGTGTTGGACAGTATCACAGCTAGTCAACAATAACAATAAAACTCATATGTTACTAGTGATTTACTTCACTAGTGTTTGGAGTAGTGACCACCACTATCTATGTAATCTCAGCTAGTTGACTTATCTATCCCTAGTATTCAAATACTGGATACTTTTTCTCAACCTTATCTCATATTTCTCTCATTGATTCTAGTTGTCAGTTAAGATGTTGACATTGTTTACAAGAATTAATCCTGGGGTTTTATAAGAACAATACTAATCCCCTTGTTATTTCAACCACGCTTTTTACAGTCATTTTCACAACAGTATGGGCTTTAACAAAACTTTAGTTGAAATTTCATATCTTGACCAAAAGAATACTAAAGAATAACTATTGCTTACAGTATAAATACAACAAGATATTCATTTTTAAACCTTATTACATTCATTTATGCCAAGTAAATATTGGTTTTTAACATAAGAGCCTCATTTTACATAAATATTCACTTTTATTCAACTTTTGGATTTTGATTTAACTTAAAAGTGACATCATTGGGGTTTTTTGGTTTTCTTTTCAAATTTGTACACTACATGCACATTTTTGTATCAAATTGTTAATTTTTAAACTGTTTTTTTTAAGTAATTCTGTACAAAATGTAGAAAAGTTCATGGCTTAAATGTCAGGAAATTTCTAATTTTAACTGAATGTTCAAATTTCAAAAGTCAAAGTATGCAATATGTAGCCCTTTGTTCAACCCTTTCTATCTAGTCTTATCTAATTTATCAAAATACTGATTATTATTTCACAGTTATCCATACTGAACTTTACTTGACTTGAGTTTCCTTTACAATCATATAACAGTTTGATTATCATATATTGTTACTAAGGAAACAATAGATATATATATTCCCTGGTATCAACTCAGACTTAATAATTCATTTTATATCTTCGTTATTCACACCCAAATTACTTATATAATATATGTCAGACTTGGTCATTGTCGACTTTCTTTTTGAACATAACATGCCAGCAAGACATAAAAATTTTCTTAATTTTCTTTTTCCATCAAATAAATTTGTCATTATTATACCGGATGACAAATTTTGATGCAAAAGTATGACATAACCTATAATTTTCAGTCTTTTCTCATATTCACATACAAGGTACATACACATACGATATATAACAGTAATGTCGTGAGTTGGAATTAAAATTCGTAATAAACTATAGTATAATAAGACACGATGATTGTCTAGTCTAGTTGTAATAGGTTTGTCTAATTAGTTTTTTAAATGCTGAATCAGGAACTTCTAACCCATTCTATACTACTGTAATACACATCAAATTATTACTCTTATTCATTGTTTTATTTTGGACAATTATCAAAGATCTTAAGCTTAATATACTGATGTTGATTCTTTTTTCCTTTTTACAGAAAGACAAAATCCATGGTACTAATTTTCTATAATCATGTTTAAAAAATGTTATTGTAATTTTCAATATATCATATTTAGTAAATATAAGTTATATCATTATGGAAGCATTAAAAGCGTATGATCTATTGGTTAAGATTCAGAGCAAAGTCTTTGGATAATGCTCCAGAAAAGTTGAGCATATCCACAATGAAGCACAAATAAGAGAAGAAGATGCACCTGCGACAATACCCTGATACAAGGTTGACATGACATTTCCTTTCGATTCAAGATTTATTCAATAATATTGCACTAAGTATTAAATGCCATTGATAGAGAACATATGAACAGATGAGATAATTGTGATTAAAGAATAAAAAAGATGATTTGTCAGCCCACTCCTCACTGACACACCATGTCATTTATACAATAACGCTACCAATTGTTACAAATTATATAGAGAAAATAAACCATGTTCAACATTAATATTACATCATTTGTCATGTCAATGATTAGTCTGAATTATAATGCTTTAATTTTATTGTGGAATATTTAAATTTTATCATATTATTTAACTATGAATATACATGTATGAAAACAATCCTTTATTCAGAACATACAATAATCCAAATTATATTTGGAAATCAGATGAAACATTCAAAGGTTATGTGTTTGGTTTTATCATTTTCACCACTGAGTGAGTGACTCTGCTGGTGGACTTTTTAGTCCCCGAGCTTACATTCAGCTCAGTAGCTTTAAGTTCATGAAAAGTACACACTATTACAGTTTACCAATATATTGCCAATGTGTTCACATGGATTTTGAGATTTGTTTTACTGTTGGGATCGTTCGTGCTTGGTTTTATTATTATTACATATAATGCAGACAGACAGTTTAACTCTTCAAACGCCAAATTGTTTATATTGTCATACTTGTCCATGCCAGATTGTTTTTTAACATTGGAAAGAAAAATGCATGTTGTCTTTGAATGGATTTATTTTCAAAACTTTTCAAGATACATGAAAATGACTGATATGAAAATGGTGGCAAAATGGATGAATTTTTTGATAATTGTGACGAAAAATTTCTGGGTGTATTATTTACCTCTCAAATTACCTGAATACCTGCAAATTTCATAATGCAAAATTTGTTTCAAATAATCTTTGATATTGTTTCTATTTATCATTAATTTTTGATTCAATAAAACAAAATGGTGCCTTTTATTTTTTATAATTCCACAAAAAAATCATAGGCCTATAGTTATTGAAATCCAGGTAAAAGTTTAGAGTTCAGGTATGAAAAGGAAAAATAAACGCTACGGTACCCCCATTTCTCTCAAAATCCATTATTGTTTTTGACCATTTCGGGAACTCTGGCATTTCCACGACACTAACCGATCACAGAACTGTCATGGGAAGATCAATATTTGTGTTACATTGATAACAAGTTCCGTATTCATGCAGGTGTGCAACCTGAGAGGCGATTTTTTGTTGCCGGTGGACTTGACCGGGATTTTTTCACTTTTCTTCGTGGCACATTTTCCGAATATCCATCACGATTTTATGTAAATAAACGATTTCCGAAACAGAATGGTCCATGACAATATTATATGATGTATTGCTATTACTATTGTGAACAATATTCACAATGTCAATTACAGAAAACGTTTGATTTTCGGTCATTTTCAAACCAAAATATCTCAAATTTTCACAGAACTAACACCTGCCGTTGTTTACATCTAGAGATAGCCTCGAATGTCAGGTCTCTCGGGATATGGTGCGTTCGATCGTCCCTTCGTTCGTTTTTTCTCAAACACGATTTTAGTAAGACCACTTCTCGTGTCGCATATCTGCGCCCGTGGCGTTTGAGCCTGCAGGCACATATATGCGCCTGTGGCGTTTGAAGAGTTAATAAGCTTCTTAATGCTATAAATTTGCATGTGCAATTGCAGGTGCTTATGCCTTAACTTATTCGTCCATTTTAGAAAACTATGTGCCTTTTTACCGCCCTCCTGTTTACTGTATATTAACAATAGAAGTTAGGTGATGAGTTTTGAAGGTTATTTAAGGTATAAAGGTATCACAACCAAACAACTAGATACCATATAAACTACTAGGTATACACTAATTGGATGGAAATTAAATATTGAATTTCTGTAGAAAGCTAACACTTGTAAGAGACAAGGCAATACTGAAGAATCTCCACTGTGTATTTGATCATCAAGAAATCATCACATGTTGAAAGGCCACCCAAACCATAGTGATGAATGAACATTCTTTTATCTTCTGCTTGTCATTCAATATTACATTTGGTATTGAGGTTGATTGGATCAATGTAACATGGGCCGAGGGTTAGACTATTGGTTAAGCTTGGTAAATACTAAAACAAGTACTTTATACCGTATCAGCTATCATTGTTGTCGTAACTTTATTTAGAAAACAGATCAGCTCGGGGTATTATAGAATTATATTTTACCATTACAACTCAACTCTCATGCACGTCTGTTTTCATTAAGCTTCCAAAAGTCAACAAATTGTTTAAGTGGGAGAAATAACATGGTGTAAAAGATTGAGTGAGAGGTGACAAACACCTGAATACAGTCATTACAGTACAGAATGAAATCAATTGATTTACAGACAATAGTTAAATTATCTTAGATTCTTGGTGCTAAAAACTCAGACAAACTGTTACTCTAAACACTTTTAGTCTTGTAACTTCCATGGGAAAATACATCTTTCTTTTCTTAACCTCAAAACCAACAAGATGACAAACTAAATGTAACTCTTTATCACTTATTTAATATGCACTTAAAAAGTTTCTTTTATAAAAAGTGTTGATGTCTGGAAAGATTATGAAAGAAACATTTGAAGTATTATAATTTTTCTTTTTGTGACAGTATGCTAGTGTATATTAACTTAGCCATGAAATTTTAACTTCTAAAATAAATCTTTTAAGATATGTCTTTTTGTCAAGTTCAAAGTAAAGATTATGTGTTAGTAGAATTTTTGTTTAAAAATGGAGTTGTAATTATAAAAGTGGTTGATATATAGGAGACAAGTATAATATATTATATAATTTTACACATTGTCATGAAATACAATCCTATACAGATACAATCTTGTCATTTCCTCTTGATGTTTTTAACTTGAATATTGTCAGAGTAAATGGTACAAGTTGCAGCTAATTTCAATGTTTTTAGAATACTTCGTTATTTTTCCCTTGAGAAGATGACCCCATTCCACTGAATGTTTGTTTACAAAATGTTCAAAGCTGTGGTTAGATCTAACAGTAAAATATCTAGCATGGAATTCAATATCTAAGTTTTTACTTATATTGCACTATTTACAGACCTAATCGTCCAGGTGTAATAACATCCTTAGCGTATGGATACATTGCAATTATAGTTACATTATACCCTAGTCTAAATATTGAACCGTCTTTGATAAAGTGTTTATTTTATTGAAAATCTAGAATGTAGCGTAGTTTAATGTTGGTAATACGATTTCTACGTCTGATAGATATGCAATAATAAACTGAATGGTTTCTAGCATTGAGACCTCAGATTAGACCTTCAGGCGTTACAATACAATTCAAAACATTTCTACAAACCTTTTACTTCCATTCAATATCTCGAGAAACTAACATAGGTTTTAAATCAAATTAAATCTACAAATTTAGTTAGACTTGTTTTTTTTTTTCTATACAAAGTGAAGTAAATTTCTCAGAATGTTGTGAATCAAGAATTGGAAAACTCTTTACTTATGAAATCTGTAAAAGGATTTCCACGTGAAATATATTGAATAGCTGATTCTATATGTTTGACGTTTGGGAATTGAACTAACTTTTTCAGATAAATTTTTCTAATCTGATTGCTTTGTACTTTAAAGAAAAATAACAAAATGAAAGAGTAACATAAAAAAAGGATTTCAAATACGAGCAGAAGACTAGAAAGCAGATCAAATAGATAACCAAGAAGTGAATAAGATTTGTTATTCTTAGCAAGTAAAAAAGATTTGTTATTCTAAGAAAGAAGTGAAAAAGATTTTTTTATTCTATGTAAATGAAAAAGATTTGTTATTCTAAGTAACAAGTGAAAAAGAAAAGATTTGTTATTCTATGTAAAAAGTGAAAAAGATTTGTTATTCTATGTAAGAAGTGAAAAAGATTTGTTATTCTAAGTAAGAAGTGAAAAAGATTTGTTATTCTAAATAAGAAGTGAAAAAGATTTGTTTTCTTATAAAAGATTTGTTATTCTAAGTAAGAAGTGAAAAAGATTTGTTATTCTCAGAAAAAAATGAATATTTAAAGATCTGTGCTACTTTGAGCAAAAAGTGAATAATATTTGTTATTCTCTGCAAAAAAAAGTGAACATTTAAAGATTTATGTTACTCTGAGCAAAAATTGAATAATATTTGTTATTCTAAGCAAAAAGTGAATATTTGTTATTCTAAGCAAAAAGTGAATATTTGCTACTCGAAACAAGTGGTGAAGATTGTTCCAAGAATGGTTTAAATGAAATTTATAATTCAAGCAAAGACTAAACAAGTTTACAACTAAAGTAACTGTAAAAGAATAAGATTGTCTGATGAAAGATTTTAAAGGATAGGAGATATTTCAATCTCAGAAATTATAAAATCTCATGATTTTCAATGTAATGAGATATTTGAGATATTTAATTGCTATCAATATTTGTACCAATATGACTTGTGTTCGACCCTACTTCAACTTGTCAATGTGCAGTTCTTGACATGATACAACCAAATTAACTTGCAACTTCAACCATCATTCGTCATATCCATATTGATCTAAAATAACTTCAGCTTTACTCCATTACCCTTTAATAAGACTAATTTAAAGTAGAATTCAGATAAAAAGTTAAGTATGTGATATGTTCCAAATCAAATCAGAAATCTGTCAAAATTTTATCAGCCAACTGTTACCCTCTATCATACTAGACTATACTGGCTGTCATAGTACATAGATATATTACAGATAGATTTCAAACCTTCATTACTGGTTACTCTGGAATATTACCACATAATATACTCAAAACAATATATATGTTCATTAACTGGTTACCCTGGAATATTACCACATAATATACTCAAAACAATATATATGTTCATTAACTGGTTACCCTGGAATATTACCACATAATATACTCAAAACAATATATATGTTCATTAACTGGTTACCCTGGAATATTACCACATAATATACTCAAAACAATATATATACTGTGGAATAATATTGAACAAAAAATCACTATTCAATGGATTTACTTTTTAATTTAGTTTTTTTTCAGTCGCAAATCAGACAACGCTTACTCTTTTCGAAACACCTGATGGTACTTCTCTTTGGAGTAGTCTACTAATTTATAACTATTAATCTCCATTTTGCCATGTTTTTGGATGCGATTTTGATTAACGGAATTGTTTTGCTTGTACAGATGAGTGGACCATACTGAATCATAATTTTGACGTGTCAGGGGTTGCTAAAAGGGTACCCTTCCTTAGAAAGCCTAACACTACTCATTTTCCACCAACTGTTCTTATTTTACTTTCATTTTAACAATCAAATTGGCTAGATGAGTAACACCAAAGAGAAGGGTGTAACAAACTCCGGAGTCTGGTAAAAGATGAACTACTGTGAAAGTTAATTATTCTATATATAATTATCGTTAATTATCAGTTAATTAGAACTATTATATAATATAAGATAATGATAATTATTATGGTATATTAAGACAGTAGATTATTATAATGTTATTATAGATCATTGATATTATCATATTACATCAAACAAGTCTATGGTAATTTATGAATATTGATTCAGAATGGTACTGTATTGTTTCTTTGATGCTGACTTTCAGAATTACTTTGCTTACTAAATAAAGTTTTGGTGCCTTGTACTGTAGAATACTTAAACCCAGACACCAATGACTCTAACAGTAAAATACATCTTGAAATCAGAAAAATACATCTTGAAATCAGTAAAATACATCTTGAAATCAGTAAAATACATCTCGAAATAAGAAAAATACATCTTGAAATCAGTAAAATACATCTCGAAATCAGAAAAATTCATCTTGAAATCAGTAAAATACATCTTGAAATCCATGTACATGTTGGCAATACATTGGTAGCAGCTAATGAACTTCTAATATGAGAAAGTACATGTCTATCAATAAATGATTAAATATTTCATAACGAATAGTGGTATTTGGTAGAAGAGTAAGCATACCATGCCTGACACAACACCCAGCAGAAGTGCACAATGAAACTATTTACTAATGCAGATGATAGTTTTGAAAACAGATTGCAAATCTGGAATGGAATATGTTCAGTCCACATAAAATGTGTAATAAAAAACTTCAATCAGTCTAGATTACAAAAACCCCAACAAGTCAATTTTGAACTTATAAGATAGCATTAAATAAGGATTTTATTAAAGCAATTAATCTCCCACCAATAAAGCAATTTCCTAGTTAAATGGTAGCAATAATAGTTGAGCACTCAAAAGTAGTTAGATTTTACTTGGTGCTAAATAAAATAAAAAAATATCTATTTTCTGATATCTTTTCTTCTGAAGTTCTGCTTTAATATTGTTTTTCTTAAGTGATTTTGGGTATCTTGTCAGAAAACCAAACCAATGCACAACTGTGCATAAGCCCTATAGTGCAATTTCTTAAGAGTACATCATAGTGAAATCATTTTGTACTGTAGTGTTTCATTATATTACAGTAGACAAGATGTTATCAGTTAGATTGTCAAGACATTAAATATAAACGTAATCTTTATTACATATTCAATCTATAATACATGTATAATAAACATATTTATTCATATAATTTATAATCTTAGTTGTCAGAATAGCTCAGTTGGTGATTTCCTTGAAGTCTAGCTTTAAACTATGGCCACTATCATATCATCTAATAGATATCATTATCATAGTTACATATATTCTATATAATAAATCATTTTACACAGCAATAAAGTATAATAAACGTAATATTTCAAACTGTGCATATCTTTAAGTCTACCCTAAGTATGAAAAATCAAAACAATTATATGCAGATGGAGCCCTACTTCAGATCTGTATATTTATATGGTTCATTATTTCTGTACATCCTGCAAAATATTAAAGGGATTGTAAAGAGTTTTTCTAAACTCTGTATGGGTATCAGGGACATTGATAGCATCAATTTACACCATTCCAATTTTCATTCCGACGTCTGTGGTTCTAGCAATTTCACTAAAACTATTGCGTTTTATAACGTCACTGACAGTGATCTACCAGATGCTACTATTCATATCTATGCAAATCACTGTCAGTGACTTCATAAAACAGTTTTTAGTTTTAGTGGAATTGCATAAACCACAGACCGGAATGGAAATTTGAATGGCACAAATTGATGCTATCAGTGTCTCTGATACACAGACAAAGTTTAGAAAACCTCTTTACAATCCCTTTAAGAATAGGCAGATATGTTTTCCAAAAAATAAAATGGATATCATTTTAAACCATTTTAATGGAACAGTGGTCATTATATTGCACTTTCTCTTCCAGAACACCTAAAAATCATGAAACTCTTTTTATTGAATATATGAAATTAATTTAAGACTTATACTTTTAATATTCTAAAGGATGAATATAATAGAATAACCACATCCTAAAACTGAAGACTAAATTATGACAACATTATTCTAGTCATATTTATTATCATTTCAACTGGCAACTGTTGGCTACAATGAATTATACCTGTCCTGTAAATTCATGTTTTTATCACAAACTGTCCAGTCAAGTTAATAGGGGTATTTATCATATAGAAATTACACCTGTTTTAGTCCGGGCCTGTGATAACATACTTGAAATATTGTCAGTTATAAAGAGAGATATTTAAGAGTATTTTCACCTATAAAGTATTTTCACCTATAAAGTATTTAATTGTAGAATTATCAATATCTCATGATAAAGACCTCAGTAATATCAAACATTAGACATATCAAGGTTGTTTTCAGTGATAAGACTTCAGAACAACTGAAATAAACAGGCAGGATACCATTTTCAGATTGGTTACTGCTGAATGGAAATTCAAATTGAAAGCATCTGAACCAATGTGACTGGATTTTGGATTCACTGTTCCATTCAAATTTACACCATGCATAATTATGTATTCACTTCACCATTTCACTGCAGTAACTTTATCATTCAAGAAAGAAAAAAGAAACATTTATATTTTACAAAAATAAAAACTTGAGTGAAGATGACTTATTCAAGGTCATCGGACTTCGGCATTCCGGTCGAGAACCAAACTCTCAAAAATAACAATTCACCTTCATTTCCTCGTATCCAAGCAAATGATGACGCACATTAGAACCCCACATATTGCTGTTGTCTAGGATATCATTATCAAGACTATGGCAATTCTTGCATTCAAAAAACCTTATTTTGACAAAAATTTGATTTTTTTTTTTTACATCCTCTTGCTTTGATTAAGAGAAGCTCAAACTGTCTTTTTGTAAAATGAAACATAACCAATCTTCAGTCTAAGTTTTGGGAGAATATTAACCATTCTGTGGGTTAAGGAAAGTGATATATGACTGTTTATAACCTGGTTAGAAGTTATCAATACATGTTAATAGAAGATTGAGACTAGAAATAGATTAAACACAAGAAGGTTGTTTGTATCAAAGAGTAAAGTAATAAGATCAAGTAGACAGTAGACAGATAAATCCATTCTTAATTAACATTTCTACTTTTTACATTTCAATTCTCTTTTTTAACATCTATAAAACTTTTTAAAACTAATCTGATGGGGATGGCTTGAATTTTTTTCAGATTTTTAATTCTGCTTTTGACATCCTCAAAAAATTAAATTGAATATTGATATATATGTATGAAGAAGCCTAGATAAAATCAAAGGCTGCGATGTTTTTAAGAAAAGTTCTACAAAATCTCAAAGAGACGGCAAGTCGATTCGATATTAAATCCCCCAGGTCTGTCATCCCATATGCCCACACACTGCCAATTTAAATGAAATACAACTTATAAATAATTTTTAACCTTGCATCAACGTCAACACAAAAACATATTCATTCAAAATAGGAGATAAAATATACATTTAACTGATATGAAATTTTCTAAAAGTTCTAAAATATATTTTAATCAAGTAGACAAAAACAAGGTAATTAATCATATTGGAAGTTTTTTTTATCCAATCTAAGTTTCTGATTAAACTCGACTGTGCTTGATAAACTCCTTACTTGACATATGGCATGATAAACTGGCACTAAGGGAGATAACTCAATGGTAGCAACATAAAACTACGATTTCTCAATTTAATGTTGTAAAGTTAGTGAGGTGGAATATGTTTTTAACAGTAGTTTATGGTGATCAACTTAGTTTTACCTGATTTTAAGAGGATAACATGAAGTAACAATAAAATTTTGAGTTAGAAATGAAGATCTATTGTGAAATTACTCAAGTTATTCCCACCATTTAACAGAAGATTTGACATAACGTTATGTATATCTACAACATTCACTAGTTATACGAATGCTTTTCTAATTACATCTGGCAATAAGAAGGAAATAAATAAAATTGTGGAATTAAGAATTGCAATAAATGTTAAAAAACGTGCGAATTTAATCATTATAACAGACATCATCAACCAATTAACTCTCTTACATGTTTTTTACCAAAGAAGACAAAATTTATGACACAGAAAATATCGTGATTCCGGTCATTAATTTTTGAGTACAAACGTTGCAACGAACTTGGTAACAACTTGAAATGTCCTATAAACTAAGATAAGACAAAGTTATCTACTAATGAACTATTATTCTTTCTTATTAATTTTCATTTTACGACGAGCTTTAACGAACATCCACAGTACAATGGTACATGTCGTCTAATACAGTTACAACATTTTATCTTCCCCAACTTTTATAGCTCAAGAATTTGCGATGTGCAAAAAGGCATATCTAATGCTGGCAGACTTTAAGTAAAATTCCAGAAAGAAGTTTGGCACCAATAATAATGGGAGACAGGTAAGTGTTTATATTTTCTCTTTATTTAAACAAATGGCCAATTTATTATCTCATTTAATGTCTTTTATATAAACGCATGCCAATTCTTCTTTAACACCATCTTTTATTTCTTCCAATTTTGACATTGAAATTTTTATAACATAAAAAATTAGGTTTATAGCTTGACAGATAAAAACAATACTTTCTGCTTCAATCAATTAAAGATTATTGTATTTTTATCACTGACCTCGTTATTTTGACCTTTTGGACTGAATTAAAAAGACAAAGAAAGTCATTTCCAAAAACCAGAAAAAAAATTCTTAGAAATATATCAGTCTTCAGCAGATGAAATGGTGTGCGCTTTCTTAATTGAATATGTGTAGAAAAATTGGGAGCAGACACTTCAAATTTTTTCTTTAACAATCTTCAATTCTTAAAAATATGCTCTACAAAAGTTTGTCTGGAAGCTTGAATAAGTTCCTGGAAATAAGCAAGTCTAAAAGTATACAGTGAGACAGAAACCTGCCAGAAACAAACCTCAAAATAATTCCATCTAATCCTGCGACTTATTTCTATATTGAGAAAACATGACATTTGATAGTAGAATTATGATAATAATTAATTAGTCTGTGATATAAGAAATGATTTTAATTAAGATAATGTTGGTTAGTCGTGTGATATTTTATTAATATCAATATATATATATTATTGAGTGGTATTACTTATATTCATGTTTCTATACTTAAATCATGGGTCAGTCATTGCATTGTCTCTGAATATCATCTGAATTAAGTTGTACAGCAAACACATATATAATATGACCAAATTCAGTCAGAGATGGGTGAGGAGTTAAAGTGAGCTGGCATCACTGTCAATTCATGGATTTTATAAATATAATATTATATTTTAATATCAATGTTTCTTAATGAATAGTTTTTATGTTAAAAATGTATCGAATGTAATGTCCAGATTTATGTATATGGAGCTTTGTCACTGACTGAAAAATGTAAGTTAATAGTTCAGATTTACACTAACTGTGGGTATACTCCATTCTATGTGTAAGCCCCTAAAGAAAATACTAATCATTTTATTCAAGAAACTATGTAATAACTAATAGTACCCATATTTCAAAGCTTGGAGACAAAATCTACCCAGGACACCTCCCTGTGGGTCCAGTTATTACCTTGTCTCCCTCCAGTCTATGTAACTTGTACACCAACTGTATGAGTTAATATTAAATGATTAGTAGAGTCAGATAGTAGTTAATCTATTGGTACTGATCAAATTACAAGTCAAACTAATAAAACTAGTTGACCGATGGCTAGTACAATGTAATAATAATGATCAATAGGAGACTAACTAATAGTTATATTGGTATTAACGTCTGGAGTAGTAATAGTACAGTACTAAGGTTACAATACATCCTCTTGGTCTAAGGTATAATTAATACGGTACTATATAGTAATTAAAATTTATAGGGCTAATCTTACTACTAATTATATACTAGTTAGGTCAAATTAAAACTTGACTCTTTAGAATGAAATAGTATCATATATACACATATACAGTATCTAGGAAACATTCTTTATTAAAAATACATTTACTAATAATTGACTATTTAGACTACATCTATAAAAGTTAAGTACCGGTACTTTATATTTTTAATTCAGGAGTGAAGAACTTTGTTTTATCTCTTGTTTTTTGGCCATTGTTAATGTTGAATAAAAGGGTTCTTGAAACTTGTGTCCAATCCTTTTTATGAACATTTTGATTGAAATAAAGGCAAATAGAGGAGGATTATAAGTTATGCACATTTCAAGATGGATTAAAATAATTCTTTGAAGTGTGCTATCTTAAAATGTTAGGTGTATTCTTTTTCAAATAAAACACTAATAAAGCACATTTTTTCTCTAACTACTTGTGAGATACAGAGCAATAGTATATAGAGTGTAGATTATTATATAGTATTGTTTATTGATATATTTAATATTATCATGCAATATTGACATGTAATCTGGTCCAATATTAATAAATAAATCACTGATCCTGTCACTGATTACAGATTATATTTAGTGTTATTATAATAACATGACAAATCAGTGACTTATCATACTAGAGAGGGTAATATAGATACATCGCATAGATAGCATAGTCGCTAGGATACATATTTTTTTTAAAATTGACACCCTGCATAAATTGACTGCAAAATATGAGGCATTCTTACCACACTGTATAGAAAAGACAACGGTTACTAATCACAAGCTTATATAAAAAAATCAGACCACAGTTAAGTAAGATGCTTTTAGTGGTGATGTGCTGAATAGATGCAAGGATTCATATCAAATAAACACCTTTGAAAATGTCCAGCAAATTCAAGATCAAGGGTTCCTTAAAACTCTTAATTTTAAGTCTAATAGTTGGAAAGTCATTGGTATATATAATGTCTGTGGTGAATGTAGAATCAGTTATGTGTCTTTGAATTTTAGATACGAATATTTTCTAAACAGGACTGGAATGATGCTGTATGAAGGCTATTGTTGAATCTTTGCTGAAGACCTATGTATAATGGCAAGCCTGTGAAGTCTGATGTAGCCTTAATAAAGACAACTTTTTTGTAAAGTGTTAAAGAGTTTCTTAAGAACCAAGGTTTTAAACCGGTTTGTGAAATAAAGAAATAGTACTTACTCGTCTAAGCCAGGTAATGGTGTTGGTAACTGACCAAAAACTGAAAGTAGAAAAATTGAGAATTAAATTTCATAATCAATGAAATTATAGCTATAGTAAACAAATATCCTCTATCTCATACCATGTACCATTAAACACACATTATTAAGGGGAGATAACTACATTTATCACAGTTCTTATAAAAGATTCAGACCAAAACTCATTATTTTCTCATATTACTGATTTATCTTGCCGCCTTGAGTTAGTATACTATTCTTTACCCATTAAACTATGTAGACTACAGGTTTCACTAATAGATTTTCAGTATGAATTTCAATCAAACTGAGTTCTTTAACTTCTTCAACTGTAGTTTACTAATTTCAATTGTGTATTATACGTAATACAACCCAGAAAACAATATACTAAAGTGCAGAAGCAATATCATGTGGATGTAGGCCCATCATATACATATATCTTTATTTTATTTTCAAATGCTTACATATACATAGCCGTAGGGGCCCACAACTAAACAGGAGGGCAGATCGACTTATTTCCTGAATTTTAATGATATTTTGCCCGATTTTGGGGATTTTTTGCCCGAAAACATATTATTTGATGTTGATGTTTTGTTTGCCTTTCAGTATAAATGTTATACTAAAACGCTGGACATTATTTTTTTCACACAAAAGTATTAGCATAGAGGATTTAAAGGGATTGTAAAGCGATTTTCTAAACTTTGTGTGTGTATCGGGGACACTGATAGCATTAATTGGCGCCATCCAAATTCCGATGCCCTTCGTTCTTGCAATTCCACTAAAACTAAGGCATTTTATGACGTCACTGACAGTGATCTACCAGAAGCTACTATTGATATCTAAAGATCACTGTCAGTGACGTCATAAAATGCCTTAGTTTTAGTGGAATTGCAAGAACGTCGGAATGGAAATTGGAATGGCACAAATTGATGCTATCAGTGTCCCCAATACACATACAAAGTTTAGAAAATCACTTTACAATCCCTTTAAATCTGAATGTAAAATGTTAGTAATGTTAAAGAATGGTTGAACAATTCTATAGTATTTTAAGACTATATTTGTATCAGAATTAATATGTAGAATTGATAGTCGGTGAGATTGTGTGTTTTTTATTATTCTACTAGGTTTTGCTCTGCTGACTTATTTACAGTGTTCAGTTTCTCTTGACAAGAGATTCTATTTTGAGCTATCATTAAGTGGTTACAATCACTTTCATTCTTGAAATACATGTTGAAATGATTGTTTTTTCTATGAGATTCCATTCCTAGGCTATTATTACAACACTGGTGTTTCTAGATGGGGGAGAGGAACGGACAGAAATAAGGCTGGCCTCTGGGTTTTGACCCAAAGTTTTAAATAAATTCTGGGTGCACTGACAATTGCCCACAATTCTGTTGCTCTCAACCAAATGTGCCTATATCAATTTAACATAACTTTCCACTGAGTCAGGCATTTTCCATCTGATAATTCATCACCATAATTTTCTTAAAGTATGCATATCTAGAAATGAAAGACAGATCCATGTGCTATTCTCCAAATACCAAATGGTTGTTCTAGACTTTTTGGTACAATCATACTGACATCCAAGTTTGATGTTAGAAAATTAAGATTTTTGCCAGTGGCATAGCAATTGCAATGGTAAAGATGAACAGACAGAATCTATTGACATTGCGTGCGGAGCGAATATTGGGTGGGGTCCAGGGGTCTGCTGAGTTAATTGGGGGTTCAGGGGGCGAAGCACCTCGAAGCTCTGGGGATTTACCTATTTGACACACAGCAGGAAGGCTAATTGAAGGCATATTTTTTTTTTTTTTATGTATATGCTTGCGGCCGGTCGGCTCAGCTTCACCGACGACACTTTTTCAACCAACTGATATCATTAAGGGGGGGGATTGGCCACTGATTTTTGCACTTTGGTATGTCAGTCTTATTGACAATAAATCTTTGATAGAATTAGCATACCAAGTACACCTAAGTTAACAAATACACATGAATATTTAGAGTTGTGTGACCAGGGTCAAGAAGGAGTATTTGAAAGACCATCAGTAACTTTAGACTCTGTCTAGTAATAAGAATGTAAAGTTGATACAGTATATATTGTTATTTTGAAGGTTTATTATTGTGAAGGGTGCTGTCATACAAGTGATAAATGACTATGAATTATTTCTAATATTCAAGTCCGGTTGAAGTTTATTTTTCATTATGATCAGATGACCTTGAATACTGGACAGTATATTATTAGTAGACAGTATATTATTAGTATTTGAAGTTAAGACTGCTAACAATAACTTCTCAAATATCATCTAATATGGAACATCAATCAATTGAAATACAATTCTCTGTTGGAAGTCATTCACATTTTAATATTTTTCACTCTTGACCTTTTCTTTGTAGTAGGAAAAGGAATCTTGTGATAAAAGGAGGTTGACACAAGCACATCATCTCTCTTAAGTAATTTTCAATGGATTTGTTTTTAAATATTACATTCCATTTTTTTAAAATGTTGACATATATGAAATTTGAACAGACAGTTAGTCAGATGAAATTGCTCTGAAGAGACAGTTAGCCAGGCTGACATATATGAAATTTGAACAGACAGTTAGTCAGGCTTACATATATGAAATTGCTCTGAAGAGACAGTTAGTCAGACTGACATACCGGTATATGAAATTGCTCTGAAGAGACAGTCAGGCTGACATATATGAAATTGCTCTGAAGAGACAGTCAGGCTGACATATATGAAATTGCTCTAAAGAGACATTTAGTCAGACTGACATATATGAAAATGCTCTGAAGAGACAGTTAGTCAAGACTGACATATTTGAAATTGCTCTAAAGAGACAGTTAGTCAGGCTGACATATATGAAATTGCTCTGAAGAGACGGTTAGTCAGACTGACATATATGAAATTGCTCTAAAGAGACAGTTAGTCAGACTGACATATATGAAATTGCTCTGAAGAGACAGTTAGTCAGACTGGCATATATGAAATTGCTCTGAAGAGACAGTCAAGACTGACATATATGAAATTGCTCTAAAGAGACATTTAGTCAGACTGATATATATGAAATTGCTCTGAAGAGACAGTTAGTCAAGACTGAGATATATGAAATTGCTTTGAAGAGACAGTTAGTCAAGACTGACATATATGAAATTGCTCTAAAGAGACAGTTAGTCAGACTGACATATATGAAATTGCTCTGAAGAGACAGTTAGTCAGATTGACATATATGAAATTGCTCTGAAGAGACAGTTAGTCAAGACTGACATATATGAAATTGCTCTAAAGAGACAGTTAGTCAGGCTGTCATATATGAAATTGCTCTAAAGAGACAGTTAGTCAGGCTGTCATATATGAAATTGCTCTGAAGAGACAGTTAGTCAGGCTGTCATATATGAAATTGCTCTGAAGAGACAATAAAACAAAAAAAATTCCATCATTGTACACTGAATGGTAATAATATATCCGGCCATCTTCAGCCAAATTATTAATAGAAAATTGGACCATAAAACTACCATTTCATTCAAAATACCCTTCCATACACAATTGACAATATTTTTTTTTTTACGAAATCTAGAAATAATATAAGATTGAATTATGATTTAAAAATGTATGATATATGTTTATCATGGGTTATATATTAAATATTTATATAATAAACTAGGAACTGAAACAAGATATAAAGATTTGAATAACAGATATCTGGACCATACTATGTCTGAAATATATCAATAATAAATCTATTACTAGAAACTGATGATTGACAAGACGTTTGTTAAGAGACCAGACTGGTCACCTATAATATATAAAATACCATGTTAATTGCTAGGGAATATTTTGGCAGTAATGAGTATAAGTCTGGTCTAGTATTGAAGGAATGGTAGTGTCAGTACTTGATAATAATGTTAAAATCATTAAGTATTTTACACTAGTTTGATAATTTAATCACCATACAATAATAACAGTTATCTTAATATTAATCATTTATCACTCTGTATGGGAACATTGTTTCTAAATATCTTCAAATCACAATTAACCCTTTAAGTGGTGATTGTAAGTAGGGTCAACCATCATCACTGAATTATTAACTATTTCAGTGTCATGTGGCACTGACTAGAAGTGGACATAAAAAATAAAACGACGAATCGACTTTTTTTTCCTATAGAAGTGGACATGTCAGTTGTCAGTCAAACTATTGGATTAAGTGTGAATCAGCTATTTATGGATACCACACTTTGAAACGGTTTGTCCGAAATATTCAGATGCGTTTTTTAGAAGTTGTATGCATAGCGGAGATAGACACTGCATCAATTTTTGATCAAAGGCCTTTGGTACCAGCAAATTAACTAAATTTAAGTGTTTGATCGGAAATCTTGAAGATCTTCGTGATACAATTCTGCCCTAGATGCACATAAAATTGAGAAAACCTCTATACAATCCCTTTAATAAAACACAATATAGATTTTGGTTTGATGGGCATGGCGTCAAAAGTTCACATTCATCTTAAGGTAAAAAAAATTGGATGCTGTGCTCAGTAAATATGTTTTACCAAACAATTGTTCTCACTTTGATGCTTGCTTCATATACTTTATACTTTGTCAATAGTGTTTCAAAAACCTTACTAACTAAAATTGACATTGAATTAGATAATATTGTTAACCAGTACCAAGAAAAGAAAGTTTTACATAAATCACCACCAAATGAATTTGATTTCCATTTTATTTCGCATGACAGCTGAAGTTGTTTCCATTCTCCTGTCAAATACATATATGACATTTGTAAATGCAATCTAACATATGACACAAGAACATGTTAAGAGCAATTAAATTCCAGTTTTCATCACATTTTGAAATGTCATTTAGTGATGCGATACAAGATGGAAGTAATAGATATAGAGTTATTATCAATATTTCAATAAATATATAATGACAATTAGGCAATATGATACTGATGACATTTGTTATATAATAACAGTTAATATCATACACACAAACCCAATCACTTTAAACATGTAATAACATTGTTATCTTCCAGTCAATCATTGATATCTATATATAGATCAATATCTTAAAAAATCAAATCATCACCATTAAAATTGTGTCTTTAAAACTTCAGATCAACATTAAGCTATGTTTCAGATTAACTTCACAGCACTATTTATCTTCTACAAATTTTCACTTATAGGTAGTAAGATCAATGACATCATACTAAATTCCAGAATAGAATCATTTTTACACAGTTATAGGTTTTAAGCAAAGCAAGACCTTAAAGGGATTGTAAAGTGGTTTTCTAAACTGATTGCCCCATTCCAATTTCCAAAACTAACGCGTTTTATGACATCACTGAAAGTGATCTGCATAGATATCAATAGTAGCTTCCGGTAGATCACTGTCAGTGACACCATAAAACGTGTTAGTTTCAGTGGTGGAATTGCAAAGAACCACAGACATCAAAACGGAAATTATAATGGCGAAAATTATGCTATCAGTGTCCCCGATACACATACACAGTTTAGAAAAACACTTTACAATCCCTTTAAGGTCTTTCTGGATCCTTTCTAAATTGATAGTACGACTAACAAAGCTCTTGTACATAATATTGCACATAAAGTTTCTGGTAATCAGTAAGAAGGGGCGACAACAAAGCAATAGGACAAAACTCTTATGAGTATATTGTAATAGGCAAGCACCAAGTCTAAGAAAGGTCTTATGAAATGATCTATTTGTTCCAATTCTAATATTACCAGCTAGCCAAGTTGATAAATGAAGATGATATGTTAACAATTCAATTTTAAACAATTTGCTAACATCATACATCTTCTCTCACAATTTTGATTAGATTTTTTGTCCTCCATTTATTTTTCAATGTTGTTGATTAAGAATAGTCCTGACACTTTCTTTATCCATCAACTAGTATTTGACAGTTTCATTTTAAAATCTTTGTTTTATCATCATTTTTCATCTACGACAGAATTTTTATTTTACTTAGTCAATAATATTTATTTTATACCAATCTGGACATAGTTTTTACCGTAACGTGCACCGTTACGTACATTTATAACCTATACTGCAGCGATACAGCTATAATCTATTCTGATAATCTGATCAAGTTATAACAATCTTGATACAGTTATAATCTATTCTGATACGGCTATAATCTATTCTGATTCCCTATTCAAGTACAGTTATAACTTATTCTGATCAAATTATAACAAATCTTGATACAGTTATAATTTATTCTGATACGGTTATAATCTATTCTGATTCCCTATTCAAGTACAGTTATAACTTATTCTGATCAAATTATAACAAATCTTGATACAGTTATAATCTATTCTGATAATCTGATCAAGTTATAACAAATCTTGATACAGTTATAATCTATTCTGATACGCTTATAATTTATTTTGATTTCCTATTCAAGTACAGTTATAACTTATTCTGATCAAGTTATAACAAATCTTGATACAGTTATAATCTATTCTGATACAGTTATAATCTATTCTGATTCCCTATTCAAGAACAGTTATAACTTATTCTGATCAAGATATAACAAATCTTGATACAGTTATAATCTATTCTGATACAGAATAAACCTATTCTATTTTGATACAGATATAACCTATTCTGATATGGTTATAGTCTATTCTTATATGGTTATAACCTATTCTGATATGGTTATAGTCTATTCTGATATGGTTATAACCTATTCTGATATGGTTATAGTCTATTCTGATATGGTTATAACCTATTCTGATATAGTTATAACCTATTCTGATATGGTTATAACTTATTCTGATATGGTTATAACTTATTCTGATATGGTTATAACCTTTTCTGATAGGTATTTGCTCACATCAATGTTACTTAATTGCTGCTTCTCCAATTAATCCTGCCAGCTCGATTCTTAAAAATGTTCATTGACAATACTTTCAGATACGAGTTACAACAGATAGTTGTCTGTACAGTAGAGATAGTATAAATCTTCTATAAAATATGACTAGAAGAATGTTACAGGTTTTTTATTATATTTGTCTGGAATACAGACATGTTTTTCTGACATGAATCACAATCTGTATAATACCAAAAACACATCAAGTGAGCTAATGAAATTATGTCAAGAGCTAAAAAGATTAATTTAATTAATTGATGACATTGTAATTAAATAAAATTAATTAAGTCTTCATCTTTGGCTGGTAGAGAGAAACAGGTTGTAACAGAATTTCTGAATTTAATTCCTGTATTAGTCATCGATTCCATTCAAATTCTCATCTGAATAAGAGTACAAATGTTCTTGAAAACCAACTCAAAAGAACTACATAAATTTAACAATACATCCCCAAAAATATAAGATTGACTATTTTAGTTAAACCAGACACATTAGCGGTTCCTAATTAAATTAATTAAAATAAATGAGTTTTTCAAAGTTCAGACAGATTTAATTTGTAAGGTGACTACATTAGAGTAGGATATTTTTACAGAACATTGTTACCATTAATTCAAATTTCTACAGCTATTTTGATTGGCTCTGATCTTTTCTAACAAAAAAAAATATATTTCAATTATAATATCTTTTTTTTGTACAAAATTTCTTAAAAACCATGTCTCAAGAGCTGAGCAATTGAAAGGTTCATACATTAAAAATTGAATAACATGCAGCAATACATGACCAGAGTAATATAAAGTCTATTTCAAACTAGGCTTCTAAAGAAAAGTCTATCCTCAGTCCAGACCGTTTCACGACAAAGTGTTCCCATTTACGTTGTACAGTAAATTCAAGGTCTGAGAACATTTTTTTTTATTGCAGATAATGACATGTTTTCAGCAAAATTATCTGTCAAGAAATATGTAATGAACGATGGCACTGACCAATGATGAATGTCTCCTTAACGGAATGAGCAAAAAATACATAAATAAAATTGAAATGATTTTTCGTTTGACCACTTACCGCACACAAAATCAGAACGTATAATTTTTTATGTAAAAGGGGTTTAAGAAAAAAATTTTCAAGTCAAGAGATATTTTAATTTGAAATAAACAGACCAGTGTCAAGAATCTTAGGTCATATGATTAAGGTGAGATAATAATAAACATTAAGTGTGTAAGGGAGGTAATCTGTAGTAGAATTAAAGCCGTCTGCAATAGGTGATGATCTTATCATATTATTATAATAATAAATATTTCACTCTTAACACTTATAATTAGGTCAGATTGTTACCATCTTCCATTTTTCTCCAATTTCAACTCTGATATTTCCAAATTTTAACAAAATGGCTACCAGTACAACCCTAGGGAACCTGATAAAAAAGTAATCCACCCAGAAAATGATATAAAAGTATGGTTTTTATTTGAGAAATGTTAATGTAGAAAATGTAAAGTGAAAGAGATTGAGATGAGAGATAGTAAAAATTTGGCTCACTCTAAATATTATTTACCACAGTTTATAAGATCCTGCAATGTTTTCTGTGTCTCTCGAGGCACCAAATTTCATCTGTTTACCATTTTATATAGCTCAAGTCTATGGTTATTTATTTGGATAGAGTAAAAAACATCAGATAAGTGTGCAGCATATAAATAGACTTCAGACCTTTATGTACAATCAATACATTTGCAATGAATTTGGATGTCTGCATTGAAATATTTGAGATAATAGTTTCTATATGCCTAGATACCCCTAGCCAATATTGGTTGCTATGGGAATGTACAGGAAGTGACTTTTGATAGATACCGGTACCACTAAGTAACAGTTTTCCAGATGGTATAAATATGACTGTCCTTGTAAACCTGCAAATATTCAAACCATGTTATAGATTTCAGCTTAGATTTTGTACAAGATTTTGAGAACATAATACTTTCAAGTTATATGTCACCATCCGTTTGACCAAGTTTCAGAAACTAGCTCATCTAATCAGAAACCTGTATCCTGTATTATAGTAAGACTATGCTTTATACAGGAAAATAATAAGTGGAATTTCTAGAATGAGGTATAATGATTCTGAAGACTATTTGTGAATGTTCAAGTCCCAAATCGATTAGACTATTCCCCTTTAAAAAGATGTTGTAAGATGAACATGAAACTGATAAATGAACTTTCAAGGTCAAGAAATCTCATACATAACATAAAGCTTGCGTTTCCTCCTCTAATCCTCGTAACAATGTAGATGTCCTAATAATGTGTAGGTTTAATCTGTGTGGATTCCACTTACATGATTCTAATACCAGAGTAAAAGATGGAATCATTAGGAAAATGTAAACAATTTGAAAGGTCAATAGTCTAACCTATACTTCTAGACTTTCACTTAATAAAATACACCATCAGCTAAATACCTGAAATAGTTTGAAATTCTGGAGTATCTATCGCATCTTTTTTACTTATACTGGCATTGTTTACAATGTGTAGATGTTCAATTCAGCTAAATAGAATTTGACTCTAAATTTAAAGCAGCAAAGGGTTTCTGAACTTCAAGATAATCAATGAAATAGAATTCATGAACATAAGTTAAATAGGTTAGCCGACAGAAAAGCCATGATCCTAGAAATTGCAAACATCTAATGGTTCCAGAGCATACAATTGCAGACAACAAATGATTTTTGAGCCAAAAATTGCAGACAACGAACGAATGATTCCAGAGCATACAATTGCAGACAATGGTTTGAGAGCATACAATTGCAGACAACCAATGGTTCAAGATCATACAATTCCAGACAACCAATGGTTCCAGATCATACAATTGCTGACAACCAATGGTTCCAGAGCATACAATTGCAGACAGTCAATGGTTCAAGAGCATAGCCTACAATTCCAGACATCCAATGGTTCTAGAGCATACATTTCCAGACAACCAATGGTTCCAGAGCATACAACTGCAGACAACCAATGGTTCCAGAAAACCAGTGGTTTGTTAATAAACTTTCAAATGAATGGTTATAGCTTCAAATGGTTTCCTACAACCTTTAGTTGAGAAATCAATGGTTTGCAAATGGTTTAAAACACTACAACGATTCTGAACATTTCAAGGCTAAAGTCAACATAACACATAGGGTTAATGGAACCATAACCTATTTTGAACTACATGTACTTTTATTTCATTGCATGTAAATTCCAAAAAGTTAAGTTTCATTAAGATGAAAAGAGTTTAGAGTATATATTATCTGTAAAGTGTAACATGCTATGATGTGGAGGTAGACGATATTTTATCTAGTAAAAGGTTTTTAAATCTGCAGGTGTTATAGTTTATAATGATGGTAAACTGTAGATTCTATTAAATAGATACAAACCAAGAAACTTAGAAAACAAGACCAACTGTGGTGATATATGATCTAACTGGCTTAAAACAACCGTTACATTATACAAAAACCTGGCGTTAAATATTAAGATTGCTGTGAAATTACAGAGAAATCTCTGTTATAATGGAATAAGATCCATTAAATTTTATCTTATCTTGAAATTTCTTCTGGATATGTTTTATCTGAGTGTACAGATAGTGATGTCTATTATACCTTCTGTTACAAAATACAATGAGATAAAATACATCACATTTTTACTTCTTGACTTTTTACTGTTACATAACAAAATTCTTGTAAACACTCAACAAAACATCATAGTTTTCACCAAGGTTTTATCTTTTCGCACATAAATATACACTAGTGTAGTTTTTGTACAGGTTTTCCCATTGCTCTGAGAGTGTAATGAGAATTTAAAGGGAGATGAAACCTATGTTAAGAATGTTTAAGAATGGATGATTTGTGTTGATCAGTTTAAAAGCTGGTATATTGAAGACAAGAGAAGTATACTGGTAATAGATGTTACCTGGTATTGTCTCGATATATCTGATATATATATATATACTATGTAACAACCAGGTAGGTCTGTAGATAATAAAATCAAATCAACTAGAACATTACAATACCAGTCTTATAGCCTTCAAATAATTTAAACTTGCTTTAATCTTCTCCAGATTATAATATCTACTACATGTCAGGTCAGACATTAAACTTTGTCCAAAATAGACAAATTTGAGCTTGAATCCAAGCAGGACTGCTCCACTCATTACGAAAACAGTTCATCTCTGTATCTTGTTTTTTTTATCTTAGAATTTATTTTTAAATACTATCTGTCAGTTATGCAGGTAGCCGAAATTTGTTGAATCTTTTCCCAGCCTTTGATAGATATGGCTGGGAGATAGTCAGAAAAAATAGGCCCTAAAAACTTGCAATTTTCCCCTCCAGACTTTTATGCAGGTTGATGGGGGCTGACGGGTACAAAGCGTCAGGTTGTTTAGATGGAACAATAAACCACGGTCTATTTTCTACAGACTGTGCATATTAAAGATCCTTCAACAGCTTAAAATTGACAATAAAGAGTAGACAAATGCCAGTGTTTTGGCAAAATTTTCCTGTATGTCTATCTTCATAAGCCCAAAAAGGTAAAGAAAAGTAAAACAAACCTACATTTCATTTAATTGTTGCAAGCAGATTTCAATGGCAAAGAGCTCATGTGGAGATGTATAGTATAAGTGACAGATTTTGAGTATAAATAAAAAAAATTCAATTTTTTACATGAAACCACTGAACTTCTAGAGATGGTTCTTACAGGATCAAATAATGCTAATCTTAAAGTATTAGATAAAATTCAAAGTAATCTTACATAAATGTTACTTGAGATTGTTTTTTAGCTGGAGGGTTCAAAAAGGTCAACTCGCTAGATATTTCAGAGTGAAATATGGAGTAGATCTACTAAAAAACCTATCAATATCTATTAATTATATCTACTATTTATATATTCCTTGTAGTAGATTTTAACAACTTTCAATTAGCTCAATAAATACATTAAACATATTGGTTCAGGTATATTTCGGATGGATATTGATCGTTTTTTTTGCATTCTGACAGGTAAAAATGTTGGTGAATGTATGATAGGATAGACAGTGATTGATTAGTGGTAATTAACAGGTGGTTTTTATCTAATTAAATATCAAGAGATACGGTTAATACTGACCACTACTTTATACAATATGGTTTCTACTTTAATAAGTAGTAATATTAACCCTGTATCAAGAGATTCAATATGTTTCTTACAGCTGACCTTCATGCTTTGCACGAAAGGAATTTTGATCATTGTTTTGGAGGATTCTAGAGAGATTTACTGCCTCTTGACACTGATATTGTAACAGTTGTTTCTTCTTTCTCTTCATTGTGCTTTGTAAGTCTGGGAATTCAACAAATTGATTTCTAGAGATGCTGAAAGTCTGATCGTAACAAAATATGACAATTTGAAATGTTGTTGATTGTCTTATTTTTCTGATATTTTCCTCCAATTCATATGAGCCTGCCTAAGTTCAAGTAAAGAACACTGTACATCTGAGAAGTCTAAAATTGTATTTTTTAATTCCATTTTTTGGTCATGTTTAATCATATTTACAGTAGTATCAATAACTGTGTTTCCACTGACATAAAAAGTCGGCTTTAAGCTAGCTTTTTGTGTTTCCACTGACAAATTGCTGAAGCAATTGAAGTTTTTTCGTGTTCAGGAATTTATCGGGGGCCAAATGAAAGCCAGCTAGGGGGAGCGGGCTGTTTATCATTAACTAAAGACGGTTCATTTAAAACAGCAATGGATAATCTTGTACATAAAGGTAGCAAAACACTTAACTGTCTTTTGAGTAAAATTTCAAATTTAAATCCAGACCCTTATCTCATTAAAAAGTTGTTCACCTCACATATCAGACCTATCATTACTTATAACGCTGACATTTGGTACATGGAAATAGATGAAAAACAACAAAAATCTCAAAAAAGATGCAACTTAAAGAATAAAGAATTTGATCATCTAACTCATATTGATAATACTCCTCTCGAAAAACTCCATATCAAAATGTGTAAGCAGGCTCTCCAAATTTCAAAAAAAAGTAGCAATACTGCTGTACGCTCTGAAATGGGAAGCATTCCGATTGAATATTATATAAGAAATCAGGCGCTGAAGAATTACAATCGAATTCTAAAACTCCCTACCTCCAGCCTTGTTAGACATGCCCTTATTGAAAATGAAAAATTACACCTACATGGACAATATACATGGCTATCATTCATAAACAACACTCAAAACCTTCTTTCAGAATCAAATTTAAAACAATATTTCAATAGTCTATTATATCACAAAATTCAATGCCCACATAGTAAAGATGGAAAATCACTTAACAAACTGAGGACTTATGCCACTATCAAAAATGACAACTTTTTTGAAACTTATCTGAACAATATACCAAATCCCAAATATAGAATTGCACTCACAAAATTAAGAATTGGGGCTCACAAACTTGAAATAGAAACAGGACGATATCACAAAATTAAATTAGAAGACAGACTATGCCATCACTGTGATGAAATCGAAGATGAAATTCACTTTTTAATTTCATGCTCAAAACATGACATTAAACGCCAACAACTTTTTGCCCAAATAAGTAAACATAATATAAAATTTCATGACATGAAAGACATAGAAAAATTTCAATTCTTAATGCAACATAAAAATCCAGTAATTTTAAAAGCGCTAAGCAATTTTGTGTTCCATGCATTCAATGATAGATAGAAACTAAAATATATGTATAATGTATCATACAGATTATTATATAAAATTTATATTAAAATATTAATTAATCTCATTTTATATATTGCTATATGTATTGAAATAGTATTTTGCCAATTGTATTTTCTCATTTATATTCTTCATGTATTGTATCTTACTAGTATTTTGTAACGTCTATATTTCTGTCACCATTCACATTGCTGTCTTTGTATATTGTGTTTTGTTTTGTTTTCTTGTATTGCTTTGACCACTTGTGGTGTAATTTATGCAATAAAATTATTATTATTATTATAGTAGAGTAAGTCTTGTAGATTGTGTGCTGTCTTTAATGTGTGACTTTATGATCGAGACCAAAGTCGTTCGGGAACCAGAAACTTGTTCGGCAATAAAGCTAGCTTTTTACAATTCTCAGTGGAAACGCAGTTAATATCAATCAAACAAGTTAGGCCATTGCTTTTTCTTTAAATGATGAATAATGTGACATATATTTTTTTTTAATACACAAATTGAGAGAATGGCTAAGCTAGTGCATTGACATAATATAAAATACATTAAAACCATGACCCAGCTATAGGATTAACATTAATCTTAATGTCACATGCTGTAACAACAGATGTGATTCTTTATTTAGATATTTGAATAATTGTTATTATTTAACCAATATTATAATCTTTATTCAATCATATAAGCTGGTCACAAATGCTATACAAAAATATAAAATTCTTATAGCAACAGGTTACTTTTTATATATTTCATTTCATTGAGTTAATCCTTGATATTACATTGGATTGTCTCGAATCATCTTTTCAAACTTCATATATATTCATTTTCTTTCATAAGATAGAGGAAAAAAGACGTTTTTTTCACCAAATCTGTATCTAAAGACAATTAAGATACCTTCATGGTTGTGGTGCCCAATTCTCCTGATTGTCTTAAATACATGAAAATATCACGGCTAAATAAAACCATTAATTCAAAATAGTCACTCAACAATCATTCCTCACTTTTATGCCAAAAGGTGGCTTTTACCACTGGCATTTGATATCTTATCACCTATGATTTCCACTAGCTGCAGAATATACAACTTCTTCTGACAATTTTGATAAATAATACAAACTACCTAAATTAACACATCAAGCAATGAACTCATCTATAAAACATAAGGATATACAAAATTCTGTATATTATTTCAACAGAAGTCTGTGATATCAAATATACTTTCTACATTTTATATAATTAATTTCTGTCTATACCTATTTAACATATATTAAAAAGTCATTAGTTAATCATACAACATAATTCTAAATAATTTATAATATTTGGAAATGTGATTAAATACTTTTGTATTGATTTAAAAATAACAAACATGTTTTGTTTACCACATGTTCTGTAATATCAATGCTTTCGTATGTGATACGGTGCAAAACTTGTCACATGCAGCACTTGTTTATAGTCAATTTTTTATCTTTATCTGGCAAGGTCAAAGGTTTTTAAAATATTTCCACCCATTTTTAATAGCTGTGGTCCAATATTTATTTATCTTTAAGTACAAATCTTCAGGATGTTACTGTCTTCTGCTACTGTAGTTTGTATAAGAGTATATTCTGCTTTAAGATTTGAACACCAAGAGAACCAAGGGGCACATATCACAAATACAAGACAAATATTATGGAATAATGGAATAATACACACTTTTTAATATATTTAAGAACACAATATACATGTGTTGTCATCATATGAAATGCTGATTGCTTATCTCTTATGTAATTCAATTACGAAATCCATTCGTTTTCATCGGCTTGCACACATTTGATTTGTGTCATCTATCCAACGTCTAATAGCATCATTAGATAATGTTTAATATGTCTGGGTGCAAACTGAGCAGACTATTTCAATATATTGTCCTATCTAGTATAAATTAAACATTTAATAGAGTGAATATAAAAGCCTGAGAGAATATAATATGAATAAGCAATGTGTAAAATAAAAGGGCAGCTGTCTAAAATTGGTGCAATGTGTCTCTTGAGAAGATATAAATCTACACTTTATCTTTTAGACCTACATTACGAGACACTTGAGAACTATTCCAAACCTTCCAAATTTGAATATATATAGCAGGTTTTAACAGTAGAGTTGTAAATAAACTACTGGCTGCCAAAATGTCAAATAATATAGGGAACAAGAAAGACAGAAACATCTTTATTTTACAAGGATAACAACTTAGGTTCCGTGCGGATCCTTTCTCCCAGTTGGTCCTTGGCCAAACCTCTTGATACTGATCTTTCCCGGATTATACGTACCCATTTACAGCTGGGTGAACTGGAATTATGAGTGAAGATGATTTATTCAAGGTCATCGGACTTTCACACCTTTGAGAACCGAACTCTCAAACATAACGAACACAATTTCCTCGTATCCAAGCAAACGAAGTCATGTCTGTAAAGAACGATGCGCTAACCACTAAGCTATAGAACCTCACACACAAACATCCTAATGCTCTGATCCTGAGCTAGGGGAATAGTCTACATATTTGGAAGGATGATTTGGATCATGAAGTACTACAACCGCACAAAAATCCAACCTCAAACTACACTTTTTATTTTTATTAAGTCTTTTTTATAGCTTATAGCTTAGCCTTATATATTTTTAACTTTCGACAAATTCCTGTTTTTGAGAATAAGATTGGTCAATCGAATGATGAACAAGCCCCTTTAAATTATATACTTTATACATGCTCATTTATCAACAAATGGTATTAAATATTGTAATGGAATACATTGTATATCTATTCATTTACCAATATTTAAATTAAAATATTGATTCCAAGGTGTAATTTGAGTTGATTTGCTGGAAGATAAGAAATATATTTCTTGTCAATTCTGTCTGATGATATTGAACATGATATGTTGTGACATAAAAAAACATTGAAATAAATTGAAAATTTTGTGTAACGAAATTGTTTGGAACACTTTTAACAAGATTTCAGTTTTAATCTAATAAGATTGAAAAGTTCTCTGCCATCTTATATTTAGTAAAAGCGTGATATATTGAACATTTTAAATTGTCTATAAATAACAATGACACAAACAGTTGTTTCAAGATGGCTGCCAAAGTCTCACAAAATTTCATCTTTAATCATCATTTGAAACATATCAACATCAGTGTATAACAAAAACTACCATATATTTGAAGTTTTTTTGTCTTGTTAGACACATGTTGAAGTAGAAAATATTACTATTTCATCTTAAATAGTCACTTAGTACTAAAAGAAAGTAAATTTATTGAGAAAGGGTATGGGATTTAAATCACAAACTTACACATGATGCTTTCAATCACTGTAGTCTTTTGAGAAAAACTCTTCAGTACAAATATACATGTAGTTTGGGGTAATCAAAGTCGAGAAAATGTAGTGAAAATTGTTGCTGTCAGATTTTGCAGGCAAGTTGTTTAGTTTTTCTGATTGATCCAATTCAACTGTATAATCAGAAAGTATGTACTTAAACACCTTGATATTTTGTATCTATATTGTGTATATATTATATATACAGCTGCTATCATCATTCTCAAACCTAGCTCTACTCATATTCACCATCAAAATATTTCATATTTTCATTAATATTATCATTTATTAACAGATAACACATCTTAATATCTTTATATTCTTATAATGAAGGTGAGAAAGTTGAAGTTAAGTCAATCAAAATAACTTGAATTCTTCAGATTGGCACCTAATGAATAAATGTATGCATGTATTCTGAATATCATATCTTGTTACCAATTTTTTCTCAAACAGAATAAGAATCAACACAAATAAGAATTCTTTGAATAAAAATCTTGTCCAAAGTATGGCAAAACTAAAAAATATTGGACTTCTCTAATGTGAGATGTGTAAACTAGTACTGCTGGCATATCTCATAAGTTGTGAAATGTACATAAGCTGGTGATTGTGGTATGTTACTGCACATGAATAGAAATGTAATGATAGGAAAATAATTAACTTCATTGAGCCACAATTCATGTGTAGCAATAAGCAAAAAATACCTAGAAACCTATTTAAAAGACAACCAAATGATCCCAGTATCAGGTAGTTACTTTAACTAAACTATATTGACTGCCATTGACTAGATATCCCAAACACTACTAGAATATTATACTATTGGTGAGAATGGAGCATGTGAGAAATATAAGACATTAGAACTAGGAGTATTTAGTTTAAAGTAAAGTCTACAGCTTGTCCTAGAATCACATGTAATTTTATCAATTAGAGAAGATTGGTTGTAAAGGAAGCCTAAGATCAATATAATTCAGCTTAAAGAAATTCAACAACCCGTTCTGTAAATGTTCCTAACATGGCATTCAAGTCTTCACAACTGTCAAAATTCTGTTTTCTTATCACCATTTGATCATTATTTGGCCAATTAGTTGGTGGACAAAAAATCTTCTGAACACACACAAGTCTACCACAAACTGTCTGATCAGGTCCTAATGAGTTCTAAAAACTACTGGAACATGTTTGAAGGGTAGTAATGTTATTTACAACTAGATAGATTTGAGGTTAAATAAAATAAAAGAGAAATATTAGCTAAATGAATCTTTCGATTGACAGCAACAGATATCAAATACATTCTCTTCCTACATAAATTGTAAACTAATTCAGACTTTTTTTTTTCAAAATGGGTGTAATTGAAAATTCCTCTCTGTTGAATTTTAAATTTTAATTAAATATATTTGTTTGAACAGTGGTTTCTATGAAGTCTACAAAGCTAAACTCATCTGATATTAGTCTAAAGCTCAACAACTTTACAATCAGTTCAAAGCACACATTTTTAATATTGGTTTAAAGCTTTAATTGTGTTTAGTTATTCCAAAGGGAATCTCTCTCAAATTAGTCCTATGCTAAGCTTATTTTCATCTAGACACCTAGGATACCACTTTTCATTATGATATACTTACTCATGTATGATTGATATAATTCCTCATTTGAAAAGTTCAAAAGCTGTTACCTATGTTTCGTCAAAATGTCTTTTTGGATTTCCAGTTTCGTTTTGCGGTTCAGATCGTTACTTAAAATTAGTCCTAAGCTAAGCTCTTTTAACATGTTAAAGATAATAGAACCATTCTTAAAGTTTTGTAAGTTTGTAAAGTGACATGTCTTCCAGTCATATTTTAAGACTTACAACACCAAATTGAGCGCATAAACCTTTAATTCAGACAAATTTTGATCAGCTTACTTTTAGGCCAGGTTAAGTACAAAAATTGTACTGTATAAAATGATTTTAAACTGAAATGAATGGAGTTTTACGTCCTGCTTTTCTGCACCTATATGAGCTACTTAGGGATGGGCAAATGCCATGCAATGTGCAATGAGGTAAACATCCAAACAACTATGCTTTTTTCATATCAGTCCCTCCGACGTGCATCACTGACAGGGGGAAACCAGGTTGAACAATCTGAAGGTATCATCTCAACCCATGCCGGGATTGAACCCTGGACCTTCAAGTTAGCGAGCAAGCGTCAAACTCACTGAGTCTCCGATTTTAAACTGAAAGCTGTTGACTAGTGAAGTATATAAATGTCAAGTGATAAAAAGACTGTTTTATAACTTGTAGTTATTACTCTCTTGGTGCACACTGTTTCTAACATATCAACATCCTTTTTACTGCCACCAAACTATTAACTTATGTATATCAAATGGGTTTTTATTTACATCAAAGATGATATTCTTTTAAATCATAGCTGGAAGTCCTTTTTATACCATATTTCACCACTATTGAATATAGGAACTAATTTATAATCCTTTAATACTGTATACATTATTCACAGATAACCTTATTATAATTCTTTAGCTTCATTTACTGAGGATTCTCTTAAAGTTGCAATAAAGATTTCCCTCTACTAGTAAAGCAGGTCATAGGGGATGACATGGAAAAAGTAACTTGTTGCTTGGATGGGACAATGAACCAAGGCGTTACAAGCTGAACCTGTTAAAAATCCCTTAACCCTTTCAACCCTAAAAGCCGGTATAGTGGCTTAATGATTACGTGATATATACCCAAAATGCCGCAAAACCAGCCGTTGTCAAGTGACGCCATACAACGTAAACGTAATACACTTTAAGAAATATTGCTGGGAATTCAGGGTATATGACGTTTTAGCCAAAATAAAGTCAGGGTTCAAAGGATAAAATCCCAGCAAAATCCAACTGATTGAAATGTCCTCAAATGCACAGAGTCAATCTGTTGATATATGCATAAAACTGTTTTCAAACAAGAACTTCAATTTGATTTAAAACCATTGTAGAAAGTAGTAATGGAATCATTGTATTTTAAAACAAACTTGAATCAAGTTAAATTTCTAGTCAGATTATTGTAACATTATAATCTAGTTTACTACCAGCATGGATGATGGTAAGTGTTAGTGATAAAATGTAAAGTGAAATATTTCATGTTAAGAAATCCTAATTTGATATAAAAAAATCTCTGGTAACATTACAATGGTATATTGAAATAGAAAATCAACAAGTCGTTTGAAAGTTGGCAAGAGATTTTTGTATGTTATTAAGTTGTGATTTGTGATAAGGTAGATAGGTTAAGTTATTCTACCATGTTGTAGAGGAGTTTTTGTCAGTGTATATTGCCAATAGATGGAAGATAAGAGGTAGAAGAATGTGAAATAAAAGTTTGATCTTACCCATCATGTGTTTGAAAGTCAATACCAGAAAGGTCTGCGTTAAAATTGTTACACCATTGATTCTACTACCTAGAAAATAAATATAAACAAATCAACAACAAACAATTTAATATCTAGCTAATTCACAATTATATTGGTAACCAGTAACATTAAGACTGGGCCTTATTCTCGAAAACTTAACTTAAATAAATTCCAGATTTTAAGAAATACAGTTATCTGATTGGATAAAAAAGCTATATTTAAAATTGATTTTAGTGATTGTCCAATCATATGACAGAAATACTAAAATCATTATAAGTTAAGTTTTTGAGAATAAGGCCCCTGGTCTCTTAATTTCAAGTTAAAGATGTAGCATGGATATATGCTTCTTCATGTGAAGACAAGGCTGAAAAAAAATCTGAAAAGTTAATTAATTGCCTAATTTACCAAATATAGAAAGATCTCTTCCATTACAAAATGAACCTATTTTTATTTGTACTTCTCCAAATACAAAAATACATGCAATCTGTATGGAACAATTGGAAAATTTTGCATTGCCTTTTTCTTCATCTTATATTAACACTCTTTAAATCATGACAAATTTGAAGGAGTGACAGAAAATAGTGTCAAGAACACTTTAAATTGCATATAGATTGTAGAGATACACACTTTACTCTCCTTCACCAGATAATATCGCCAGTGAGGAATTGGAAGAAAAGGCTATTTGTTTACTGAGCCATCTTAATTCCGTTTACTATCAATCTCAGGCTTATCTCCTAATACATCTTTATATCTCAAGTATCAGTTTCAGTAAGAATCAATATTAACAATATTGAGAGGTTAATTGTAACAATTTCAAATTTCTAAATGATAACCTTGATAAACCCTTATTTCAGCAGGTTTTACAGTTATATCACCAGGACTAACCCTTTATTTCAGCAAGTTTTAATTTTTATAAAACCAGAGATAAACCTGATTTCAGCAAGTTTTACATTTATAACACTGACCAGAGTAAAACCCTTATTTCAGCAAGTATAACATTTATATCACCAGTTTGAGTTGAACCCTTGTTTCAGCAAGTTTTACATTTATAACACTGACCACATTAAAACCTTTTTTTCAGCAAGTTTTACATTTATAACACTGACCACATTAAAACCTTTATTTCAGCAATTATAACCTTTCAATCACCAGATCATGTTATGTGAGTTTCAGCAATAAACCTGATTTCAGCAAGTTTTACATTCATTTCACTTTTTCTGCAAAATTTCAGCTGGTTGAAAGTTATTATTCTAGTCAATTTTATATCATTCTCTTTTCTTGATTTCCTTCAAAACATAATAGAAGTTTTATGTCCTACTTTTCTGCACCTGTTTGTGCTAATGGAAAAGGATCCAATCTAACACATACATGCAGAATTATTTCATTTGCAAATGTATACTTTCATGAGGGCATTACAAGCTCATATTTTATAACTTTCCTCAAGTTTTATGACTTTACATTAAATTAAAATACCTCGCAAATTTAATGTTCTGATTTTACACAAAAAATCTCTTTCAAATATGTAACATTTTATAGGAGTAAATATAAAAGCATGAACAAAACAGACTATTAAATTTGAATAATTTTGAAGATCTGGAGATTTTAATAAAATAATTAAAATATTTTGATGTGGTTATAGGCTTTACAGTTGCCATTGTGCATTATTTGATATGTTTCTTATAGGCATGCATGCATTTATGTATCCACATTTGGCAAATTATCATACATGGTCTCAATTGAGTATTATTTCATGATATATCCTATAGAACATACTTGCATACATATTTCATCTTCAGTTTTCTAGCATGGTTGTCATTGAGTATACATTCATACTTGGTATAAACAATGAGCATACTTTCCTACATGGTTGAGTATACTTTCATACATACATGCAAGATTGGATGTAGGATGCCAGTCATCTGTTTGACACCCCTTTACTTTCCGTTGAACTGTTCCACACATGCATACCTTGTATTAATATAAACTGTATTTGAGAATAGGAAGAGCTCATTCGTTAAATTAGGGGTATTTTTTGCCGCCTGTAAAATTATACCCAGCCTTTTACATGTCGAGCATTTTTGTCAATGACCATACTTTCATTAAGATGGCAAATTGTTCATAGTTCTGATTAAATTGTCACATTACATGCCATTCTTCATCAGTCCCTGATAAGTAAATATCTAGAATTTATCACAAGTCTTATTACTGTCTCAATAGCGGTAGTTATACCTGAAGGCATATACCTTCTCACAAATACAGACATTATTTCAATATGGCCTCTTAATGCAAATATCTGTCATTTCTCTAGAATAGTCTAAAATAGATTCTGATTGATCACAAATCACAAGAAACATGCAGGGTTGAATCTCCAAGGTTATAATGGTTGACAATCTATTGAAAATTCCACTTGACAAATTGACTTGTTAAGTCAGTTTAAAATTTAACTCATGCATTCCACATTCAGAAGAGTTGTCCAAATTGTCATCTCGCTGAGCAAGAAAAGTATTCATTGATTATTATTCATTGAAAAAATGTGAAAGAAAAAAATATATTTTGAGTAGGATGCAGAAAACACTTGCATTACGAGTATCATCTCATTGATACATGATAGGTTCAATGCCTGATATTTAATATCAAGTCATAGGAGTTGTTTGTATTTCACAGAGAATGTACACATCCGATAAATTTCAGCCTTTTTTCTGCTGTATATGTACAATGTGTTATTTTGTAAGAAACTGCTTGGCATAGGATTGCATAAATTTGGAAAATGGCAGAGTATTGTATAAATTTTAAAAAACCTATCAATGTCTAGATTTATTGAATCATCCGATAAAAAAATTAATTTAATTATAAGATTGAATAATCCCCAATGTTTTTGTTATTCTTTCTTATGCCTTGGAAATAAGAGCAGGCTAATGCCGCTGTCCAGGCAAAATTTCCCTCATTGCACACTGCATGGTGTTTGCCCGTCCTCAGTTAGCCCATATAGGTGCAGAAAAGAAGGACGTAAAACTCCAATCATTTCATTTCATTTGCCTTGAAATAAGTCAGAAACTGAAAATGTATTAAATAAATCACCCAATGTTATTTTGAGATGTGAGATATTGATATGGATATATCCATAGAGAAATATTAATTATAATAACTACTCCATGATTCATCACTAATTACTCCATTATTTATTCATCCAATATTTTTTATTACATTTGACATGAAATGGAGAGATTTAGAGAAAAAGAAATTAGAGGATAATTTTCTTCCTAAATGCTGAAATTTGACCATCCCATTGGAAGTATTATTTGTATGAATGCGGGACAGGTGTTAATCCCCTGATATGCTAATTAGCTGTAGGTGATGTAGAGAGCTGTCAGTGCTTAAATCTTCAACAGATCTGCCAGGCCGTCTGCACAGTTTTTTTTATCAAAGGTTTTATTTTGAAGTAAGATGTAGTGTGGTAGAGGTGATATAAATAAAAACATTTCTAGTAGTTTCAATGTAACGTCTTTACCTCTGGTATCTATCAAATTAAACTTTATAAAAACACATAAAACAAGTTTTTATACACAGGTATTGATACAATTTTTATAACAGAAGATACCTCTCTTCTTAATGTCAAATGTGAATCAAATGCAAGGATAATTTGCAGCAGAATTTATACTTTTTAAATGCGATGGTATACAACAATACACTTGCATATAAATATTACAAAATATCTTAACTTTGAGTTTAATTGTTCAAATCCAAATATTAAGGTTTCGATCTGTCTAAAAATAAAAGCAGACATTGCTGAAATAATAACCGATCATTCTGTTTAACTGATCAAAAAGGTTTGAATATTGGTAAAGATATATGAATAAGATGAGTAATAAATTTGTAGCAAAATCATTAAGAGCTACCCAGTTTTAAACTTAAAATCAAATTTAATTATGATCAAGTTCAAAACATTTTTATTTTTAGTATAAAAGAAACGTGAGAGTGAGATTTATCTATAAGTTCTCATTCTATCTTAATTTAACATTCTAAGTTTGAATTCCCAAGAGACATTTCATGTTATGTTGTGATAAAGGTCAATTCTGATATTTCATGGAAACTCGTGAAAATGTATCAAAGTGACAATATAAGAAGTTATTCTAAAAGCACAGTATAATAGACTTACATTTACGATGTGAAAAACTCCACTTTGATTTTTCATTAAATGATAGTATCTATATATTACACTTGTCACGTATAACATTAGATATATAAACCTTCAAACTTATCTCTTTAAAACACTATCATTTTATTATTCATTTCTTTTAGACAATTTCCCTCTTTTCTTTCATCATGTATAAAATAAAGAAAGAAATTTAAATGTCACCACACAGTAATGGGTGTTTAATTGCAAGAGACGGAACATTTGTAAGAGTGATTTCTTGTCTAATGAAGTAAACTTGAGAAAAAGACTAGAAATGTCTTCAAGGAATGGTTGTTTTTAATGCTTTCTATTGTCATCAGTTCTGAAATAAAGATGTTGTAGGAGAAAAAAACTATTTCGGAACAAAACTGTTGTGGGATAACAAAACTATTTGTCGGAACCAATCAAATCTCACTAATACCAGGGAAGTGTTTATTAAATTATTAATTATCGAGGGCGTCAATAAAAACAAATGACTAGAAATTGTCTCCATATTTTGATATTTTTGACATTAGAGTATTGGCCTTCACACATTTTTATATCCACAATAATCCATGCCCTCTTTGTAAACAATAGATACATGATGGTGGACATGATATATGATATGATTTTTGATATTGAAATGATGACAATATAATGATGAATTAAAGACAATGGTTTAATTATTATTGTTCATCTTTAATACTTCACAACTCTCCCTTATTGTTACAATAAGATATCATTTACTACTATAATAGTCATAGTATTCTCTTAGGAATAAGGATTAAGATATGATTTTTTGAGATCTGACTAATGCCTCTGGAGTATTGGTAAGTGAGCAATATTAGCCTCACAATAGTCTCAGTAGGGCTGTAGGATCATATAGGCCACTTAAGCACAAATGAAGTTTGGTTAGCAACTATATGTCAAGTGTTATTCAACACATCTACTCATCTGACAAATTGAATACTAATTTAGGAATATATAGAGGTATAAGGGTCATGTTCACCATCCTTTAGTCCAATCAACCCTTAATCTCAGAAACTATATTTTACCTCAGCTTATCAGTAAAATTGTTCTTAACTCTTCTTCAAAATTTAAGCCTTTAAATCCATGTGAACCCATAATTATTTTTGATGGGATTCTTCAATTTTCATACATTTCTAGTACTTCTGAACTGAAGGGCTATTTACATGCATACACGATTAAAATCAGCTATCATAATTACCAACCATCTCGCTTTAAAACTAAATGAAATGTCAAGTTAACAGCTTTTAGAATGGTTGGAATGGATTGCAACAGTTTCATGCACCATGTACTGTCAACAAGTTCAGATTCTTGTATATTGATACACATAATACCTTAGTGCAGTTTCCGTTACATCATTTTACTAAAGAGAAACCATGTAAAACAAACATTGTTCATCACATAGTTTGATTAAAGATGAGAGAAAAAAATATTAAAATAAAAAGTAAAAGTAGAGTTTGTGGGTGTAATACTATAGGAGATATTAAATTGTCAAAGAAAAAATGGTTGATTGAAGTACGATTTGTGATTAATAACGCTAAAGTATGTTTACTTACTGTTGCCAATGTAATTTCCTCCGTGGAATCTAAAGAAAACAAACAATATGATATTATTGTCAACAATTGTAGAAGATATTACAATTGGAATCTATGATAGAGAGGAATACTTTCTTGACATTACATTGATATTACTTGTAATGGATTGAACCTTTTTACTCATGTCTAACCTCTGACTTAAATCTATATTTTATCAATCTCTTACTATGTTCTAGTGTGTACTTTATTTCTTCTCAGCAACCAAAACTTCAGACAGGACCATTTCACATAGATACTTTCACATTAGGGATTTATTTATATTGATGAAATTTATCTCAATTTACTAATAACATGCAAATTCATCAGTGAATTTATGAAACCACTATTCACTTAGCTATACCACCCTTTCTGATGTAAATATAAGGCTTGTTGATTTGATACTCTTGTTAATCTGATGACCCAATGGTTCAACATTAAAAAGACTTGATGACTTCAAATTTTTAACTTGAAAATCAGGATTGAGAATTGAAAATCAGACTTTGGGTTGGAAATCAGGATTGAGAATTGAAAATCAGACTTGGGTTGGAAATCAGGATTGAGAATTTGGAAATAAGACATCATGTTGATTGGAAATTAAGAATGGAAAACCAGAGTTCTTGATTAAAAAAAATCAGACTCATGTTAATCTAATGACCCCAGTGGTTCAAGGAAATAAATATTTTCTGACTTGAAATTTTTAAATTGAAACTCAGTTACAAATAGCTTTATTACCCATATGATAAATGTCATATTTATAAAATTATAATTCTATTCTCGTACACATGCTGTTATAATTAGAGTTGACATGATAGATCCTACCAGGAAACAAATAGGCTGTGCACTCGAAAATCAAACTGATCATTAAAAAGAACAGGAAAAGGAAGGAAGGAAGGCTTTTATATTGGTCTAAAAATATTGTTAGCATTTATGATATCATGTAACCTATATCATAACCATAGAAATATTCAAATATTAAACATAGGCTTGCGGCAAGTCTCGCAAGCGTATACGCCCACCAGCAGCTTGATAAAGAGGTAAATGTGAACACCAAAACAAACGCGATATCAGAGTTTTATGCGATAAAAATTTTCGCATCGTCATTAAATTCAATAGTGCACATATTCATAATGATATTGAAACACATACAAAATATCTAAAGGATCCATGGAGAATTGTAGCCTGTAGAGTGAGCACGAGAAAAAAAAAAACGCGATATCTCGAAAGAAAATCATCGAATCATCACCAAATTCAATAGTGCACATCTTCATAATAATATTGACACACATACTAATTATCAAAAGGATCCATGAAAAATTCTAGCATGTAGAGTGAGCACGAGCAAAAAAAACAAACGCGATATCTCGAAAGAAAATCATCGAATCATCACCAAATTCAATGGTGCACATCTTCATAATAATATTGACACACATACAAATTATCAAAAGGATCCATGAAAAATTCTAGCCTGTAGAGTGAGCACGAGCAAAAAAAACAAACGCGATATCTCGAAAGAAAATCATCGAATCATCACCAAATTCAATAGTGCACATCTTCATAATAATATTGACACACATACAAATTATCAAAAGGATCCATGAAAAATTCTAGCCTGTAGAGTGAGCACGAGCCAAAAAAACGAACGCGATATCAGAGTTTTACGCGATATCTCGGAAGAAAATCATTGATTCATCACCAAATTCAATGGTGCACATCTTCATAATAATATTGACACACATACAAAATATCAAAAGGATCCATGTAGAATTCTAGCCTGTAGAGTGAGCACGAGCAAAAAAACGAACGCGATATCAGAGTTGTACGCGATATCTCGGAAGAAAATCATCGAATCATCACCAAATTCAATAGTGCACATCTTCATAATAATATTGACACACATACAAAATATCAAAAGGATCCATAAAGAATTGTTGCTTGTAAAGTGAGCACGAGCAAAAAAACAAACGCGATATCAGAGTTTTACGCGATATCTCGGAAGAAAATCATCGAATCATCACCAAATTCAATAGTGCACATCTTCATAATAATATTGACACACATACAAAATATCAAAAGGATCCATAAAGAATTGTTGCCTGTAGAGTGAGCACGAGCAAAAAAACAAACGCGATATCAGAGTTTTACGCGATATCTCGGAAGAAAATCATCGAATCATCACCAAATTCAATAGTGCACATCTTCATAATGATATTGACACACATACAAAATATCAAAAGGATCCATGAAGAATTGTAGTCTGTAGAGTGAGCACGAGGTAAATGTGAACGGACGGACGGACCGACGGACCGACGTAACCACAATATACGCCCATACTATCGTGTGGGCGTATAAAAACATGGACAATATATATAAACAAAGGAATGGTAAAATAATCAAATTTCTTATTCATTACACAACTATAAATGTCAAAATCTCATGTTGTAATGAAATAAAGGTGAAATAGACAGATTCTATAAATGTCATCCACCAACCTAAATCCAGTAATACCAATCCCATCTGAATTCAGCTCTCAAATGTCACTTTAGACAATTCTAAATGTGTAAAAATAGTTTAAATATGTTTCGAGATTTTGTTAAATGTGGTATTAAAATCAAAGATAATTGTATAAAGTTGTCTAACTTTAATAATTTTGCTGACATATTTCCAAAATTTGAAAAATTTCCTCATGCACTTCATTCGCATGTGTCATATATTAAAATCGTGTTAGTACTGACTCAACTTGTTGAAATATTCTAAACAGGGTAGAATATACAAAACTTTCAAAATTCTTTTTTTGATTGTGTTATTTCCTTTCAGGAACAACATGTTAAAATAACTTTATGTCTCAAACATAATATAACTTTATTTCACATTTCATGGAAATGAAACGAAATGAAATTTTACATCCTTTATTTCAGCACCTTATTGGATTGTCATAGTATAGTTTGATGTGCACAATTTTGACACATAATCCTTCTATTTGATTGGGTAAATGAATCAGTTATTTTTCAAAATGATTTTATGCCCTAACATTAAAAGAGAAAACCAGGGGCCTTATTCTTGAAAACTTAACTTAAATAAAAAATCCCGATTTTAAGAAATACGGTAATATGATTGGATAATAAGACTAAAATAAAATCATCTTAAGTTAAGTTTTTGAGAATAAGGTCCCATGTTATAAAGCAAAACTATGTTGGAATCAAAAAAAGCTACTGTAAAATAAAGTTTCATAAGCATAATTGTTTGATTAAGAGAGACCAAAACTATTTTAGTGCAAAAAGGAAATTCTATACCATGAAAAAGTTCAGGACATTATTAATTTGTTGACAACACAAGTATAGGGTATGAATATAGTCAATTTTAACAAGAGATGTGTGTGTTTTATTCTTGTTGAAAAAGACAATGAAAACTAGAGTTGTAAATATCAAATATCTTACCTCTCATTTATTATCTTGTCAACCCCCCAAATACATAAACCCCAAATATTTTATACTTTAAATTCTTCAGAAAATAGATCTTTATTTTCTAATTATCAGTTTTAAATCTAAGAGATTTTAGAACAATCAATCTGAAACTTTGATAGATTTCAACAGATGTCTTTTTTTCCAATTCTAGATTAAGATTTTCTGACATTTTCTAAATCTATGTTTCAATCAAGAAGTTTATCAGTTGATCTAGAAGATCTCCGGTTGATGATATCTAGTGTGATTTATCAACCAACTGGGATATTTTCCACCAATATTTATAGCACCAGATGCACAATAATTTAAGTTATAATAAGTTTAAGCATATAAGTTAATACAATGCATATCAGTCTGTGGATACTATCACCACATAAGCTTTGCTGTTGGTCTGAAATTCAGTGGAGGCTGCCATGATTTTTTTAAACCTTGTCAATTTTTCAGCAAGACTTTTATTATAATGTATTCTCAAAAGCAATAATAACTTGTAACTGAAATAATACAGAAAGATTCAAGGTCATTTTTCATCAATGAATTGACAGTTTTTATACAGAAATGTATCAAGGTTCAAATGGCAAAGCTACAATATTCAGATTGCCTCAATTTACTTGTTAGAAATCAATTGTGATTACATGATTTTCTTCTGTTTTTCAGCTTATTTTAGTGAAAGGTATTGGTTTTTATTATTGCTTCTGTCAACTTTGATATGTCAAAACATGAATTTTATTATACCATATTGTACTTTTTGCTGAATTATATCAGATATTTCAAGTGTCAAAAAAAGATGTAGAAATCTTTAACTTGAAAATCCTTGACTCTACAGCACTTACTGCGGATAAAATGACAAAAATTTATGAAGTTAATTCTGATATCAATAGGTGGAAGAAATTATTTTATTATCTTTAAACATATCACAATTCATTGGACTTCTAATCCACTAAAATCTCTACAAATTATACTTGCATCATTTGATAAGACATAATAATCATGCTCTTGTAATCATAAATATTTGCAAAGTTGAGCTATGAATCTAAGGTCCTACTCGTTTACACCCAATCTGAAACTGTATTCCGAATCTGTGTCATTTGGTTACAATTTCGAATCTGTGAATCTGCCTCGTAGGCCAGATTCGACGGATACAATTTGATGTCATTTAGCGGAAACACTATTAGTCAAATACAAAATTTTTACAAAATTAACCTCGTTTTGGATTTTTATAAATTCCACTCGTTTACAAGACGAATCTGATATACCAAACCAGTTTCGGATTCTTTGAAATCTTGCAGGGCCTAAGAATAGTATATTATTGATATATTTTTGAACAGTGTACATGTATTGCATTCCAAATATTGAAGAGAGTTTTAGAATGTGCCAATCTGCTACTACCAGCTAATATAATGGTATTAAACAAAATGGTAATTCAGGGAAGAAATTGATCTTAACCACTCAATCTAAATAGTATCATTGAGCATTAAATTGATGAAGCATTTAATACATGTCAAGTTTACTTTACAACAAGCAATTGAAATGGCAGTGAGAGTATCACACTTCAATCAAACTTCAATAGTCCTAAACATTCTGATCTTTATATTAAATTTACAAATAATGATAGGAACATTGATTAACCCTGTAGAATAGGGTGTTCTAATGGTCTGAAAAGTCCTGATATCCTATCTCTTAACATATCATATCAGGCCTTGTCTCAATTAATTTTTGTAAAGGACCAAATGCATTTTCTGAAAAAAAAAAGGGGCCTTATAAAGCTTAGCTAGCATAGTGATCATAGCATTTTAACGGAGAGGATCACTCTCGCGGGGCCATTCTGAAGGGTGTCATGGGATTGTACTATATTAACCATTTTTTAAAAGATAGTGGACCACGGCCATATACGCCTAATGAAAACGTCGAAAAAGGAAAAAATTTAATCAGGAGAAAAATAAACTTTCTCAAACCTTTCGATTTAGGTCCAATAACATCCATTTTAAGTTTCATCAAAATCGGTTGAAAACTAAGAGAGTAATAGCATATTTAAGATTTGGGGCAAGGGCAATAACTCTGCTTGTAACTATCGAAAATAGCTCAAATTCGAACTTGATCTTCATTTTCTGAATATATATACACAGATCAAATTTCATTTGATTCCGTCGAAAACTCTAGTTTTTAGAGCATTTACAAGGAAATGTTGATGGACGGACCGACGGATTTGGGGCAAGGGCAATAACTCTGCTTCTAACGATCGAAAATAGCTCAAATTCGAACTTGATCTTCGTTTTATGCATATGTATACACATATCAAATTTCATTTGATTCCGTCAAAAACTCTAGTTTTTAGAGCGTTTACGAGCATATGTTGACGGACGGACCGACGGACGGACGGACGGACAGGGGTGACTACAATATACGTCCTCATAGAGAGATGAGGGCGTATAAAAACGAATGGTATTTAATCTTAGCAGAGTGTATCAGATTATAATAGCAAGTTGATAACAGCAATATTGTCACCACTGTTATCTAAGCCAAATATCTTTCTTCATATTAGCACAAAAAAAAATTACAAAGATATTTATTCTTTTGTTAAGGGATTGTAAAGAGGTTTTCTAAATTTTTGTATGTTTATCGAGCACACTTTTAGCTGCAATTTGTATCATTTAAATTTTCAATCAGATGTCTGTGGTTCCTGCAATTCCACTTAAACTATGTGTTTCACACCCACAAAGGTCTTCCGTGACAAGCAAATTTTGCAGGAGGGACATTATCAGACACTTAGTTTAAGAGAAATTATTGAAACCACATAAGTTTGATCTGGAACTACTGATTGAAAATTAGAATGGTGAAAAATGATAGCAGCGTCCCTGATATACATTAGCGATTTTGAAAACTCTTACAATCCCTTTAAGCAGAATATTTCAGATTATTATAGTAACAAGGTTGTTAAAACTACTTCATAAAGAGATAAATCAACAGCACTTTCTAGTCACAGGTCATAACCTGTTTAAGTGATTGATTCAATATATAAATAGTTAAATTGAATAGAACAAGATAATTATCAATATATTTATTGACTAGGTCAATATTAAACTTGAATATAAGAGAAATCTCAAGAGCAAGAGATAACTTTATCAAACCTCCACACATCAAAGGACTGATATTGGTATGAAGTGAGTGAGTGACTAAAACATTTTAATTTTACAAACTGCAATTTATCTGTGGTAATGAAATGTAATATTGTATAAGGAATGATGGCACCACTTGCATTTTATATTTTGGTAAATACTTATAATCAATTTATACATTGAAGAGATTGTAAAGATGTTTTCTAAATTTCTCACAAATCTTTGAAATATGCTTGTATCACATAAGACCTTCACGACTTCCACAAACACTTAGTTTAAATGAAATAGTTGGAACCACAGATGTTTGATTGAAAATTGGAAAGGTGCAAATTGATGCTTTCAGTGTCCTCGATACACATACATATTTTTTAGAAAAAGTCCTTATCAAGATATCACAGAATGCAGAGAATAATTATGCTTATTCCAGATCAAGAAGAATTGCTTAATACATGATGAAAGAAATATCAGTACCAACCCTAAAAGTCAAGCATCAGCACTGTACTGATGAGGCCCAGGTCGATACAGTACTGCAGTTAAATTTAAGTAATATAAGAAAAATAACTATATAGTAAGAATATGAGAAAATTTTAACAATGATGGTCAGGACAGAAATCGAAACTCTCTACAATTAACATTTTGACGTAATTGTGACATTTTTATTCTAATATATATTTTAGGTTCTATAACACAGTGGTTAGAGCATCGTTCTTAACAAACATGACGTCATTTGCTTGGATACGAGGAAATGGTGGTAGTTATGATTGAGAGTTCGGTTCATGATCAGGGTGTGAAAGTCCGATGACCTTGAATAAGTCATCTTCACTCATAATTATTCCAGTCCACCCAGCTGTAAATGGGTACGGATAATCCGGGAAAGATCAATGCCAAGAGGTTTGGCCAAGGACCAGCTGCGAGAAAGGATCCGCACGGAACCTAAGTTGTTATCCTTGTAAAATATAGATGTTTCTTTCTTTTTTTTTATCTTAAAACTTGTCACAAATTGAGGATTAAAATATGGTTTATTAAGAGAATATAATTATCCAATTGCTATCTTATATATACAATAACTTTCTGTAATCTTTATGTTAATGTTAATATGCTTTGGCAGAAAATCATAAAACAAAATGTTTTCCTCTATGGAATAAAAGATAAATTTATTACAATTCTAAAAATACAGATGACATTTAGACCAAAAAAAATCTGAAATCTGTAAAATATTTCCATTCACTAGTTTAAAAATGTCCAGTGCAGTATTTCGCTTTGATTTTTCAGTTTTGAATCAATCAAAAAAATGTCTATTGATCATAGATGAAAAGAAAATTTATAAAACCTAAGTTATATATTGAAGTGGGCATTACATCAAGTAATTTAAAAACTGAAAAAAGAACATTAAAATCATAATAGCTTTTATAATATCAAGTGCTGGAGTAAGTTCACTGTGACTTGCAGGTGCAATATCAACCAGCTGCTGGTATAAAATAATACATATCATAATGAATTATTCAGTATTTAATATTAATAATTATTATCATGTTCAAACAGATATGCATGATTGCATCACTTAGATACATTTCTAAAAATAAAAATCTTAGGTTTGATCCTAGCTTTATAATTGAAGTATTGGAGACAGTGGTATATCAAGCTGGTACCTACACATTTTTTTTTTTGTGTGTGAAATATATGTATATTTTCATTTGATTACCGTACATTTCTGGGACCTGTTTATCAAATAGTCTAAAATTAAAAAATTGTCGTAAATGTGGAATTATTCATTGCAAAATGCAGAACTTTCGACAAAATTAATCGTAAAATTGTTTGAGGAACAAGGGCCTTGACCAGTTTGATCAGAACTAACAAGGTTATTTCCAAAAGGTCTAAAGCTATTATAATGAAAAGCACAATATTATTAAAATGACTGTGCATTGTCTCTTGACCACATTCAGATCAGAAATGAATTTTTAAATTTTCACTTCAAAAATATTCAAAAACTATAATTAAGGTTTGATAATTAAACATGTGACATAAAATACCTGTTAAACGACCAAATTTCATTGTGAAAATTCTTTTCTTGAAATTTTCATCAAAGACAGTCCAATACAAAACAGGTTGGCAAAATAAAATTGTGAAAATGTCGTGGCTGAACAGTATTGGCTACAATCGGATAATCTGCAAAACACATTAACATATTAAATGTTTTATAAACTTATTTTGCTGAAGTGTGATGATTTTTTAATGAAGTAAATTTTAACTCTGTACACGTTAAGACATAAAGTTTAATTAAGACAGTTCTAATGCATCATATTCATCATAAAATGTGTCTTACATTAATGCAATTTAATATTATTTATACCTTTTCTGTTTTTTGTGCATCATGAATACATAGGTTTTTGCTTCTTTTTTTAATAACACATTTAAAAATACATGACAAGGTCGTAATATATCACGTAATACAAAACAAGTAGGTACATTGTACAAAACAATACAGATACATTACATGCAAAATATATTGCAAATCAAATCAACAAGAAGGTTTGTTACTCTCCTTGGCTCATACATTGTTGAGCACTCTATCAGGAGTGTACCAGAGTATAGCTAGATGCGTAACTCACAAGTTTGCACTGATGTGGCCCATAAGTTCTGTTTGCAGTTTAAAAATAAGTCGACCAGTTATTTTTTACATCCCTTTTCTTACTGTTAACCCAATGTTACTCCGAATGATCCCTTCATATTTTTACCTTTACATGTGGACAAAATTGCAAAAACATGCATACATGTCATGCAGTGGAAATCTTATGATACAGGCTAAATGCATTAAAAAGTGCAATTTAACAATATACAAGTCTCTAAAGAGTAAGCTGAAAAGGAACAAAACAAATTCAACATGTGATGATCAAATTTCTGGCTACAGACAAAGTTTAATATGTGTATATTTGATTAAACAACTTGGTCTATAGAATCTGTATAAATATATTCTCAAACATTTGTAGGCTAGGTTCTGAAGCAGGTATTTTGCCTTAGTTAAAACAATAAACTATATACAGGTGAAACATTTCAACTGTAAATCTTGACATATTTCAACCAGATTTTTTAGATGAGTACCATACCTTTATCATAGTACTATATAGTATATCTTATTACTTTTCATATATGTAGATTATTTTTTCCATTATTTGAATATAAACTTAATTCACTAATAAAATTTCTATAAATTTTCAACCTTAGTTTTGTTTTCAGTATGCATCAGATCATGTTCCTTTAGCAACGGCTATCATTTCATTTCATTTCATTACATTAATCCGTTGCTATCATGATAAGGTTTTCTCGTCATTAACTTTGATTGGTCGAACGATTATTGTCGACCAGTTATATTCATTGCAACAAATTATTGCAGGAAAACTTTCGAATGACCAGACGTCAAATTTCTTGTAGCAAATTTACCTTGTGATAATCGAGTCTCAACGGTCATAAATTGAATGTGACGTATAGTGTTTTTTAAACGAGGTTATTAGTTGATAATGAAGAGAAAACCCTGTCAATCCAGCAAAGGTAGATAATGCAAATGTCTAACGTTGCTGAAGGAACATGGCATCAGATGTTCTCTTGCAGATGTCAATATATTATGATGCACATGTACACTCTCATTGTTTCAACAGGAAGTTTATATTATTGAATAATATATAAGATTTTCTGGTATTTATAAATAGTTACAGGTTTACAAAATATGGTTTTATCAATTTCATTCCCTAGGAATCATTATATTGTTAAAGGTTTGAACTTCCAACATTTTTAGAACCAATGCTTATTTGTCAAAGCATATTTTCCTGATTCAGGCAAGAATTACCGGTAACAATTTTCTAAGAAAAACAAAAATATAATTTTATAAGCGAACACAATCAAGTTCGTACATGAACTCCAATGCAATGTGAATTCTATTTTGGTTTGTTTCAGAATGATTGTAAAATAATTTCTTGTGTTTCAATTGTTTTCTGTGCTAATTTTCTATCTAATATGTAGCTGGTATTCTGTACTGTATGATATAAACAAACAATGTCAGTAAGATTATAGTGAACTAGGTAAGGTAACCTATATAGAATGGAATGACAATATGGGGTGGTATCAAATGGAACTCCACATACTTCAGATGACAATATAAAGAAAGCACCTGTCTAACCTAGTCTATAGATGATGTTAACAGGGTCAAGTCTACCTACTGACATGAAAAGCATTTGATCTGAGCCTCAACACAAATAAAATAACAATAGGTGGTAAAGAAAGAATTGACCTTAACATATGATGACAGGTATTTTGACTAGGAGGCTCTTTCTTTCATCATCTTGTGTGGTGCACACTATTACAGTAGTCTATGTTATGGTTTAGATTGCATCATATCTGCTGCTACAGGCAAGCATTCAACAAACTTTGCTGTCTGCATAGAAAAATATATCTTTCCAAACAAGTTTCACACATACACAGCAACGTTTAAATCCACAGTCAGACTGTTCTTTTTGTGGACTGTCTTTAGAGTTTGTTTACTTTGATTTATGTTCATGTCAAAAAGTTGCAAGTATTGTTTGTATTTTCATTTTGCATAAATCCAATTCACCTTTTGCCACATCCTGTGCTCCTGGCAATAAAAATATATTCTTGATAATATATAACGACACTATCAGAAATGCCATTTGAGAAAAATGGAGTGTTTTGGAATGGTGACATCATATTTAGTTATTCATACTAAGACTAGAAAACATTTTACAACAATATACTTGGAGAGACTACAGTCTGGACAGCCAGGACTCACCCTTGCATGCATTCTGCTCAACCTTCGTCATTATTCGAGACTATGTTCGATACTATATACTAGGCGATAGGCGGCCATCTTGCCCGGTATTTGGGCAGGAAAAGGCAACTCTTGTTTTAAGGTTGATTTTGATTGGCTGTTTTTTCCGCGAAAGATGATGATACACTAGAATAATTGTGATTTGCTGAACTATAATGTCTAGTTCCGAAGTTGATACGATTGCCTTGCATGAGGATTAATTCAAGGCCTGGGTAATCAAAACCAGAGAATGAGTAGTGGGTGTGAGTTTTTTCAATGTTAAAATAAGTTGAATGGTGGAGTTTCTAGAATTAGATTTAACGCCTTCAATTCCATGTAGATTTCAATTTGAAAAGAAAGTGAACAATTAACAGAAAATCATTGCAATCAACTCTCAATGGAATGTAAAAATTATAACACAGACAATTTCCTTTGGAAGATGTTTAATGCTAATCAATTTCCTCCAGAATATATACTTATCTTAAAATGATGGCATGAGAAAAGTCTATGTTATCAATGTTCTTGTCATTTTTATACATAAACATTCTGATAAAAATATGCACTGCAGTTGTTGTATAATATTTTCATCATCTTTCTTCAATTAATAAAATATGGCGGGGACAAATCTGACATAAAGGTTCATTTTGACATACATACCATTTAAAATGGAACCAGACTTTAGACACCTATCATATACATATTTCAATATATAATACAATATATAATACAATATATAATACAATATATAATACAATAATAACAATATGACAAACTCACAGATCAACTTATTGTATATTATTTATTACATCTTGACATACAAGTGAAAACAATCATCTGAAAATACCACCTACATATTTGTGGCTGTATTTGCTGCTCTTTTCAACTAACCTTGGTAGCATTACAATGTGATAAGTATACAGTTTACAAATTGCCTGATTTACATTATGTGAAGTAATAAAATGCTGATTACTTATGCATGCCAACACTACAACTGACCACAATATCTTCAGCTAACTGCTATGGGTTATGACAAAGATACTAGTTCACCAGTTTTTAAAAAGCATGCTTATAAAGGGATTGATAAAAGGTTTTCTAAATTTTTATGTCTATCAGGGACACTGACAGTATCAATTAAAACCATTCCAATTATCCATCAGTCTTTGATGACATCACACCTGAAATATGCTTGTATCACATGGGAATAGTATAAATTGATACCATCAGTGTCCCTGCTACACATACAAGATTTAGAAAACCTCTTTACAATCCCTTTAAAGTAATTGGTACACTAGTAAGTAAACTTTAAGTGCAGGGACTAAGAAAAGTTGAAATATATGTTGTCCAGATTATGACCAGATGTATTAGAGTGTATATTAGTATAAACACCTATAATATATTAGTTTTATAATATAATAACTCATTGTTAGTACTAATATCTACAGGTACCGTTATACCTCCCTCCTTCTACTGTCAATATATAACAAGTACAATGTCAGTACATAATGTATTTCAACGCAATTACTTGAACAATACGTATTACACCATTTCAGACAGTTCCTTCTTATATTTGGCATTACAATAGACTGATACCTTACAGTGAATATAAAAGTTGCATCCATCAACAATTCTATGGCTCTGCCCAGTTTTATATAATCTATTCAATATTAATTTGCTGATACCAATGATTTGCTGAACTATCATGTTGTTTCATTGTGCAGTTAGGATCATTATTACCTGTTAATTTCTCATGCAATTAGATTAACATGCTTATAAATAGAAGAAATGATTGTGAAAAAGTAATCTCCACTCATAATTCTAGTCAACCCAGCTGTAAATGGGTATGGATAATTTGGGAAAGATCAATGCCAAGAGGTTTGGCCAAGGATCAGATGGGAGAAAGGATCCTTATGGAACCTAAGTTGTTATCCTTGTAAAATATAGATTTTTCTGAGAGTTAGTTGACATAGAATTGCTTGACAACAATTTGGAGTTGGTAATTTCAGACTAATATTTGGCCTATAACTTTCTATGAAATCAACTACCAAAGATAGATATTGTGTAGGCTACTACTAGCTCTGCCCTTCAAAGGTACATGTTGATAGTCACTGAGCTTAACTAATAAGATGTAAGATATAGTCAAGTATTTCATGTAATTATTTTAACTAGGTCAAACCATCATTTCAAAGTAAAAGGTAAAATAATTACATTTTTAGTAAAGTGATTGAAATCTGTGGGTCTTTATTGAGCATGTGAAGTAGTTAACATTTTCAAATCTTTACCAGATTTACTACATCTTTCTTTAAGTGTCAGATGGAAAGATAGAACAACTCCTTAATGATCAGTCATTAAGAAATGAAAGCCCCCCATTTTGTCAAATTACAATTCACAGGAAGATGCATCAATTTACCAGAAGTCTGTCTTGTTGTCGGCTTAGATTTTTTCTCCTTCCTTTTCAAATTGAAATTTCACATGGTTTGTAGCAGCAGACAGTTTGTAGCAGTCTAGGACAGGAAAGCTATTAAATGAATTAAATTGAGAGCTGTTAACATCTGTTGCCAACTCATCTGTAAACTTAGATGTCAAATTCTTATTTTTAAATCTGAGAAAACCTCATTAAACTTACCTATTATATACTCTTTACAACTGTTTTAATTAAGACTTAAATACTTGATTAAACTTCACTTAAATTTCTAATAGTTTTTGTTTATAAAATATGGTTACTGGTATTATGGATACGATTCATCTAGTGTGGTAATGGAATGAGGTTGTCCGTTTTTTAATCAGTTGTATCAACATTTCTAATAATTGAGATACATCCGGGGACGATCAGATGGACAATGCCTTTAGGATCAATCTGTTCAATAAAATTCCTGTCAAAGTAAAAATATGAAAAAATAAATACACGAGAACGTGCAAAAAGTAGGTAAAAAGTCGATATAATGAGAGTAAATGTAGCTACGTTTCGGGACTAATCCCTTTATCAAGCAAAAAAAATTTAAATAAAAAATATTAAAAGGCGAGATAGGTCCTTTCCCTAAGAGAAACAACACTAATCTGACAAAAATAGGAAACTTAACTGGTTAGGTAATAAAAAAAAAAAATATATTTCAAGGGAGATAATCGGTATAAAAAAGAAAAGAAAGAAAAAATATAGGTCAAGGAAATGCGAAATGAATGTCAAGGGTAGATTAATTTAAATAGGAGAACTGTTTGTTCATCCCTGCAGGTGCTAAGGTTCCAAGGCGATGTATAATATTCATCTCGCAACGTTTTCGGTTAGACTCTCCTCCGTAGAGCTGGGCGACACCAGTAACTTTCACGTGTCCTATAGAATGACCCGGCAAGTTAAAATGAGCTGCAACGGGTATAATATTATTTTGTTTGATACTACGAAGGTGGGCTGAAAAACGTTCAGATAACTGACATCGTGTTTCGCCTATATAGATCATATTACATAAGGAGCAGATAATGGCATATACAATATTATGTGACATACAGGTGAAAGAGTGGCGAATATGGTAAGTGGATATAGGGCCATGAATAACATCGGTTTGGAAGACATGATTGCATGTATGACAGATACGACGACCACAACTAGATGTACCTAGAGGTGATGTGTTAGCAGATATTATGCGGCTTCTAACTAAATGATTGGAAAGACTTTTATCTTTACGAAAAGCAGTTATAGGTAAATGTTTGAAAATAGGTGTGAGACTAGGATCTGAACGAATAAGATGAAAGTTATTAATCAAAATATTACGGAGTTGTTGGTTGTGAGGATGGTAAGTAAGGACCAGTGGGACTCTTTCAGCAGCTTCAACCCTGAACGCAGGCGTAAGGGCATCCCTCCTAGTCAGACCAACGACCCTCTGAAGTGCTGTTTGAATAACTGAACCAGGATATCCTTGTACAGAAAAGAATGATGCCATTTCCTCAAGTTGTATTTGGAAATCATCGTCGTCGCTACAGATACGTCGAAGTCGGAGAAACTGAGAATAAGGTATGCTATTTTTAAGAGACGTTTGATGTGAGGAGGCATAATCGAGATATGAGTGGGAGTCAGTGTCTTTATAGAAGATAGTGGTAGATAATTTGTTTCCGGAAATACTGATTTTAATATCAAGGAATGTAGCTGAAACATCGGAAATATTATAAGTAAATTTGAATGCACTATGGGCTAGTGAAATAGCACTTACGAAGGCTTCCAGATCAGATTTAGAATTTGATGAAGCGCCCAAAATATCGTCAATGTAGCGCTTGTAGAGTTCGGGAACAGGGCCCTTGTATGAAGCGAAAAAGCACTCTTCCACATACCCGACAAAGAGACAAGCATAACTAGGTCCCATCTTAGTGCCCATTGCAACACCACCAACCTGTTCGAAAAACTGATCGTTGAAGCCAAATATGTTAAGGGTGAGTACCAACTCAGTTAGTCTAAGTATAACTGATTTAGGAATGCTAAGGTCAGACTGCTTATCTAAAAAGTACGAAATAGCCGTAAGACCATCCTTGTGGGGAATCGAAGTATAAAGGGATACAACGTCCATAGTGAGTAAGAATTTATTGACGGGGGGTGTTTGGAATGTGAAATCATTAAGCAGATGAAGAGTATGATTAGTGTCTTTAATATAAGATGGTAGAGAAATGTTGATCGGTTGGAAAATAGAATCAAGGAAGCTGGATATAAGAACAGTTGGACAAGAACAGGCTGAAACAATTGGGCGACCAGGGTTGTTGGTCTTGTGAATTTTAGGGAGAAGGTAAAACACAGCAGGAGACGATTCATCAGGGATGAGATTCTTAGCAGACGGGGGAAGATCTTTAGAATTAATTTTGTTATTAATATACCGATTCATAGCTGTAGTCTCTTTTTGGTAGATTTTAATAGAAGAAGGCTTATACGAGTCAATATTAGCAAGTTGACGAGTGGCTTCTTGGAGATAAAGATCCTTACGCCAAACGACAACCGCTCCTCCCTTATCAGCTCGCTTAATGACAATGTCTTCTCTATTCTTTAACGAGTGTAAACAGTCACGTTCATCTTTATTTAAATTAAAATGTTGAATAGGTTTAGGTTTAAAATTGTTGTAGTCTTTACGACATTGTAAAATATATAGATCTAGTGTAGGGAACTGTCCAGGTTTAGGTAAGAACAAAGATGAACTTTTTCGTAGATAATCAAAGGGATCAGAATCAAGTACTGGTGGAGAGGCTACAGCAGGTGAGTTAGGTAGAGTTGATGAGGATGGTGTAGGGGTATCGGTGGCAGAATTGTTATGATCAGTTTGAGTGAGAGAAGAGTGCTGTTCCTTAGCATACCAAAAGGCCTTAAGACGTAAACCTCTAAAATATTTCTCGACGTCGGAAGACTGTTGAAATTTATTAGGATAAGACTGCAAAGGAACAAAAGAGAGTCCTCTTCCCAAAACAGATCTTTCGAGAATAGTAAGTGGAAGATCACCAGGGATACTGATAACTTTATTAGGTGATTGTTGAGAAGGGTTATTAACGGGATTAGGAGATGGGTGCGGTACTAGTTTATGGAATTTGTCTAATTTATTATGATTGAGACGTTGAAATAATTGATGGTTCAAAATATGAACTGTAGTCCGTATCTGCAATGCGGATTTGTAATCACATAATGTGCGAATTTGATTTTTTACAGCATCAATGTTATGATTGATGGAATCAATTTTGAGTTGAATACAAATTGCATTAGAAGACATAAGTTTATTCGAGGCAGTTTCTAAGATACGAGTATTGCGTCTGTTCATGGAAAGGTCAGCATGATGTGTAGATGGAGAATGATTGAAAGATGAAGAGAAACCAGATGGTATAACATGAGCCCTAAGACATTTGTTGATAAAAAACAAGTTACTAGAAAGACGGGTTTTATGGAAAGTAAGTTTACCAAAATTAATTCCAAGTGATTGAGGAATTGAGTCAAGACAGAGTAGAGATTGACGAAGATCATTAAATAACAATGAATCAAATTTAGTATTAGTAGGCATAATGAAAGTGAAGAAAAATAAAACTATCGTCAATAGGTAGAAGAAGGACATAAAAAATAAAACGACGAATCGACTTGTAATATAGGAAAAAATAAATACACGAGAACGTGCAAAAAGTAGGTAAAAAGTCGATATAATGAGAGTAAATGTAGCTACGTTTCGGGACTAATCCCTTTATCAAGCGAAAAAAATTAAATAAAAAATATTAAAAGGCGAGATAGGTCCTTTCCCTAAGAGAAACAACACTAATCTGACAAAAATAGGAAACTTAACTGGTTAGGTAATAAAAAAAAAAAATTACCTAAAATTACCTAAACCTGGACAGTTCCCTACACTAGATCTATATATTTTACAATGTCGTAAAGACTACAACAATTTTAAACCTAAACCTATTCAACATTTTAATTTAAATAAAGATGAACGTGACTGTTTACACTCGTTAAAGAATAGAGAAGACATTGTCATTAAGCGAGCTGATAAGGGAGGAGCGGTTGTCGTTTGGCGTAAGGATCTTTATCTCCAAGAAGCCACTCGTCAACTTGCTAATATTGACTCGTATAAGCCTTCTTCTATTAAAATCTACCAAAAAGAGACTACAGCTATGAATCGGTATATTAATAACAAAATTAATTCTAAAGATCTTCCCCCGTCTGCTAAGAATCTCATCCCTGATGAATCGTCTCCTGCTGTGTTTTACCTTCTCCCTAAAATTCACAAGACCAACAACCCTGGTCGCCCAATTGTTTCAGCCTGTTCTTGTCCAACTGTTCTTATATCCAGCTTCCTTGATTCTATTTTCCAACCGATCAACATTTCTCTACCATCTTATATTAAAGACACTAATCATACTCTTCATCTGCTTAATGATTTCACATTCCAAACACCCCCCGTCAATAAATTCTTACTCACTATGGACGTTGTATCCCTTTATACTTCGATTCCCCACAAGGATGGTCTTACGGCTATTTCGTACTTTTTAGATAAGCAGTCTGACCTTAGCATTCCTAAATCAGTTATACTTAGACTAACTGAGTTGGTACTCACCCTTAACATATTTGGCTTCAACGATCAGTTTTTCGAACAGGTTGGTGGTGTTGCAATGGGCACTAAGATGGGACCTAGTTATGCTTGTCTCTTTGTCGGGTATGTGGAAGAGTGCTTTTTCGCTTCATACAAGGGCCCTGTTCCCGAACTCTACAAGCGCTACATTGACGATATTTTGGGCGCTTCATCAAATTCTAAATCTGATCTGGAAGCCTTCGTAAGTGCTATTTCACTAGCCCATAGTGCATTCAAATTTACTTATAATATTTCCGATGTTTCAGCTACATTCCTTGATATTAAAATCAGTATTTCCGGAAACAAATTATCTACCACTATCTTCTATAAAGACACTGACTCCCACTCATATCTCGATTATGCCTCCTCACATCAAACGTCTCTTAAAAATAGCATACCTTATTCTCAGTTTCTCCGACTTCGACGTATCTGTAGCGACGACGATGATTTCCAAATACAACTTGAGGAAATGGCATCATTCTTTTCTGTACAAGGATATCCTGGTTCAGTTATTCAAACAGCACTTCAGAGGGTCGTTGGTCTGACTAGGAGGGATGCCCTTACGCCTGCGTTCAGGGTTGAAGCTGCTGAAAGAGTCCCACTGGTCCTTACTTACCATCCTCACAACCAACAACTCCGTAATATTTTGATTAATAACTTTCATCTTATTCGTTCAGATCCTAGTCTCACACCTATTTTCAAACATTTACCTATAACTGCTTTTCGTAAAGATAAAAGTCTTTCCAATCATTTAGTTAGAAGCCGCATAATATCTGCTAACACATCACCTCTAGGTACATCTAGTTGTGGTCGTCGTATCTGTCATACATGCAATCATGTCTTCCAAACCGATGTTATTCATGGCCCTATATCCACTTACCATATTCGCCACTCTTTCACCTGTATGTCACATAACATTGTATATGCCATTATCTGCTCCTTATGTAATATGATCTATATAGGCGAAACACGATGTCAGTTATCTGAACGTTTTTCAGCCCACCTTCGTAGTATCAAACAAAATAATATTATACCCGTTGCAGCTCATTTTAACTTGCCGGGTCATTCTATAGGACACGTGAAAGTTACTGGTGTCGCCCAGCTCTACGGAGGAGAGTCTAACCGAAAACGTTGCGAGATGAATATTATACATCGCCTTGGAACCTTAGCACCTGCAGGGATGAACAAACAGTTCTCCTATTTAAATTAATCTACCCTTGACATTCATTTCGCATTTCCTTGACCTATATTTTTTCTTTCTTTTCTTTTTTATACCGATTATCTCCCTTGAAATATATTTTTTTTTTTTATTACCTAACCAGTTAAGTTTCCTATTTTTGTCAGATTAGTGTTGTTTCTCTTAGGGAAAGGACCTATCTCGCCTTTTAATATTTTTTATTTAATTTTTTTTGCTTGATAAAGGGATTAGTCCCGAAACGTAGCTACATTTACTCTCATTATATCGACTTTTTACCTACTTTTTGCACGTTCTCGTGTATTTATTTTTTCCTATATTACAAGTCGATTCGTCGTTTTATTTTTTATAAAAATATGAAAGTCAATCATACCCTTAAAATATTTAAGCACCAATGTAGATATTGACTATCAGACCCTTACAATATTAAGCACCTAAAGTAGACATTGACTATCAGACCCTTAAAATATTTAAGCACCAATGTAGACATTGACTATCAGACCCTTACAATATTAAGCACCTAAAGTAGACATTGACTATCAGACCCTTAAAATATTTAGCACCAATGTAGACATTGACTATCAGACCCTTAAAATATTTAAGCACCAATGTAGACATTGACTATCAGACCCTTTAAATATTAAGCACCACTGTAGACATTGACTATCAGACCCTTAAAATATTTAGCACCAATGTAGACATTGACTATCAGACCCTTAAAATATTAAGCACCAATGTAGACATTGACTATCAGACCCTTAAAATATTAAGCACCACTGTAGACATTGACTATCAGACCCTTTAAATATTTAAGCACTAATGTAGACATTGACTCCTTAAAATATTAAGCACCACTGTAGACATTGACTATCAGACCCTTTAAATATTTAAGCACTAATGTAGACATTGACTCCTTACAATATTAAGCACCAATGTAGACATTGACTATCAAACCCTTAAAATATGTGGACATTGACTATCAGACCCTTGAAATATTTTAGCACCAATGTAGACATTAACTATCAAACCCTTTAAAAAATAAGCACCAATGTAGACATTGACTATCAGACTCTTAAAATATTAAGCACCAATGTAGACATTGACTAGACAGTGCTCTGAAATCTAATTATTGGCAAACTTTCAGAGAGTAAAATAGAAATATCTATACATTACAATTCACAAAATTTCCAACATGTCAAATTACCATGATAATAATTAAAGCCAGAAAGTTAAATGACAACAACATCATTAAATCTAATGAGTTTTAAATACTTGAGATTATGTTTTTTCACGACAAAAAAAATATCCAGTAATATTTGGATGAGTAAAGTTTATGAGGAGTTTTATAGGATGTTTCGCCTCTTTAAAATTGTGGATGTAAATAAAGATAGAAGAAATATGTGTGAACAGCCGTTAAAGTTGCAAATTGTCGACACAAGATCAATGGTTTGATGTTTAAACCATGTTATTTCATCTACCTGAGTTAGACATTGAAAAATGAAGTTAAATGAAGCGGAGATGATTCAAAAGATTTTCTAGGATAAACCATGTTGGAGTATTTATGTGGTATGTAGTAAACTAGATGAGGCTGAACGTTCACCAATGTTTTACATCTTAAAATCATTTCAACTGGAACTGTTAAACTGAACAATAGTCAAAAAACATGGTGTTAAAATAGGTAGAGATACCTCTTACTTCTTGTACCATACATTTACATCATTTTATTACCTAAACAATGAATTTACCTGATTTTAAATGGCTCTATAAATCAGAGTGAATATATACAGTAAGATATCTTGACATATTTCATGGTAATAACACTAATATCATTGACAGATCTACATACAATCTTGTTACCAGATTAACAGATTTAAGAGGATTTATAATGCCATATATTACCAGGTACATGTATGTATATATCATACATAACAAGATGTTTACCTATATCTCTCATCACTTCCATAAAACTACTTCAACCAGGTAAATATAGCATTGATAATTGTCTTAACTTATAAACAAGCTGAATCTAGAAGTCATTTTGTTCAGTACATTGCCACAAAAGATATTCAAGTAGTGCATGTAACAAAAAAAAACCAAGATATTCCAGACAGGCATCAAGTGGCGTTTCTAGGAATCGCAGGGCCAGGTAGGTGGGAGGGGGGGCAGGGGCTACCAGCACCAAGTATCCGTATGTAACATTATACGAAATTTCAAAATGGGGAAGGACCCTCTGGCACACCCCACCCTGGTAGAAACGACACTGACTGGCATATGGCCCTAGTTTGGGCAAGATGTATACGTTGATCTGAATTCATTCAATAAACTTGGCAATGTATTTGAGCAACCATACAAATGAAAATCACAGAATGTGAAAAAGTCAGAGGATACCAACAAAATGCTAAACTTTGAAATAAATGTGAATCACCACTTTTAATAACTAAAGGTGTGAAACTGAAGTGATAAGGATAATTAAACCAATTTCCAGAACTAGTAAATATCTACCAGAATAACTGTATTTATTAGTTACCTACAACTATAATTTATATACAACACTATACCTGGATGGTCAGACAGTAAATAATTCTCAAGTTTAATCAATGTCAGATCTTACCATCCTAGCCCTATCATCAATTACAGTTATACATGTAGCATGTATCTACAGCTAGGATGGGAGAAAAGATGATACTGCAACTGCCAAACATTGACAAAAAAATCAGATAGGATAGGTTTACCTTGGTTTAAAATATGATGGGTCACAATTTCAATGATTTGAAATCTTTTGTAATAATCATTTTTCACATGATGCCCAACTAAGAGGCTTTGGTGACCCAGTGAGTTAGATGCTTGCTCACAGTTAACTTAAACTTCCAGAGTTCAATTCCTTCTTGGGTCAAGATGATACATTTTGATTTTTCAACCCGGTTATGCAGGTCTCAGGTGTGGACTTGGAAAAAGCATCTATTCATATTTGGATGGAACAGTAAACAGAGGTTGTGTGCTACAAGCTGTGCACTTTGAAGATCCCCCGACAGCTGGAAATTGAAAATAAGAGTAGGCTAATGTCACTACCATGGCAAAATTACGCTCATCCTACTCTACCAATCCTTATAAAGCAAGATAGATATATATATATACAAAAGTAGCTTCAGTGATGTCATAAAACGTGTTAGTTTTAGTGGAATTGCAAGAACCACAGACATCTGAATGGAAATTGGAATGGCGCTAACTGGTGCTATCAGTGTCTCCGATACACATACAAAGTTTAGAAAACCTTTTTACAATCCCTTTAAGGCACTTTCAAACAGTAGTTTACCTCATTGATTATCTGTATCCAAGTTGAGTTTAAGTGAAGATATTGTTATAGGTTATCTACCTCATCCTATTTTCATTAGAATCTAATTGTTGTGGTGGTTGTTGACTATAAAATAATGATCTAGTGGTAGCCAAGTCTATTTACTACCAATAAAATATAATAGATGAGAATTTAATAGCTTCCTCAACATGACTGGATACACAAATTACTGTCAGCTATACTATAGTGATAAAATCACTACCAGTTCCAAATCTCATCAGACTAGACTAGATTATTGATACTTTTAGCTGTTTTCAGTCTGGAAATACAAAATTTCACACAAAGAATTATTGGTCCAATTGGATAAATGTAACTGTATCTCGGCACATTTCTATAAATTGGGTCCATCATTATTTCAGAAAATATGTTGGTGTGGCGTCAAACAGGGTATGCTTACTCTTTTAGACCTGATACCACTTTTCATTATGAAATATTTACTCATTTATTGATATACTTCCTCAAATGAAAAGTTCATTAGCAGCTACCAATGTATTGCCAATGTGTTAACATGGGTTTCGAGATTTGTTTTGCAGTTGGTTTGGATCGTTTGTGCTTGGATTTTACTATTTTAAGGTGTAGACATCTAAACAAGAAACCAAAATTATAGAAATTTCAGAAAAACTTGTTGTCTAAATATGAGAATAGACTTCTATACTGACTCACAAGATTAGAAAAATTAAATGCACCAGAACAAATAGGAGCATCATTTTAGCCATAAATACTTAAAATCTCCAATATTCATCAACCTCAATAAGATCTGAAAGCAATCAGTAAAATATAAAGCAAAAACTTGATGCCAGCACAAATACCCACTGTGAAACAAACAGTAAGATCAATGATGAGGTAATTAACAAATTAACCAAGTGTATTAAAATGGATGAATAAAAAAGATGAAAAGAGAAATGAATAGAGAGATCAATGATAATGTATATTTAACTATATATTTATACAGAATTAATAGACTGTACATAGTAATAATAATAATAATAACAGAATATTATAATGACTTTAACAGATGAACACAGTTTTAATATCATCTATATATCATACATCTTATACCTACATGTATGGACTTAAATATTCTTGAGAAATTAAAGATGGGGTTCTACTTATCTCAATGGAGTTGCATAGATATCATTAAAGTAGATTTTGATCACCTCTGTAGCATTTTATGCTTGATTGGGCAAGTTCACCATAAAGTCGACTACATATACCTTAGTTTTAGAAACCTAAATTATTTAAGCTAAGCTAATCATTAATAATGTTCACATATCTAACATAAACATATACAGAAATTGAAAGAATCCACCCTAAAAATGTTCTTCTAAGACCCATTTGGCTTTTTGATATAAGCCAATGTAACAGAATAAATGTATACAGTAATATATTGAAAATTAAATGAATAAGTGCACCTATCTTTAAATCTTTCTACCGAGTACAAATTTTATAGTCTTGAACTTATGGTTAACATTTACAGTTTATGATTCTTTTACAGTCAAAGTAGTTCATTAAAATAACTTCATCTTATGATTACCCATGCATAATTAATTTCTCACTGATGATTTACAAGTCCTGGTAATTTATGTCTTTAAGGATGTGTACAAGATAAAATTCACTGCAAGAACATAAACTTCAGAGTTCTATGTACTATGTATTCAAAACACAATTTGAGTTTCCAGTATCCTAGATGGCTGACTTTAATGTGTCTTTCCACTTGCAAATTGATGAACTGTAAGGGATTAGAAACTCATAACCTTACTTTTCGTGATTTTTGTGCCGAAGCTTATAGTTTACTTTCGTTTCATCAACCAAAACTCGTAAGACAAGCGAGAGGCTTTTTTAAACTGCTCATGCGCAATACCGATAAAATGATGATCTTGTATATCCCAAATTGTCTACAATGTGCAACTTTTCAATGTAAACACAGCGGGTTTGGCAATAAACTTTATAAGACAAAAGCAATTTGTAAAGAATATAAATATGTGATGACAGAGAAACAATAAAAAAGATATTGTCAGAGCTGTATTGATAATAAACAATATTAGTTCTAGTTATATGATAATTAATCATGCATATTGAACTAATGTATTTTACAACTGTATTATCATAATAAACAAAGTTTACATAGTTAAACTACTTTATATTAGCATGATATACTTATCACTGTAAACTGTTACTAAAGGAATTGTAAAGAGGCTTTTTTTGTTTTTACATATATTTAAGGGACACTCAAAGCATCAATTTGCATCATTCCAAATTTCATTCATACATCTGTGATTACAACAATTCCACTCAAATTCCACTTGATGACGTCACTTATATCAAAGGCCTTTTATGTGACATGACAAGCATATTTTGCAATAATGGCATTATAAAACAAACACTTAGACGAATTGCAGAAAACACAGACACATAAAAAAATTGTGAAAATCTAACATTATTTGAGCAAGTAAAAGAACTTATCTATAAATTCTTCTTTTTAAAATCTATGATTTCTTCGAATTTTTATACAGCAAGAGCAATTAAAGCCAATTCAAGAATTTTGTTTTATAAATTGACTACAATAATCTCTTTTATTGAAGTTCCTATATAAAGCATTGATTTCTGCTGTTAAGTCATGTTTCTAACTTAAAGGTTAAGATCTATTTCCAATGTAGGTGTTTTATGGCGCCATCATAATAATAATCATTCCAATGTATATCCTTTAAATGTAAATTTTGATATGGAATCCTTGAGTTCTGGTGATATTGGTATCCAATGATCATTAGACATGATAGAACTGCTCATTCCAAATTCTACTGAGATTTAATATTGATTGATAAGTTAGAATCCAACACAGCCGTAGAAACCAACACAGCCGTAAAAAGAGTTGTATTTTAAATAGCTTACGGTGCTAATCATTAACACTGGAGACATGATGACTAAATGATATCTAGATGACATTCTACTATTATTCTATAAAATAATAGAGAAATGGTAAAAACTGGTTGTTTTCATCACTGATTATTGAAATGTGATTTGTGTCTGAAATCAGGCAGAAAATATCTTCTGGTAACCACATCACTTGTCAATATCTGATCTTATATTCAATGAATATTATCATTGGACCAGAAGATATAAAGCCACTGTCTGTGTTTTATATTAAATGATATTATCATTTTGTAAGGTTCTGGTGGTTATTTTTGAATAATGAGCAGCAAATCAGTTTAAATTTTCATAAAAATACAGAAGAAAAGTTTCCGGAATTCAATGCACCAAAAAGGATAAATTGTCATAAATTAATGTGAAACCTTAACTCACAATACGTGTGATATACGGACTTCGGTGAATAAAACCATGAGCAAGTGTCTTTTGTCATACATCAAAATGCATTACAAATATTTTAATCTGTAGAAAAAAAACCAGTCGTAACATTTTAGGATTTGCCAAAAAAATCATCATTATTTGTATGTAAACTTAGTCAGAATAGGCCTTTAAAAAATTGTAGTTTGATTGTAAATCAAGTGTCAAAAGTAACATGGTTTGACTTTTGTTAAATGCGGTGTATTAATAATTGTATAGTAACAACCCGAGATTATCATACCTTACCTATATTATTACGCTACATTTGACAATTTTAATTGTGCGTATGATTAATTATAGGTGAAGTAGAAGACTATCTTATTATCTATTATTGTTGATTATAAACTACCTTGTATTCACTTGTCTGTTAAACATGTAATTTAACCTTTAAATATATAGTCAACCACTTTTTCAAATCTTTTTTTTAACACAACATTAACAGTTAAGTTAAGTTGCATACAAAATAATATAAACACTTAAACATTGGAGTTCAGATATCTAAAATTTAATTCTAATTTGACAACTAGTGCTTAAAAATGTGACATGACAATTTGAAAACTTTTACAAATAAATGATCAAACTGACATAAGTTTGCATTTATCATGAACATTTAAAGCTAAGTGGTGCATGCACCCAAGCTATGCTAACATCCAATTATCCTGCAACTCTTCTGCTAAAACAGCATGAAGGTACTACATTATTACAACTAATGTCTGCAACATTCTAATCGTGCTCTCAACATTTCAGCCCTCCCAATATCTAATAAAAAACTAACACATAAACACAAATTTACTGTGAAATATCCAGAGTATTGTTAGAGTACATAGACCATGTTTTTATAAGAATTGTTATGGTTCTGTGTGTCCTGAAATGAACTCAATGATCCAAGAAAGTTATTCTGTTTATGTGATTGCATGTTAACTAGAATCATTCTGGTACATAACACAGTATATTCATAAGTTTGGTTTATTTCTTTTATCATTTATTGTTAACACATTTATCATTGCCATATAATTATATATAAACACTATAATACAGCCTAGACTTATATTATAGCCTATTCTTTACATATAAAACAACAAGTATAATATGTAAATTATAGGGTATTCTTTGGAATCATGAATAAGTTCCAACTTATTTGTGAATTTTTTGGGATCATGAGTAAATTTCCAACAATTTAAAGGTTTTTTTGGGGGGGAATCATTCCTTAGCACCAACAACTGAAGATTTTATTTGGAATCATGAATTAGCACCAACAATTGAAGATTTTCTTTGGAATCATGAATTAGCACCAACAATTGAAGATTTTCTTTGGAATCGTGAATTAGCACCAACATTTGAAGTTTTTTTGTAGAATTATGAATTAGCACCAACAACTGAAGATTTTCTTTAGAATCATGAGTTAGAAGGTTTTATTTAGAATCATGAATTAGCACCAACAATTGAAGATTTTCTTTAGAATCATGAGTTAGCGCCAACAATTAAAGGTTTTCTTTAGAATCATGAGTTAGAAGGTTTTATTTAGAATCATGAATTAGCACCAACAATTGAAGATTTTCTTTGGAATCGTGAATAAGCACCAACAATTGAAGTTTTTTTTTAGAATCATGAATTAGCACCAACAACTGAAGATTTTCTTTAGAATCATGAGTTAGGTTTTATTTAGAATCATGAATTAGCACCAACAATTGAAGATTTTCTTTAGAATCATGAGTTAGCGCCAACAATTAAAGGTTTTCTTTAGAATCATGAGATAGAAGGTTTTATTTAGAATCATGAATTAGCACCAACAATTGAAGATTTTCTTTAGAATCATGAATTAGCACCAACAATTAAAAGTTTTCTTTAGAATCATGAGTTAGAAGGTTTTATTTAGAATCATGAATTAGCACCAACAATTGAAGATTTTCTATAGAATCATCAGTTAATTCTTATACTGTTTTTATCCTTCTGAATATTTGAATCGTTTGAAATTGAATGAACACAAATTTTCATTCCATATTTAATCCATGAGCAGTGAATAATATTTTTCAAGGAATCGCAAGTTTAAGTCGACGTGACTTAGTGTACTAGGACTTAGGATGGGCATGTACATAAAAGCAAGTCACGAAATAAATTATCAAATTTTTAAAAAAGAAAATAGAATCTGGATTACTTGAACATGTGCCATTTAGATTTTGAATTTAAATTTTAACAGATTTCACACATTTACTCCAGTAAATAAACTGTATGTTCAAACTCATGTTCATGCATTTCAGTGTCAATAAAGAGTTTTCTACGTGATTTGTGATAATTGTTTAACATATTATATCATGAATGGGACCCAAACACACATTAACATGATAAATTTCTGCATTGTGAATGCTAAAGAACTGTGTGAACTATTACAAATGGTAGAGACAAGCAGTTGAACTAAGAGATTGAAAAATGAACAAAATAAACAAGAGTAATAGTGAATTGAAGAGGACATCTTATGATTTCAATTGAATGTGTATTTATTTTACAATAAACCTTTATAATATCTACATGTTCTGAGTGTAATAGTAACAGATTATAAAAACGTGATTATTTTACAGCGTTGTTTGTCTATTACCCACCATCACTCTCTCAATATTCTGTAATATCACTTTGTTCAAACCACCAGATAGATTAAATTTCAACAAATTCTTTAAATTGTCATTTGTCAAGACCTAGATTTATTTAAGTGAAAAGATTTTCCCAGAACAAATTGTGTGTTTTTTTATGGGTGTAAAGATAATCAAAATAGAATAATAAATTGTTTAACTAAGTTAGCTCTACCACTTGTTAGTGAAGCCATTTTAAAAGAGATCTGGTGCCATGTTGTGGAATATCAGATATCAGAATTAGGGTAAAATCAGGAAGTTTGGATGGTGTCTAAGTTGAAACTAGACATATTGCTAACGGTACCAGATAAAGTTACTATAATAATATTCTACTATTCTCTAGTCAAACTTTTAAAAGTCAAGGTTATAGTGACCTTATTATAGTTGGAAATATTTAAATTATTACCATCTTGATTTTTAACTGTTCTTTCAAATGCTGCTAGTTTCATTCACAAGTAGAGTATAAAACAACTACCTTACTAACAGTTACTTGTGATTTTTATTATACAAAGAGGAAACAATTCCTGCAATTCTAATCCGGATTTTCTTTAAGTTCCAAGGTAGAACAATAATCATTGTAAATCATTTCCTGAATATGTCAATCTTAACAATTTACTCTTAATCCATGATCTAAAATTTTTGATTAAAGAGGCATTCATAAAAACCTGCTAAAAAGTTAAATATCAGAAAATAATTATTCATGGTAAAGTGTGTAAGATGATTGGGTTTAAAAAAAATATAGAGTTTCGAGCTTGTGAGTGCCACAGCTACCGGTGGTGTAAAGAAACCTCACAGATACCAACCCGGAACCATGGCTCTGAGAGAAATCTGTCGTTACCAGAAGAGCACCAAACTGTTGATCCAGTTTGTGTATGTGTATCAGAAAAACCTTGAAAGTTTTCCTCGTTTTAACCAAAGTCTGTGGTTGCTGTAACTCTATGATGATCTTATATTGTCCAGTATTGTATATTGTAAATAATATATCATACAACCTTCAGTGTTTGGTTTTCTTGTTATCAATAATTAAACTATATCAAACTTACCTGAAATAAAAAAATTCATTATGTTTATTCAACAAAACACAAAAAGAACTTAAGAAGTAATTGTGAAAATATAACGCTTTATTTTGCAGCAAATCACACTTAAAGGGATATGTTCACTAGTCATTCAACCATTTAATTTTAGTCACAGAACCTCAATTGGTTAACTTATGTTTTCTAAGCTGTAATAGTGCTGCCAATTCTCCCTCGAAATATAAGTCTTCAATTCCTGTGTATCCAAAATTATCGGTGTTTGAAAGTCAAAAATATGACTTGTATAGAAGTCATAAATAAATAAAATGAAAGATAAATATTTAAGTATGAGTTAAATTGATAGAATTGTGTGATTTTTTTAAAAATTTCTTTTAATTCTGAAGGCTATTACTTTATTCAAAGCCCAAATAGACCATCGAAAATGCTGAAAAATCCCCTTTAAACCTTTTATTCCTTTAGCAAAGAAGGATCTCTGAGCTGTCCCTAATCTGAATATTTTCACCACTAATAGACCATATAAAATGCTGAACATTCCCCTTGAAACCTTTTATTCCATAAGCAAAGAAGGATTTCTGAGCTGTCCCTAATTTGAATATTTTCACCACTAAAATTTGAGTAAGCAATGGTTAACGCAATAATATTTCTAGGCATGCAGTCATACCATTTTGAAATTTATTCGTTGCACTGTCTCATTAGTGTTTGAAAATGAGTATGATTCTTTTCGTTCGTATAACAGTAAATGATAGGAAGTATTTTTATCAAAATAATTGAGAAATCTAGGTAATAAATATAGGATATGTCAAAGATAGGTATAATATCTGATTACTGTGGAAAGAGTACAGAATGTGATAAAGCAATCAATAACATCAGAAACAGATACACCATAACCCCTTATCCTAGATACCATTAATACATCTTTAATCTATATATACTATCTCAATATCTCTACCATAGCTTGCAACATTATTTCATATAGCGTGTATAATACCCTACTTAAACTAAATCCAAATAGGGGCAAACAAAAGAGAGTATCTAAATCAATGTAGAGCATCTTCATGTATGAAACCATAAAAAAATGCCCATCTTGATAATGAAGTAGAACAGTTTTTTTGAATAAAGCCTTGAAAATGAAGAAATCTAGTTAAAAATACAATCTTGTACAGGAAGTGTGGAACCAAGGCTAATGGATGCCATTGTATAGGAAGAACCAATTTATTTTTTTACAAATTATTTAATTTTGGCAGGTTTAATGTAGAAAATGATAAAAAATGATGTCAAAATAAAGTTGAATTAATAAAACATCCGAGTTGAATCAACTATAATGGGTGCATTCTTGATTGAAAAGGCTTATCTTATTCATTACTAGCAACCAGATATGCCGACAATCTGTAGGCACTAGGTTCATTTGGAATATAAGAAGTTGTTCTATGTTACATTTTTCAGGGTAATTATAAATGACATGGAGTATATTGAGTAGATATATAATATAATAAGTTAATTTAATATAGCATAAGTTAAGACGTTCCCAGTAGAAAGTTCTATATTAGCCAGAAAGATAAATTATCAATTATCTCATTGAGTGCAAACAATATTATATCATTCTTGTACAGGTTACATTAACTTCTACAAATGGCAAGTAAATGACTTAGTTCTCTAAAAACTGCCTTTTTGCTCATTAAGATTTCTATGGCAAAACTTAAATAAACACAAAAGTTTAATCCTAAGGGCAGTAGGATTGTTCAGTCAGTGAAGAGTTGTTATTATATCAGTAATATTGTTTGCTATTAAGTGTTTCCAATTACAGCTCTCAAAAATTTTGAGGGTTCATCTTCTGACTTCCTTGACCCTACTGAAAATCTTATAACAATATAGAACTAGGTGCCCTGTAAATGCATGATCAAGTTCTTTAGTGCATGAAAAGGAGTTTTATCTTCTACTTTTCTGAGCCTTTTGGGCTCATGAGAAAATGAAATGAATGCAGTTTTACGTCCTACTTTTCTGCACCTATATGGGCTAATTGAGGACGGTTTGGGCTCATTAGGACAGGGGAACCATGCAGCGTGCAATGAGTGAACAACAGCAAGGGATCTTCAATGTGCACAACTGGAGGATAAATATCATGGAACTATGAGATCTGTACACAAGCCAACTAAATGAGTGTATAATTCTGACCAAATAACGTTACAAATATTCATGCACATAACTTGACAAAAACTTCAGATAGAAGGTCATATTGTGAGTAACCCAATATCAAGACCTGATCATTTTGATTAGAAAGTCAGTTCCTAACCATATGAAAAGTTGATCTACAGAGCAATTTAATTTGAATATAAACTTATACTAGAGCCACACGTGGCACAGAGTGGAACTTTGCAAATGTGCAAATTGCTAAGGGGAATGTTAAAGATATCGACCATGAACTTAAATCCCAAGTGCCAAAGAAGTCGACAACTTTTAAATTTTTTGTTTTTTGAAAGGTTGTGAAACCGGAAGTAGTCACCAGACCTAACATTTGAACGTACCAGATAAAAACCTTTATCAATAACCTTCAACCTATTGAAGGTCAAGGTCATTCAAGGTCAAATTCACGAGAAACAAGTCTTTAAAATTTGGAAATGCATACAGTAATAACACCGGAAGTTGACGACAGACTTCAAATATGAAAATATAAATGAACAGCCAAAGTCAATGACCTTTGATCCTAAAAAGGTCAAGGTCAACAAAGGTCAAGGTCAAAAACGAAAAAAAATATTTTGTTTAACCTTGTTCCGTTTTTTGAACTACAAAGCCGAAATCAATGAGCCTTTAACATAAGCTGAATAAAGCAATGCTGTAACTGTATGCAAGGTCATTTTTTGAAAAAAATATGACACTTTACCTTTGTTTTGATAAACAAATTTTTAACAAAAACAGAATTTTACCCGGATGTGCCACGCCCACGTCAGAGTTTTTCATGTGACTTTATTTATATTAATAATATATATGAATGCCCAAATTTTCAAGCCTTTACATCCATTGGTTAACGAGATATACAATCAAAAATGTCAAAAAAGGTCAAAATATATTATTGGAAATTTTGAAATTCTTAAACCTTGTTCCCTTTTTTGAACTATTCAACCGAAACATCTGAGATTTTGATTTAATTGAGCTAAAGTAATGAGGTAAGTGTGTGCAGAAGCATTTTTAAAAAAAAAATGAATTTTACATATATTTTTTCCAGACAACAAAATTTAAAAAAAATGAAAATTTTACCCGGATGTGCCACGCCCACGTCAATATTTTTTTGCTGAATACATCTATATGGGGTATGTTCAATTATGTTTCAAGTTTGAAGGTTCTATAACTTGTAGATCACGAGATATGCATACATCAAAGTCAGAAACTTCAAACAGTCGGGTTAAGGTTTCCAAAATTGCAAAATATATAATAAAATTCAAATTTTATATTTCAATCAATTGTGATATATCGTTCGAAAGAGCTCGTAAAGCACATTCAGAATCTGAAAAAAATAACTCTCTAAGTGAATTAGGTCACGTGCTAGAGCAGTCCAAAGTTGTCAATTTTGCTGTTTTTGGACAGCTATAAACCCGGAAGTTGATGTCGGAGGTCAAATATTAAAGTATCATCTGGTAGCCAATGTCGATGACCTTTGACCTACTGAAGGTCAAGGTCATCAAAGGTCAAGGTCACGAGATATGAGCCTTCAAAAACTGAAAAATTCAACCTGAAATTGCAAAAAAGCAAATTCGAAATTCAAAAATCGGCTTCCTAGTTTTTCTCACAATTTTTATGTTCGTTCATTTGCCACCAAAATCATTCAAATCGGACCTGCCGTTATGTCGGAATAGCAAATGTGATGTTTCAAGAAAATCAAAATGGCGGCCAAAGTTCTACTTCCGGGTTGAATTTTATTTTAAAATCGTTTGTAGAATTACTTTGGCTACAGCTCAACAAAATTTCGTTGAATTTCATAAATATCACCGGAAGTTATTCAACCGGAAGTGAAAATCGATTTTCCCCTTTAACCGGAAGTGGCGCAAAAATTTTGAATACGTCAAATTGTTTTTATTAGTGACATGCATCTTTTATTAAAATTTCAGATTGATCCGAAAAAAACTCAAATTCAGTAAAAAAAAATCGAAAATCGGCAAAAAAATTTATGCTATGAATTTTCGAAATTTGAATTTTTTTAACTTTAGTCGTAGCAGAATTTAGTCACAGATTCCAAAAATGAAAACCCGAGAAAAATCGGCCCAAAAATGAAGCTTCCAGAGTCGAAAAAGCTGTTTTTGCTAATGTTGCAATGTGCAAATTGCACTTTTGCAAAAATGTTCCAATTTATATTTAACAAGTACCTCGCCTAAATCTAAGATGTATAGATGTCAAAAGTTTACTGCAGCTGTTGCAGTTTAGGCTGTGTGCTCTTTGGGAAAAACGAAAAAAAAAAATCATTTTGATAACAAACTGGGACTTTGCGGAAGCAAAGTCCCACAATAATTATTGATGTTCACGTACCAGATCTGTTTAAAGTGCTATCATAATAACTTGGTATAATTAACATCATGTACAGTAACCCTCAGAAATTGAATAATTTCACACAATGAATCAAATTTGTTGTGTTGATATAAAATGCATTGCTCATGATTTTATCTGCGCCAACAACTACCATTCAACTACAGCCATCAAGATGAATAACCATGATCATGATTTTGGAAGAATGAAGAAGACTGAGTAACTCACGCCACACTACTCGGGGGCCGAGTTTGACCACTATGTCATTCGACCCAACCAGATCTTACAAATTCTCAAATTACCAAACCAACATCATAGTACCATGCAATTGAACAATTCCAACTACCACCAATACCAACAACTACCTAGTTTGCAATATCAACTGCTGCTGGAAGTGAACTTTAACTTGTTATCTACCAACCATTTTATCTGCAATATGAACAGAGCTTCCCAAGAACAAAACCTTATTAATCTACAATAGCACCTAGTCTTTCAAAGAGACTACTAAATTTATTTTCAATAAGAGACCTAAAAGCCATTGCACATTACAAGTCATAAAATACCTGTTTTTAACTCCAATGTTTAGGATACACAATCCTCATCACACAAAGCAGTTAGGACATGAAAATTGGACTTACAACTATATACATACTTTTTCATTGCCATCCATTTCCATCTGTTGTCTGACAGGACTGAAAACTTTCAGAAGTATTTAAGCAATAATGAAAGTTATTGTAAGAACATTACACTATGTCAAGGGACAAGGTGTCTCTTACTCTCAACCATAAAAAACAATCTGTTTTAATTTACTGCAATATCTAATCTAATTTAACTAATGGAATTTGTCATTTTTTTATCATAGACATGATTCACACATTGATCATTTGCAGAATTTTGATGAATGATAGAGAACAACATGAAAAGATTTCAAAGTGGAGATGTTTTAAATATGATTTATTATAGAAGGTAGAAATATGCCTGATGTCATTAAGAAATGCACCAGAGAATATCATTGTCTAGTATTATAGATCACCTCAAAATGATTTCTCTACACTTTAAACACAATGATTGATACAGGTTTGATTCTCTATCAATGAAACAGAATAAATTGTATGCTTTAACTGCAATTCATACAGAAAAATGTAATGAAAAAGACATCTTGCTTGACATTATATTAATGTAATCATAGTGGCAATAAGTTAGTTTGTTTAGTCCTGCCTTATTGAATTAGAGATTCTGTCGTGAAGTTTCAGAGAAGACATGTTAACAGTTTCCTGGTAATTTTATAAAACAAATACAAGCCATTTGTCTTGAAAACAATCTCAAAGAGGTTTTGGGAAATGAATGACTATATATGAGCTAAGAGAGTTTAGAGAAAGAGAATGACTATATATGAGCTAAGAGAGTTTTGAGAAAGAGATTGACTATATATGAGCTAAGAGAGTTTTGAGAAAGAGATTGACTATGAGCTAAGAGAGTTTTGAGAAAGAGAATGACTATGAGCTAAGAGAGTTTTGGGAAAGAGAAGGACTGTGAGCTAAAAGAGTTTTGGGAAAGAGAACTGTGAGCTAAGTAGGTGAGTTAAGTCAGTGAGTTAAGTAAGTGTAATATCACCTTCCTCATTAATTTTTTCAAGTCAAATTTCACTTTTTGGGTTTTTACCTACATTGAACTCTATTTGAGAAGAATTTTATCTGGTTTTCATTTTTGACGCTGATGATTGAACTCCTCCTTAGATATGATTGTAACATTTCTAATAGAAATTTTCTATGACACATGTATCTACAATATCCAATAGGTACTTCACTTTTTATATACACATACATATTCCATTCCTAACATGGTGTATAACACACTTGTTGAAAATGGCTTGAAGCAATGTTTTGAAAGAAAACATTTCTAGGTTCAAGTTTGTGCCAATTTCTCTTCTAGTATAGACAGGGTGTCAGACATTTTCATCTTAATTAGATACCTTAACTTTCCTATCAACTTCTTTCAACTTTGCCTGATTTCGTATATAAACTAAGAGAAGATTGTATATAACATGTGAAATGGTATGATAAAATAAATATCTGTGGTTTACAGAGTAAGATATGATGGGCATACAATAATAATGTAATCTATAAGAAAGTTTCTAATAAGATATATTCAGGCTGTATTTATTTTTTAGGTGAAGAAGTAAATTACATATTTTTTTTCTGATTTTCAGGGAATTTGAACTCAATTACAAAACTGTTAAATAAGCAGATAAATTGTGCTATTTTTAGAATTTTATTACAGTAATGTCTTTATTTTGAGACTATTTTTGTAAATCATGACAAATAAAAAAAATACAACATCGTGTTTAAATGTCGATATAAAAAAAATCAAATTCTTCAATTAAACAAATCAAATTCTTCAATAAGAAAAAGAAAGAAAGAAACATTTATATTTTACAGGGATAACAACCCAGGTTTCCATGAGGATCTTTTCTCCCAGCTGGTCCTTGGCCAAACCTCCTGGCATTGATCTTTCCCGTATTATCCGTACACATTTATAATTGGGTTGACTGGAATTATGAGTGAAGATGACTTATTCAAGGTCGTCAAACTTTCACACCCTGCTCAAGAACCAAACTCTCAAACAAAACAACTTTTATTTCCTCGTATCCAAGCAAATGACTATGCTATAAACTAAGCTATAGACTAACATCACAGAATAAAAACCATGAGTTTTGTTCGTAAATTAAAATTGCTGCTTTTTAATTAGTGATTCTATTTGTAATATTGCTTTCAGATTTTTCAATCTAGTTTTAAGATACAAAACATTGATTGAGACAAAGAGTTGCTTGGGCATTACAAGGTCTCTTAGTCCAGTTTGCCATATGATAATGCTGAATAACACATTTCAACCTGTATCGCATGTCTTGTCTAATCTCAAGAGACAAATTTCTCTAGTCAGACTATGATAAACAATAAATCTACTAGTATACATGACATCAAAGAATGACCAGGTTATTCTGAACTTTCTTAGTTTATCAGATATAACTTCATGACATACACAAAACCCAGTACATGACTGTAACTCTACTATATAAAGAAACTCTATGTCTTGAGGGAGGGAGGGACAAGAAGCATATTGAAACCATCTTGCTATCTGAGAACTAGCTGGTCTAATACAAGTCAAGTTTACTGATGCTCACAGCTAGAATGAGATAAAACCTGGTCTCACCTACCAGTTCTCATGATAAACCGAGTTAAAAACAAACTCTTTCTATCAAATAACTATGTTAAGACATGAAAGTTTGACAGAATTCACCCCTCTATCACCTTAAATCATGAAACTGTTTCTTGAATTTTCTACTTTCTATAAATATACAGATGATACACCTACATTCAGATCTTATCAGAAAATCTACTTCTATAAATTTGTATTCAATATATTTCCAGCACTTTTTTTGCAGTTAACGCATGCATATTTTACAAACAAACTACGAACTGCATGGGAGGTCAGCACTGCAGTAATATATTCTCTATATTTCTATAACATATTGATAAATATTTAAATTATGTTCTACCACATGTTTTTCTGCATTTAAAGTGATTTTAAAAGATAGTGGACGACGGCCATATACGCCTAACGAAAAAGTCGAAAAAGGAAAAAATTAAATCAGGAGAAAACAAAACTTTCTCAAACCTTTCGATTTAGCTCCAATAACATCCATTTTAAGTTTCATCAAAATCAGTTGAAAACTAAGAGAGTAATAGCATATTTAAGATTTGGGGCAAGGGCAATAACTCTGCTTGTAACAATCGAAAATAGCTCAAATTCGAACTTGATCTTCGTTTTCTGATCATATGTACACATATCAAATTTCATTTGATTCCGTCAAAAACTCTAGTTTTTAGAGCGTTTACAAGAAAATGTTGATGGACGGACCGACAGATTTGAGGCAAGGGCAATAACTCTGCTTCTAACGATCGAAAAAAGCTCAAATTCGAACTTGATCTTCGTTTTATGAATTTGTATACACATATCAAATTTCATTTGATTCCGTCAAAAACTCTAGTTTTTAGAGCGTTTACAAGCAAATGTTGATGGTCGGACCGACGGATTTGGGGCAAGGGCAATAACTCTGCTTCTAACGATCGAAAATAGCTCAAATTCGAACTTGATCTTCGTTTTATGAATATGTATACACATATCAAATTTCATTTGATTCCGTCAAAAACTCTAGTTTTTAGAGCGTTTACGAGCAAATGTTGACGGACGGACCGACGGACGGACCGACGGACGGACCGACGGACGGACCGACGGACGGACGGACAGGGGTGACTACAATATACGTCCTCATAGAGAGATGAGGGCGTATAAAAATGGCTGTATCACAAAACGTAAAGTCCAAATAACATTCGCTCAACCTTCGTCATTTTGTTTGAGACCATATAATGACTTGGCCATGATAGGTGGCCATCTTGCCCGGTAAATGGGCAGGAAAAGACTTTTTAGGAGATTGATATTGATTGGCTATTTTTACCGCGAAAGGATACAACACTCTCTGAAGAATGTTCAGAGAACTATCATTTATTCAATACGGCTTCTACCATTTAGTATACGAGGTTGTCTAGCTGTTTTTCATGTGCCGAAGTTGATACGAGTGATCCAAATAGGCTAAAATTAAAAATTTAAACTAGAGACACAGGTTGGAGATAATATTGTATGCAATTATGAATAAGATTTAGGAGGATATTCAAATCTTCCCCTGTATAAATTCCCAGACAACCTCAGCAGTGTCAACCATGGCAGAAGACAAGGTTATTTATACTGCCAGCTATTTATTGTTTTAATTTTACTTTAGAAAACAAACCAGAGTCTGAAATCATCAAGTCTAAATACAGACTGACCTTTATTAAATTGACAGTATAAACATATGATCATCAATATAAATTTATTATAATTAAAAGTTTTAATATATACCTCATCAAATTTCAATATTTCAACTGACTAGAGTAAAACCCAAGCATGAACAATCTCAACCATAAAACAAATCTCGAAATCCATGAAATACATTAGAAGCGGTAAATACTTTATATTTGATGAAGTATATCAATAAATGATAAATTTTTAAAAATGAAGTTGAATAAGGTGTGTAGAAGAGTTAGAATACCCTGTCTGGCAACAAGAAGTGAGTGTCTGGTTTCGTATGGGGACAACCTTTGCCATGAGAACTGTTGATATTTTTGGGTATAATTTTTTACAACCAAAAACACAAACAAGAAGCATCTGTATTTTACAAGGATAACAACTTAAGCTCAGATGGATCATGTCAATTACTAGTTGGTCCTTGGAAATTATCTTTCCTTTTTCAACTGTGCCAACTAAAATTGTAAGGAATAACCTTTTCTCCAAATTAAAACCCATAGGCATCACTTGTTTATGTAAGCAAGAAAATGTATTTTTCTCCACAGTTCTTGACATCAAGCATTTATCATGAGAAAAAAGGCAGGTCTTTAAATACAGAATAAGTTCATCCTATTATTCTAAAACAAAAAGAATATTTAAATATGATGCAATGGATTGACTATTTAATTGTAAGCCTCACACAAAGTAAGCTGTCACAATCTATTATCATTAGAACCTTTACGTAGATATAATGTAGATATTGCATGTATAAAGAAAATAAACGAGTTTAGATGTTGGAAATAGTGGCTCATGTGATTGATAAAACTCTCTAACTGTGAACTTTAACATGTTTGTGAAGTGTTTTCTCTCCTCCAATATTAGAGAATGAGGTCAGGGATTAGAAAAGAATTGTAAACTGTATCAAGATGGTACTCATCATACACCTTCTCTCTCTAGCTCCTACAAGTTTTTACTGAAAATTAATACTTTGGAACTTGGTACTTGAACCAATCTTCACAGTACTAATATGTTGGTGGTACCGTTACAATAATAATTTGAAGAAATAATTGCCAATGTTTATTTGTGTGGTATTAATAAAGGTGTTTGTAGAGAAGCTTAGTAATTCTACTAATGTAACTATTTTTATAAGGAGAAATTATAATCATAACTAAGATATTTAGTGACTATTTCCCCCCTCCTGCTTGTTACTGAGATGTTAATTGACTTTCACCTTTAGAAATAGCTGTCATGATTTACTATATATACTAAATCATTTACTATACATCTTGGTTAGTATCTTTATTGTACATTGAACAGACAGATCCTATCAACATCACATCCATTCTTCAACATACTGCTAATAGTAGTAGAGGTTACAACTTATTGCAACTTAACTTTAACAGCTACTATCACTTCTGTTTACAAATATTATTTCTTGCAGCTACTAAATTGTTACATATTTTACCATATTAATGTTTCCTTCAAATTGCATAAAGTGCAATACCAAAATCAAAGAAGTTCAAGAAATTTGCTTTAAATCTGCATTACTTTTTTTATTTTAGTTTTGACTTTGTATACCCAAAACGAAATCAGAGATACTTTGTCTACTGTTGGGAAATAGTACATACAAGCGCTAGGATTGTATTGAGAATAAAGGTTCTTGTCCTTTCTTAAAATCAAGTACATGCACTGTCAATGGTTTAATTGATGCATCAAAGCAAAATGAAGGCTGTGCTTTCAGAACACTTTACCATTGTATAAAATTCAGTATAAGAAACAATTAATAAAGATATTGGCCCTCATAAATGATTCTTTGAAAAACATCAAAAGTCATTTTCCAATTTGTGATATTACCTATAGTCTTTGATGTTGAAGAAAGAAAAATACCATCTGCTTATACAGCTAATAGATCATCAAATAATTGAGTTTTATCTTAATTCTTCATCAGTTGACCATCAGATAATGATAATATACAGGTCACTTCTTAACTTCATTCTAGTTTTCAATGATCTAGATAGAACACAATCTCAACTTGAAAATACATGTATACCAGTACTAGAATCTTGGCTCTCAGACTCCTCATACACCTAACTATTTAGGCCATTTACTCCCCATAGCATGCCATATGTAATAATGTAAAACCAAAATTTTCAATGAAGTTTCAAAAGAGGCAATAATAAGTAACGTAATTTTTACAGAACAGTAGCTAATGAAAATTATCTAGAAGACAGTTCAGCATTCTGTGTGGAGTTTGTAAGTACTCCAGGATGGAAACCAAGGCCCATTTGCAACAGACTTTTATAAATCGATGATTAATTTGGCTCAAAGTCTTATAACCCCAGGTTATTTTTTATGCATATGGGCTAGAGTTAAGAGAGACAATAATTCATAGTTCAGAAAAAAATTAGATGTCTCCTATCCAAATCTAATTGACCATCTTCTCCTCTGCCAGGTTTTAAAACAATGGGAGAGTAATGTCCATTCTGAAGCAGCTTATCAGATAACAAACCTCATAAATTTTATTCTAGAACTACAACCACTAATGATATAAATTCAACCTTTGTATGCTTTTAGAGACCTTTCAAAGAATTAGAGATTTTGTAACATAAATCTGAGGATTAAGTCTGAGTAAGTATATTTATTATCAGGAACTATTTTAGGTATTGGTACTATTATCTATCTGATAATTATAGAATGTGTCAAAGACAATTATAGTATGTAAAATATTGATGGTATTGATAAGATTAACTATTAGATAGTACTACTATAGTAGAATCAACTAGATCATGTTGTCTAATAGATATATAATAATTACTTCTCAGTCTCTCACATATTAGTGTGGACAAGAGAGACTGTTTCCTTCTCCAGATTTCAAAATTCATAACCTATCGGCCTTCTTATAGCATCAATTTGCATGGTTTTAATTTTCAAACAGACATTTGTATTTACAGCAAATTTGACTTACACTAAGTGTTATTGATGACATCACACCTATAAAGGTATTTGTGATACAAGCAAATTTCAAGATTAGTGAACCACAGATGTCTAATTGAAAACTGGATGGTGCAAATTGATGCTGTAAGTGTCCCTAACTTACATAAATGTCAGAAAACATTTTAAAATGTTTATCTCGTTTACAGCATGAACAACAAGACAACCCGATGCCGATTCTTTTTAACAGGGTTTCACAAATCCTTACCCAAAGATAGCTAATAACATTTATTTGGTATATTTCTTAGAGCACTGATTGATTTCTAACTTGCTAAAATGACAAATCAAGAGTGCAAATAGCATTGAAATATCATCAATTATAATAATGTAAGTATGTAGACTTACCAGTAACTTAGCCGGAGAAGAAGTAATATTCATATAACCTGACAAATATAGTTATAGAAAGATTTAACCTGATGTTGTCAATAAATACTTCAGTAAGATCAATACAAGGAAAGCTAATTGCCAATTGATGATAGTTAATGTGATTTGATGTCTAACAGGGAGGAAGAACCAGTAATCTCTTCTAACTTGACTCTTATACACAGTGTAAGGTGAAATAACGATTATCTTTATTACATTATACTTCCTACATTTCACTTTACAACCTGAAACTTGTCAATAATACAAGCATAATCACTAAATTATAACCCATTCATAAATTGTATTTGACATGGGTTTGATCTTCAATGATCCCATGCACAAATTGAATATAGTGCAGTTCTTTGATGTAAAGCCCCATACTGAAGTAATGATTATATTGTTCATGCTTTATCAGTTTCTATCTAAAAGGGGTAAATGACTAAATGTTGATTACAATGGAGTAAATGTTGATTACAATAGACTAAATGTTGATTACAATGGAGTAAATGTTGATTACAATAGGAAGGGGGACTAGACCCATAGTGTTATTTCCACTTTGATGTAGGTTCAATATTTCTATAGTGGTATCTAATCAAGCCAGCAGATCAACTATAGGATGTCAATCAAGAATTCTCATCAAAGATATAAGAGTGATTAGGTAGAGTTGTTGTCACCATGTAAAGAGAAACTAAAATGATACCATAAATATTAGCTATTAGATCCTTAAGATAGAGACATTGTGTGTGTTTTTTACAACTATGATAGTTTTAACACACATTTACACACTTTTACCCTTTGACTGACAATATAAGACATACAGAATTGAAAAAATAAAAAACCAGTAGTATATGTTTCGTAGGAGTGAGCAATCTTGTAACAGCGAACATTTTTCAGTCTTTTATGAACAGAAGATTATCATTAAAACTTGTCCTTTTTTTCAAGATATTATGAATTTTATTGTTATTTAATACTTTTACGGTATATTTCTGTATAAATATATGCCTAAAAATACTGTAGGCCCATGGTGCACATTTCAGTATCATACCTTTAAACCTTCCCAATATGTTCAAGAAGGTATACAAATTTCAGGCTTTCTGCCAAATAAAAGAACATTCAGTACCTACTTTATGCTGTTTTTGCATTTCATGGTATGTGATAACTTTAGCAATTCTCTTAATTAAGGAATTTTTTCTACTGTTTTCAAATCTATATTATGTAAAAAGTATACCAATGAAAGTAATTTGATGACTTAATGTAAAAAGAGAATCCAATATCTAAAGAATGTTTTGATTTGATGAAGTAACTGATATGTATTTGTGTTGAATGATTAGGTCATGTTTTTATCAAGTGAGATTGAAGCCTGCAGCAATATCAAGGATATCATTATCCATTCCATGTCAGAATTGATCAAATTACCCATATCCAGCAGACATTTTCAAAAGCTAACTTGAATGATAATTTGGATTTGTTTATTCTATACACAATGTAACATTCTGGAAAGTTTTATGTTCTTATAAATTTCAACCTATTATTTTTCGCAGAAGAACTTCTAGTTTCAAGGTATACACAAAAGAATTGTTTGAAGATGCTTAAGAGCAGTCATGGGGGACACTATCCCTTTATCCTGTGGTAGCAAAATTCAGCTCCTGTCATTTTTAGTAGTGACATTTTAGGCCTGAATCACATCTGATACAATGAATCAAAAAATGTACAGCAATCAAAGTGGATCTTTCTGTAAAATATCACAAAAACTCTTGATTGTAACGACGTTTTCTAAAATTTGTATGTGTATCGGTGACACTGATAGCATCAATTTTTGACATTCCAATTTCCATTCCGACGTCTGTGGTTCTTGCAATTCCACTAAAACTAATGCGTTGTATGACGTCATTGACAGTGATCTGCATAGATATCAATAGTAGCTTCAGGTAGATCACTGTCAGTGACGTCATAAAACGCGTTAGTTAGTTTAGCTTTACAATCCGTTTAACTAGTAGGCCTACAATGAGAAGAGAGTAGTAAAATGTGTATTCTAATCATGTATTATATGTATGTATAATGGTGTATAATTTGTGACTTATTGACAATGTGGTATTTAGTTAGTACCAATATAATTAGTATTTATCCTATATGGAGAACATGTATATTGATTTCTATATAATATCATCTTGATGATAAACACTGCACAGGATGTGGCTATCGGACACATTATCATAACAGTACCAATTCTTCTAGAAAAAAATGAAGCTTACCATAAATTATTCAACTCTCTTTTGAAAAGTGTCAGTTTAAAAAAGGCTAAATCAACCTGCTTTACAAGAGTCAGACTTGTTGTAGAAATGGCACTGATATATTTCCAGTGTTTCAAGTCATGAAACTTTAATGAAGTTTCAATACAGATTCTTCCTAAGACTGCCAGGAACTGACATGCAGCCAAGAAATAGTGGTTTTAAAAAGGTACTGTTTATCCAAGCTACAGTCTGAATGCATCTAGTATTTTGACCAAAATCAAGGTTTCAGGAGATCAAATCTTATTATTAAGAAAAAACTTCAGAAATAATGTGGAACACAAGGCATTTAATTTCGGTATTTAATGTATGAAAATAGCATAATTGCTTCGAATATACCTCTAACTAAACAACGCATTTTATGATGTCACTGACAGTGATCTACAATAAGCTACTATTGATATCTATGCAGTTCACTGTCAGTGACATCATAAAACATCTTAGTTTTAGTGCAATTGCAAGAACCACAGACTTCGGAATGGAAATTGGAATTGCGCAAATTGATGCTATCAGTGTCCCTGATACACATACAAAGTTTAGAAAACCACTTTACAATCCCTTTAAAAGTTGGCATTAATTGTATAATCAACTGATCTTATCTTAGTGACAGCAGACAATTCAAACCTGATCATAACATATGACACAATAATCTTTGGTTATATCTGATTATTATAAAACATTGACACATTATTATCAACACAAAACATCTGAAAACACCTATTATCTTCTATTTTTATAGCTTTTGTTATATTTTTAACTCTTTTTACTTTGATGAAGTCTGTATCATTTAAACAGTAATCTGTCCCTATGCTACACTATACAATTTCATCATAAAAAGAGAATAGATTACATCAAGTATCAAATTATATGCATCTGGTGTTAGCTTATTAACTGTTATATATTATCATGGTAATAAAAGAGTTATTATAAAAGTTTAAATTTCAGTCGTTAAATATACCATGCATGTTCTCTTCTGAGTCTTTGTTCCTCATACTTTTGAGAACTGTTTTTTTTAATTGATAATCCCTCAATTTCTTCTGAAACTTAGATTTAAAACTTTAATTCTGTTAACAGATTTGTTTGATTAGCAGATCTTGGATAAAAAAAAGAACCAGAAACACCTCACATTCAGATTACAGAAACTAATAAATCAGGGGCGGATCCAGGATTTTGGAAAGGGGGGGTGTAGATGCTAAGTTTAGCCGAGCGTAGGGAGGCGAAAAATTTTTTGACCTTTTTTTTTTGCTTAGAAACATAGAATAAGTATAAATTGTACTAATTTAATGGTTTCTGACGTGGACCATGTATGTTTTATAGTAAACGTTAATGGGTTAGACATTTTTGATGTCGTATTCTCCCCATTCTTCAAAAAAAAAAATTAATCTATTAATCTATGCCCCCCCCCCCCCCTGGATCCGCCACTGTAAGTTATATCTGAAAGATACCTCAATGAAATTTTGCATATCTGACACTTGAATGTCTTAAAAAGCAAATTTGACAACCTTATTGGGAAATGCATTTTCGTCATCATGTTTTAACTAGAGAATATCAAATGAATGATTAAAACTTTTATAGAATAGGGGCTTCATTCTTCAATTTCAAAAAGGATAGGATATGAATAGCTCTAAAGATAGTATTCAAATGATAAACTGGACAATCATTAAGTTATGAACTGATCCATCAGAGCATATAATAATCTCTTTAATTTCTTATAACTACCTTTCTTTTCATATGAAAATAGAAATAATTTACTTATTGAAATAAAAATATTAAATTTATAAAACAAGAATTATCTGTATTCAATGATTCAAGTAATTTTCGTTTGAAAATAAAAAAAAAACTGTACAATATATACAATCAACATAACATTCCTTCTTCAAGTAAACTATAATTATTGTTGACATATGATTAGAGAAAATATTAACCCCCCATAGTCACTATTCTACCTACAATATTATTCCTTCGCTTCAATCATTGAAAACCTTCTGTTTGTCGCTATGGTTAAGAAGACATAATACAAGTATAGTTGAAAAGTTTGACAGAGCGTAAAAATTGTAAGTTAAACATGATGGTTTTAAAAAAAAACTGTTTAAAAATTATTCATCCTTACATACCTGAATTTTATGGTCCATGTATGTTATGTTGCCATCAGGAAAGCAAAGAGATACTGTTCACAAAAAATTGTATATAGAGCACAATGGAAATTCTAAGTCTACTTTTCACTTGTTACAAGCTTCTGATTTATATACCCTAAACAAACTTTGGTTCTGAAATCTATTCACTTCCCTAAAACAAATGCTGACCCCTCTTAATCAAACACTGCTCATACTAGTTTTAAGGGTACATCATACAAGAGGGCAACAAACTTTCATTAACTATGAGCATTGTGAACCTTTAAACAGAAGCCTAACAGTGAGTAAGAGGTGAACTATTAAATTTCAATGAGAACTAGTTATGAGAAGTAGTAAGGGGGTAGATGGTGTGCTGACCCCTACTATGAGGTATGCTATTGAGATTAAGTGTTGATCATGTTCTATTAATTATTGAGATGTGTTAAAACAATCAGTGTAATTCTCTACTGATTAATACTATACAGGTCATAATATACACCTTCTTCACTGATTATACTTCATGAAACTTTTACATTTGACAGTTTCAATTGGTTGAGGATCATAATCTTGACAAAAATCCCTGAAAGTTTTGTTTCCTACTTTTGACATTTGTAAGTTTACTATTGCTTTATAATACAACAATTTTTTTGAAAATTGTGCTTCACAGTTACTCCTTGAAATACTTGCAAAAGTAGGCAATTAACTTAAAGGGATTGTTAAGTGGTTTTCTAAACTTTGTATGTGTATCTGGGACACTTATCGCATCAATTTGTGCCATTCCAATTTTCATTTCGACGTCTGTGGATCTTGCAACTCCACTATAAAACTAACATGTTATATGACATGATCTGCATAGATATCAATAGTAGCTTCCAGTAGATAACAGTGACATCATAAATCTTGTTAGTTTTAGTGGAATTGCAAGAACCACAGATGTCGGAATGGAAATTGGAATAGCGCAAATTGATGCTATCAGTGTCCACGATACACATATAAAGTTTAGAAAACCACTTAACAAAGAATCTTTGTGATGCAGGCAGTATATAAAGTTTGAGGAAAATGTTGATCCTTATACAATTCAAATAGCTTGACAATAGTAATACTGACAATCATTTGAATGAAGCAAACTGACCAAATTAAATCTTTAACGACCAATATATAATAGAAATAAGAATATCTCTTCCAATCTGACATCTGGCAGTTTAAGAGTAAATATGTAGATATGTATATGAAATGAAGGATATAATATTAAAGGTATATGAAGCATGTTAAATGGTCAGTTAGAGTATAATAGGGGAGGAGTTGATCTAGATAGTAGATATTAGTATACTAAACAACTTTATGCATCATTAAGCCCTACATCAATATTGTTTCAAGATCTATCTCTTCCTTCTATAATACCTTACTATAATATCAACTATCTGTTTATTCATATTTAAACAAAAATTTTAAGGGAACAGTCAGTGTTTTCGGTTGTCAATTTGGGTTTTGAACATTTATAAATTTCTTCAGAAGAACAAGAATGGCATGAAAATAACACAATCACTTCAAATATACCTCATTAGAACTTTCACTTACACTTTTTTCATATTTCAAATTTTAAAATGCAGATAAATTATGGATACACATGGATTAATAAGCTCAAATATTTACCATCTGAGCTATTAACAATAACTGATTAAGTTATTTTTTTTAATTAAATTCAATGATAGTTGAATTGCTAGCATAATCGATATCAAGTTAGATTTACCTCAGCTAGGTGATTGGGTGTTTTGGGTTTAACTTCTTCTCTGAACTGTAGGTAAGAAAATTTTGAATCCAACACCAGTGTTCCTAATATCAAATAATATTTTGTACTAAATGGATTGGTTTTGAGATATTTCCAGGTCAATCCTATTTTATGATTCACAAAAATTTAATTTGAAATTACTTCAAACTATATGTATCAATGGTACAGCAGACATTAGGTTTAAAAGGTCTTGGAGTGGAACACTGTTACGTTACCAGTACAATATCTAAAATATAATGCACTTGAAAGAGGAAAGTAATATATATTGTATTGAGATAAAAAATACATGTTACACAATCTATAAGCCAATGAGAATAAAGAGAATATTTTTTAAAAATATTAAAAAAAGTCAGTAATATTATTAATGGGTGACAGATGGTATATTTTCATTATAGATAATAATCAAGTACAGTACCAGACATTATAACTTATTCACATCTATTTCTTATCTTTATATTCTCATCATATCATTTCTGTATGACTTAATGATATTGTGCACAGGTCAACTTCAGAAAGGGGCCATTTGTCATACATGGTCTAAATACTGCTGGACCAATTTTTATGGGTTATGCCAAAGGAAGAAATGAAATGGTGTTTTATGTTATATTTTTCTGCACCTACATTTAACTGGCTAATAAGGATGGAACGCTCGACTGTTTACACATTTGTAGTGTAAAAGGGGTTCATTAAGTTCACAGATAATTCTGAATCTTTCCACTAAAATTTGGTTTTAAAATTTCCATGAATGTCAAAAAAACTAATTTTTGCTCGATTTCCGAATTTGGGATATTCTTTTCTTAAAGCGATACAACCTCTCAAAAATATTAAGTTCTCAAAATTGGTCAATAAGAGTATATATTCATCAACAGTGTCCAAAGTATACAAACAGAATCAAATAAACCCATAAAACTATGTAATTTTCCATTCAATTACAGATTATTATTGATAAATGCCTTAAATTGGATTAAGACATTTATTAATTATTGTATTCAAACATAGTTTTCTGGATTTATCAAATTATTTAGGTAATCTGTTTTATAGTTATGCCACTAGGTTTGTCCCCTGATGAATGATACTCCTATTGACCAAGTTTGAAAATTTATTTTTTTTGTTCATTCTAAGAGGTAGTATCACTTTATTATCAATATTAGTATATGATTTTGCATTGTTTTTGAATTCATCATTACCCTTACATGATCAACAGCTTCACATATATTAAATAATACAAAGTTGTTGTTAACACATTGCAATGGTCAAGTGTTTCTGATTACAATGTAATAAAATGCAGACAATCAAAGAAAAAAAATGAATAACCTGATAGTAATAGTAATGAGAAATAATTAAATTATTCCAATCCATGGTCTGATTACATTGTCCTTAAAAAAATTCACAGAACAGACCTGTTAGATCAATGCTAAATTCATTAACTATATTGCTTTCATTATTTGATTCAATATGGCTAATTTGTGAATTGTGTGCAGCTACATGACAACACATGCAAGTACAGCCGTACAACTGTGGGAATATGCAGACAATAATATCAATTTGATAGGTGGTTGTCATTTCAACAATAGATATCGAAGTTTTTGATGTAATTATATTGTAATTAATATTGGTAATATTTTAATAATTACCATTTTTATGTAATGTTTTCAATAAATGAAAGAAAATTGAAAACCAATAATGCCAATATTGACCAAAATATTTCAGCATCATGAGGCACTTATCAAATTTTAGTTTGAAGAGCAAAACCGACCAACAAAAGATTTTTTTGACATTTGACAGAATTGAACAATCACCTTTTTTAAAATCAATACTCCTTTTGTTTACTCTACTGTATACTTTATCATATCAAAACTTTTATAAAATATTAATGTCCAATTTCAAAAGCTGCATTTTAATGACTATTGTTTCCATGGTAACAGGATAAGCAGACTGACATCATGTAAAAGGTAACAATGGATAACTCAGGTGCTAAAATAAGGTGAAATGACTCACCTGGGTTCCAAAATTCACTCAGTAGTGACAAGATGGTAGACAATACTGCCAGTTGAAAGGACAGTCTCTTTAATTACAATGATATTATTCAACTAACAACACAGCCAGAGTTCAATAGGTTAAAGAACCATATGCTAAGTGAAAATAAAAGGCTAAATGATGATATAAAAGGATGAAAGAAAGAGAGAAAACAAACAGTTAGTTATTATGTCAGTGGTAGTACCGTAGTGTCCTACTGTCATACAGATAGCCTGTAGTGATTATAATTACACTGTTTTTATTAGAGTCAAATGTCATCAACAAGTGTCTTATAATGTTGATTTTAAATCTAAATAACTCTTCACTTTACTCTCAATATTGCAGATGCTTCAAAATCAATTTTCCTTATAAACACATTTTCAATCAAATGTTTACAAATTTCTCAAGTTCACAGAAATTTCTCACTTTTGTAACTGAATGGGCTCAGCATGTACAATGTACTATGCTTAACTTCTGTCTGTTCATGAGTGTAACTACCATTTGGGCTGGTTGAATCAATCTTAAAATCTTCCATTAACAAGCATTAAATTGGATGGCTATCAGAGGGTCTCAGAATCAAGGAAAGCATAAAAAATATTCTCAAAGAGTTATCTGGACCATCTTAGAAATTGAACCATTTAGTCTATCAATTTATCAAGCAGCTGTAAGTAAACTTACAAGTTAAAACAAAGCAATTTTAGAGAGAACATACACACACTGTAAATCCTGGGTTTTCAACTAGTTTTCTCAAGTGTCTGCGATTACCCACAAGGAAATGACTATGTTCTGAAGTCATCGAAAACATTCAATTTCGGAGCATGATAATAAGTCACAACATTTCATTTTGCTTTTTAATTGTGGCCCAGGTAGATGGAGTCATTGTGGACAGTGAACACTAAATGCATATCCACTAAAGACAATTACTTATTTTCAGATCTAGAGCACAGTTTGTGTCCCCTGGAAAATGTCCAAATGCCCCCAGCCTGGAACATGTCCCCCAAGTTGAAAACCCAGGCTGTAAATATACTGTACTGGACAGTTTAAGTATCCAACATGCCCTGTATTGATAACTCTCAAAATGTTGTTACTGCCTGTTACAATAATTGGTTAAATCAGAAGCAATCAGGATTGTTAAAGTCATTTGACAGCAATTGTCAATAGCAAAGTATTGTCACTGTGACATCCTTTTTTAATCATCATAATCATTCCCTAATCTCTAACATCATAGATGTTACATGCTCCATATTTAACACAACTGACCCAAAAGAAAAAAACAAAACAAACAGCAGCTCATATTTATAAAAACATGAAATAAAGTGCTATACTGCTATTCAAGATTTGTATTGTTTGGAAAGAAAGTGCTTACTCTTTTAGATAATTAATTTGCTTTTAACCCACATTGAAACTTCTAAGACCAATGCTGACTTTAAATAAGAGTACAAGTAAGCGAAAATAATGTCCGGGGGTATTTATGTCCGGGTTGGACATAATACACTAGATAGAACTGTCCTTTATTTAGTTATGGACATTAATCACTAGTTAAAAATGTCCATTGGACATGTTTCACTAGTGCAAAATGTCCGCCGGACATTTCCCACTGGCGGACATTGTACACTTTTACATACACAATTTTATGATATGTTACTCTGGAATACTTAGCTCCTAAATGCAAATTTCATCAATTTACATTGTTATCATCAGATTGTTGACTTCTAACTTTCAATGTCTCCATATGTTCAACTGATTACTTCTATACCGATATCTAATTCTTTTAACTTGCTAATATTTGGGGGTGAATATATTCCAGGGTCAAGGAGTCACTTTTAAAATATTATGGCATTTAACACTAATCGATATTAGTGTACCTCGAGTGAACTATGGCACAATAAAATGACATAACAAATCTATTCATCTTTTGATCTAATCTTTCTTTTGTCTAACTTCAGGTGTGGTGTGGTAATTAAGAGAGAAAGGAAGAAAGAAATAATGGTAGAGAATGGTAAATGACAGTGTAAGATAGTCTAGGCTAGTCTGAGAGCTAACTGATTAATGAAGTGATAAGATGTTAACTGACTGAAACAAGTTCATTAATTGAAGCTAATCTGGTGTACCTACAGCCAATGTGTAATGATGTGATGAAGACAATCTAGCCAGAGTATAATATAGTAATGATTAGCCTGTAGCATCTACACTTCTTTCTTATAAGACATGTCAATTTATTCTACAACTCTAGTTTTTTTACTAAGCCAACGTTCAACTATTTTCTGTGTTGTTGCAACTAGTATTCGTACCACACAGCAGCAGCGTTTCTACGAGGTGGGGGGCCATGGCCAGAATTTAGGCTGGCCCGGTCTTGGCCCACCACTTTGAAATTTCGTATAATGTTACATACGGATACCTGGTGCTGGTAGCCCCCCCCCCCCCCCTTACAATTATTTGGCCCTAACTCTGCCCCCACACCTAAAGATTACTAGAAATGCCACTGGTTACACAAAGAAACATAAAGTTATCTCTTTTGATTAACTGGTAATATGCATGTACATATTCATTATATTGACTCAGAAGTGACCATTATCATCTATGAAATGAAGTAAAAGAACAGTTGAGGATATCTGTTAATCAGGATAATTTCATTATTCTTTCTCCTTGACAATTCACATTTTAAGAATTTTTGTTTCATTTAATTAGCCGTTTTCATAATCACTTTGTTATTGTTATCCAGTAGCAATGAAATGAATTTTGGTAAAAATATTTGTTAGTTAAAAAAAACAATTATTTTCAGTTGTTTCAACCAAAATGTACTCATTCTGATTACAAATTTTTCCAAAATGCTGTACTTGTAAGATCTGAATAAAACTTTGATTAATTAAAAACATTGAAAGATAATTTTAGAATTTAATTATTCAATTAAAATTAATGTCAGTGAGCCATAACTTTGCATATTCTGGATCTCATTAAGATAAGTTTTAATTAATAAACCTTAGCTTCCTCAAGTTACATAAAATCTCTCTGTAGATTGGAAGACTTTCTGAAGTAGGATACTAAATTAGATATCTGATAATCTGGATATCATGCACTAACTAATCTGAGTAAAGCTTCACCATTTTATTGACATGAATATATGAAGCTAATATAACAGTATGTTAGACAGACCTTTAAATATATATACTATCAATATTTAAACCATAACAATAACACAAGTTAGCTAGCAGAGTAACCCTGTATTAAATTACTAGCAGACTTGACTGAAATCCACATGGACATGGTGATAAGTTTATATAGAACTAAAGGCTAACTCTCCACTTGAGGTCTTATTGTCCACATATCTTCTGGTCCTATTGTAAAGCCATGTTCATGTTATGGCTTCAACAACCACAAGGCATATTGGCCCACTCTATCTTGACAAAAGGCATTCCTTTGATGATAAAGACTCAACCGAGTGTGAATCTCTATGTCAAGTGTTACAAGTTGTTCTCTCTTTTCATTTTAATTCCTTCGTCATTTTATCACCTCGTGGCTGCCGTCAATATTGGACACTTCATCTCTTCTGTTAATTTCTCTTCCCTTCCCCTTCATTAAACCACTTTATTCAATAATGATGCCATGTTAATAAATGATTCAATGTTGTAGCCCTCTCTTTCTCTTCCTGCTACTTCCAATATCATTTTTCATCTTTTCAACAATTCTTCACTTGAATATCACAGTACCAATCTTTCTCAATCATCTAGTGTAGTTTTTGTAGAAGAATTTCAATAACTTTACACAATATTTCTCACACACATTGATAATGAATTTTAAAAGAGATAAAGGAACAATTTGCTTGTGGTTATTGATTCTTAAAGAGATAATATTCAATCAGATGAAATATTCATCCAGTTTTCACTGGCAAGATTGAGAAAACCTTCTGCTATGTCTGTCATTAAATTGTCAGTTGTGTACTGGTCATACAGACATAATGACATGTCATAATGTTTAATGTTCTTCAAATAACAATCAATATCATCCGTGTTTTTTCAAAAACTTTACTTTCAACTCTGTATTGAAACAAACTTTCCTCTCATCAAAGAAAATATCACAGAGGAATGATTTGGTCACAAGAATTTGTTGATAAACTCCTATATATTGGACAGAGCTGGAAAAATTAAACAAAATCATTAATGTGAACATCACTGCTCTACCCCAAATTTTTAGAATTCATCTACATAACATATTTTTCAATCAAGTGTAAATGTTGGTGCCAAAATACCCTGATGGTGCACATTTTTTTCTAAGGCAATTACAATGACAATACCGTATCTTAATTGGATCAATGATCAATGGGCAGTTAATTCATACAGTAATGATACATAAAGCACATTTCCATTACTCATGTTTTCCAGAATAAAAGAACAAGACTATTGTGGAAGACATCTAGAATTAAAAGTACCAGATGGATCAGACAAACCATTAAACCCTAACATTAACTACTTTACTTCTACTTGTTAAACATACAACCTATAATATAATTATCAATGATAAAATAATACTCTTGTTGACAATTTTCTTAATAATTAATACATTTTTATCCTTTTCTCATAGTGTTTTAAAAGAGGTTATCCTTGTTCTGTTCTATCAACGTGTCACATTGGTACTGAGAATTCATCCCTAGAGATGTTGTCTGTCATATAGAATCAGTGTCTTCAATATCAAATTCTCCCTAGTGGTAGGTCTTCTTCTTTGATCTTAGTAATCTTCAATCATAATTCCCTCCCTGATCAATTAGAATGGCTAATATTGAGGTCATATAGGACATGTTGAAATGTTTAATTACTACCTACATGATGTAGATATTTTATTAGAGGTTGGATAGCTTCATTAAAACATCATTTTAATCTTTCTTTTTATCTTTCCCCCCTCTCTATTTTTTATATTCAGATGCCAGAATACAATTTCTTTCTGTTGAAGTTTTTAAAATTTGTTTTTGTTTAGAAACATCCAATTTTGCTCACTTTGTGCGTTGTAAATATTATGCAACTTTCATATGTCTGCACCTGTATGGGCTAATTGAGGATGGGCAAACACCCTGCAGTGTGCAATGAGGGAAATTTAACGTGCACAGCCTGTAGCACACTGGGCCTCGGTTTATTGTCTCATCCACCCCTTCTCCATGTCAGCCCCTCCGACCTTAATCACTGACAGGGGGTGAAAAATCCAAAGGTATTATCTCGACCATATATGAGCCACCATATATGCTTGGAAAACTGAATTGAATTCTATATTTTAACAGTAAAGTTTATGTTCTGATCACTCAACTCTAGCTTATTTTTGATACTCAATTTACTAAACATGAATGGTAAATGTGACACTTAGCAGAGTGGTAAAATCAGATAAACTACTATAAAGGGGGATCTTCACACATAATATATGTAACTTTTCCCAGAGTAAATTAGTTTAAAGTAGCAAGAGTTTGCTAGGTAAATAAAAGATGTTTATTTAATTATAATAGATAAACAATATTGAATAACTAAACATAAACAATGACTTGCTATATAACCACTACTCCTTTACATATACCTATCATAGGACAAATACTTTCCCCATCAACAACTAGACAAATGAACATATTCAATCTGTATAAAGCCCTCCAGTTATTTCTACAAGTCTCAGACAATATTGTTCACTGCTTTCTTTGTAAACAGTATTAATTGTTTTCCTCCCTAGACCTAATCTGTACACTTCAATAGCTTTATAAACAGGTAGAAATGTCTCATTAAAAAACTTGTAAACCATGTTAGGACATTACAGTGACATGATGGTTTCAACAACACAATACATTACCACAGACAATCAGACTACTCTCAATATGGATAAAAACAAATCAAGCTGAAAAATGAAGGAAATGATGGATAAAAGTGAAAAAGTTGTTTCAAAAAAGAAGATTAAATTTCAATAAAAGAACAGAGCCTAAGGCTAGGGCCAGTTGATGATTGGAGTGAGTGACATGTTGAAAGCCTTTGAGACTGGTGTTTGTCATGTTATGGCTATGGGTCAATGGTCATCAGATAGACTGGACATATGAGGAAGAGATTGACTATCATCAGAATAAAAACAAATTTCTTCTCCTCCAATTTCAATATTATTTTATAGTCAAGGTCAACCACAATTCTAAAGGCCCTTTTACTCAAAATTACTACCGGGTACAAGCGATCATCTGAAGAAGCAATTATAAGAGGTTTAGGGCTCAACCAAGTTTCTGACAAGTACCTCTCATGATTTCAAATAACTGTGTATTAAGCAAAGGGTAGGGATCCGCGAAGGAAAAATTGGTTTCTGGTCACTGTGTTCTTTTAAGATCCCTCAACAACTAAAAAAAACCAGACAAACTTTCTCTAATAGCTCTCTGCACGATGTTTTACACTATCTTCAGCACAAATTATTCTTATAGTAAACTATAAATGTAAAACTCTTGTTTCGTGTTTGAAATGAGCCATTTTAGATCTTTGCTCAATATAACTGGCAAATGTGTAATTACCAGTTAAAAATCTACCACACCACAGCATGGCTACAATGGTTGTTAAAGCTATTTGGTGAAGAATTTGAAATATAAACCCTAGACATTGTAATGAAGGTGATTGAATTAAATCAAGATAGATGAGGTTAGAAAAACTAGACAAATCACAGTTTTCAATGAACCATCATCTATCATTCATTTCATTATGCTAACACCAAGTTTGGTCATATTATATCATTACATAGACCAACTAATATCATTCAGTCATGTCAACTTGATAACATTTTCTACAGAACCTAATAACTGTCATCTATATAATCTTCTAGCACATTGACACCCCAACATTTGCTACATATTTAGCACTTAATATGGCTCATTAAAATGGCACATGCCTAAATTTTATATTAATTTAACAGTAACTGTTGTCCTATTTAAAAAACTCTTTTATTATTTTGCATTGTATTTTTTTATTTTATATAACTATTTATCAAACCCTACCCATATTCAAGCCATTTCAAGCTCATGTATTTGGTTAACCTTGAAATTTCAGGAAAAGACACCTATTTTTTTTATGATATTTTCTAAGTCATTTTTTTCTTTTATCTTTCTCTCAAAAATAACCATTGGACTGACTCTCAGAAGCACAAAAACAATCTGAAATCATTTTTAGCAAAATTGTTCCCAACTGTTAAAGAATACAATCATTTGTAATGGACATAAAATGCATTACTATCGGAACTTAATGTGATATTACTTTTTAAATTTCATCTCTCAAATGTGAATAAATTGGTGATAAGTTCTACATATGTTTTAAAATTCATCATTGACTGTATCTTGATGTTTATCAGGTTAATGGCAGAAAGTAATTAGACGTCAGCTCTCATGTAAATGACAAAGAAAGAGTCCAAACAGTTGTTTTCACATGCATCTTTAATAATATATAAGTAAATGTGACACAGTGATTGGCGTGTAAGTGTTGGATGTGGCAAGGTAATCTAGACTTCAGGTAGATAGGATAGTGAAATCTTCGTCCAATCTTGACAAACATTTGGCTAGAAAGTTGAATTATGTTCGTCAGTGAATCTATTAAGGGTGATAAAGATCATAGATTCTATAGAGGCTATTTAAATAGACGGTGATTAGAATCAATCTCTTTCTCTTTTTACCTATCACATCTTCTTTATCTCAATATATTTCATAGACTACCTACAGCTACTTCTACTAACTCACTAAACTACTAGCTATACACTATATCAGGCCTTCTCAATTTATTTCTGTAAGAGCCAAATGCATTTCATGAGCTAAATATAAGGGCCAAACATAGCTTAGCTAGCAAAGTGTTTAAACAGAAGGGGTCACTCTTCAGAGGCCATTCTCATGGGCGTTGCAGGCCGCCATTTGAGAAGACCTGCACTATATTAAAAACTACCTACAGCTACTTCTGCTAACTGACTAAACTACTAGCTATATTATCATTACTTTATTACTCTCTTCCCTTTCATAGTCTTAATAGATATTCACATAGTCAAAATATTGTATTCTTATTCAAATAGCATAGATACCCTATAGATAATCAGTACTTGAATCAAAACAGAACCAAACCGTGCAAACTAAGGCCTCAAATTACACTTACACACAATATACACAAAGTGAAAGCAGAAGATCCGCTGTGTGAGATTAACATTTATTAATTAGCAGGGGTGGATCCAAGGGGGGCCCTGTGGCTCACGTGGCTCGAGCCCCCCTATTTTTGGCCGACTGATGTCAGAACCCACTCAAAATTGGCCGCTCGCACTGTCATTGAATTTAAAGCATGTTATATTTCAGACCCCCTTCTCTAAATCCTGGATCAGCCCCTGATCAGGATTGGGAAAAGTCTCTCTTAACATCAGGGACACTGAAGTTAGCATCAATTTGCGCAATTCCCAACCATGACTTCCTCAAACTACTCTCAGTAGTTCAGGTGTAGTCAGAATTGTTTAGATTACAGAATCAATCATATCCTCCCCAAACATCTATTTCAAACAAAAATAAAACTTCACAGGGTTAGAGAATTTGAATAATTTTGACTTTAGACTAAAATTCAATACTAATCATCATGCTGCAATTTTTAAATTTTGGCACATCAATGCAACATTTTATCATTTCATAGGCAAATAATGTATCCTTTTGAACTTTTGAGGTCATGAAGGTAGACAAATCAATAACAACTATAGAATGTACCAACATGATCTAGATACAAATAAAAGGGCCACCATAAGGGAGAAATCTCCTGCAACTATCATTTCCTCTTATCAAAAAGAATAGATGGTTATATTTCTTACTCACTTTGACTACAAACTCGAATATATCTAGATAAACAAACAACTCACTATGTTATAATATAACTAGAACAAAAAATGGCTTTCATGCCCTCAAGTTTATAGAGAAAATGTATCTAATTTCAAGAAATGTCTAAAAATCAACATCTTGCCTAACAAGCTAATGTTATTTTATGAAAATTTTGAAAAAAAAATTAACCTGTGAACCATCTCAATTTTCCTTTTCCGTTAGTTTTAATAGAATAAAATGACAACATGTGTAGTGCAGATTTAAATTATATACAGTATAGGCCTAGAGTAAGTTTGAAACAGTAATAAAATGTACAGTGAAATAAACTAGTGTGTGATATGACGCCTCATGGAATAACTTGACTATTTATTGACTTTATCATCTAAATAAACTTCAACTAGAGACTATTTGACAGATAAAGTGAAAAAGGACAGTTTTTTTTATTATAACCTTTCTAACGTAGGTCATATAACATCATTCTGATAGATCTTCAACGAGTAAATATATATAGTATAATTTGATAGGAAAGTTACGTTGGGTGTTCCTGAGTGCTTTCATTATGACTGTTAACTTGGGATTTTTTTACAATGATTACACCATTACACCTTTACAAACTTTCAGTCTTAAAATGGTAATTGTCTTAAATTCAACAATTTACTAGCTCTAATACAACTATCCATACTGCTTTTTAATATTAAAGAGGCACAGGCTTCATTTTCGCGGGTCGATTTGGATAAGTCTCAGAAATGGGAATTTTTTAGCTCAGCAATTGAGTACTGGTTATCACAACTCACCATTGAAATTTGAGCCTTCAAATCCATGTGCATCCATAATTACCGGTATTAGCATTTGAAAGTTATAATGCCCTACTACACATTAGCGATACTATGCAATATATAGAAAAGTCATCTAAAGAAATAGAAGGAAAAATGTCTAATTTAAGGTATATTTGAAGGAAATACGCAATTTTTAGTGCATTTCTAGTGCTTCTGAAGGATACTAAATATATTCAAGACCCAAATCAACCAATAAAAATGAAGACTGGTCCCCTTTAAGGAAATTTTAAATTTGTTATTTTGTTTCTAAATTTTTAATATGTGTCGGGGACACTGATAGCATCAATTTGCACCTTTCCAATTTTTCATCTAAGCTACATGTTAGATGATGTCACATGCTCACAATATGCTTGTATTACAGAAGACAGGGAGTGACATCATGAAACACTTTGTTTACATGTGCTATGTTTGCTTCTGCAATTCAACATAATAAATATAGTATGAAAAAGTTTTCAATTTAATTATTATTCAAATTGTCGAGGACAGCTATGATTAATGACTGGTAAAATTTGCATGAGCAAACTTATAATTAATTATTATAAGAATAACATGTATATAGTTATATATGATATTATTTGAGAATCAGGGAGTGCCTAACCAAAAAAATATATAGAGACAGAAGCGTGCAAAACTTCATTCAAATAAGATGAAATAAATGTCAACCTGTCATGAAAATGATGAAGAGTTTTCTGAAATTGTCAAAATAATAATTAGATTTGGATGACATTTTTATATTTTTATATTATTCAGATTCACATCTTAACTTTTGTCAGCCTTTTTTCTCATCCTGAATAAGATAAATCGATAAAAAAGCTCAAAGATGCAGTCTCTTCTGAGGCATTTTCATTGTTTGCAGAAACTTGCAAGAATAATCCAAGAGATCACAACACAAAGATTTGAAATATCTGGTCAAAATGTAATGCAAGCATAATCAACCTTGTGAAATACTTCACTGGGTTTGTCAATCTTTTGGAGAGTTCACATGATCATTATACTTTATGACGTAAATTGAAGCTCAGATCAAAGCGTCATATTTCCCATGCTATTCTAAAGATATAAAATTAAAACTCCAACTCCAGTATCAGCACTGTTCTGTACTGTACTGTCAGAAGTTAGAATTAAAAACATTCATCTTAAGTGAAACCACAGAACAGAAAAGGTCACCAAAATGGACATAAAACTGTTAATATTGCTGTGTGTCTACATTCTGTCTGTTGTTTTATTGTTAATAATTTGTTCCAGATGTGAGAGGATTGACCATTGAGATTTTACCTGTCACCCCTTGGCAAAATAACCTAGAAATCAATCTATCACACATGTTAGACCTAACTCCTTATTCTAGATAAAATACATATTATAGCTACTTCTCTACCAATTACTTTAATACCTTCAACATGTTATTCTAAACTGAAATTATTTTAAGAAAATGGATTTAAATGTCTGGTTTTTCCCATGATCATATATTTGAAAATCTCTGAAGAGGTTTATATTTCAGATTGTGATGGTAGAAAATTGAAGGATTTCAAAATATTAATACTTATGTCTAGTCTATTCAAATTGTGATATCCTAAAAAATAACTGTTTTAAAGGGAACATTCAACAGTTTCAGGGGGTAGTTTTCAGTATATGAAAATAGTCTTCAGAAGTACTAGAAATGTACCGTACCAAAGTCATATAATCTATTCAAATATATCTCATAGTAGAAATTTCAATTTTTATTTCCATACATGTCTTTTCTATATATGTATATTTCCTATTGTTACTTTAAATACACATAGATTTGAAGGCTCAAATTTCAATGGAGATATGTGAACAGTATAACTGATGGGCATGGGCTTAAATAATTCTAAGACTAAGGTTTGATTATTTGAACGAATGGTGAATATTCCCATTTAAATACAAGGACCAAAAAATTGAAGACTGTACTTGCTGAGGGTTCTGTCAAAATGTTAATGAGTGGTTGTTGGTAAGCCACATGAATGACAGTAAATAGGAATACAGTATATCAACTGCTAAAAAGTCCCTTAACCCTGGGGCATTTAACCCAACAAGTTTACACACTAAGGATAGTACTTAAACATAATAAACTTGTAAGACTATATAAGACTGTTATGATATGATTATCAAATATCAAAATATATCTACATTTAAACTGATAATGTTACAATATTTACAAGACTTGTTCAGTCATCTGTAACATCTCTAACTCTCACCTAGTGTCTTGGTTTAGTGACAATACTAGTAAATTACTAGTTAAAACATAGTTACAGTACCTATTTTAGTACTCTATATTTTCAATATACAGTGGTTGTAGCTAAAATAGATAATATTTATTAAAGACAACCAGGGTCTGGGTTCAAGTTTCGTTTCACACGCACCATGGTGTGGTTTTGGTGAAGAAAACTTCATGTCTAGCTGAAACCAACTGTCAGTTTTGGATTCCAAATATATTTAAAGAGGCACAGGCTTCATTTTAGCGGATTGATTTGGATAAGTCTCAGAAACGGGGATTTTTTAGCTCAGCAATTTAGTACTGGTTATCACAACTCACCATTGAAATTTGAGCCATCAAATCCATGTGCATCCATAATTATTAGCATTTGAAAGTTATAATGCCCTACTACACATTAGCGATACTATGCAATATATAGAAAAGTCATCTATAGAAATAGAAGGAGAAATGTCTAATTTAAGGTATATTTGAAGGAAATACGCAATTTTCATGCATTTCTAGTGCTTCTGAAGGATACTTAAATATATTCAAGACCCAAATCAACCAATAAAAATGAAGACTGGTCCCCTTTAACCTCATCTTTACTTCTCATAAAGATAACAGTTATCTTTACTACATTACTAATACCTACTAAATACTGGCAAATGGACAACCTGAATCAAAGTAGTCAAAATCTAATTGAATCCAAGTTTGATGAATATATATTATATTGATATTGCCTAAAAATTGCAATTTAAAGTCTTGATTTTGCATCAGTAGAATTACTACTATGTCCATATAAAAAATAATACCCTATCACAAAATATCTTAAAATACCCTTTTAAAAATGGAGACTTTTTTCACACTGTTCTGAAACTGATTGGGCTAATGTAAAAATGCCATGCAATGTTCAATGAGGGAAATTTTGCCCGGACAACAGCACAGACTGTAGCACCTGTTAACTTTAAAGGAAAAATGCTAGATATGTTCCTTATTAGTCATGTCTTTACTTTTGAAATCAATCAGTCAGCACATCATCTTTACTATTTATATTATTTCTTAGTAATATTCTATATAGTTATAACTAGATTATTAATAGACTAAACAACTTGAAATCTCTGATTGCCAAATTTCTGGATTTTATTACTAAAATATGTTACCTACTGTTCTACTACTGTTAACAGTGGGAAGGTTTCATCTCAATGTTTATAAATGATATAAGCTATAAAATTATCCTTAATCCCAGACTAACCCCTACATAGTTGACCACAGTTGCTGTTACATATATTTTTCATTTATCATTCAGAATTTCAGACTGCTCAGTAATAATTTGTGTCCACTATTAATCAATGCTTGAATTATGGGAGACTTTTTATGAAGCATACTTTATAATATTTTTTTCACTGTGAATTAGCATTCATTATTAGACTTATCAACTAAACAAAATTAGTTAGGCTCTCAGCTAGGTATGTACTTCTACCTAATGTTAACTTGCAGGAGATCTAAGCATCCCTTTCATACATAAAAGAGATACAAAGATAGCCTGAAATGAGCTCTTCATAGGGATACACAGACAGCTGGAAGTGAGCTCTACATAATGCTATAAGGGCAAAATCTTGTCAGTTGCTTTTTTTATTAATAGAAAGCAATAGAGCTCAACTAAATCAAACTTTTCAGAAAAAGTAATGCCAAGTACAAATCCAAGTACAAGTCAGCAGATGCCTGTGGAAGCCTGCCCTGAATCAATTTTTCTTCTTAAAAAAACATAACTTTTCATTTCATCAAACACTTTGATACTATTGAATTTTCCCTTTCAAATAAAATTTGACATCTAATTTTTCAAATGTCTATATCAATTGACTAACTTGAAGTATTGCATCAATAAAATTTCAATAGTAAATTTTCAAGATGTTGTCACAAAAATAGTAGAATAATGATATCTATTTTAAATGTAGTTCAAACTCAAATTGCTCAAATGAACCTTGAAATAATACCATTGTTTTTTTAAAGCCATAAAAAAACGAGTGCAATCTGTTGCAACTTAGACAATACCACAAGAGTTTTTTTTACTATAATATTGTAAGAATTTTCTGTAAGAGAAATCGATAGCATTCATACTTTTCACTCATCAGCTGAGTAACTAACTCTACATCATGTAAAATTCTAGTAGGCTTTTAACGGGATGTAAATGAACCGCAACTTTGTATCTTTACCTTACCTCTATGTTTATTATAAAGCAGGAGTTAAAAACTAAAATTATCAGTAATACTTTGTAGGTATTTATCGTAGATTAAATCTTATATTCAACTTTAATTATCACAATCAAACCGATAACTATGCCGTTATGAAGAAAGACAGTTAAGCTGAATTGCACGTGAAAATAGAGGTGTATTATTGAAGACTATGACAATAAAATTCGTCTGCTAGAGGTTTACTGTTATGTTTTTATTACCGACTTTAACTGCCTCCCAGAGACGTTTTAGCTTTTAAATGGTTCAACAAATATTATGCTTCTGTAATTCCAAACATCTCACAATGTTGAGAAGTATGCAAATAAAACTAAAGAAAGAAAGTTTGGCGTCAATTATACCCAAAATATACGATGCGTCAAAAAGTTGAAATTTAAAAAAAAAAGCTTACCGAAAACAGACTGCATAACTAAAGCCATAGTGAATAGAATCCGGAGTATCATCCTGTAATTTCTTATTTAATATTCCAAAATACACATGGAGTGTCTTAAGTTCAAGTCACAAACACCTATAAAATCTTTGAGGCGAAACCTAACCAACTTATCTCAACTTGAGTTTCATTTGAAATGATTTTATGGACACGGCTTCTGCCAGCCTCGTTTAACCACGTGACCTATAACCTAAAATGTCTGCGCCCTGCGACGCGCGTGGTTTTGTTTACACTTTTTATTGTACGTGCTTGTCAAGGCAATTTTTATGTCGAATAATAACTGGGAAAAAAGAAGGATTACAACTCAGAAAGGGGATCGTTTTATTATCAATGGGTTTATAATGTGATTGATGATGCGACAGAAATACGATAGACCTCCTACCCTAGAAATTGATTTATTTGATTTCTCCGACTGTCGGAATAGGCGCACAGAAAGGGTTAGGTTACAAATAAAGGGATCCTTGAAAATTTTAAGTTTACGGTTAACAGTTTAAATTGAAAGAGATTGGTACTCATTTGAAGGTCAATGAAATTTCAGAAGGATTTATGACATGGCTCGCTGTTACGACAATCTCGACTCAAATTAGGCTATAGATACCGTCAGGTCTCCAAAATTGTTGATTGGCTACCTGGATATATCTAACGGTTTTCGCATTATTAATATTACTCCATGAATTCGAAAAGACGCATATATAAGCTGAGACATCCCCTTCACCCGGACTGCGAACCCTGCAGGTATTGCGTTCAGTATTCAGAAAGAATTTTAGTGTTTTGAAGCCATTTTCCATGAAAAATTAAAATTCATGCGTTTTTAATGCATTTCGGATAATACCTAAGCGTAACTCAAAAAACGTACATCTTTTTGGTATTGATTGTTATAGAAGATGCTCTCCTATAGAAGCGCTGGCTAAGGTTTAAGTTTGTACGAAGCCCTCTGTGGCCCAGTCTCAGTGGACCCCATCCTACGACGGAGCTGAGTTGATAAATTCAAACTTTTCCGACGCACACGTCCGCAAAATACCGGTAGCATAAGAACTGCACTATGCTCGTAGTTCACTTTCGTTAGATTTATGTTGGAGAGCCTTGATGACAGATTTTTATGCGCCTAAAAATTTGCGAGGTCTACTGCTACTAAACAAAAACCTCTGTTTTCAGAAAACGAATAATGTCCCACTACTGAGACGGGTTTCGGTTTGGATGTAAGGGAAATAACTCTATAAATTAAAATAAACTCGGTGGCTATGTTTAATAAATATTACAACTTAATAAGTAATGCTGAATATACAATATAACCATAACAAAATATCAATTTTTAAAAAAATACATGTGCAAATTTGTAGAGTATATCAAAAGGTCATAAGTTTCTGACCTACTTACAATCAGTTACCTCATACCTTTAAATATTCCCATCGTTTAATATCGATCACATTATTTTACCGTTATTCTCATACAATACTATTTATTATGGTTCAATAGGCAGCCAAAGTGTTAAAGTAAAGAACAATTCTAAGAATTATCGATGTTTAATTGTCACTTACCTGTGGATGAATAAAACACGTGACTTGTGACATCTCATTATAATACAAGATTTATCAGTTATTCAACAAACAAACATTTTATTTCCTAGTTTTCTTGTCGATATTAAAATAATGAGTGAATACTAAAATATCCACATGTTACACAATGATTAATTAATATCCTTTAAATCAATACATCAAACTGTCACCATGACAACAATGGTTGTTAAAAATTGTTAAAAATATGACGATGAATGAAAGAACAAAATACGCAAAAGTCTGCACAGGATTGCATCACATTCATCAAATTATAAAAATACAGAGCACGATTCGCTTAATTGCAGATTACAAGTGAACCACCTATATTAGAACACCTATAGCTCCTGGGGCCTTATTCTCGAAAACTTAACTTACAATGATTTTAGTGTTTTGTTTTAGTCATCTGATTGGATAGCCTAATCACTAAAATCTATTTTAAATATAGCTTTATTATCGCATCGGGTAACCGTATTTCTTAAGTGCGAATAGTTGTGCTTGTCTCTTCTTCCCATCCATTTTTCCCATGATCCTTCTCTCTGAATGGTTTATTAGACAGGAACATTCCCTAATCAGCCTTTTTGCAGTCATAGTCCGAATTAGATCATTTGATTTTGATCAGCAACCCTACTTTGTCATTGCAATCTGACATGGTATCAGTGACTAGAAGTTTTTCAACTTGATAAACATATCAGACAGCTGATATCAAACACTAGTAGTTTTCCAACCTGATATGTTAATATAATAGTATGTCCCATCAGCAACCCCACCTTGTCATTGCAATCAGACAGCTATGATATCAGATACTATAGTAGTGTTACAACCTGATATGTTAATATAATATGTCTCATCAACAACCTCACTTTGTCATTGCGATCAGACAGCTATGATATCAGACACTATAGTAGTATTCCAACCTGAAATGTTAATATAATATGTCTCATCAACAACCCCACTTTGTCATTGCGATCAGACAGCTATGATATCAGACACTATAGTAGTTTTCCAACCTGATATATTAATATAATATGTCTCATCAGCAACCTCACTTTGTCATTGCGATCAGACAGCTATGATATCAGACACTAGTAGTTTTCCAACCTGATATGTTAATATAATATGTCTCATCAACAACCTCACTTTGTCATTGCGATCAGACAGCTATGATATCAGACACTATAGTAGTATTCCAACCTGAAATGTTAATATAATATGTCTCATCAACAACCCTACTTTGTCATTGCGATCAGACAGCTATGATATCAGACACTAGTAGTTTTCCAACCTGATATATTAATATAATATGTCTCATCAGCAACCCTACTTTGTCATTGTGATCAGACAGCTATGGTATCAGACACTAGTAGTTTTCCAACCTGATATATTAATATAATATGTCTCATCAGCAACCCTACTTTGTCATTGAAATCAGACAGCTATGATATCAGACACTAGAAGTTTTCCAACCTGATATATTAATATAATATGTCTCATCAGCAACCCTACTTTGTCATTGCGATCAGACAGCTATGATATCAGACACTAGAAGTTTTCCAACCTGATATATTAATATAATATGTCTCATCAGCAACCCCACTTTGTCATTGTAATCAGACAGCTATGATATCAGACACTAGAAGTTTTCCAACCTGATATATTAATATAATATGTCCAATCAGCAACCTCACTTTGTCATTGTAATCAGGCAGCTATGGTATCAGACAGTAGTAGTTGTCCAACCTGATATATAAATATAATATGTCCCATCAGCAACCCCACCTTGTCATTGTGATCAGACAGCTATGATATCAGACACTAGTAGTTTCCAACCTGATATATTAATATAATATGTCCCATCAGCAACCCAACTTTGTCATTGTAATCAGGCAGCTATGATATCAGACACTATAGTAGTTTTCCAACCTGATATATTAATATAATATGTCCTCAGCAACCCTACTTTGTCATTGCGATCAGACAGCTATGATATCAGACACTAGTAGTTTCCAACCTGATATATTAATATAATATGTCTCATCAGCAACCCCACTTTGTCATTGTGACCAGACAGCTATGGTATCAGACACTAGTAGTTTTCCAACCTGATATATTAATATAATATGTCTCATCAGCAACCCTACTTTGTCATTGCGATCAGACAGCTATGATATCAGACACTAGTAGTTTTCCAACCTGATATATTAATATAATATGTCTCATCAGCAACCCTACTTTGTCATTGCGATCAGACAGCTATGGTATCAGACACTAGAAGTTTTCCAACCTGATATATTAATATAATATTATGTCCAATCAGAAACCCTACTTTGTCATTGAAATCAGACAGCTATGGTATCAGACACTAGTAGTTTCCAACCTGATATATTAATATAATATGTCTCATCAGCAACCCCACTTTGTCATTGTGATCAGACAGCTATGGTATCAGACACTAGAAGTTTTCCTACCTGATATATTAATATAATATGTCTCATCAGCAACCCTACTTTGTCATTGTGATCAGACAGCTATGATATCAGACACTAGAAGTTTTCCAACCTGATATATTAATATAATATTATGTCCAATCAGCAACCTCACTTTGTCATTGTAATCAGGCAGCTATGGTATCAGACAGTAGTAGTTGTCCAACCTGATATATAAATATAATATGTCCCATCAGCAACCCCACCTTGTCATTGTGATCAGACAGCTATGATATCAGACACTAGTAGTTTCCAACCTGATATATTAATATAATATGTCCCATCAGCAACCCAACTTTGTCATTGTAATCAGGCAGCTATGATATCAGACACTATAGTAGTTTTCCAACCTGATATATTAATATAATATGTCCTCAGCAACCCTACTTTGTCATTGCGATCAGACAGCTATGATATCAGACACTAGTAGTTTTCCAACCTGATATATTAATATAATATGTCTCATCAGCAACCCTACTTTGTCATTGCGATCAGACAGCTATGATATCAGACACTAGAAGTTTTCCAACCTGATATATTAATATAATATTATGTCCAATCAGCAACCTCACTTTGTCATTGTAATCAGGCAGCTATGGTATCAGACAGTAGTAGTTGTCCAACCTGATATATAAATATAATATGTCCCATCAGCAACCCCACCTTGTCATTGTGATCAGACAGCTATGATATCAGACACTAGTAGTTTCCAACCTGATATATTAATATAATATGTCCCATCAGCAACCCAACTTTGTCATTGTAATCAGGCAGCTATGATATCAGACACTATAGTAGTGTTACAACCTGATATATTAATATAATATGTCTTATTAGCAACCTCACATTGTCATTGCGATCAGGCAGCTATGATATCAGACACTATTAGTTTTACAACCTGATATATTAATATAATATGTCCCATCAGCAACCTCACTTTGTCATTGTAATCAGGCAGCTATGATATCAGACACTAATAGTTTTACAACCTGATATGTTAATATAATATGTCCCATCAACAACCCTACTTTGTCATTGAAATCAGACAGCTATGATATCAGACACTATAGTAGTTTTCCAACCTGATATGTTAATATAATATGTCTCATCAGCAACCCTACTTTGTCATTGAAATCAGACAGCTATGATATCAGACACTAGAAGTTTTCCAACCTGATATATTAATATAATATGTCTCATCAGCAACCTCACTTTGTCATTGTAATCAGACAGCTATGATATCAGACACTAGAAGTTTTCCAACCTGATATATTAATATAATATGTCTCATCAGCAACCCTACTTTGTCATTGCGATCAGACAGCTATGATATCAGACACTAGAAGTTTTCCAACCTGATATATTAATATAATATGTCTCATCAGCAACCCTACTTTGTCATTGCGATCAGACAGCTATGATATCAGACACTAGAAGTTTTCCAACCTGATATATTAATATAATATGTCTCATCAGCAACCCTACTTTGTCATTGTGATCAGACAGCTATGATATCAGACACTAGTAGTTTCCAACCTGATATATTAATATAATATGTCCTATCAACAACCCCACTTTGTCATTACAATCAGACAGCTATGGTATCAGACACTAGTAGTTTTACAACCTGATATATTGATAAAATATGTCTCATCAGCAACCCCACTTTGGTGTTGCAATCAGACACCGGAAAACTGTTAGTGTCTGATACTAAAACTGACATTGAATGACATAGCGGGGTTGATATCAGGTGGGAAAACTACTATGCAGTATGGTGTCTGATTTTGATACCATTATATGTTCCATCAGCAACTCTACTTTGTCATTGATCTGGAAGCTAGCTGACTAAGCGTTTCAAGAACTATTGGATGCTCCTTGGATGCTCGTGAACTTAACTGGATACAGTCCTATCACTGGTTTAAGTTGTCGAGTTTAAAGAATGCTTTTGCAATAACTTTCGAGATGATTTAACCATGAATCTTTCCATACCCACGATGCGTTAAAAAAGATTTCGGGGAATGCGTTCAGAAATAAGAGTGAATGGAAAGCGTTCTGTTATAAGACATTGTAGGCTATACAACAACTTTTTCCGGATCCTAAAACATTGGTCTTATTTCTTAAGGGAGTATGAATGAATTTAATATGCTAGACTTTTTGTCAATTAATATATTTTGTTTCAAAAGTACAACATAGAATAAAAGTTACAAAATTCAAAAATGTAAAACCACAAAATCGAAAATTCAAAAATTCACAAAAATATAATTAGCCTATACATTCTTTTCTTTAAATTAGAATTTTAGTTGAACGAGATAGTTAAGCATCATTTTCATAAATTCACAAATTGATAATTATTTGTTACGATTTTTGCTCATTATTTTCTGCCAGCTTGCCCCTGAATCTTAATAAAACACATTGCACAAAAGATACTGAGATCATTTTGTAGTTTGCAGCATTGGGTACGAGATCTTATAAGTTATATTCGGATTGGTTGGTATTATCAATTCTCTGTTCTTTCTGTAGTTATGGTAGTAATATTAAAACAGATGCGATGTTGGTGGAGTTAATCAGTAAGCTGTTTGATCTGAAGAGATAAGAGAGAACTTACAATTGCAGATAAGGTTCCGTTGAACCTTTATTTCATGGAAGCCATTCGAACAGCCTTTTACCCGCTCAAAGCTTAATGCTGACTTTCTTGAAATCCTCATCTCGTAACGGTTTCCATGGTTTCTTCAGCAACTTGGATACCTCTCGTGTAGTGTCCTCTATATTCTTCGAATTCTTCTTCAGAAATCTGTAAAAATCATCAGTCCATCCACTCAGCATTGGCCAATCCATTCTTTTAATCAGTGCGTTTTCTCTGACAACCAGATTCTCCAGGTTCTTGCCCAATGTTGCTATAATTAACAGAGTAGCATACGATATACGTTCCCGAATGACGAGGGTCTTCAACCGTGGACATATTCTTACAAGGTGTACGAAGGTTGTGTCGCCACGGTCTAAAAACGATCGACTACCATGACTACGTGGAAATCCTTCTTGTGCATACACTTCTAGATGCCGTGGATAATAATCACACAAAGAACTTGCAAAGTCCAATGTAATTTTAGAATATGGTGCTCTGTAAACAACACAGTAAACTGGAGCATGAGGTTGTATCACTATTTCTTTCTTTGAAAGACCACGTAAAGATAGCGATACCTTGAAATTAGGAGCCATTTCTTTGACCAATTTCCAAACCTCGTAATTTATGGGTTCTGTATGACAGGTGTAAGCATCTTGAACAATGTGAAGTTTTCCCAAGCCCATTCCAGCCAATAATAAGAGCATTTCCTCGTCAAGATGCTGTGGACTTATTGTAAGGGTATTCAGATTGCTGAATTGGGAAATATCTGGCATGGGAAACGGAGCTTTACAACAGTTGAGAAGCTCTAACGTTAGAAGACTTTCAGAACAGTTCTTTGCAACTGATTCCATCAATCCAGGTACCTCTTCAGGGCCTAACAGAAGTTGGTTTAAACGAACGTGTTTCAAACCAATCATATTTCCAAGCAATGTCTCTAGAATCTGTAAGATTTTCCCACCAGTTCCATGGACAATGGAACCAGTCATTCCACGACTCTCACAGGCAAAGGTGAAATCAAATGTGTTGAGAAGAGGCATTCGATTTTCTTCGTGTTCCTCATAATATTCCAAGAAAGCCGAAAGTACTCGAAGAAATTCATACAAATTATAAAAATCACTTAGTGGAGTGATAATGATCTTCTTGAAAAGATGCCCAACTCTCTGAAGACAAACTTGTGTTTTTCTTGGACACAATTCTCTCAGGTATCCTTTATATAGGTTGAATCGTCGTTTGGTTAATGTTGTTTCCATAAGAACAAACGTTCCCCAGACTCTTGGTGCATAAAATGCTTGGTACCACGTCCTGCAGACTTGGGAAGCTTCATGTCTATGTTTAGGTACCAATAAAGAGAATATATCTTCTAATAATATTTCTGGTAAACAATTGCCCCATCGGGTATCTCCCTCATCTTCATCCTCTGGAGATTTATCACGTGACTTCCACTCTTCTTCGTCAAAAAGTTGAGCTGCACGTAACAAATACGTTCGAAAATCCATCTGAAATATACAAAAGTGAATAATATTAGTTTAATAAAGTGAGATGATATAGATATGGATCGCGTTAACTGCCTTGTTAAACCAACAGCACAGTACCATCCGATTGAACCAATCAACTACCAACTACCACCACTACCAACAACTACCTAGTTTGCGATATCATCAGCTGCTACTGGAAGCGAACGTTAACTTGTCATCTACCAACCAACAAACTGCCATGTTTTCGTGGTTATTAAGGGCTTAGTTTTGATAATCTGGTACAAATCACACAATTATTACAGACTGAAAAAAATCTTCCAAATAGTCGTTTTAATTGAAATTTGACCCTGAAATTCTCCTGTTACAATTCAGCAAATTCGTACCGTGGAAGTTTTCTTTTTAAGAACGCTCTCACTTTCAGATTGCTGTTTATCGGGGGCACTGACTGCACCAATCTGCACCACTGGAAGTCTAATAGGAAACTAGAATGGTGCAGATTGATGCTAGCATACAAAATTTAGAAAACCTGTTTACAATCCCTTTAATAACCCATGGAAGTAAAAACAAGCTAAATTCCACTGTAAATTTTAGTCTAATTGTAAAAAAGTGCAGTAGGCCTAAACATCACATTTTTTATAATTAAACAGATTTGTGTTTCTTTCTATCCTTTTCATTTGTGAAGCAAATTTTGTTTTAATAATTCTATATTCCTTGCTTTTTTAGCTGGACACAATAGAATGTTTATTTCAGTTTTTTGTCAATTAAGTTTTTGTTGCTATGTGATAGTCCACATGCACTACAGATAGCGTGATGAAAGAAATAAAAATAATATAAAAGTTGGCGGTTTGTCGTCTAATGAGATTGATTATTCTCAAATAAATCAGATATTTGTGGAGGGGATCAAGCTAATCGTTGCTTGCATGACATTTATTCAGATTAAGTACATTACAACAGATTAGTCTGTCGTTTATTGGAATCTTACAGTACAGCAATATCATATTGATGAAGTAGCGGCGATAGTAAGGTAGCAAACCGGGTAAATTTAGGTTATGCCCCCTACAAAATGGTTTTCACCCCCATTTATTTATACACCCACTTTTTTTCAAATTAAATTTTGCAGTTGCCCACAAAAATATTTTATACCATAATATTTGCAAGAAATACCAGCACAGGCAAACAATATCAAAATATGTCAACTGCGATTTGTTTAGTATAATCCCCTAATACGTGCTTTTTTTACTCTTTCAGATCGCACTTAATTTGATAATCTAAGGGTACAACAACTTTTCGAAACGATTCAATCCACTTCAGCACATAGATTTTCGATAGGTCTAATAGCACAACAAACAGTGTTTATGGTATCATGTATACGTGTAAAGTTACATGAGGCATAATGTATAGGTTAATAGATAGTTCGGCCTACTTCCCCAGACTAAACTCTGTTCTATTTATAGATCATGGTGCCATGATTCTATGAAATATCAACATAACCATGGTTAAGAGGCTGTGCATACCACTTTAATAACTTGCATAATATCTTTTAACTTTATGGCGCAGTTGATCTCTCTTGCCATATAAACAATGTTATGAAGGTCACAAATCCAAAGTATCCTTATTAAAGTGGAATTTTGACAAGATACTGTATATCAATGGAGGATATGTCTGAATGAAACTTTTCGAAGACAAAGAATCAATGTAACTGATCGAAAAGAACATTTCATTAAACTTTATCTTAACCAGATGAGTTAGGCTTAATTCACATAGCATTAGTTGACTATAATATATTACATTTAAAGACATAAATATATGCCAGTTTTATAACGACTGTAATGAGCTTAGTTTCTGTTATCTATGTCACGATGTCTTTTATAGAACTCGACCTGTGCCCGTATGCATTTAATTCAGTTCCACTTTAGATTTTTTGGTGAAAAAACAATAATTTTGGTTAAAAACTTACATTTTGAGTGTTTAAGATGCACAGAGCATGTTGAGTTGTCTATATGACTACAACTTAATGCGTCGTTTACTACTGTGGTGCTATTATTATCTTCTGCTACCTTCAGGGGTTCAGATCTAGTTCACGCAGAATAATAATACCAGATGATGCCAGAGAAAAACAACCAATCACTATTAATGGGAGGCAACTCTTTCTTAAAAGAACTACAGACTACAGTTAAATTCCGGTTTCTCCTTCAGTACCAATGACGTCTCATTGTTCAGTACATACATAATGTAGTTATGTAAACTTATGACGTAATTTAGTGCAATTATGATAATTAATCGCAGATTGTAATAATCAAATACACGTGTTGTTTATAGACTTATAGAAGTAGGAAGATTACATTAAAAACACTAAGATATATGGATATACTACTTCTGCATTTATTACAGTATGTAATATCTTAGTGTTTTAAATCAAATATACATGTCTATTGAGCTCACATATGATATCAAACTACATATATCGGGTTCCTGTTAATCCAGTTTGTTCCACTGGTGATGGTAATGACTACGGGCAGTAAGGGATTCTCCCAAGAAACAGGTGTACTGCACTAAGTATGAGGGACACACTGATTAAACAGGAACTGAAATGCAGGATGGTCGCTTCTCGAGTGGTACCTTTAGATGAGATCCATGAGAGTTTATCAGGATGAATAATGTTTGATATTGGTGGTTGATGTGGTGAAGGCACAAAGAACATAAATGCGAATATGTAATTTGCTCTGATATGGAATTTTTTTACATGCCATTTTGTTCGAGGCAGTACTTAAACAATTTTTGTTTGAGGACTTTCATATTTTCAAGGTCTAACAAGAACATGTCGAAGTAAATCTGTGAGAATTTTGAAAGAGATCGGCTCATCAGCAGCTGAGATATTTTGCGTCAAAGTTGGGGACGTTTTTTTTGGGACACCCGATATATGTATCAATAACAATCAATTTATATAGTATTGTAGAGATTTTTTTCACATGTTCAAGTTCTAGACAAAAGCAGTCCCCTTGATATTGGATTACAACTTTAGTTCCAATGACGATCCTTTCTCCCAGCTGGTCCTTGGCCAAAACTCTATACTACTATATTCTGTAATGAAACAACCACAAAACAAAATGCATATATACTTTCACATAAAATTACATTTTATTCATATACAGCTTAATATACATATTTTAAAACAAATCATCATGATTTCATTCAAGATCTCGTACAAAACTTTTCTCTTTACTAAAACCATTCAAAATTACACATACAAATTAACATTAGATGATAATTTTCATGATAAGTGATACATACAGGTAATAAATTAGATCATGTCTACTGATTTTTAAAATTCAAGAAGAAATATGTCAATTAAATGATAATTTTCATGATAATAAGTAATACAGGTAATGATTATGTCATGCTTACTGAAATTTTAAAATTCAAGAAGAAATATGTTAATTAGATGATAATTTTTATGATAAGTGAGGTAATAAATTAGATCATGTCTACTGATTTTTAAAATTTAATGAGGAATATGTTAATTAGATGATAATTTTCATGATAATAAATGATAACGGTAGTAAATTATATCCTGTCTACTGAATTTTAAAATTCAATGGAGAATATGTAAATTAGATGATAATTTTCATGATAATAAGTATTACAGGTAATAATTATGTCCTGTCTACTGAATTTTAAAATTTAATGAGGAGTATGTTTATCATAATATGATAATTTTCATGATATGTGTTAGAGGTAGTAAACTATGACCTGTCTACTAAATTTTTAAATTTAATGAGGAATATGTTAATTAGATGATAATTTTCATAATAACAAGTAATACAGGTAATAATTATGTTCTCTTTACTGAATTTTAAAATTTAACGAGGAATATGTTAATTAGATGATAATTTTCATGATAATAAGTATTATACCAATCATGGAGTAGGGTTGGGTAGCCCGCTCGCAGCACTTGCACTGACCTTTGGCTTCACAAATTTAATTTTTTTTTTTTTTTTTTTTTTTACAATTTGTCGCAATGTACTTAATCGCTTGAGGATAATATGTCCATTTAATACACATGTACTTGTGTATATTGTATATCTTAAAAAAATATCCAGTAGCCTGTGGTCATGTATTTGATCTCTAAATCATCAAATTCTGTACAATAATCGCTTGAGGATATGTCCATTTAATACACATGTACTTGTGTATATTGCTATATTGTATATCTTAAAAAAAAAAATATCCAGTAGCCTGTGGTCATGTACTTGATCTCTAAATCATCAAACTTTGTACATTGATTTATTTATTTATTTTTTTTATTTTTTTTGTGTTTATATGTTGTATATTGTATCTATGTTTGTCCCCATGGGCTGGGTGTGAGACAGGACCGTTACCACTCGTGGTATAGGGCCTAATTCTGACCCATGTAAAATAAAGAGTTTATTATTATTATTATTTATTACAGGTTATAATTATGTCTTGACTACTGGATTTTAAAACGCAATGAGGAATATGTTAATTAGATGATAATTTTCATGATAATAGTAATAATTATGTTCTGTTTACTGAATTTTAAAATTTAACGAGGAATATGTTAATTTGATGATAATTTTCAGGATAATAAGTAATACAGGTAATAATTATGTCTTGACTACTGGATTTTAAAACACAATGAGGAATATGTTAATTAGATGATAATTTTCATAATAATAAGTAATACAGGTAATACTTATGTCATGTTTACTGAAATTTTAAAATTCAAGAAGGAATAAGTTCATTAGATGATAATTTTTATGATAATAAGTGATACCGGTAGTAATTATGTCATGTCTACTGAAATTTTAAAATTCAATAAGAAATACATGTATGTTAATTAGATGATAATTTTGAATGAGACATGTTTACAAGAATGACATAAAATATACAAGAAATTAATCAGTCTCACTATCAGAACTTTCAGTACCTCTATCTTTTTTCCTCTTTCCTGATTTTCTGTGTTTTTTACGTTTTTTTGATCTATTTTTATGTTTGTATGAATCTGACTCAGAGTCACTATCACTGTCATCAGAGTCACTTTCACTATCAGAATCACTCTCTTCCTTTCTCCTTTTCTTTTTCTTACTATGAGATTTCTTCTTTTTCACTGGTGATCTTGATCTGTGTTTTCTGCAAAAGACACAAGAACATGTTTTGAAAGAAAACTAGCAATTTTCAAGTCTTGATATCTTAGACTGTTCTGAACTAAAAATGGATTTGTAGGTAAGGTTAATATGAACCTGATGTACAGCAGAATATTACTACAACAATGTGAAGCCAATGCAAAATAAAAAAAAAGAAATAGCTAAACCATGTATTGCAAATAGTTTCTGTCCAGCTTGATAGTAATGAATATTTTTTTTAAAGGATTTAAGCCTCTTACTTTTTCTTCTTCTTTTTCTCTTCTTTGTGTTTCTTATGCTTCTTTTTATGTTGTTTAGACTTTTCTTCTATATAACAGAGAAAAATATAGTCTAGAAATGTGAAACAATTCAATAATAAAGGAAAACACTCAGCATTTTCTTGGGTTGATTTGGTATCATGTTGAAAAGTGATAAGATACTGGGTACCTCGGTAGTTTAAAAAGAGTCAGATTCTTTCAAGAATTTTGTAACCTACCATTTTTAAGTTGTGTTAAAGGTGACACAAAATTTTCCTGTTCACTATCAGAGCTAGTACTACTAATATCTAATACAACTTCTTTCTCAGGATCAGCTTTTATAAAATTACGACATTGAAATGTTAAATGTCCACCTGAAACATACAATAAAAATATTCAATAATTTTTTTTAAATTTCTCAAAGGATACCAAAATGGAATAAATAGAAGCCGCCAAGGAAATGACTGAATGGGCAAATTTGAATAAATAGTCAATTAGTTTGTGAAGGATCTGACATTTTTGCTTTTTTTTGAGAAAACAGTCTGGAACTCACCATATCCACATTTCTTACAGGCTGCTCTTAGTCCATCATTTGTCTTGTTGTTAAATTTTGAAATAATTCCTAAAATATAACAAAGTTTAAATATATAAAATGATATATGTGAATGATGTTTATATTAAAGTGGGAATGTTCAACATTTTCCAGGATCGACTTGGGCCTTGAATTTATGTAAATAGCCTTCAAATTTACTAGAACTGCCCAAAAATCGCACAATCCCTTGCATTATACCCGTACACTTAACAGTTATCTTTCATTTTCTGTATGTGTGTTTTCTATATAAATCATAGCTTAGTCTAACTAAACGTCGAGTCATATTTTTGACTTTCAAATGCTGATATTATGGATACACAGGGATTTGAAGGCTTAAATTTTGAGGAAGAGTTAGGAAAGTTATTACGGATTAGATGAGCTAAAATATTCCTGACGAATATGACGAGACTGGCATTTTATTTATGAAATCATCAACGACAACATGAATAAATTGTGCACAAATAAAATTTCTAACAAGTAAAATAAATAATAAATAGGCCCTAAAATAAATAAAGTAATGTATAAGATGCCCTATATTATAGCCAAAGGTTTGAGCAAGATACTTCTAGGCCTAGCATAAGACAACAACAAGTGATTAAATACCCTGGGCATCATGATGCATTTTGTTTTATGAGTCTACGACTTCAACTCGTTTGTAACATCATAGAAATGGTAACATTAATTAAAACCGGAAGTAAGCTACTTTTATTTTTTTCAACTAACCGATAAAAAATATGAGAAAATTTGTACAGTGTAAATGTTATTAAGACTATTAGATTTGAACTACCACTACTCTCAATGATTATTTAGTAATTTGGCATTAAATGATTGCTATGGGGTTATTGAATGCTATCATATTGGAAGAATTCTAATTTCATATTTTATCGACTTGTAAATTACTTTCAAGATGGCTGCGCCCATGATTGTTTTCAAATCGACTTTTTAATAAAATAAGCCCAAATACTGTTATCTTGACGAGTATATTTTGAAAACAAAATGAGTAATATATACATCAATGAACCACCCACATCTGGAAAGGTATTTGACCCTGCTCTTTAGTGAATAAGAAACATATGCCGTTTTAAAGTAAAAAAAAGTCATATCCCAGTCTCTCATTCCCGGTTCAAAATAATGAGAGTGTCTATTTGCCACGCGTGGTAAGCAAAGAAAGGTCACTATTGGCTTCATAGTAATTATACGTGGTACGGTACGTTTCTCCTCACCACGTGTTTTCTAATAGCAGGTTTTTATGGTGATTTTATCATTTTAATCTAGTGTGCCCATATTTTCAATTTTGTATGTAGGATTATATTCATAACATCTCGGACAAGTTCGAATTTGGGTTCGATTCGACGAAAATTCACAGAGTTTTACACCCAAAATATGTTAAAAATGGCTTGTGAACGCGATAGAGACCACAGTTTTGGTTGGATTTGAATGAAATTTAGTATGTAGGATTATATTCATAAGATCTCGGACAAGTTCGAATTTGGGTTCGTTTCGACAAAAATTCACGGAGTTTTACACCCAAAATGCGTTAAAAATGGCTTGTTAACGCAATTTTGGTTTGATTTGAATAAAATTTTGTGTATAGGATTATATCCATAAGATCATGGACAAGTTCAAATTCCGGATCGATTCAACAAATATTTACGGAGTTTTACACCTAAAATATGTTAAAAATGACTTGTGAACGGGATAGAGACCACAGTTGTGGTAGGAATTTAATAAGCTTTTGTGTGTAGGATAATATCCATAAAATCTTGGACAAGTTTGAATTCTGGATCGATTCGACAAATATCTACGGAGTTTTACACCTAAAATATGTAATAAATGACTTGTGAAGGCGAAAGAGACCACAGTTATCAAAAGATATAAACTATATTTTTGACAGGGTATATTTTTGATACGATTTAACACCATTTGGGAATGCTCTTGATATACTAAAAAAATTTATAAGGAAGGTGGGCGTATATTGCTAGGCAACCACTTGTATAATTTATTAAAATATCGATGAAGACGACGCTTCTCCAAATATGTAACTACTTTTAATTGAAAAATCTTCAAAAACCATGCCCGAAAATTATTGAATTCAAAAGAATTCATTTTGTGTTATTTTAATTTTTACCACGCGTGGCATATAGCCGTTTGAATGGCTTTTGGCTATTTGCCACGCGTGGTAAATATCTCCTGCCCAAAATAATTATGAATTCCATATCTTACTTCTACGAATGCCCTTTGGTCCAATGAAATATAAGTTTTAGAAATTTTCCATTTGTATTAAAAACTCTTCGTCTTACCTCTTAGAAATTTAATTAACCCAGCTAGGATAAATTACGTGAAGAGACTCAGTAAGGGCCACTGAATTACCAAGTAGGTCTGACAGCACTAGTCCAGCATGGACTCTGTTTTGATTACATACAATTTTTAGTCTGTATTAGCTTACTGTAGTAGACTACGACAGCACCTGGCATTAAACAAAGCAATAAAATAGAATTTTGGAACTAAAGTGCCAAATCTGTGAAGCCTTCAAAGCCTCAAGCACCTCCGCAGATTAAAAAATAAACCCATGACATTTACTTTTATGAATCTACTTGCAAACAGTAAAGGTAAAGAGCAATAAGCTAAATTTTATAATTGATTGATTGATTAGATGACTGGAACACTAATAATGCCTAAAAATGTAATTAAGCAGTTTACTATTTTAGGTTTTGCTTGAAACATCAGCTGGGGATATAGATGTTGAATTATGGTCAAAAGAAACACCAAAAGCTTGCCGAAATTTTATTCAGCTATGTATGGAAGGTTATTATGATGGTTTGATATTTCATCGTGTAGTTAAAGATTTTATTGTACAAGGTGGCGATCCCACAGGGACTGGTGAAGGTGGGGAATCTATCTATGGTAAAACTTTTAAAGTAAGTAACTTAGATTTAGAATAAGAATAAAGCCGTGGATATTATTACTATGTTTCTTAATTTTAATATCTTCCAAGCTTAGTCCTATAAGACAGGGCTTTAGATTACTTGCTAGTTACAAAGGTAAACGTCGTGCCCAAATTACCTGCGCCCAAATTAAAAAAAAAAGCCCCACATCTATAAATGAAATTATATGACCCTCAGAAAGATCTTAAATAGTGAAAATAGTTCTGTAGCCTTCTCCAGGGCTCTTGGTGCCTATATTTTCCAATCCACTCCCCAAATACAGGGTGTGCCCAAATTATAGTAATCTAAAGCCCTATAAGATTTTGCAAATGACTTCCAAAGATGATGAACGATTTCACAAATTTTCTTTATTATTTAGGATGAATTTCATACAAGACTTAAATTCAACAGAAGAGGCCTGGTTGCCATGGCAAATGCTGGTGCTCATGATAATGGTAGTCAGTTTTTCTTCACAATGGCACCTGCACCAGAATTACAAAATAAACATACCATATTTGGTAAAGTACGTAATTTTTTTTTCTTCAATTTCTTGAAAAGTTACTGGAAACATTATGTTGGTTTGGAACAAGGCTGAAACATATTAATAACAGTTAATCAACAGTTCAGCAGTTGAAGAAAATGTTAAAAATGTCTTTTATTTCTTACTGGTAGAGTTCAAAAGATTTCCTTGTTTATTAGTCTTGTATCTTTATATTTTATATTTTTTATATATCATTTGTGTACAGGTGACTGGTAATACTGTTTATAATCTGATCAAATTACAAGAATCTGAAGTAGATGGCAATGAAAGACCATTTCATCCTTACAGAATCATTAAAACACAGGTATGATGTCCTTGGTTGTATATAGCACATTATGCTTGATGCAATTTTTCATTTCAGAAGCAATATTTCAGGCATTAAGCTAAACATTGTTAATTAATATCAAGTTTGCTTTTTGTTTCTTTCCAAGCTATTTTTTTTCTATATTATTATCTTGTTTTCTCCTCTTTCAGGTATTATCAAACCCTTTTGATGATATTATACCAAGAGTTATAAAGAAGAAAAAAGACAAGACAGAAGCCATCAAGCCTAAAAGTCAGTCTAAAGCAACAAAGTATGTAACAGTTTCTTTTACAATCATCAAAATACATACATACATGCATGTATAGTCATATTGCATGAACATAATATAGTCATATTGCTTGAACATAATATAGTCATATTTTTTGGACAAAAAGTAATATTGCTTGAACATTGGTTGTCAATTTAGCTTGGGAAATCTTAAGGGATGATTTTTTTTCAGAAATTTTAATTTGTTATCGTTTGGTGAAGAAGCAGAAGAAGACGAAGAAGAAAATGTTCAAGTTACAAAGGTATTGTATTAATTTATTTACTGTTTGTACTTAATATGTGTGCAGAAATAAATCCAAGAGGGGGTAAAAAATACAGATTTTACAAATTGTGGAGCCATGGACTGTAGGTCCAAGAGAAAAAACATGCCTGCTTATATAATTACTTCTGTTTTAAAGATTGACAATTATCCCATAAGTCATATTTACGGAATGCGTTTCTAAAAAGAGACATTGTTATTTTTTTAGCTTGTTCATACTCTCCCTTTAATTGCTAAACATCTTTATTTATCTTTAAAAGTCTTGTAATCAATTTTCATGACTAATTAATCACCATTAGTGAATCCCCTAGATCATTAATAATTTGATTGTAGGATATGAGGATTAAGAGTAAAAGTAGTCATGATTTAACAGATGATCCTAGATTAAGTTCTAAACCAGCTGTAGAAATTAAATCAGATAATAAGAAAGATAAAGTTAGTAAAAATACTGACAGTGGTGATGACTCAAGTGAGGTATGTTTATGTATTAGTTATATTTTTTCTTCACTTGATTCGCGGGAGCCGCGGTGGCTAAGTGAGTTAGACGCCTGCTCGCTAACCTGAAGGTCCAGGGTTCAATCCCGGCATGGGTCGAGATGATACCTTTGGATTTTTCAACCCGGTTTCCCCGTCAGTGATGCAGTTCAGAGGGGATGACATGGAAAAAGCGTCTAGTCGTTCGGTCGGGCTATTGGCTGTGTATGTTAAAGATCCCTCGACAGTTGGAAATCGATAATAAGACCAGACTAATGCCGCTGTCCTGACAAAATTTCCCTCATTGCACACTGCATGGCGTTTGCCCGTCCTCAATTAGCCCATATAGGTGCAGAAAAGTAGGAAGTAAAACTCCATTCATTTCACTTTATTTCACTTAATTCGCATCTTAACAACAGTGTTCTGAATGTTTGATATGAATCAGCATGATAATTTTGATGACAAAATTGGGAAATAATGCAGATTAAAGAATTTCATGTGTTTACTGAACAGAAAATTGAATTGGTGGGATTTGTGAACATAACATCCATAAGAACGTTGTAAGATCATGTCTGGAGTAAAGCGACACACTGAAAGTATTTTTTTTTTCCAGTCAGATTCCTCAGATACACAACATGAAGCTAAGAAAAAAGTCATGAAAAAGAAAGAAAAATCAGAAATAGAGCCAAGTACAAAGAGCAGAAGGTTCATATGATTTTTATTGTCTTTACTATTAGGATAACATTTTTGCTTAATATTAAAGTGATTGTAAAAAGGTTTTCTAAACTTTGTATGTGTATCGGGACACTGATAGCATCAATTTGCGCCATTCCAATTTCCATACCGATGTCTGTGGTTCTTGCAATTCCACTAAAACTAACGTGTTTTATGACGTCACCCTCACTGATCTGCATAGATATCAATAGTAGCTTGCGGGTAGATCAGTGGGGTGACATCATAAGTTAAATTAAAGTGGAATTGCAAGAACTACAGACGTCGGAATGGAAATTTGAATGGCACAAATTGATGCTATCAGTGTCCCCGATACACATACAAAGTTTAGAAAACCTCCATACAATCATTTTAACTATTGTATACGTCCACATGGACATTAATTTATTATTTCTTGAAAGAGATACAGGTATATGTAGATTAAAATGAAGTCTAACAAATGAAAGATTGAATACTTAAATGATTTTTTTCTCTTTTTGATTATAAATGGGTATGAATTTCTCATTTTACAAGTTTTGAAAACAACTTTTGTGCTCCAAAATAGTTTCTAAGACTACTTTTGACTTGAATATGTATGATGAAAGTATTTATAATTTTTAGTGAACTCTTGAAAGAAGAAAGTAAAAAGTTAAGAAAAGAATTAAAAAGAGGTCACAAAGATGATAAGGAGACAGAAACAGAAGTTAAAGGTATGACATTCTAATGACAAAGTCAAGCATGGAGATTTGTGACTTTGTAATGATTAATAATTAATGATTGTTATAATTTTAGAAAAGAAGATTAACTTAATGATTGTTATATATTTTATAAAAGATGATTAACTTAATGATTGTTATATAATGATTGTTATATATTTTAGAAAAGAAGATTAACTTTATAATTTTATATATTTTAGGATTAACTAAATAATTGTTATATATTTTAGAAAAGAAGATTAACTTAATGATTTTTATATATTTTAGGATTAACTAAATGATTGTTATATATTTAAAAAAAAAAGATTAACTTAATGATTTTTATATATTTTAGGATTAACTAAATGTTTGTTATATATTTTAAAAAAAAAGATTAACTTAATGATTGTTATTTATTTTAGAAAAGAAGATTAACTTAATGATTTTTATATATTTTAGGATTAACTAAATAATTGTGACATATTTTAGAAAAGACTTAATGATTGTTATATATTTTAGAAAAGAAGATAAAGAATCCAGCATTAGAAGAATATAAAAAAGAACAAGAGAAATATGAAGAGACCAGAAGAACAATAGGAAAGAAAGGTGGTAATAGAGAAGAGATGACATTAATGATGTTATCTAAGTTTAAAGATAAATTAGAGTCAGTTAAGACTATAGGTGGTGATTATTCTGATGATGATGATAATAATAATGATAATGATGATAAAGATGAACTAGAGCAGGCAGCTGATGATTCTGATTTATCTTGGTATGTATTTTTATTCAACTTGGTTTCCCCAGTCAGTGATGCTGGTCAGAGTGGCTGACATGGAAAAATCTTTACTTGATCAGATAGGACAATAAACCAAGACCCTCTATGCTAAAGGCTGTGCACATCCCTCAACAGTTGAATGCTGAGTCTCTGTCCAGGCAAAATTTCCCTGTTTTTCATTGCATGGTATTGCTTGTCTTCATATAGCCCAATCTGGTGCAGTAAAATAGGGTGTAAAAATCGATTTTTCTTTTTTTTTGTATATTGAGTTATTTTAAACACTGTATATGGTGGGCTTACAATACAGGGACTTTTTACTGACCAACAAAACTTGGAATAGAATGTATGATAACTTAATATTTCTGCTGCTTACAAATTTTCAGAGGTCATGGATGGCAAGACATTTATATTGTCTGCAGTTAAACTTGTAAAAATTGTGTTTTGAAAATAAGTAAGGTAACAAAATATTTTACACTTTTCTTTACAGGATGAGACATAAACTAAAGTTTGATGAAAAACGAAATAAAGTATTAGATGCTAACATACATGATAGTGATAGATATGAAATATACGACCCTAGAAATCCAATGACTAAACGAAGAAGAGAGGCCGGTAAACAGAAACATAAAGACAAAGATTGAAATAAGACCATTACCTTTAGGCTTTATTCTCAATCTAAGTGATTCAAATGGACAAAGAATTACCAGGAAGAGAAATAAAGAATATTTCAACTTGGTATTTCAGATTTGAAATTGTCCATTAGTACATATCTATGTTCTCAGTACCTAAAAGGCAAACTCTTTGTTCAATGTGACAAAAAGCAAAAATGTTATGTTCATATTGTGATATGATGACATCCAAATAAATTTGGTACATGACTACTAAATTAAATCTGTTTCATTTTGTAAATAGCTTGCTATTGCCTATTGCTTATTGCTTCTGACTACCAGTAATTCATAATAAACATCAAATTTACCGAGTTTTGTGAATGAATAATGGTTCATTTTAAATTTTCATCTCCAATATTTGTTATATTTTTGTTGAGGAAAAATAAAAAAAGATTTAATAAAATTTGATTGTTGCTCACAATTGTATTCTTACAACAGGAAAACATGATATGCACTCAGCACTGTCCAAATCTATATTTGAACTCAAATATTTCTCCCAAACATTGTCATACAAGTTGAAACATAGTGAGGTATCATTTAATAATAAATTACAGTTGAAATTGAACCCATATCAAATGACATGATGACGAGTTAATTGTTGTCTGAGTATGAGTAGTCCCCCTTTAATAGCTCTTGTACATGAAGTAAAGCATGGCCATCATAAACACAACAATTTTCTAGGAAGTAATAAAGAATTTTTTTTAATCATTAATGTGGCTAAAGAATTGAATATGGTTCATTTAAACTGACAAACTTTATATCGTTAGATTTAAAAACTAACCCTCTGGAATCGAGGTAAAGTGCCATTCTTTCTATTCCCAGTTTGGCATGTCTTTGATTTTGATATTGTGACAAAATTGTATCTACCTACTAATAACTATCCTATCTATCATTCTATGTCTATATAATATGTAGGCCTAGTCTATGCAGGCCTATATGGAAAAGATGGGCTAGTCATAAATACTAATCTAATACTATAGGCCTATTGACAAAAATTGTATGGGAAGTAAATTGAACCTCAGCTTCAACAAATCGTTTGACTGTCACCATGGCAATCGGCAATCCTCGGCAGTTTCCGTAAACCATAATCTGTCTCGGTAATGAATGGTGTTTTTCGTTGTGTTTTCGTGCGCGAGACTCTTTACTTTGACGTTTTACTACTTGCTTGTAACGTCACGACATAAATATAGTTCATAGCAATAGAATCTGTGGAGGAATATTCTGACACCTGCTCGTGCATTTAATGCTACGTAGTGACTATTTGTTCACCATTTACGCATTTTATCATCATTTTAAATACATATCTGTTTGTTTTCAAATACTTGTAGCCTCGAATGACCCGTCTCTGATGTTTGAACTACCAGAATCACGAGATTACGTGATAACATTGATGTAGTCCAGTCAAATGGCCGCTGTTCATTACCGTGATATGTTGCAGAGCGCCAGCGTAACTTTCACGGAGACCGTTTGTCACCATGACTGCATAGGGCTGGGTATCGATTACCAAATTGAGATCGATTATCGATGGCAGGTTACCGATCAATAATCGATTAATAATCGAAATATTTTAATTGGGATATCTTCTAATCTTCATATGTTCGTGTACGTTTTTGTACCTGAATGATTGTTATTTATCAATATCAGGTATCGAAGACAAATGATACTGAAATAATCTCCAGAATTTTGTATGATCATCATGACAAAATGGGATGTGACTTCTCTGATAAGCGTGTAGCAGATAATATTAAAAAAAATTTGACAATGAATTTTAATCGATTATGAAATTTGATAATCGCTAATCGAAATAAATAATTTATAGCGTCGATAATCGCTTATATCAATTATTAGACCCAGCCCTATGGCTGCATGTGTTTTTTTTCTTCTAAATTCCAGTCCATCAAAGTCATGCCAGTGACATCGTAATAATCACTCTATCGTCTACTATCGATATTCTTTGAAAAACCTTGGATATAAAATGATTTGATTTTTATAACTCTAACCAAAATATCTAAATATGTGACTAAGTTTACACATGTGAAATTTCACTAAAATTTGTTACGGTACCAAAAATACCCAGGAATATTTGACAAAAAACTATCGAATTTGGACAAAATATAGGCTATTGATATAATTTTATTTTCAAACAAAAAAATCGCCAGTAAAAAGTCTGTAGCAATGGGAATTTGGCAGAATACTTTATTAGCTCCAAAACCAGTGACAGGGGTATGCCCTACATACACTTACAGTTAAAAAGTTACTATATGTAGGCCCTACTTATGTTGGCTGGATACCTACTGAAAATATCAGACTCTGTTTAGGCTTTTTAAAACTATTAAAAACATATATTTACTGTATTATCAACAATGAAACTACTCTCTGGTCACTGTCATAAAGATTCAAAATATGGTTGTCAATTACATGTCATGTGTCTTAAAACACATTGGAGTCCATGAAAATATAATATACTTCCCTCTTAGGAATTTCATGTACAAATGACTCGCATTTCAGACATAACTTCCCCTCTCTGTAAAATCGCATTTCCAAATAAATATTTTTGAACAAAGTTGTCATTTTTATCAACCCAAAGAAAATTTGATACTCTCAGAACTATTTTAAGGGGTATATTTCAATTCATAAAAAAATGATCTAATAGGCAAAATGTGATGCTGAACTCATTGTGGTCAGAGAGTAGGCTAAGTCTGTTCAATTCCTTTCCTGATTCAGATGTTTATGAAATTGCGCAAATTCTACAAATATATTAGGCCAATCAATTGATTGTGATATTTTTTTATTCTTTTGAAATTATTTCAGGAAATTTCAAGGAAGATGACGAGTGCAGCCAGACTTGTTACTTCTTCAGGAGGGATTATATCTTCTGAAGGACAAAACTTTGATACCATAGAAACCATTGAAAATGTTCCGTGTGGAAACGATAGTGAGAGAACTAATTCTCCAAAATTACTTGATAAAATAACTATCAAATATTATGGTACCATTCCTCCTTTGAATGTTACTAAGGAACATGAAGTTAAAAATGTTGCCGATCTATTAAAACTGTCAAGGGAACATCTAAAGACAAAATTGTCAAACAAGTTTTCTAATGTTCAAGGATTCTATTTGGTAACTGCACCATTATTTGGTTTGATTGATGACAAGCACAAATATTGGTTGGTCTCCACGGATACACTTATTTCTAAGTCACCTACCTATTATTATAGATTTCAATTCTGCTTACCACCAGAGAGCAAAAGCAAAAGCTGTCGTCGATTATTTCAACAAGATAGATTTGTTGGTATTTATTTTTTTACTCAATGTCGGGATGACTTTATCAACAATAGAATACCTGCCTTATATGCAGGAGAAAAACAAGATGAAATGTTGGGATTTGTTTCAGTAGACTATCAAATACCTAAAAGTAGTTATGATTATAAACATACACCCAATCAGACATCAAAACAACCAGATCACATCCCTTTACAATCTTATAAATTTCATTCAGTCTGGAAACATTTGCCTAAAAAGTGCAGAAAGGAATTTTACTTCCCTTATAACTATTACAAACTGTATATTGCTATACGTGATGATCTAGGACCAAAGGGAAAGGTTGATTTAGATAGTGCACTAACACTTCAGAGAGATTATGTACAGGGTATATTTATGGGTGCCTCGGAATACTGTATAGATGAATTTTTGGGAGTACCATTAAATGGTTTCAACACTGAGCAACAATCGATGGTCATAAAAATTCAACCTTATAAAGAACAATCTGGAGTTTATTTTTCTGGGGTAAGTGACATTTAAAGCGGGTTCAGAAAAGGGTTTGTGGTCTATTATGTGTTTTGAGGACACTTAAATTGAGCTTCAATTTGAATTATTTAGATTTCTCATGTCCTTCAAGTCATTGCTGTTTGCACCTTAGACACCTTAGAGGCAACACCAAAATGGTGAAAAAATCAAATTCTGTATAATTGTCACTGTCAGAGATTGACTGAAAAAAAATTAAATTCCTAATTGAACATATTTTTTCACTTGTCTGTTCCGTTGTAGAGGACCGCAGTGGCTCTGTAAGAGGCTTGCTCACAGGGTTCAATCTTGGCATTGGTCGAAATGATTCCCTTTACAACCCGGTTTCCCTCTATTATTGGTGTAGGACGGAAGAGTTGACATTAAAAATGCATCTGTTGTTTGAATTTGACAATAGACCTAGGCCCTGTGTGCTACAGACTGTACATGTAAAATTCATATGACACTTGGAAATTGAAGATAAGAGCAGGCTAATGCTGCCGTCCTAGCAAAATTTCCCCCAGTGCACACTTCATGACTTTTGCCCATCCTCGTTAGCCAAAAAAGTGCAGAAAAGTGTGATGTTAAACACCATTTCATTCATTTCCATTGTAAATGTGATCTTGAGAACCATTTTGGAGGAGATATAACAAAAAAACCAAAAACATAAAGATATATTATGTTATATCTGCTCTTTGCTTGTAAATGTTGTTCAAATCCCTTTTTGGAGGAATTCTTTTGTATGTATGTACATGTACATAGTAACTTATTGAAAATGAAATACTATATTTTTTTCACTTTTTTGACAGAACTATGTTTTTGCCATAGATGATATAATGGATATAGAACATGAAAAGGAGCATTCTATTAATGAGATTAAACTTAGAGTGAAAATTGTATTATCTTCAAAATGTCCAGAGGTAAATTTTACTATGCACTTGCTATGATTGAATTTTCATTAAAACAATTGACATATTTTTACTGAACTTTTTATAATTTTTTTTTAAAGAAACATGGATTTATCTCCATCATTGTAGCCTCTGTCAACTAATTGAAGTATTTCCTACATGAAACTGCCACAGGATGTGATGTTAAAAGACTGAAAGCTGAACCAGTAAGCTGTTACACATGGACACTCAGTGATTGATATATTATGATGCTTGATCAGTATGAAATGTTTTATATATTATAGGTGATCAAGTTTGACTATCTAGATGGCTTATCATTTGTGTACAAGTTATTAGGTTATCATAGAATAATGGTGAATTATCATATACACGTATCTAAAGACTTAGACAGCTCTGCTTCAAATCAGTCAGTCCTTACAGATTTGAACTGTTTTGGTCCAATGTTGTAAGTAAAATTGTGCACCAGCTTGTAAAAATAGACATATAGTTTCAATAAAGCTTCTGCTTAAAGATATTTGTATCAAATTGGCATCTGAGAAACAAGAATCTTGTATCTCAGATGCCAATTTGATACAAATATCTTTAAGTTTGAACATATAGTTTTTGAACAGCTTTATTTGATAGGGACAATCAAGTAGTGGAACGTTTTCCCATTCTTGAGTAAAGTGATTGAAGTATTCATCTAAGAAAATTTCAATATTTATATGATGTCAATGAAAACATTAGGTGCAGTTTTTATACGCCCACATCTCTCTATGTGGACTTATATTGTTGGCACCCCCGTCCGTCCGTCCTTCAACATTTGCTTGTAAACGCTTTAATAATTGGCGTTTTTGATGGAATCAAATGAAATTTGGTATGGGTATACATCTTCATAAAACAAAGATCAAGTTCAAATTTGAGCTATTTTCGACCGTTAGAAGCAGAGTATTGCCCTTGCCCCAAAATCTTAAATATGCTCTTACTTTCTTAGTTTTCAACCGATTCTGATGAAACTTAAAATGGATGTTATTGGACCTAAATGGAAAAGTGTGAGACAGTTTAATTAACTTTTGATTAAATTTAAGGCTTTTTCAAAATTTAGGCCTCTTACATCAGATTTGAGGAGTTATTGCCCCTTAACCTCTATACAGGAAGTGCTTCTATCAACATCAATTGTTTGTAAACGGTCTAAAAACTAGAATTTTTGATTGGATCAAATGAAATTTGGTATGTATATACATATTCAGAAAACAAAGATCAAGTTTGAATTTGAGCTATTTCCGACTGTTAGAAGCAGAGTTATTGCCCTTGTCTTGAATATGCTATTACTATTATCTCAGTTTTCAACCAATTTTGATGAAAGTTATAATGGATGTTATTGGACCTAAATCGAAAGGTTTGAGAAAGTTAAGTTTACTTATGATTAAATTTAAGGCTTTTTCGTTTTACCATTTGCATGCCAGGGTTGGCGTATATGGCTGTGGTCAACTATCTTTAAAAACCCAATTAATTTTTGAGACTTTAGATAAATGAATATGATTCAAAATTAAAGTTGGAATTTGGCTATAACAGATACAGCCATTACTTTTAAGCTTGTTAAATTCATCATGTGATTGTAAGGATACATTATTATTTGAATATGGAAATATTTCAGGAAAGAAGACATTTATTCAACGATGAAGAAAAAATTGAATGATTTTAAGAGAACAAATATGGGAATAACCAGTGTTTACCTCATTGCACAACATCTGGAGGAAGATAAGTTGGTGGTTCATAGCTTGAATTCATATGATGAAAAACAGTCATGTCCATTAGAAATAGTAAATGGTGTTTATTCTGTGAAAATTACAACTGATGAAAAAAGAACATTTAAGGATAGAAATGATTTATTAAACTATTTAAGGAAAACATTTGGTAGACAGATAAAACCAGATCTATGTATGTTTGTATAGATTTTACACTCCCGTTTTTATGTTCATTTACAAATTTTGATTTCTGATTTTGATGCAATGAGCTTTAGGGTACATCAGCAACCTTTGTTTATCTAGATATCTTTTTTTTAAAGCACATCGCCAAGGATATATATCTTTTTATTTGCACATAATATCACGAGCCAATGAAAGTGCACCAGAAATTCCAGAAATAATGATCATGATCATGATGATCAAATGGTTTTGAATAATTTATCGGCCTAATAACTGTTTGATTTTTGATAATTTTCAAAATTCTAAAAGAGCTAATCTTAACTATAATGGGTGACATCATACCCGGTCGGAACGGCTGTTACATCTATGTAGCGAACCAATGAGCCATTCATATTGGTAATATTGGTATTATTGATCTATAAATAGAATAATGTACGGGCTACTTGTTTACAGTGTAATTATGATGGAATAGCCAAAACAAATGGCGTCTGCTCAGCCTCAAGTAGCAAAGCGTTAAAGCTGAATCAAGCACTTCTAAGATTCGAACTCCAACAACAATATATGTACAAATTTAACAAAAACTGACCAAAAATGTGAAATGTATGCTAGTCTGTCCTAAATATCACAAATGACCGGTTCATACCATCTCTAAATCTACATACGTGTGTGGAGTTTCAAGGAAGTTAAAATAAAACAAAACTTTCTGACGAGGCTTAGCTCTGCATGGAATTTCACATAAATAGCACCAGCTCTGGAGGGTTAATTCTCGTTGACTATTTTTCAAAAGTAAAAAAGAAAATCTTTATTTACAGATAACGGTAATGTGTGGCTAAAGAAAATATTTTCTAAAGAGAAGGAAAAAACAAATGACAGAAGTGAAATAGCGACTGATTCAGGTCCACAATTTTTTTCTCCAAGTCAATATATTATTGATCCAGCTGCAGAAAAGGGTAAGGCTTACTATCTTCAGATTTCAGATTCAGTGATGTTTTTATGAATAGTTTGAGCGAGGATGGAAGTGACAGATTTGTTAAGGGGAAGATTTATGCAACAACTTGGAATTGGAATATCATAGGCTATTTTGAATATTTTCTTATTTTAAACTATTTTTAATTTAAAAAAATATATGTACGATATTTTACATGTCTATTTTGTAGAAGATGATTTATGTGTAGATACTATAAATGTCAGACTAAAAGCCAATCAAGAAACTGTTCTGTCTATGATTCAATTGAAACCCTCTATACCACTACCTAAAAAACCAACTACTGATGTAATTATAGTTTCATTATTCCAATCTTTTATAGTAGAGGAATAAAGAAAAAAAAAAAAGTGGGTGATGTTCGCCAAACAAACCATCCTTACTCTTTTGCTATACATCTGTCGCTCTCGATTTTGTCATCCTTTGGATGAGATTTTTACTTGCCCACATTAAAATCTTGTATTTTATTGCTTCTTGTTATCCATCCACTTTTGGCTTGTAAACAGACTGCAGTTTTCATCCAATTTGAATGAAATTTGATGTGATCATTTATATTGATAAGATCTTGGACAAGTTCAAATTTGACAATCTTTTGATGAACAGTATTTGAATAATTGCCTGTGTCCTTGCACAATATAGACTAGAGTTTTCATCTGATTTAAATGAAACTTGTTGTGATCATCTATAATAATGAGATCTTAGAGAAGTTTTAATCTGACGATATTTTTTTCAGTAACTTCCCTTGACAAATGTGTCAAAAAAGTTTTTTTAAATGTGAGGTGACTGTTTATGTCAGAATTTTATAACGTTTTGTGTTTTTGAATAAATAAACAATATCTTTTATAAATAAGACGCACAGATTGGCAACTGCCTTTGAAAATTTATCAGGGAGGTAGGTGTATGTTGCTAGGCAACCACTTGTAAATTGTTATATTTCTTATTTTCAGGATTTGGTAGAATTATGTGACACTTTACACAAAATAAAGAATTCAACATTTGTCAAATTTTTTGGAGTATCAACAGGTCTGCCATATCAAGTATTTGTTGATTGTTCACCACATGGTTCTCTTCGCTCTATCATAAGAAATAAGTTTAGAAATCCTGATATGGAAGAGTCAAATTCTGAAATTGATATATCTGGAATGGAAGAGATTACCTTACTTCAATTTGTTACTACTGCTACGACTGTTTGTCAAGGTTTACAATATCTGGTAAGAGAAGAAATGTTCTTTCATGTCAGCACTATCTTGAATATTTTGTACGAAAATTGTATAAATGCTAAATATTAAGTTAATATCTCCATTTGTTAAAGGTTTCTGTGGGTGCTCATTGAGTAAGACACTTAAGCTGAATGATCTGAAGGTCTAGGATTTAATCCTAACACAGGTCTCAATAACAAATTCAGATTTTTCAATCCCGATTTGCCCCTTGCGGCCTCTCAGTGATGCAGATGTGGAAAAAGCATCTAGTCATTAGGATGGAACAATTAATAAAGGTCAATGTGCAACAGGCTGTTCACGTTAAAGAGCCCTCATCAGTTGGAAATCTATGAGTAAGATAATGCTGCTTTCAGAAGACGACTGTTTTGGCAAAATATCCCTCATGGGGTTTGCATTGTGTTTGGCCATCCTCATTGACCCATACAGGTGCAAAAAAGTAAGAAGTAAAACTCCATTTCTTTTCTATTTGGTCAAACAAATTTTGTTTTATTCAATTAACTTGTTTACCATGCTGTATGTTATTGTTTCTTTATATTTAGATGGAAAATGGTTTACATCATGGAAATATCAAATGCAGCAATGTATTTGTCTATGGGCTGACTAATATACAGTTTGATGTCAAAATTGGACATCCAGGATTGGTGAAATTTTATAATAAACAACCTCTTACAGAGGCTCTAAATAGAGATAGGTAAATTGTTCTCTAATCTAGATAATAAACAACCTCATACAGAGGCTTATATTAGAGATAAGTAAGTTGTTCTCTAATCTAGATAATAAACAACCTCTTACAGAAGATTTAAATAGAGAAAGGTAAGTTGTTCTCTAATCTAGATAATAAACAACCTCTTACAGAAGATTTAAATAGAGAAAGGTAAGTTGTTGTCTAATCTAGATAATAAACAACCTCTTACAGAAGATTGAAATAGAGAAAGGGAAGTTGTTCTCTAATCTAGATAATAAACAACCTCTTACAGAAGATTTAAATAGAGAAAGGTAAGATGTTCTCTATTCTAGATAATAAACAACCTTTTACAGAGGCTCTAAATAGAGATAGGTAAGTTGTTCTCTAATCTAGATAATAAACAACCTCTTACAGAGGATTTAAATAGAGATAGGTAAGTTGTTCTCTAATCTAGATAATAAACAACCTCTTACAGAAGATTTAAATAGAGATAGGTAAGATGTTCTCTAATCTAGATAATAAACAACCTCTTACAGAAGATTTAAATAGAGAAAGGTAGGATGTTCTCTAATCTAGATAATAAACAAAACCTTTTACAGAGGCTCTAAATAGAGATAGGTAAGTTGTTCTCTATTCTATATAATAAACAACCTCTTACAGAAGATTTAAATAGAGATAGGTAAGTTGTTGTCTAATCTAGATAATAAACAACCTCTTACAGAAGATTTAAATAGAGATAGGTAAGTTGTTCTCTAATCTAGATAATAAACAACCTCTTACAGAGGCTCTAAATAGAGATAGGTAAGTTGTTCTCTATTCTATAATAAACAACCTCTTAAAGAGGCTTTAAATAGAGAAAGGTAAGATGTTCTCTAATCTAGATAATAAACAACCTTTTACAGAGGCTTTAAATAGAGAAAGGTAAGTTGTTATTTAGTCTAGATAATAAACAACCTCTTACAGAGGCTTTAAATAGAGAAAGGTAAGTTGTTATTTAATCTATATAATAAACAACCTTTTACAGAGGCTCTAAATAGAGATAGGTAAGTTCTTCTCTATTCTATATAATAAACAACCTCTTACAGAGGCTTTAAATAGAGACAGGTAAGTTGTTCTTTAGTCTAGATAATAAACAACCTCTTACAGAGGATTTAAGTAGAGAAAGGTAAGTTCTTCTCTAATCTAGATAATAAACAACCTCTTACAGAAGATTTAAATAGAGAAAGGTAAGTTGTTCTTTATTCTAGATAATAAACAACCTTTTACAGAGGCTCTAAATAGAGATAGGTAAGTTGTTCTTTAGTCTAGATAATAAACAACCTCTTACAGAGGATTTAAATAGAGATAGGTAAGTTCTTCTCTAATCTAGATAATAAACAACCTCTTAAAGAGGCTTGAAATAGAGAAAGGTAAGTTGTTCTTTATTCTAGATAATAAACAAAACCTTTTACAGAGGATTTAAATAGAGAAAGGTAAGTTGTTATTTAGTCTAGATAATAAACAACCTCTTACAGAGGCTTTAAATAGAGAAAGGTAAGTTGTTAATTAGTCTAGATAATAAACAATCTCTTACAGAGGCTTTAAATAGAGAAAGGTAAGTTGTTCTTTAGTCTAGATAATAAACAACCTCTTACAGAGGATTTAAATAGAGAAAGGTAAATTCTTCTCTAATCTAGATAATAAACAACCTCTTACAGAGGATTTAAATAGAGAAAGGTAAGTTGTTCTCTAATCTAGATAATAAACAACCTCTTACAGAGGATTTAAATAGAGAAAGGTAAGTTGTTCTTTAGTCTAGATAATAAACAACCTTTTACAGAGGCTCTAAATAGAGATAGGTAAGTTGTTCTCTAATCTAGATAATAAACAACCTCTTACAGAGGATTTAAATAGAGATAGGTAATTTGTTCTCTAATCTAGATAATAAACAACCTCTTACAGAAGATTTAAATAGAGATGGGTAAGATGTTCTCTAATCTAGATAATAAACAACCTCTTACAGAAGATTTAAATAGAGAAAGGTAGGATGTTCTCTAATCTAGATAATAAACAAAACCTTTTACAGAGGCTCTAAATAGAGATAGGTAAGTTGTTCTCTATTCTATATAATAAACAACCTCTTACAGAAGATTTGGATAGAGATAGGTAAGTTGTTGTCTAATCTAGATAATAAACAACCTCTTACAGAAAATTTAAATAGAGATAGGTAAGTTGTTCTCTAATCTAGATAATAAACAACCTCTTACAGAGGCTCTAAATAGAGATAGGTAAGTTGTTCTCTATTCTATAATAAACAACCTCTTAAAGAGGCTTTAAATAGAGAAAGGTAAGATGTTCTCTAATCTAGATAACAAACAACCTTTTACAGAGGCTTTAAATAGAGAAAGGTAAGTTGTTATTTAGTCTAGATAATAAACAACCTCTTACAGAGGCTTTAAATAGAGAAAGGTAAGTTGTTAATTAGTCTAGATAATAAACAATCTCTTACAGAGGCTTTAAATAGAGAAAGGTAAGTTGTTATTTAATCTATATAATAAACAACCTTTTACAGAGGCTTTAAATAGAGAAAGGTAAGTTGTTCTTTAGTCTAGATAATAAACAACCTCTTACAGAGGATTTAAATAGAGATAGGTAAGTTCTTCTCTATTCCATATAATAAACAACCTCTTACAGAAGATTGAAATAGAGAAAGGGAAGTTGTTCTCTAATCTAGATAATAAACAACCTTTTACAGAGGCTTTAAATAGAGAAAGGTAAGTTGTTCTTTATTCTAGATAATAAACAACCTTTTACAGAGGCTCTAAATAGAGATAGGTAAGTTGTTCTCTAATCTAGATAATAAACAACCTCTTACAGAAGATTTAATAGAGATAGGTAAGTTCTTCTCTATTCTATATAATAAACAACCTCTTACAGAGGCTTTAAATAGAGACAGGTAAGTTGTTCTTTAGTCTAGATAATAAACAACCTCTTACAGAGGATTTAAATAGAGAAAGGTAAGTTCTTCTCTAATCTAGATAATAAACAACCTCTTACAGAAGATTTAAATAGAGAAAGGTAAGTTGTTCTTTATTCTAGATAATAAACAACCTTTTACAGAGGCTCTAAATAGAGATAGGTAAGTTGTTCTTTAGTCTAGATAATAAACAACCTCTTACAGAGGATTTAAATAGAGATAGGTAAGTTCTTCTCTAATCTAGATAATAAACAACCTCTTAAAGAGGCTTTAAATAGAGAAAGGTAAGTTGTTCTTTATTCTAGATAATAAACAAAACCTTTTACAGAGGATTTAAATAGAGAAAGGTAAGTTGTTATTTAGTCTAGATAATAAACAACCTCTTACAGAGGCTTTAAATAGAGAAAGGTAAGTTGTTAATTAGTCTAGATAATAAACAATCTCTTACAGAGGCTTTAAATAGAGAAAGGTAAGTTGTTCTTTAGTCTAGATAATAAACAACCTCTTACAGAGGATTTAAATAGAGAAAGGTAAATTCTTCTCTAATCTAGATAATAAACAACCTCTTACAGAGGATTTAAATAGAGAAAGGTAAGTTGTTCTCTAATCTAGATAATAAACAACCTCTTACAGAGGATTTAAATAGAGAAAGGTAAGTTGTTCTCTAATCTAGATAATAAACAAACTCTTACAGAGGATTTAAATAGAGAAAGGTAAGTTGTTCTTTAGTCTAGATAATAAACAACCTTTTACAGAGGCTCTAAATAGAGATAGGTAAGTTGTTCTCTAATCTAGATAATAAACAAACTCTTACAGAGGATTTAAATAGAGATAGGTAAGTTGTTCTCTAATCTAGATAATAAACAACCTCTTACAGAAGATTTAAATAGAGATAGGTAAGATGTTCTCTAATCTAGATAATAAACAGAGGCTTTAAATAGAGACAGGTAAGTTGTTCTTTAGTCTAGATAATAAACAACCTCTTACAGAGGCTTTAAATAGAGAAAGGTAAGTTGTTAATTAGTCTAGATAATAAACAATCTCTTACAGAGGCTTTAAATAGAGAAAGGTAAGTTGTTCTTTAGTCTAGATAATAAACAACCTCTTACAGAGGATTTAAATAGAGAAAGGTAAATTCTTCTCTAATCTAGATAATAAACAACCTCTTACAGAGGATTTAAATAGAGAAAGGTAAGTTGTTCTCTAATCTAGATAATAAACAACCTCTTACAGAGGATTTAAATAGAGAAAGGTAAGTTGTTCTTTAGTCTAGATAATAAACAACCTCTTGCAGAGGCTCTAGACATTGGTAAGTTGTTTTTTATTAAAATAAACAACCAGCTCTATGAGATATGTAAATTATGAACAATACTATATTATATCTCATTACAGGATACCTTGGATCGGTGTTGAGCTGTTTGGTGATTTAAGTAAATGTTCAATAGAATCTGAGATTTACAGTTTCTCAACATTTCTCTGGGAATTTCTATCTTATGGTAAACACCCAGCAGATGAACTTAAGAGTTTGGATGTAAGAAATGTTACAGAGGTATGTTTATTGGATTATATTATATTGTTTGTCATCTGTAAACAAATGTTAAATTCTGGAAGGTTTACTCTGGTTGCCCATTTAACAATTTAGCATTTATAAACTTCTCTTACAAACTTATAAAGTCTTGACTGGTGCAGCTCTTAAAACAAGAGCAAGGAGGTTTTCTGAGTTCTTTATGTGTATCAAGAACACTGATGACATCAATTAAGACCTTTTTAATTTTCAATCAGATGTTTGTGGTTCCAACTAAGTGTTTTATAACAAAAAAATTAGAAATCTTCCTAACAATTCCTGAAAAAAAATCTGAAAACATACAATATTTGATTATTGTTGATAAAAAATTTATGAAGTGGACTAAGAACTTTTGGGCACTTCAGAAATTTGAAGGTCACAATGTAAGGTAGAATTTACCAAAATTATTTTAAAGGAATGCAGAGTGAAAACCCTAATCACATAGTCATAACCAATCGGCAATCCTCGGCAGTTTCCGTAAACCATAATCTGTCTCGGTAATGAATGGTGTTTTTCGTTGTGTTTTCATGCACGAGACTCTTTACTTTGACGCTTTACCACTTGCTTGTAACGTCGCGACATAGATATAGTTCATAGCAATAAAATCTGTGGAGGAATTTTCTGACACCTGCTCGTGCATTTAATGCTACGTAGTGACTATCTGTTCACCAATTACGCATTTTATCATCATTTTAAATACATATCTGTTTGTTTTCGTGTTATTTGTTTACAAATACTTGTAGCCTCGAATGACCCGTCTCTGATGTTTGAACTACCAGAATCACGAGATTACGTGACAACTTTGATGTAGTCCGGTCAAATGGCCGCCGTTCATTACCGTGATATGTTGCAGAGCGCCAGCGTAACTTTCACGGAGACCGTTTGAGTCATAACGCCACTATATGTCATATTTGTATAACATGAGTACGAGCCTACATTAATTTATATTTTATAAATTTTTGTATTTCAGTTTTATAAAGATGGTGGCAAGTTGAGGAAACCTGCAACATTAGAACCTAATGATTTTGATTTTCCATTATTTAAAAAAACAATAAAAAATCAGATGTGGGAATTGATGTGCGAATGTTGGTCTGTAAATCCGGAAAATAGACCAAATGTTATGGACATCATTAGAAGACTTGTTAACAGTAAGTCAACATTTTGTATTTTGTTTTCAGCTGAGTCATGATGCTTTCACTGAAATAATGATAATCTTGTTTGATATTTAAATGGGGCAGTATCAGCCAAGAGTGAATTTGTGAAATTTTGAAAACTCAAAGTATGAGGAATACATTTCTGATGATTCCGTGACATGATTCAAAATGCTCATCAGGGCTTAATTTAATTTCTTGTAAATGTGATATCTGAATCTGATCTGAGGTTAAACTATTCTTGATGTCTGATTGACCCTTACAACAATAGGACATTTGAACTAGCCAGACAGTTATAACAGGCAAATAAAGCAAAATCAAAAGCCCTGCTGCTCATCTTTATAGTCTTCTATCAGTCTTCTAGAATTAGTTTCACATAGACCCTTGCGCCGCTGCCATTAGCCGCCGTCGATTTCTTTACAGCCATAATCTGTCAGTTGTGAAAACAAAGCGCCGCCCATTTGAGTCAAGCTGATTTCTGCCACTATAGCCAGCTGGTTTCATCTGCTAGCCAGTCACTTTTTACAAAATAAATCGGCGCAAGGGTCTAGTTTCACATCACCATGGCAACGGCACTGGACTGTATATTTTCCTTTCAAATCATCAACATTTGTTTCTATTCATGACTAGAGCATCTTTAAATGCAGTCAAATAGTTGGTACATTTTTATACGCCCTCATCTCTCTATGAGGACGTATATTGTAGTCACCCCTGTCCGTCCGTCGGTCCGTCCGTCCGTCCGTCAACATTTGCTCGTAAACGCTCTAAAAACTAGAGTTTTTGACGGAATCAAATGAAATTTGATATGTGTATACATATTCATAAAACGAAGATCAAGTTCGAATTTGAGCTATTTTCGATCGTTAGAAGCAGAGTTATTGCCCTTGCCCCAAATCCGTCGGTCCGACCATCAACATTTTCTTGTAAACGCTCTAAAAACTAGAGTTTTTGACGGAATCAAATGAAATTTGATATGTGTATACATATTCATAAAACGAAGATCAAGTTCGAATTTGAGCTTTTTTCGATCGTTAGAAGCAGAGTTATTGCCCTTGCCTCAAATCCGTCGGTCCGTCCATCAACATTTTCTTGTAAACGCTCTAAAAACTAGAGTTTTTGACGGAATCAAATGAAATTTGATATGTGTATATATGATCAGAAAACGAAGATCAAGTTCGAATTTGAGCTATTTTCGATTGTTACAAGCAGAGTTATTGCCCTTGCCCCAAATCTTAAATATGCTATTACTCTCTTAGTTTTCAACCGATTTTGATGAAACTTAAAATGGATGTTATTGGAGCTAAATCGAAAGGTTTGAGAAAGTTTTGTTTTCTCCTGATTAAATTTTTTCCTTTTTCGACTTTTTCGTTAGGCGTATATGGCCGTGGTCCACTATCTTGATGTTATATGAAAACATTGATAAAGAAATATTGACTGGACTTATTGTTGATATTTATTTGTGTGTTTACAGTGTATAGTCAGTATGATACTGTTGTGGAGAAAGAGATTAATATTGATAGTTTAAAACAGATTAACCCTATTAAAAATTGTCTATGTAATGTTATAGAATATAAACAACTTAAACTAGAAGGGGAATTGGGTTCTGTAAGTATATACAATTATCCTATAACCGACATGAGAAATAAAAATTTCAAATTTGTTTTTAATGAATTTTTTTCTCATATTTTGTGTCTGATGCATTCTTTATAAAAAAATATTTTTTTTGTTTTTTTATGTTGGATAAAAATGATATTCCTGCATCCCGTGGAATACAGCCCATTGAATAAATATGGTATTCAATGGGTGGTATTCAATGGGCGTGGCCAAGATTTAATGCATGCGCTTCACTTGTTAGTAACACTCAAAATGCCGTCGGACAGGGTTGGCTGTCCCTTTTTTAGCGTCAAAATTTTTAACGTCGAAATACACGTTTTGTACTATGATGAAAGATGCCACTTGTGCTCGAGATATTTTCAGTCGTGGCTATGCCACTTGTGAAAATATCACAAGCACTCATGGCATAAAAACCATATCCACTCGTAGCCATAGGTTAACCTCTATGTATACAATGATAAAGTTACTGTGTGTTCCAACAAATTATCAGAACTGATGCAGTAATTTAAATCTGTACAAGCAAGACTATTCTGTTAATCAAAAATCAAAATTGAGAGCAATAGTTGTATGGAAGTAGACTCTTGCAAAAGAGAAGTACCATCAGAGTAGGCATGTTCAGCTTTATGCCCAACTATTGGACAAGGAGCTCTCTGTAACAACTGTAATAAGATTTACTAGATAGTAAGTTTGCGTGTCAAGTAACCCCCCATAGCAGTGAGGGTCCCTCACTGAGGGATCAAGGCAATATTCATCATTTCAACAATACATGTGCCTGCACATAGCCAATTCATGGCTTTTTAGTAGGAAACTTTTGATTTGTCAATTGGTATAGCACACTGTGAAGCTTGTAAATATTAAACTAGTACAGGCATTGTATTGATGTAATAGAATTCATCATCAGAAAGAAAAAAAAGAAAGCCAAGTCCCAGATATTGATATTAGGGCATTCAACTTTGATGTAAAGTAAACACCTATGAAAATGTCTATTTAATATGATTAGGGTCAGGTCATTCATTTGATATACATTTACTCATGTAGTGTTATGGAGGTTATATTATGAATTTTGTAAATGTACTTGATGTGCAGTATTCTTGTTTACTCCTAAGTATAAACATGCCATGAATTGTTTTTTGTATCATGAGATTTCTAAAAAATTATTTTACCAATATAAACTAAACATTTACCTATATATTTAAGGGTCATTATGGTGAAGTCAAAAAATATAAATATTATCCTGATCTTACGAAAAAAGAGTGTTTTGAAAGAGTTGCTGTTAAGTTTATAAAGGTTTCCATGTCAGACACTCCACCAGAACGAGATTTGAAAAAGAAATTATTTGAAGAAGAAATAAGGACAATGGAAAAGGCTCAACATAAGAATGTGATAAAGATTATAGGAGTTTGTTATAAAGGTAATACAGTTTTCTGTAATGGATTGTAAAAAGATTTTTTATACGCCGGATTGAAATGTGGTCGTATATTGCCGTCGCCCCTGTCCGTCCGTCGGTCCGTTGGTCCGTCTGTTGGTCCGTCCGTCCGGCGGTCCGTCTGTCCACAATTGGCTTGTGAACGCAAAAGAGACCACAGTTTTGGTTGGATTTGAATGAAATTTTGTATGTAGGATTATATTCATAAGATCTCGGACAAGTTCGAATTTGGGTTTGATTCGACTAAAATTCATGGAGTTTTACACCCAAAATATTTTAAAAATGGCTTGTGAACGCGATAGAGACCACAGTTTTGGTTGGATTTGAATAAAATTTTGTATGTAGGATTATATTCATAAGATCTCGGACAAGTTCGAATTTGGGTTCGATTCGACAAAAATTCATGGAGTTTTACACCCAAAATGTGTTAAAAATGGCTTGTGAACGCAATAGAGATCACAGTTTTGCTCGAATTTGAATACAATTTTATGTGTAGGATTATATTCAAAAGATCTTGGACAAGTTCGAATTTGGGTTCGATTCAACAAAAATTCATGGAGTTTTACACCCAAAATACGTTAAAAATGGCTTGTGAACGTGATAGAGCCCACAGTTTTGGTTGGATTTGAATAAAATTTTGTATGTAGGATTATATCCATAAGATCTTGGACAAGTTCGAATTCCGGATCGATTCAACAAATATTTACGGAGTTTTACACCTAAAATGTGTTAAAAATGACTTGTGAACATGATAGAGACCACAGTTGTGGTAGGAATTTAATAAACTTTTGTGTGTAGGATAATATCCATAAAATCTTGGACAAGTTTGTATTCCGGATCGATTCAACAAATATTTACGGAGTTTTATTAGTTATGAAATTAGATGCTTTATATTAACAAGATATTGGATGAATTCAAATCTGAACACCCATCCAACTAAAAATTAAGACAGTAACATTCCTTGATATATTGACAATTTATGTAGTGTAAGTGGGCGTACATTGCTAGTCAACCACTTGTTTAAATTTTTTATGGGTTTTGGGAACAGCATCAATTTGCACCATTTTACTTTTCAATCAGATGCCTTTAGGTTCAAGCAATTCCATTTAAATTAATTGTTTTGTTGTTTACTAACATTTAATTTTTCTAAAAAAATATTGATTGCAAATGATTGAAGTAAAAAAAATAGTTTTTTTTTAAAGATTTTTAAGTTTTTTTTATAGTAAAATTGTCATTTAAATCAAATTGTTGTTTTTAACAATTTTCTGTGATACAAGAAAGGTGTTTTTGGAGATATTAATGAAATGAAATGGAGTTTTATGTCCTGCTTTTCTGCACCTGTATGGGCTAATGAGGACAGGCGAATGCCAAGCAGTGTGCTATGAGGGAAAAATTTCGCGAGGACAGCAGCATAAGCCTACTTTTATTTTCGATTTCTAACATGCACAGTCTGTAGCACAAAGGCCCTTGGTTTATTGTCCCATCCGAACGACTTGACACTTTTGTCATGTCAGCCTCTCTGACCTGCATCACTGACAGGGGGAAACCGAGTTGAAAAATCTGAAAGTATTCCAGGATTGAACCCCGGATCTTCTGGATAGAGAACAAACATCAATCAAAGTTGCTTAGTACCAAGAATAGCTTAACATTTTATGGAAATTATTTGATTCTACCGTTTAAATTTTGTAGGAGAAACTACAGCATTAATAATGGAGTTGGTTACAAATGGAGACTTAGCAAGTTGGCTAAAGAGAAATAAAAAAGAGACTTTAAATGATCCGTATAATAATGTTTATCGTAAATTTGTTGAAGAAATAACAGAGGTAGGTGTATAACATAATCTTGAATAACTTTCTTACAATTCATGTGCATGTTATATTTGCTTGACATACTTGTGGCACAGTTGATTTCAGTATTTGTTCTGCAATGTCATTCTTGCTGACCCAGTTATAAAAAGATGCAAATGATTAAGGAGAATTCAACCAGCTGATCCTTAAAGGAATATAACTTAAAATGAACACATAATCTAAATTCTCAAGCTTGTTTTATTGAACATTACTCTATTGATATTGGACCAGAATTCATAGGGAAATGTAATTCTGTTTGATCATGTTTTTTTCAAGTTTGTTGAATGGCTGGTTTAGAGAAGTTTCTCTGTAAGATAATATTTCAAGTTGTTAGAGATATTTATTCTAAAATATGTATCCATTTGAATTTGATTTATATTTTGTAGGGAATGGCTTATTTAAGCTCAAAAGGTATTATTCATCGTGATTTAGCTGCCAGAAATATTTTGATAACTGGAGAAGAGCATATAAAGATTTCAGATTTTGGTTTAGCAAAATGTCTGCTGCAAGAAAAGGATTATTACAGAATGCATTCTGAAACACAATTGCCTGTGTTATGGTAAGTAAAATTTTCAGTTCAACTCTCCCTGGGTTAAAATGGAAATGACTGCACTTGTCTTGTAGTGCTGGCACAATATATCGTTGTATCAATGTATCGCAATACAACATTCCACGATATGCGTATCGTATCGCGAGGTCGTGTATCGATACTTTCATAAAAAGTGAGGATTTATTTACAAGTCAGCTTATGAAATCACAATTATTTTCTAACTGACTTGATTGAAATTGTTAGGAAATATTTTAAGATGTGGATATGGACCACTACTATCAACTAAATACCAAATTAAAGAGTTTTAAAGCTTTAAATAAATAAATATTGAAACTTTGAAATTGAAGTGTTAATTTTTGTCCCATATCGCGATACATATTGTATCGTGACCTTTGCATCGCGATACGTATCGTATCGTGACATGGTTGGCAATATTGTCTTGTAGATAGATTGATAGTTTCTATTCCTGCTCACTATAAATTATATAATATTTCTGTTATATTGATAGAAACTGACACTTTATTTTGAAGTTTTTCAACATCAATTCAATGTTTGTGAAATGTTTTTTCTAGGACTGCCCCAGAGTGCTTTTCAAAAGATAAAAAAGTAACACGTGAAGCAGATGTATGGAGTTTTGGTGTTGTTATGTGGGAGATATACAGTGGTGGTGAAAGCCCTAGTTTAAATAAAGAAAATCACTTAGGAGCAGTGTGTTCTGGGTCAAGATTAAAAAAATCTGATGATTGGCCAGATTTGATCAAGACTTTAATGGACAAATGCTGGCAAATACATAAGGAAAACAGACCATCTTTTGATGAAATTCTTCAAGAATTAAAAAGACAATAGTCACTTTCAATAGTATGTGTATGCGTGGGTTATAATGAGGTTTGGATTAAAGGAAACAAACGTCCAAACGTCACAGGCTGAATGTCTTAAACTTTTAAACTTGTCCATAATAGCTTAAATATGCAAAATGAAATTGAGTAGACCTAAAAAATAGAGTGATTGCTAGGAATGATTATTATGACATTTGGGTAGGGCCCAGATGTTTAGTCAGCCCCCGTGTATACTGAACCCATGAACAAATCTGTCACTGACCAGTTCAGATTTAGGATTTAAAGTTGAAATGCCCCGTGATTTTTAGTTGATGACGGAGCTCCATACAGCCCACCACTAACATGTTTAATGTTATAAGTTTAAATATAACCAGTATGAAAATTAAAGGGCAAGTTCACCATTCAAAAAATTTTAGTCTCAATTTTTGAATTTTTTAAGCTTAGCTTATTGGTAATAATGTTCACACCACACTGACAAATCCATGTGTGTTTAAAATTAAAAATATGTGAGATTATGCTTTATATAATAAACACATATACAGAAAACTTCGGTTGAGGTATACTTCAATGGATTACGCAATTTTTATGTAGTTCTTGTACTTCTGTAGGCTATTTACATATAATTATACATTATATAAATATTTAAGTATTTTTTTTTATATTTTTTGACTATTGTCTTTAAAAAGTATTGTAGAACATGATTTTTGCTTTTTATTCAAATTTAGCAGCTCACCAAGTATTGCCTTCAGAATTGTTACTTGGCCATTACTATAGTCATAAGAAGTAATATTAAAGTTACTATGCGTGCATCAATAATTTTTGTAAATGTTTGTCTGTATATAATTTACAATTTTCAATGATTTGCATATATATATACATTTTACTTGATTTGTTATATTTTATTTTGTTATTGTTTTAATTTGTTAAGTTTTAAGATGCTCATTTAATAAGTGATACAGTTGGTACAAATTATCTGTTTGTTATACATAAAGATGTCATTGACTAATCTAGTAATATCTTTATATTTTTGAGATCGTGGGCAAATGTTAAGGGATTGTAAAGAAGTTTTCTAATAGTTGAATGTGTATTGTGAACACTGATAGCCTCAATTTTTGATACAAGTATATTTCACGATTGATTCGGTGTAATCATATTGTAAAGTTTAGGAGCCGCTGTTTCCAGCTTGCTCCCTAACCTTAGGGGACCAGGGTTGGCTCAGTGAGTTTGACGCTTGCTGAAGGTCCAAGGTTCAATCCTGGCCTGGGTCGAGATGATACCTTCGCATTTTTCAACCTGGTTTCCCCCTGTCAGTGTTGCAGGTCGGATGGGCTGACATGAAAAAAGCATCTAGTCGTTCGGATGGGACAATAAACCGAGGTCCTGTGTGCTGTAGGCTGTGCACGTTAAAGATTCTTCGACAGTTGGAAATCGAAAATAAGAGTAGGATATTTTCATTGCACACTACATGTTCGCCGTCTCCATTTCGTTTCTGGATTAATTTCATTTTTGTTTAAACACTGCAGTGTATGTGTGCAGTGTAATATCAATGTATTTTGCCTTTTATTTTTCACCAATTTATATATTTCACAAGCAAGTTTTATGGCTTCAAATATTGTTTTATTTTTTTTGATATTTTATGCTTTGTATGGAAGCTTTAAATTACATAATAAAAAATGAAATAACTTTTTAATTGTTCTTTATATAGTTAAACTTGCCGTGCCATTCGTGCCAAGCCTGTTAATAAACCCTATTCCCATTTTTTGGCTTCCAAGAACAACTAAATTGAACATAAAATAAATAATGCAGAATGATGCAAAATAATTCTCTTTTTTTTTCTTATATTTTACCCGTTTCAGTATTCGCTGCAAATCTTGCCCCATTGTAAACTAATAGTAGTTATTTGTGCTTCTTGAATTATAGATAATGTAAGCCTAAATAGAAGTTTTCAAATAACTGCGCCAAGCAGGGTATGCTAACTCTTCTAGACACCTGATACCACTTTTCATTATGAAATATTTACGCATTTATTGATATACTTCCTCAAATGAAAGGTTCATTAGCTGCTACCAATATATTGCCAATGGGTTCGCATGGATTTTGAGATTTGTTTTACGGTTGGGACTGTTAGTGCTTGGTTTTATTATTATTTCAAGTTCAGTCTAAGTCTTCTAAACACTGACAAAATGTCAGCTTACAGACACAAAATTTTAAAAAATCCAAACTACCCAGATTTCTGGCACAAAAAGCCAATTGTTAAAATTCGGTGGCTAAAGGGCGTTTCACATATACCCAAATTCTTATTTTCAACCAATCATAGAGTTAGTTAAAAGAGTCTGCTTATCTGCGGGACAGTCTAAAGAAATTCAGTATGGCGGCTTTTCCACCGCTTGCAAGTGTAAGTGTTACTATTTTGTTTTATTTGAGCTTGTGATTTACTGCAAATGTTTATAATTACACATTTTGAATAGCATCAGTCTAACTTTTTGAAATACAACGATTACAATAACCACTCGAGTCGGTCTTAGAGTTTAGATTCGTCTAAAAGGGGTGTGTCACTTGCGACTGTCTGATTATTATTATGATTAGCCTTATTCAACTTATTGCGATTAGCCCTGTCATACAATTTCTATACAACAATACATAACTTATAAACTACTGTCAATGGAAGATAAGTATTAAATGGAAAGTTATGCATTTACCTAGACTAGCTAATGTTGACTTTTGTAGACAGGCCTATTCAACTTAAAATTTATTTTCACTTTTTCATTTATGATTTACAGTAATTTACACTCACTGACTCGGTTTCAGGTTAAGGCATGATACTTGTAAAATGATGGTTAAGGGTCTTTGCAATCTCATTGATAAACAGATATTTTGATAGTTCTGCTGATTATTTTGAGGTGTTGCAGGGCTTTAGTTAGATTACATGCTAGGCCTAGTTACAATGTCAAAAGTAAAGAAGAAAGATAGGCTAAAGTAAAGAATTAAAATCAGTCAGATGCAGATGGAAATCAGAGTCTAAATTCCCATATTCTACCTCCAAACCTGAAATATGGTTCAGAATTCATCAAAATCAATGCTGCACTAACATCACTTTGCAACAGACTTGTTGTATAAACAAAGTACCCCATAACCATCTTGGTTCGATATTAATCCACATCATATTCTCATACCGGTTTTTTCGATAATAACTTTATATCGCCCTACTCTACAAGAATACCAGGAGACATGTCATCTCGGAGACAGTTAACTCGGAGACACATTCGAGTCAACCCGGAGAAAACTTTGAGTTACCGGTAACTCGGATACAACATAATTTTTCTGCAAATATCAATATAAGTTATTTATTTATGTCTTAGGCCAAATTATACAAATACTTGTACTAAATTTCAATAAAACTGGTCTTAGTAGGTCTATGCATAATTTATTGTTCTGACATGGCATGACAAATATTGCTGACGGCTGATCTAGCCATTGGTACCGGTATCAAATTTCATAACAGAAAATATTGCTACCGACGATCGAGTTGTCTATTGTCTCCGAGATAACCAAAATTTGTCTCCGAGTCGACTCTGCTATTATTGTCTCCAAGTTGGATTTTGTCTCCGAGTTAACCGACAAAATATTGTCTCCGAGTTGACCGAACACCCTCTACAACATACATATTCTTCCTTTAGTGGCATTTAGTAATTGGGTATAACTATATATATATGAACACAATTTTATGGATAACAATTACTTTAATAAATAACTTGCGACATTTCGAGGATGATACTTTCGTCTTTATCAAGCAATGAATACAAAATAATAGAGCATTGAGAATATATAGTGTTGTACACAGAGAATGAGCAGAAAGGAATTAAGTGGTAGTGATTGGTTGAGTTGGAAATGACACAGGGTTAACATGTTGAGCTTAAGATGAAGTCGATAAAGAGTAATTCTTAACTAAGCGGATTAGCAGTTAAATTTTGACCATAGCAAAAATATTTTTATACCTTATCTACAATAATAGCTAATCAAAGAATATTCATTTTAAATGGCTAATAAAAGTATATTAATAAACAAATTACATAATAAGGGGGTCATAGGCATGCGATATATACACTCCTGTGTCTCTGTTTAAATTGGGTTTATGTCGTCTAATTTGTATAGCTTCTGTCATTTGTCTCGTCTTCTTGTTCATTTGGTGCTGTGTGAGGGCCTTGATGTTTTCTGTCCTGATCTTATGCTTTCTGTTGTTCCTTAGGTGTTCAGATACTGCTGAGGTTTGTGTTGGGGCCAAGGATAGATGTTCTTGAGTTCTAATATTCAGGGGGCGCCGGGTTTCCCCAATATACTCTTCATCACAGGAGCAGGTTATCTTGTACACACACCCTTTGGGTGCAGGTGGTATGGTTGGTTGCAATTTACCATTTGCTCGGAGAATTTCTTTGAGTGAGCGCCCTGCAGAAAATACTGTTTCTATGCCTGCAGTTCTTTTCAGTAATCTTTTAATTTGATAGGATAGTGTGCCGGTAAATGGGATAGAGATTCGGACAAGTGGTGAAGGGGGTTTGGTTTTGGTGGGTTCATCATATTGGATTCGGGTTTCGTTGATAACAGTTTTCGTGAATGATTCTGGGTAGCCATTGAAATCAGTGAAGACATTTTGAAGGTGAATGAGTTCACTATTGAGGTTTTCAGGGTTACAGATGTTGATTGCACGACGGGTGAGGGTTGAGACTATCCCTTTCTTTACCTGACTGGGGTGGTTTGAGTTAAAGTGTAGGTACTGGTCAGTGTGGGTAGGTTTTCTGTATACACTCGTTGATAGGGTGTTGCCAACTCTCTTGACCTGGACATCAAGAAATGGAAGCTGGTTGTTGGATTCGGTTTCAATTGTAAATTTTATCCGGGTTCCCCTGCTGTTAAGGTGGTTCAGAAGTTGATGAGGGTCTTCTGTTTCCTTCAACATAACAAATGTATCATCTACTTTTCGGAACCAGCAGATGGGTTTGATAGTCGAGGTTTGGAGAGCCTGTTCTTCAAAATAAGTCATGAATACTTCAGTGATGATAGGGGAGAGGGGACTTCCCATCGGTAATCCATAGACTCCATATTCTTAATGCTCTATTATTTTGTATTCATTGCTTGATAAAGACGAAAGTATCATCGTCGAAACGTCGCAAGTTATTTATTAAAGTAATTGTTATCCATAAAATTGTGTTCATATATAACATACATATTCATATTAAGAAATGTTTCCTTCAAAAGTTTTGTTAAATGAAGTTCAGGTGAATATTTCAAATTAGCCTTTTTATACGCCCTCATCTCTCTATGAGGACGTATATTGTAGTCACCCCTGTCCGTCGGTCCGTCCGTCCGTCCGTCCGTCAACATTTGCTCGTAAACGCTCTAAAAACTAGAGTTTTTGACGGAATCAAATGAAACTTGATATGTGTATACATATTCATAAAACGAAGATCAAGTTCGAATTTGAGCTATTTTCGATCGTTAGAAGCAGAGTTATTGCCCTTGCCCCAAATCCGTCGGTCCGTCCATCAACATTTGCTTGTAAACGCTCTAAAAACTAGAGTTTTTGACGGAATCAAATGAAATTTGATATGTGTATACATATTCGTTAAACGAAGATCAAGTTCGAATTTGAGCTATTTTCAATCGTTAGAAGCAGAGTTATTGCCCTTGCCCCAAATTCGTCGGTCCGTCCATCAACATTTGCTTGTAAACGCTCTAAAAACTAGAGTTTTTGACGGAATCAAATGAAATTTGATATGTGTATATATATTCAGAAAACGAAGATCAAGTTCGAAATTGAGCTATTTTCGATCGTCACAAGCAGAGTTATTGCCCTTGCCCCAAATCTTAAATATGCTATTACTCTCTTAGTTTTCAACCGATTTTGATGAAACTTAAAATGGATGTTATTATACCTAAATCGAAAGGTTTGAGAAAGTTTAGTTTTCTCCTGATTAAATTTTTTCCTTTTTCGACTTTTTCGTTAGGCGTATATGGCCGTGGTCCACTATCTTTTTTTTTTTTTTTTGTCAATACGGTAACAAGCATGTATTTTATTCCAGATTGCAGGCAGCCATGCTGGAATATATGATGCTTATTTCCTCCAGGTTGGTTCATTTTGACTTAACAGGCTCGTTTTGATATTGATTCACTTATTGTCTTTATAAAAGGAATATTCAAATAAGAAAAAAAGTTTGAAATAATATTAAGATTTAAGTGATTGTAAAGTGGTTTTCTAAACTTTGTATGTGTATTTGGGACACTGATTTGAATTTTAATAGTATTTTAGTATTAATTTGAACCAATCCAATTACCTTTCCGACATTTGTAGTTCTTGCAATTCCACTAAAACTAACACGATATATGACGTCACTGACAGTGATCTGCATAGATATTAATGGTAGATTCCGGTAGATCCATTAGATGTCAGATTGGAAATAGGAATGGCACAAATTGATGCTATCAGTGTCCCCGATACACATACATAAAAGTTTAGAAAACCTCTTTAATCATGATATCATTTCAAACTGAATCATATCATATTTTCTCATTAAGAAATCAAATGATTGATAACAAGTCTGATAGGGCTTCTGTAAGTGTTCGCCTTCAGACATTGATCTAGATGATGTGGAGAATTATATCAGATTTAACATGTACAGTGATAATAATAGTGACAAGCTTGTCATTCATGTTTTAATTGAGATTTTTACTACCTGTATATTATTTTAATTATATAACAATTGATTGATTGATTAATTATTTTTAGTTGTAATTAATTAAGATATGTTCATCAAGACAAATTATTTAAGTATAAGTTTAATATTCACTTTTCTCCTATACTAGGCTGACCCTAAAGGCACTGGCAGTGTTGGAGCTTATGATGCTGCCAAATTCATGAAAAAATCTGGTTTGAATGATACAGTTTTATCAAAGGTAAAGAGTTATATTTTTTAATGTACCGTACTGTATGATTAAAGCTTATGGCTAATTCCAGCGTGACAGACGGGACAAAAAAGCTGACCATGTAATGTTTAAAGTCCATTCATTAACAGATAATTAGGTACCAAGAAGATTGAATTATGCTATTGCATGGCAAAATACATATATTAATTGATAAACTATAACAATTATCTCAGTACAAAGATCTCTAAAAATTATTATCCAAACAATGAGCGTGACAGACAGGACATTAATTTACATCCATTTATCAAAGGTATTATTCAAGGGACAAAATCTATCTCAATTAAAAATTAAACTAATTTGTTTACATGATGCCACGTTAACTATTATTCAAGCAATACCTGGGACAAAAATCAATGTATTTAGCTGAAAATATAATTTTCTAGGATAGTTTGTGTGTGTGACAGACGGGACAAAAATTTTGTGACAGACGGGACGAACTTGGACAAGAAAAATATATTTAGTACAATTTAATTTATATTTTGAATAGGCCCCATGAATTGATAAGTGTGGGAATATGTTCCATTAGACACAATTTGTGAATGTGAGTACCAAATATAGCATATTTTTCTGGTTGAAACTTTATATGCTACACATTTACATGAAAATCGTGAGCACTTAATTTGATGGTCATTGTTTGCTAATATCAATTGTCAATCCATGAAAATTTTGTTCCTCATATTTTACGACTACCAAAGAGCCAATTTCAAACTCTTCTTTTGAAATTTCATTTACATTGTGACCTTCTGCAAGGTTTGCCAAAATTTCACTTCCTGTTGTACCAGTACCAAAAATTGTAATTTTGCACTTTGATTTGTTGAATGAATAACTTTAATTAAAATCTTTTTGATTGAAATATGTGTGAGATACTACTCAGTTTTGGCTAAAACCCAGCCTAAGATAATCTAAACATGTGGATTTTAAAAAATTTCCAAATGAAATGTTCGTGACAGACGGGACATTTGTGACAGACAGGACATTTTGTGACAGACGGACACATTTCAAATCCAATTTTCACATTTGTTTTAAAAAGGCCAGATTTTTTAAGCTACATATCTTGAATTAGGTATATATATTAGAGATAGCCAACTGTATTTAAATGCTAAACATTACACCATTGTATTCATATATAAACTTTTCAAAAAATTCTGTGACAGACGGGACAATATTTTTTAGCAAAGATTATAGGCTTTATAACTGTTTTGAATTTTTTTCTATAAAATCATATGTTATATTAAGATGATAATGGGACTATGTGATACAAACATCACATATTATAATTTAAATCTACCTACAAATAAGTATTACAGAACAATTTGATTATACCAAGGTAAATTGTGTTAAACTAAAAAAATCACAACCATTAACTTTCACTCCTCATATTTTGATAATAACATGAAACAGTCAAAATATTTTTTCAAATTATATGATTTCAACATGTTTCTGAAAAATAAAACCTGTTTTTTCCAATTTCCTAATCATTTCATTTTTGTGGAAATGTGGAACATTTGCATGGAATTAGCCTTATATGACCTTATAAATATTTTTGTACTTGCTGCATTTTTTGAGTTTTTACTTTCCGCGACTTTTTTAAAAGTTTAATTTTTTTGTAGATTTGGGATCTGTCTGATCCGACAGGAAAAGGATATCTTGAAAAAGCAGGGTTTTTTGTTGGACTAAAATATATAGCCTTAGCTCAGAATGGCCATGAATTAACACCTGCTGGTTTGAGTGTTGAGACGCCACCACCTAATTTGGTAAGTATTAATATTGTTAAACTCTCTTAGACTTATGATGTATTAATATATGGAAGAATAAGAAATAACTTTATGGGATTTTAAACAGGTTTTTTTTAAATTTTTTGATGTGTATCTGACACATGGTGTGTACTAGTGAGTACACAAGACTGATTGGGCTGTAGAACTTTACGTTGTGTTTTAAATAAATTTATTTTACATCTATAAACATATGAAAGATGGCTACAGTTTCATGCCACGTCGTTGACTGTAAGACGGCATGTTTGGAAGTGTCGAAAACGTGCAGTTGGAACCAGTTCGTTTACAGTAGTCTGCTTTGGGGACACCTTCGTGTAGCTTACAACACAAAAAACATAGTCTGAGACACCGAACTTTAATTGTCACTTTCTGAAGATTCCACAAATTTGGGGCGGGGGCGAATGGCAAGTCTCTTGCTGCGTCTCAATGGAACAGTCTCTTCTTGTGGAATCGAAGATTTAGTGTCTGTAAAGAATTCCTTTGGTTCCGAAAGTGATACTTCTAATGGGTACAGTAGGTGAATTGAACGATTAGTAACACCAGTTTTAGTCTGGACTGAGGCTGCACGAACAAAACCATCTGATCCACGAATCAAACTCTTCACAAGAGCAAGTTTCCATAAGCATCGCGGTCGGTCTTTATCATGTACCAATACTACATCTCCAATCTTGATGACATTCGTTCTGGATTCAGTCTTCTTTAGCTGGTAGGTGTGTCTCTCTCGTAAAGTCGACAAATACTCAGATTTAAAGCGATTGACAAAATGATGAAACACTGCTGCACGATGTCGCATCGCCTTATTTAAACCATTATAAAGTTGGTAATCTTCGTCTACTTCAACTTCAGGATCAATAACAGGATGAGGTAAAGTTGTTATATCATAGCCGTATAACAACTTTGATGGAGTTATTGGTTCGGGATCTTCAGCACTCGTGGATACATATGTAAGTGGTCTGTCGTTTACAACTGACTGTACCTCTTTTACAAGTGTCTGCATTTCATTTAGATCTATGAGAGCTTGACGTAACACCTTCTTGATCACCATTTTTACCACACCAATCAATCGTTCATACATTCCACCCCAGTGTGGCGATTTTGCAGGGATGTGTTTCATGTAAATAATTTTGTTGTTGGCAAGATGATTCTGTACAGCTGGTTCATCCAAACCATTAAAAAGCTTGGTTATTTCTTCATCAGCTTTCAAGAATGTTGCAGCGTTGTCACAAAGTATCATGCTTGGAATACCATATATGGCGGCATGTCTGCGAAATGCCTGGAGGAACTGGTCTGTAGACATGTCAGTTACAACTTCTAGGTTTACATTTCGTGTTGTGCTGCATGTAAATAAGCAAATGTAACACTTCTGAACTCTCTTGCCACCATTCTTTACCATCAGATGACTCGTAAAGTCAATACCAACTGTTGAATACGGTTTCAGTCGGTTTAGACGAAAATCTGGTAAGGCTGGGGATGGTGGAAGCCTGAAAGGTTTGCCTACATGATAACGACAAGTTACACATCTTCGTAGAACTCTTGATACTTCACTACGTGCTGCTGGTAACCAAAGGCGTCTTCGTAAAGCAGTGACAGTTGAATTAACTCCTGCATGAAGTTGACAAGAATGCACTGATTTAACCAATAGGTCCGTCAAAAGATTCTTCCTGGATATAAGAACTGGTAATTTGGCATCTTTGTCGAGTTGAGCATACTCGAGTCTGCCGGGGGCGACAATCAGATTACACCAGTTGAGTCGTAGACAGAGTTGACGGACTAGTTGAGGCCTGGTCTTTGTAGAATCCGGCTTCTTGAGTAAATATGCAAGTTCTACTGGGAAACATTCTTTTTGATGAGCTTTCAGGATGCTAATCTCAGCTTCTTGAATCTCTCCAGTAGAAGGCACTGAAATGACTCTATGCGTGGTATCTTGATGTGGTTTGGCTACTAGATGAAGTTGCTTTGAGTTCTGTATAAATCTCTGAACATACACCATGGTGCGAAGCAGCTTTTCGTAAGAACTGTATCTGGAAACATCGAGAAGTTGATGAAGTGCACCGTTTAAAACAGCTGAAGTAACAGCAGACGTACATGTGATGTTACCATTGGAGTTTATTTCATCAATGTCACCAGGTGAATCTGTGTTGTCAAATTTACCAACAATTGGGTCAGGCCATTTTTCTGGATAAGGCAACCAATCAGGTCCAGAAAACCATAATCTTGAGTGTTTTAATTGATCCGCTGTGCAGCCTCTTGATGGCAAATCAGCTGGATTATCTTCTGATCTGACGTGGTTCCATTTGGTGACATCCGATAATCGTCTAATCTCGTCCAGACGATTTCTTACAAAAATGTCCAATTTCTTCGTAGATGATAACCATGACAGACATATGCTGGAGTCTGTCCAGTAAAACTGTTCAACCACCTTGAAATCTTTGTAAAGAATATCCACCAACGATCTAGAAAGTCTGCAACCAATCACCATAGCAACCAGTTCCCATCTTGGTACGGTGTATTGACGTTTGGAAGAAGCGGTTTTGAATTTAGAAGAAACCAACCAGACCTGATGATTTTGACGGAGATACAGTACACATGCAGCTGCAACATTTGGACTTGCATCACAGAACGTGTGTAGCTGTATGGGCATCACAGAACGTGTGTAGCTGTATGGGTTCATCTTTATCCAGGTCGACGAATCGTTGAATTTGTATTCTTGAAGCTGCTTCGATGTCCGACGCAATATCATGGTACTCAAGATGGAGATGAGAAGGAAGAGTTGTATCCCACTCATAATTCTGTTTCCAAAGTTGGAGATGAAATTCTTTGCTCTAACAGTAACTGGTGTCAGGAACCCTACAGGATCAAAGGTTGAGGAGGCCGAACTCAAAGCTGTGCTTTTGGTAAACTTATCTTGTGATGATGGAACAATTGTTTTCTTCGGAAAGGTAATAGTATCTTCGTTATGATTCCATACCATACCAAGTAAAGAAGTATGTTCTTTCGTAGATCCAGTACCATCTTGCTTGATTATATCCTGAAGTGTATCCAGATTAGTTGACCATTGACGTAGGTTCATATCTGGTTCGCTCATAATCTGACGTGCTGAGTGATAATACTGGATGGCTGTATCTTCATCATCTTGACCACTGAGAACGTTATCGCAGTACAATTTGCGTTTAAGATCACCTGCAACCTGTGATTTGACGTTGTCAGGATCCACTGCATACTTAGACAAGTGGTAGATAACTGTTGAGTTCAATATGAATGGTGAACTTTTACCACCGAAGAAGACAGAAGTATATCTGTAGACCTTAATGGGCTTGTTTGGATCTCCATCTGCATACCAAAGGAATCTGACATAATCACGATCAGGTTCAAACAGCTTAATCCTCAGAAATGCCTTCTCTATGTCAGCAACCAGAGCGTATCTGTTAAATCGAAATCGTTGTAACAATTCAAATAATGGTTGAAGTAGACATGGTCCGGTATGGAGACAATCGTTGAGAGACGTTCTTCCAGCATTGGCAGCATAGACGACTCTTAATGGTGTGGTTTCACTCTCTGGACGAAGTACGAAAAAGTGGCTTAAATAGTGAGCACCAGATTCTTTCCATGGAACTTCATCTGGAACGAGTTCGACATAGTTCTTTTCGAGTTGATCTTGAATAATTCTAGAGTATGGTTCCCAGAGTTTCAGTTTCAACAGTCTGTTCTTCACCTGTTCTAATCTATTGAGAGCAATTGACAAGTTGGACTGCAGTGTTGGCTGATTGTCTAACCATGGTAATGGTGCATAATACGTCCCATTACGGTATTCTATCTGGTTGATGAATCTCTCAAAAAATTCAGAATCTATCTTGTCGTCGAACGGCTCGATTCCCAAAGATTCAATTTGCAGAGACCTCGCTACTTTGTCGTGTAAATCAAAGTCTGTATGATCTGTGGGTATCCATTCAACATCATCATGACCAGACGATTCGACCATCAAACATAGTGTTGCAGCGCCATCAACTGTAGATACTTGGTTGTTGACTGGACCATAAACTAGATAGCCCAAACTGGATGCTTGTACCAATGGAAACCCGAGAATGATTTCAGGTTTAAGGAATTTCCAGACAGAGTCCAAACCAATCAATATGTGGACATCAAAATATAGTTGGTCGAATTGGTTCGCCAATCGTAAATGCTTGATATGGTCCTTCTGTAGACAATCCGACCATGTATTGCAGTAGATGGGTTGTACAATCTGATCTTTGAACAAAACTTCTAAACTAACAACACCGTCATCTGTGACGACATCGATGGAACCAACAGGAAACTCGTACAGAGATGATCTTCCACCAAAGGAGTCAATGACAATACGCCTTTTACCATATGGAACCAATTTCAGATTTCTGGCATGTTGTGACTTAATATAGGTTAATGTTGAACCTTCATCAAAGAAGAAGTTAGTTTCTAACGTAGTTTGACCATTCTTTACCGGAGCAACAGCAGTCTTCAGTAATACTGGGTCTAAGCAAGACTGTAGTTCTGGTAACTCGTAAGAATTGGTCTGTGGTTGTGGTGAACTAACATCTGACAGTGATGTATAAGCTAAACTTTCTGTGCCTGTAAAAGCTGCGTTCGTTGTACCAGTCTGTGTAGAAGGAGTAGTTCTGTGTGACTTCCCTGATGCAGACTTGAGTATATTCGAACCATGAATAGCTGTATGATGAGATTCTTTACATATCGAACATCTCCATTGTGAAGGGCAGTTGTCAATAGAATGAGAATCTTTAAGACAATTCATACATCTATTATGAGACTTGGCAGCTTTGACACGATCGTCGACAGAAAGTGTACACTGGAATGTGTTGTGTTGTCCATTACAAAATTGACAAAGACGAGCTGGCCTCTTGAAAAGTTTGGTATTTGAAGATCTTGATGACTGAGTGGATGACGAAGCTGGCATGGCTGTGGCACTGCCTGAAGAAAGAGATTCGGGTCTAACAATCGTTGTTGGCTTACTTGAAACTGTTTTGACTTTCTGTTGACTAATGTTGTTGATTTGCTCCAATTTGTTTACCTCAGAATGAATAATATCCATCAGCTCCATGAGAGTAGGATTTTCATTGGTGTATGATTCCAGAATTGTTGTGAGAACATCAGTTGGCAGCTTCTCCATTAATATTAGAACGTAGAATTCCCCATAATTTTCAGGTAGCAAATCCAATGTCTCCAGGGATCTGATATCACCAATGACTGCATCATAAAATGCTCTTAGAGATGAAGAATAATACTGTGGTTTCAAAATATTGACCAATGCAAGACAATGAGAATTCTTGATGAGAGTACGATTACCATAATTGTCTTTAAGTGTCTGTACCAATAGAGCATAGTTGTCGTTACTGGCTTGAATTCCCTCAATCCTTTTCTTGACATTTGAACTCAGCTGACCTCTAAGATAGTTGAACTTAGTGACATCAGAGATATCCTTACAGCTATGAATTTCACTTTCAAAAACATCCCAAAAGCTATACCATTTGCGTTGATCACCATCAAATGTAGGAAGTACTATCTTTGGTAGTTTGACAGATGAATGTTTCGCTGATTTGGTAGAAGCTGATGAAGAAAGTTTACTTGCTTTATCCAGAGACTGCAGGAAATCACCGATACGGGCTAACAGTAATGCATGATTATCTGATATAACATCACATTCTTCAAAGTCATATTCAGCACTCTGGTCTTCTTTCATTTGAATGAGGAGATCTTGAATTTTGTCATCATATTCTTCAAGTTTGTGTTTAGCATTCACAAGTTTGTCTTTGACAACGAACAAAGTCTGCAAATCAGGTTCTTCACTCGCGATTATGACATCCACTCGTCTATCTTCTTTCGTAAACAAACTTCTCAAAGTAGCTCGTTTTCGTACGAATCGTTTGTGGGTTTCGGACAGGTTCTCTGTAACATCCGACGTTTCACCATCTTTTGGCATCTTGTAGGTGAATTATGACGAAGAAAAGATGTAAAAATTGAATACGTTTACCAATTTCCAGAGATCTTCTTGAATAATTCAATGCTCACTGTCGATGATGTGTTTTCGAACGTCTTTAGATGAAAGGAAACCTGCCCGTTGCCGCTTACATGTAGTACACTTCGTCAATGAAACTGCAAACCATTTCCATTCTTCTATCGATGTATGTTTTGGTACAAGCGTTGTACCACGGCACCAATTGTCACGGCACCAATTTGTGTACTAGTGAGTACACAAGACTGATTGGGCTGTAGAACTTTACGTTGTGTTTTAAATAAATTTATTTTACATCTATAAACATATGAAAGATGGCTACAGTTTCATGCCACGTCGTTGACTGTAAGACGGCATGTTTGGAAGTGTCGAAAACGTGCAGTTGGAACCAGTTCGTTTACAGTAGTCTGCTTTGGGGACACCTTCGTGTAGCTTACAACACAAAAAACATAGTCCGAGACACCGAACTTTAATTGTGACTTTCTGAAGATTCCACAAATGGAGATATGCTCATATCTCAGAAGAGAAGTTCTGTGGAAATTGATGGAAATTGGGATGGTGCAAAGTGATGCTATCAGTGTCCTCAATACTTTAGAAAACAAAGTTACAATTTTTTTTCAAACTGTCTTTGTTTCTGCCAAAATCGCTTTGTTCAAGGACTAGGTGACTTTCAGCAAAAAACATATTTAAAGCTTAATTGCTCATAATTTTCAAAATTGCGTGATTTATTGACAAGATTTTCAAAAGTCATACCATTTGTTAAAAATAACTAGGACAGAGATCAGGTAAGGGTGAGTGAACATGTGTTCAGGTAAGCTTATATCAGGCCTTCTCAAATGGCGACCCGCAACACCCTTCAGAATGGCCTCACAAGAGTGACCCCTTTTGCTAAACGCTACGCTAGCTAAACTCTATTCGGCACTTGTATTTTTTTTTCAGAAAATGCATTTGGCCCTTTACAAAAATTAATTGAGAAGGCCTGGCTTATATAATAAAATTTTTTTTCAGGGCCCTGTTGAACCAGTAGTACCTCAAGCATCAACAACAGAACAGTGGGATATTAAGGTTTGTATCATTAATTTTTGTAAAAAAGTTGCCTTGACTTTTGGTTATTTAAGCTTATTTATATTTTGGCTTCACCCATTACAAATATGGCATATTTCTTGACAACGTAAAATTATGGGGGATTTTTTTCATTAGATAATTTAATTGAAATAACGTTTCTTCATGATTTACAAATTATATTTGTAGCCAGCTGAGAAGATGAATTATGATAAAGTATTTGATAGTTTACAACCAGTCAATGGATTATTATCTGGTGATAAAGTTAAACCTGTAAGTCTTACCCTATTAGAGTTGTTATTTTAAAACTTAATATCTTAAAGTGATACCACCTCATAAAATGAACAAGAAATTTAAGTTCTCAAACTTAGTCAATAACAGTATATTCATCAAAGGTGTCTACAGTATAAACACAGAATCCAACAAACTATAAAACTCAATAATTTTCCACAAAATTACAGGTTATTATTGTAAAACCCTTACTAAAATGCTTTGTATTTTGTATGTATTGTTGTAATTATAATATAGAAAGTAGTTTTCTGTATTTATCAGATTAAACAGTATAGTTATGATTCCAGACAAGTTGCCTAGAATATATTTCTCTTATTCACCAAGTTTGAGAATTTTGCTTTTTTGATCATTCTAAGAGGTAGTAGTTCTTAAAATCCAGGGGCCTGGTTCTAGAAAACTGGAAATAACTGGAACACTGACACATCTTTAGTCAAGTTTTGGAGAATAAGGTCCCAGGTCTTTTCTTGCTTTTAATTAGGTCAGACAATTCTGTACTATCTGATTGTTGTAAGCAGTGGTGGCTCACTAACCTGAAGGTCCACGGTTCAATCCTGCTATGGGCAGAGATAATGCATGCTGATGATGTTCGGATGAGACAATAAAACAAGTCTTTATGTGTTAAAAAATGAATAAAAAAAAAATATAAAAATACTCCTGTTAAAATTTCCCTTCGTGAATTTTGCCTGTGTTTTTGTGGAAAAGAAGTTTATTACATTTCATTATATTATATATGTACAGCAAGTCATAATAAGCTAATGTTTTCTCAAATTTTTTAGGTGTTATTGAATTCCAAATTACCAATGGAATTATTAGGTAAAATATGGGATTTAAGTGATTGTGATAAAGATGGTTATCTTGATAGAGATGAATTTGCTGTGGTACGTTTTAATTCTTAGTTATCTTACCTCTGATATTTACACAAGATTGTTGTCCTGACAATATTTTCTATATTAAACTTAACATGGCATAGTTCCCTTTAGATTCCCTTTAACAATGAGAATAAATTATATCATTTCTTAAGTTAAGAAACATAGATAAAGCGTCTAGTCGTCTGTGTTCTACAGGCTGTGCAGTTGGAAATCACAAATAAGAATTGACTAATGCAGCTGACCTGGTAAAATTGTCCTCATTGCACACTGCATGACATGTGCCCGTTCCCATTAGCTCAGCCAGAGGTGCAAAAAAGCAGTACTTCAAATTGATCTGTTCATTCCACGAATATCTAATATTATCTGTTGTATATCAAGAGAAATGTTATGTGATGAATACGATCGCAGAATTATTGGGTATTTGTAGGCTATGAGTTTAGTGTATAGAGCTCGTGAAAACAATCCTCTACCAGGCACTCTACCAAATACAATGATACCACCATCAAAACGTAATAAAGGTAGTCAGTTAGCTGGAGCTGTACCCGTCTTACCAGGAGGTCTTCCTTCATCAACTAGTGCTGTACCATCAGTACCTGTATGTATTATTTCTTCATTGCCCATCCTCAATTATTCCATACAGGTGCAGAAAAGCAGGATGTAAAACTCCATTTATGTCATTTTCATTTTTCATTCAACATTGTAGCAATGAAGTGCCTTATTTCTTTTGATTGACTGGAGATCTTAGGCGACTGTGATATGCTTCTCATGCCAGGAAAGCTGGTGTGGAGTAAATTTGCTAATACTAGCAGTTTTCTGAGAAAGAAACATGAGCAAGAAGTCAATTTAACAAGAATGTTCTATAGTTCCAGTAATGTTTCAGTATATTTGATTTGATTGGAATAGGGTTAACTTCTAAATATTTATAAGTACTTGAAAAATGTACCTTGTACAATGAAGAGAGGTATGAGAGAAATATATACAAAGAGTTTTCATTGATATAAAGGGATTGTCAAGAGGTTTTCTAAATTTTGTATGTGTATCGGGGACACTGATAGCATCTATTTGCGCCATTCCAATTTCCATTTCGATGTCTGTGGTTCTTGCTATTCCACTAAAACTAACGCGTTTTTTGACGTCACTAATATTGATCTACCGGAAGCTATATCTATGCAGATCATTATTAGTGATGTCATAAAACACGTTAGTTTTAGTGGAATTTCAAGAACCAGGAATGGAAATTTGAATGGCACAAATTGATGCTATCAGTGTCCCCGATACATATACAAAGTTTAGAAAACCTCTTTACAATCCCTTAAAAATAATTATTTGAAAATGGTGTCGGAAGACCTATATTTTAACAATTATAGTTATTAATTCTACATATCTAAATTTGTGTTTTTAGGCACCTACCAAACCATGGGTTGTTTCAGCAGCAGATAAATTAAATTATGATGTCATGTTTAAAAGGCTTGATACAGATTTTGATGGTTTAGTATCTGGTGCAGAAATAAGAGATACCTTTGTACAGACTGGTTTAAATAATACAGTTTTAGCTCATATATGGTACGACAAATGTTTTCTTTGTCAAATAAAAGCATTTGTTATTATGTAGACTCCAAAAAGTCCTGGCATGCATAAAGTAAACCATGCTTCAATTTAAAAAAAGAATCATAGTGCTTGAATGTCCTAGAAACTGTATTAGAAAAAGCAACTCTTGGTCATTTCAGTTCTAAGATCATTTCGAGACTACAGGATCTGATCATAAGAGATTCTCATAAACAAAGAGTGTCTGATGTATGGCCTGAATTATCTATAATCAAAGCTCAAACATTGAGTCTTGAGTTGATCAAATGTTGTCATTTAAAGTAATCAAGTTTTAAATTTTACAGCTGACATCGATAATATTTATCTTAAATAAGCCTATATCTAAAAAAAATGGCTCTTTTGAATAAAGATAGTGGACCTCAGCCAAATACGCCCAAAGAAAAAGCCTTAAATTAAATTAGGAGTAAACTAAACTTTCTCAAACCTTTTGATTTAGGTCCAAAAACATCCATTTTAAGTTTCATCAAAATCAGTTGAAAACTAAGAGAGTAATAGCATATTCAAGATTTTGGGGCAAGAGCAATAACTCTGCTTCTAATAATCGAAAATAGCTAATATTTGAACTTGATCTTCGTTTTATGAATATGTATTCACATACCAAATTTCATTTGATTCCATCAAAAACTCAAGTTTTTAGAGCGTTTACGAGCAAATGTTGACGGATGGACGGACAGGAGTGCTGACAATATACGTCCTCGTAGAGAGATGAGGCTGAATAAAATGGACAAAAACAATGGCCAATTTTGAGTAATAATTCACAGAAACATATACTCACTTTGAGTAAAAATGCTCACACCGTGGCTCATTTCGAGTTAAAATGCTTAGAAACTTCTATCAAAAGCTTACATATCAATTCTATTTTTTTAATTACTTTATAGGAGTTTATGTGATATGGGAGGTGTAGGAAAATTGAATTCAGAACAGTTTGCTCTAGCTATGTTTTTGGTACAACAGAAATTGAAGGGTATTGAACCACCTAGTCAGTTAACAACAGAAATGATACCCCCTTCAGCTAGACCTACAGGTACAGCTGATCCTGCTGCTTTTGGTGTCAAAGTAAGTATTATTTCATTGTACAATTTATCAGTCGTGATCAGCTTTTGATAATTCTGGTTTTGTAGATGTAGTGAGATCATTGATGATTTTTGAGAGATTTTGAAATTAAAATTGCTTTGTAGAAAATTTGATCTATTATCTTTGATTTGACCTTTCAAGAATCCATCTGCACCCATCATTACCCTGATACAGTATTTGACATTTCAATATCATACATTTGAATTGGTTATTTCCATTTGTTGGCATGGAAACAAGATTGGTTCTATTTACATCTGACCAATCAGATAGCAGTTTAGAGGAAACAATAAAGGACTGAAGGTCATGTTACCAAGACATAAAATAACAAAAAAATATCATACATTCCGGAATCAAAATTTATTTTTATAACATAACAACTTTAAATACGGTAATATGTGTTCAAAAGAGAAAAAATCAATTAAACGCTAACAATTAAATAGTAAAACAAATGTTACCAACAATCACATATAAATAGTAATTCTAAAACAAAATATTATTAGTAGGCTTGTTTATTCTTCTTAGAGCAAATACAACCACAGATAACCATCACACATAAACACGTGGTAGCCATTCCAATTAATGATATATAATCTTGTGCCTTGAAATTTATTGGTTCATGTACTATTACTTTAAATGTTGCTACATGGCGTTGCAACAGATAACATCTGAAAAATATCAAAATATGAAGAAAAATTACTTCTCACTTAATAATGTTGCATGCAACACAAGATAGGATATTTAATAAACTCAGTTAAAATTCACTTGAATAAATTTGATACTGTTTTACTTGGGTTGGTATGACAGTTTTACAGTGTAATTTTGCATTTGACAAGTGGTAGTCTAAATAGTCAGTCTAATTAAAATCAGACCCTTATTTCATTTCGTTCGTTTTTTTTTTAAATCCGTTTTTTAACCACTACATTAGGGTCTGAGAACAAGACGCTGTAACAGCCGTTCACGTTAACTTTGACCTAACCTTAATGACCTTTGTTTTAACCAATCAGATCTTTGCCGTCTCCTGCGCAGGGATTTTGTTCTCGAACAATAGGTGCATTCTAGGATTCCTAAGTGCTGTAGACTAGTTTATTAGGTCATTTTTATCAAGGTTAGGTCAAAGTTAACATGAACGGCTGTTACAGCGTCTCGTTCTCAGACCCTAATGTAGTTGTTAAAAAAAAACGAACGAAACGAAATTAGGGTCTGATTTTAATTAGACTGTCTACATAGTCAGTGATATAAGCTTATTATTATTCTTAACAGTTATTAGTAGAAAAGTTAGTCATTATTATGTGCTAGTATATTACAGGGAGACCTCCTCATTGAAAAGGGTTCAACTGTTTCTGTTGAAATAGTATCAACAAACACTATGTTTGTTAAATTGTTTGTTTTTCTGTTCATGAAAAATATTCTATCAGGCCTTCTCAATTATTTTTTGTAAAGGGCCAAATGCATGTTATGAAAAAAATATAAGGGCCAAATAGAGCTTAGCTATCATAGAGAGGACAGCGTTTTAGCAGAAAAGGTCACTCTTGAAGGGGTCATTCTCAATGGGCCTCGTGGGCCGCCATTTGAGAAGGCCTGTTCTATATAGTTATTTGCCTTTCATGACCAAATCCACTTACGTACACTGAAAAAAATGTGCCTAATGACTTTTGAGATCGACTACTGACTGATTTATACCATGTAATGATCACATGAGAGCGAAAATTCTATCAGATGAAGAAAAGAATATAGTGATACTTACGAATAAGATGTGGTATCAGATATGAGAAGTTTTTTAATATGTAATTTATCATCTTTGTCTATCCATACTCTATTTTTAGTTATTCTTCTAATAGTCATTGGATTTATAAACGCAGCAAGTCTTTTCCATATTGTTATAGTTTTCCTTTCTCTTCTATAAATATAATAGACATAGTTGATGAATTGTTAGATGGGGTGAGAGGTCATTGTCCAATCATTTACTTGCCAGCTTTAAAATTGATATTTGATTTTATGTTTTTAGGAAACTATGAACTATTATAATTTTCTATTTATTACAATGCATATGACCAATTTTTTTTAATAAATAAGCATAGATTGACTATTAAATCATATTTTTGATGTAAAACCATAAAACTTTGTGACTAAAATGAAAAAGTTTTGGCAATAAAACTACGATAGATACAATATTATATTGTCCCATCTCAACCTTTCCCAATAAGAATTTCACATAACTTACTTTGGACATTTTAAAATAAGATGTTTTCCCAATTCTTCATAAACTACTTTAAGTTGTGTTAATGGTGGAAGTGTAGGGGGATGATGTATGGAATAGAAACCAGGTTCAATTACTTCTACATTTCCATCTTGATCAGTGACAGTTATAGGTTTAGGAGGAGTAGGGCAGGGTGTCGAACAACTTTGAACAAGTATCTCACTAGGTCTACCATTTATTTCGGGTCTTTTCTTTAAAAATTTAGGCAGTGCTGATGAATGACAGGGTACTCCATCTGGATAATGATTTATCATTGGAAAATCATCTGGTCTCACTGGTAATTTCTTATTTATTTTCTGAAAAGTTACATGATGGTTATTATTTTGTTTTGAAACAGATCTGGTAGTCAGAATTGTGTATGAGTACAGTCATCCAAGTAATAATCAGATCAGAATTGTGTATGAGTACAGTCATCCAAGTAATAATCAGATCAGAATTGTTTATGAGTACAGTCATCCAAGTAATACTCAGATCAGAATTGTGTATGATTACAGTCATCCAAGTAATAATCAGATCAGAATTGTGTATGAGTACAGTCATCCAAGTAATAATCAGATCAGAAGGGTTATGGTCAGAAACATAACTTTCAAATGTTGAGGAGAAATGTTCACCATATACATCGGATGTTCCAATAAAAACGTCCCCAAGTTTGACGGTAAGTATCTCAGCTGTTGATGAACCGATCTCTTTCAAATTTCTTACAGATTTACTTCAACATGTCCTTGTCAGACCCTGAAAATATGAAAGTCATTGAATAAAAATTGTACAAGAACTGCCTCGAACAAAATAGCATGTCAAAAAATTCAATATCAGAGCAAATTACATATTCGTATTTGTGTTCATTGTGTCTTCACCACATCAACCACCAATATCAAACATTTTCCATCCTGAAATGCTCTCACCAATCTCATCTTTAGATATTTTTTCCCAAAAAGCTACCTTCCTGCTTTTTAGTTCCTGTTCATCTAGTTTGTTCCACTGGTGATAGTAATGACTCTGGGCAGTATGGGAATCTCTTAAGAAACAGTTGTACTGCACTTGGGTTTGAAGGACACACTGATTGAACAGGAACTGAAATGCAGGATTGTCGCTTCTCAAGTGGTACATTTAGATGAGATCCGTGAGAGTTTATCAGGATGGAAAATGTTTGATATTGGTGGTTGATGTGGTGAAGACACAATGAACACAAATTTAAATATGTAGTTTGCTCTGATATTGAATTTTTTGACATGCTATTTTGTTTGTGGCAGTACGTGTACAATTTTTATTTGTTGACTTTCATAATTTCAAGGTCTGACGAGGACATGTTGAAGTAAATCTGTGAGAATTTTGAAAGAGATTGGCTCATCAGCAGCCGAGATACTTTGCGTCAAAGTTGGGGACGTTTTTTTTTGAGACACCCGATATATGTCATAATCTGCCATTTCTAGAATTATGTGATTTTTGTGAAGTTTTAGTACTTCTGAATACTATATATATTCAACTTCCATCAATGCCAACTGTTTCCAAGAAATCAGATAATTTGATTGTTTGACATAAATGAAGATGATATTACAACGAATCCGGATGACATGTTTTGTAGGAAATGTAGTTTTAAAATTCTACATGACACTGTTTATCAGCTTTAGAAGATGCTGATAAGAGATAATATATTTTTTTAATCTGTTTAGGTTTAGTACATTATAGGTACTTTGCACCATTCCATTTTTCATCAGATGTCTGTGACTCCAGCAATTCCACCTAAACTACTAAACCAAGTGTGTGATGGTTTCACAAAAAGCAAAATTTACTTAAGTACAACAGAATACCTTTACAATTTGTGACATCAAACATTTAGTTTATATGGAATTGCTGGAACCGCAGGCTTCTGTTAAATACAAATTTGAAACTTACCTGAACCATACATGTGCCTCTTTTTCTTTGAGAACCTTGAATACCACATTTATCACAATTACTCCATTCTGCCCATACTGTAGTTACCTTTATATTCTCTGGTTTCATGAACAATGTTGGACTGACAATATCTCGTGGATTACTTTTATACAGCTGAAAAACGTTAAATCATCCCTTAAAGTGATGAATATTTCAAAGTATGATTAAGTTCAATATTGTAGGGCTATGATAATGCAATAAGGGGTAGATAAAATGAAACACATTCTCTACAAAGTTTCATTTTTGTTTTTAGAAAATAACTGAATAATATTTTAAGTAATTCATTTTTGATAGGTTCACTGGTTGTCACTTTAACAGTCACAAATGGAATTGTTCATTCATTTGGATTTTGTCAAGTACACCCAGTTATGTTAGGCATCAGCAATTCTGATTCAGAAAACGTAACAATGTTTTTTTTATTTTCAACAGACAAAAAACCCATTTTCTCAGCTTTTATAAAGAAATAAACATAATATTAGTACTTACAGTTCTCGTTTTTTCATCTACTAATATATCTATCTGATGAACTGAAATAAAATCATCTTTTACCATACAGAAATATTGTCCTGAATCTCTAAAGGTGGCTTCCTCAATATGAAGTGTATAGTCATCCTTTAATTTAATTCTATTCTGTTTAGTTTTACCATCATTTCCTAATCTTATACGTCTCATTTTACCATCACCACTTCTTATTACTTGCCATTTTACACCTAAACTTTCAGCATTTTGATCTGGTCTCTTACTGAAATAGTCAACCAGTAGTCAAGATGTTTGAAAATGTTTGATATGTTAAAAAAAATTAATAAATTTAAGTAGAAAGGGATACAAAAATTGATAAATTAGAGTACAGGATTTTTTTATGTTGTATTTTTGTATTAGTTATTAATTAACTATTTTGGAAATCATAACAACTTATATTGACTTTAAACAGGTTAAAAGTAATATTGGGTTTTCAAACAGGTTAAAAGTAATATTGGGTTTTCAAACAGGTTAAAAGTTATATTGACTTTTAAACAGGTTTAAAGTAATATTGGGTTTTCAAATAGGTTAAAAGTTATAATATTGACTATTAAACAGGTTTAAAGTAATATTGGGTTTTCAAACAGGTTAAAAGTTATAATATTGACTATTAAACAGGTTTAAAGTAATATTGGGTTTTCAAACAGGTTAAAAGTAATATTGGGTTTTCAAACAGGTTAAAAGTTATATTGACTTTTAAACAGGTTAAAAGTAATATTGGATTTTCAAACAGGTTAAAATTAATATTGGGTTTTCAAACAGGTTAAAAGTAATATTGGGTTTTCAAACAGGTTAAAAGTAATATTGGGTTTTCAAACAGGTTAAAATTAATATTGGGTTTTCAAACAGGTGAAAATTAATATTGGCTTTTCAAACAAGTTAAAAGTAATATTGGGTTTTCAAACAGGTTAAAAGTAATATTGGGTTTTCAAACAGGTTAAAATTAATATTGGGTTTTCAAACAGGTGAAAATTAATATTGGCTTTTCAAACAAGTTAAAAGTAATATTGGGTTTTCAAACAAGTTAAAAATTAATATGAGCTTTTCAAACAGGTTAAAATGAATATTGGCTTTTCAGACATGTTAGAATTAATATTGGTTTTCAAACAAGTTAAAATTAATATTGACTTTTCAAACAAGTTAAAAGTAATATTGACTTTTCAAACAGGTTAAGTAATATTGGCTTTTCAAACAGGTTAAAAGTAATATTGGCTTTTCAAACAGGTTAAAATTAATATTGGCTTTTCAAACAGGTTTAAAGTAATATTGGCTTTTCAAACAAGTTAAAATTAATATTGGCTTTTCAAACAGGTTAAAAGTAATATTGGTTTTCAAACAAGTTAAAATTAATATTGGGTTTTCAAACAGGTTAAAAGTAATATTGACTTTTCAAACAGGTTAAGTAATATTGGCTTTTCAAACAGGTTAAAAGTAATATTGGCTTTTCAAACAGGTTAAAATTAATATTGGCTTTTCAAACAGGTTAAAAGTAATATTGGCTTTTCAAACAAGTTAAAATTAATATTGGCTTTTCAAACAGGTTAAAAGTAATATTGGGTTTTCAAACAAGTAAAAAGTAATATTGGGTTTTCAAAAGGTTAAAAGTAATATTGGCTTTTCAAACAGGTTAAAAGTAATATTGGCTTTTCAAACAGGTATATTGGATTTTGAAACATAAATGAGTCAAAGTAATATTAGCTTTTCAAACAGGGTTAAAGAAAAAATTGGCTTTTAAAACTGGTTGAAATTTTGATATTAGGATTAATGAAAAAAGACATACCATATGCCACAGGGTATGTCAAGAGGTTGTCCAGCTATTGTAACTTTTGGTACGATAGCTTCTTTTACATCTGATTTTAACTCTTTCTCTCTCTTTTCTAAACAGTTATAATATTCCTCAAACATCTTTATATAATCACTTTTAGTGAGCGTCATAAATTTCTTTAGTTGTTTAACTTTTTTTAAATTCAAGTCAAATCTTTTAACACGATGATTGATTTCTCTTTTGGTTCTTTTATACACAATATGAGTCATAGAAGAATTGTAAGTGGTAGAGTTATGTTTAAGGTGCTCATGATGATGGTCTTCGTTCCTCCTTAGTTGCTCTGCATGGTGGTCCTGTTTCTTTCTTAGTTGCACTGGATGATGGGTTACTTTCCTTCTTAGAAGCACTACATGATGATCTTTCTTTCTTTGTTGCTCTGGATGGTGGTCTACTTCCTTTCTTTGTTGCTCTGAATGGTAGTCTACTTTCTTTCTTTGTTGCTCTGGATGGTAGTCTACTTTCTTTCTTTGTTGCTCTGGATGGTAGTCTACTTTCTTTCTTTGTTGCTCTGGATGGTGGTGTACTTTCTTTCTTTGTTGCTCTGGATGGTGGTCTACTTTATTTCTTAGTTGCTCTGGATGGTGGTGTACTTTCTTTCTTTGTTGCTCTGGATGGTAGTCTACTTTCTTTCTTTGTTGCTCTGGATGGTGGTGTACTTTCTTTCTTTGTTGCTCTGGATGGTAGTCTACTTTCTTTCTTTGTTGCTCTGGATGGTAGTCTACTTTCTTTCTTTGTTGCTCTGGATGGTGGTGTACTTTCTTTCTTTGTTGCTTTGGATGGTGGTTTACTTTCTTTCTTTGTTGCTCTGGATGGTGGTGTACTTTCTTTCTTTGTTGCTCTGGATGGTTGTCTACTTTCTTTCTTTGTTGCTCTGGATGGTAGTCTACTTTCATTCTTAGTTGCACTGAATGGTTGTCTACTTTATTTCTTAGTTGCTCAGGATGGTAGTCTACTTTCTTTCTTAGTTGCACTGGATGATGGGTTACATTCCTTCTTAGTTGCACTGGATGATGGGTTACATTCCTTCTTAGAAGCAATAGAGGGTGGTGGTCTACTTTCTTTCTTAGTAGCCTTAGATGATGATCTTTCTTTCTTTGTTGCTCTGGATGGTGGTGTACTTTCTTTCTTTGTTGCTCTTGATGGTTGTCTACTTTCTTTCTTTGTTGCTCTTGATGGTTGTCTACTTTCTTTCTTTGTTTCTTTCTGTATATTTTTGAAGATGCAACACCTTTTGATGGCCATCTTGTTTCTGTCATACCTGGTAGCCATTCCAAGTGGTCAGAGATTTTGTCTTTCAAGGCTTGAATTCTCTTTAGTTTTAACTTAAAACTTCCACGAGGGTTCAATAAAGTATTCCTTTCTTGTTGAAATGGTAAAAGAGGGGGTAAATTTCCTCCAAAATGTCTGGGTTTCAACTTCCCGTAGAATGGTTTACTATAATTCTTTGATTTTGATAGTAATTTGCCAGTCAATGGTTTCACTTCTTTAGTAGCACAGTTTGGTATTAAGGAAATTAGAACTGTGTCATTTACAAAACTGTATGAGCGTCGATATTTGCAATATTTACTTCTCTCTTCTATAAATTTCATAGCATGAGACCGGTTGGTAGGAATACTGGGACATCTTATTCTTAATATATATTCACTAGCAAGTAACAACCAAATCAACGTGTTTGTCCCAATCATTCTTTATAAGCTTATGTAATCAAAATTAAAACTTGATGAAAATCTGTAAAAGAAAAAAAGTGAGATGAACATGTAGTCTGCATTCCCTGTAAGTAAATTCTATTCAGAAATCGCTTTCCGTTCCAGAATAAATGGTATTAAACAAGCATTTGAATATCTACAGAAAACGGACTGAAAAATTCATTTCTAGGAGTTCCCGCCGAAAATTCATAGTTCCTTTGTGTTCTGTAGTTTTAAATAGGGGACTCTTTACTTATAGTAAATTCCATAGTGCGTAACGACAATGTATCTGTGCGCGTCAGTAAATCGGTCGACTAATCGGTAACAGCCAATGAAACCTATCGTATAGCACCACGTGATCAACTTAAATACTCCCACAAAAACGTAACGCCTTCCAGTCGAACATTGATCAGCACGTAAAAAAATGTCCAAAGTTCGAGAGAAACGTGCATAGAAGTGTATTTTACATTTGGAAAGTGTTCAAAAGGAAGGAGTGGAGCCAAATTCACACAGATGAGGTGGAAATATGCCGTCAGGCTGATAGTGAATGGGTGAATATGGATGGAATTGACAAGACAATTCTTCGGTTTTCACCCAACCTGCTACAGGAGATTTACAGACAAAACAAAACTACAGAGAGCCAAGGTACGATGTGAGAACAGTGAAAACGCAAGTGAAGTGACAGTGACATTAATAAAGGCAAGCCAGTTTCACATTCATCATCAACTTTAATTTCTCCCAAGAAATTAAGGCCACATCAGGGACCAATTTTATCAAGAATTATTTCCCAGTCTTGAAAACATGTGTTACCAGAATAATTGAATGAAATCAAGTTATTGATAAAAAAAAACAACAATTAATAATAAATAGGCCTAATATGAATGAAAAAAATGTACTATCTGATCTGTAGGCCCTATGCAATTCAAACTACTTTTCTGAAGTCTGAAGTCAACATGAACATGAAGGCCTATTGATGCCATGTTTACTGGGTTTAAGCCTGAACTAATGAATGGCAACAAATAAGTAATATTATACTGGGAGTGTTGAAGTGTTGAAGTGTTTTCCTCCCCCCAATTAATTATTCTGTAACCAATTAAGAACTTGTAAGTAATTGTTATGATATTATTAGCATAAACAAAAGAAATAAAGTCATTGAAATTAATTTCTTTGAAAATCAGAGATTAAGTAATATATTTCTCAAGTGAGCAAATAATTGTATAATAACAAACATCACATTATTATATATCCATCTGAAATTACAATTTGATTTTTTTCATGTCTGATTTATGCTTAGCTAAAATGCAATGCTATTACTAACCTGAGACAACATGCTTATAGATATGATTGTGATAAATGCTGTCAAAAATTTTAATACAGGTTTGTGAACATAATATCATAGTATTTAATCTTTATGACCATTTTCATTTAATAAGTAAGACATTTGTAACAAATAGAAATGAAACCAAATGAAGGTTCCACTGTGATTTGTTTTGACAGTAGTTTTTTGACAACAGAAGACTGTGCTGGTCAATGTATTTTCTTAATTTTGGAATAGGCTACTATTGAAATGGTATGTATAGTATTAGTTTTGACTATTCCTGAAATAAAGTAATGTATATTATTAAACTAAGTCATCATTCTTTACACTCCAAAGATAGTATATATCTTATAAAGATAGTATAAATACCTATATAAATATAAGGAGGAAAGCACTGGGGGTGGAAACACCAGGGTTAAAAATGGAAAAGGGGGAGAAAGGGTGGGGGTGTCAAATTCATTAGATATTGAGCAGTTTGTGTGTAATAATGTATGGAGTTAATGTTCAGACTGTTGATGAAGCCAGATTTAATTTCATTTGCACAAAATCAGCCTCTGATATTTTCCGCCTTCTATTGATACTCTCATTCAGCATTTATACTTTTAAGCTGCTATCAGAAATTGAACTCCTGAATAAGAAGTTAATTCTGAAAGTGATATTGAATGATTTAAATTTGATGTATCATATATAAATAATTATTTAAATTTAAAAGTGTTGTTAATATTATAAGTATTTTTAAATTGGTTGTTTCAAATGAATATATGTTTGACAAGCAAGTTAGTGTAATTTGTTTACATGTAGGCCTAGTCTAATAAACATGAAATAAGAATATAGTTTTATGTTCACTCTTCGTCTCTCGTTGTAGTTTTCTTATTTTCACAAAAACATTTTAGACATTGAATAAATGTATTATTTTACCGAGATTTTCAATTTTTCTCCTTGTTGTCAGATCGTCAATAGATTGTATGAAAGATTGGAACATTCAGTTAGCCTATATTTCTTTGTGAATCAAGACTTAGTAGCTTTATCTCCGAAGATAACTGTCGTAAATCAAGAAATAACGCTGAATTTTAAACTGTATAAAGTTACCAATACAATTCAGTCCCTATTGGAACACCAAAGAGCACTTTCGTATCCTTCATTCGTGTGAAATCGATCATTGTTTCGTTCAAAACAAGATGGAAGCATGATTACTCGTTGACGGATTTGTTTATAAGATGTCATGCCCTGACCTATGACCGATGACCCGCTACCATGACGATGGCCCAGAGTCGGACGCCTATGATTGGTTGGATTACGAATATCTCTACGCCTTTTCCAAGAAAACCTTCTCACTACGATAAAATGGTGGTCATACAGTCCTATTAAAGAGTCTGGTGCTTTGCTCCTGGGAACTTTCTAAAGCTATGAAATAATCGTGGGAACTTTTTAATTAGGGTTATTCAAGCATAGTTTTACATTTCTAGATCAAGCATACGTCGCGCCCATTTTTTTGGAGCGCACCTGAACGATAGACGGGCTCAGCTAGGATACTAATGAGGAAATTCTGGATATTAATTGTGAAATTATTAAGAAATTAAGATAATTGGGGCTGATCTATTGACTTTTAAGGGATTGTAAGGCGTATTTCTAAACTTTGTATGTGTATTAGGGACACTGATTTCTATTTCCATTCCAACGTCTGTGGTTCTTGCAATTCCACTAAAACTAACGCTTTTTATGACGTCAGTGACAGTGATCTAACGGAAGCTACTATTGATATTTATGCAGATTACTGTCAGCGACGTCATAAAACGCGTTAATTTTAGTGGAATTGCAAGAACCACAGACGTCGGAATGAAAATTGGAATGTGTCAGTGTCCATGATACACATACAAAGTTTAGAAATACACTTTACTATCCCTTTAAACATGGATCAATTTAGTTAATTTATTGAGACAGAAGTAATCACATTACAAGTTGTCTTTGTATTCTAGATTGTTGTTTTTTTAAGAAAAATGGGCCATGTTAGATGCATATGTAAGGTAATGTCAGTTTTTTTTTGTGTTTCTCTTAGTGTTATAAGTTTATAAATTGTTTTTCAGGATGGTACTAATGCTGGTCCATATAGTCATGTTGCTGATTTCTCTGCTATTAAAGAATTAGATACAATCCAAATGGAAATAGACGCCATTAAAAAGTAAGTTACTTGTTCAAATTCTTCAATATGCAACATCTAATATTGAAATGAGGAGCCGCGGTGGCTCAGTGAGTTAGACGCTTGCTGGCTAAGCTGAAGGTCCAGGGTTCAAACCCGGCATGGGTCGAGATGATAACTTTGGATTTTTCAACCTGGTTCCCCCCCTGTCAGTCATGCAGGTCGGAGGGGCTGACATGGAAAAGCGTCTACTCGTTCGGATGGGTCAATAAACCGAGGCCCTGTGTGCTATTGGCTGTGCACGTTAAAGATCCCTCGACAGTTGGAAATCGTAAATAAGAGCAGGCTAATGCTGCTGTCCTTGCAAAATTTCCCTCAATGCATACTGCATGGCGTTTGCCCGTCCTCAATTAGCCCATATAGGTGCAGAAAAGTAGGACGTAAAACTCCATTCATTCATTCATTCTAATATTGAAATACTGTTATAGGATATTCATCTATTTACCCTAACCTAGACTAAAATCCTATATGTATTTTATTGTAGAGATAAATTACAAATAGAAAGAGATAAAGCTCAGAAAGAAGCTGATATTAAAATAAGACAAGGTGATGTTCAGATGCAGCAGAAAGAATTTGATGCTATAACAAATACATTACATCAGTTAGAACAACAGAAGAAAGAAGCTCAGAAACGATTAGATGAACTAGATGATAAGGTGCATTATATTTCACACATTTATCACATTTCTTATATTTCCCAATCAAGTTCACTTTAGGTTAATTTTCCGTATCTGTTTCTGATGGGGAAAATTAAGACAATGGAAAAGTGTGTAAAGGTGGAAAATTTTCCATTCTTTTTATCTTTAACAGATTATTGATACTGTCCCAACAGAATGTCAAGTTGCTTTCCCAATGCAGACCCAATTCAGAACCTCATTGACAGTGTCAAATCTGAAAATGAGTAATTGTTGACGTATGTTAAGACCTAGATCTTCAGGTTAGCAAGAAGCAACCCTTGGCCAATGATATGAATGTAGTTAGAAATTTGATGTTTGTCTGTTCATATTAAGGGCACATTGCGGGATTCGTTTGATTACAAAGTGAAATAGTGGGCGGAGCTTGTGAGTTATTGACGTCTACCTCAATCAACTCAGTGCTGTTTTGTCAACAAACAAGATTTTCTTCAAATGGCTGTAGAATTCGAACCACGAAATGGAATCGAAAAATTTGTTTCAATAGTATTCATTTTTAAGTTTTAAAAACTTTAAAAAAAAAACGATGAGAAAACTTTTTTCTCAATGTCCAAGTCTTGGCTTTTGTGGCTTTAATTGATAGTTTTGTTTTATAGAAAGCTAAATTGGAAGGCAATGTAAAAGAGCTAAGAGAGAAATGTGATATGGAACAAGGAGAGGTAAGTTTTTTGGTTGTTGTTATTTATATTATACAATAAACTAATTGTAAATTTTAATTGTAAACATTTTCATTTGGTTTTCTCTTTAGAATTTATTTCTTTTTTTTTAAACGTAAGTATTTTGAAATTACTGGTATTTATAGAACTGTATTTTTTATGTACAGTAACTTTGTGTAAAACTATTATACACCCCAACAATCCACAACATTTGTTTCCCTGCATTTGCACATTGTAAGCTTCTGTTTATAGTATTATACTTTATAGTCATAGTAAGTTGACAGTCCAACAATTGCTCACTTTAACACAGACTGATAGATTTCAATTATTAACTAACACATGATTAGGGCTGGGTCTAATAATTGAAATAATCGATTATCGACCCTTTAAATTATTTATTTCGATTATCAATTATCAAATTTCATAATCGATTAAAACTCATAGACAAATTTTCTTTTAATATTATCTGATACACGCTTATCAGAGAATTCATGACCTATTTTATCATGATAATCATACAAAATTCTGGACATTACTTCAGTTACATTTGTCTTTGATACCTGATATTGATAAATAACAAACATTTAGGTACAAAAATGTACACGAATATAATATGAAGATTAGAAGATTTCCCAATTAAAATATTTCGATTATTAATTGATTATTGATCGGTAACCTGCCTTTAATAATCGATCTCAATTTGGTAATCGATACCCATCCCTACACATGATAAATATTTGAATCTGATCTGAATATATTAGGTTCATTTACAGTTAATTGAAAACACTCTTCTAGTCATTCATGTATGTCATAATTCATTAGAATATGTAGCAAATTTTCCTAAAACAATTTTTAGTTCTATCAGGTGTTTAAGTGAAAAGTTGAAGACTGCATACCTTAGAATTATAAAAATAAAAATTCACAAGTAGTCATATTTGTATAGATTATTATGTATTTTATTTTGAATCCAATATTTTGATACCCTATTTAACCCCTACCCACCCCACTATTATATTTACAGGTTACAAAACTTAAAACACAATTATCTCAACAAGAAAAAAGTATTAAGGTAAATTGTGAATATATGGGCTTTGGCTGATTGGTTTTCTATTTTGCTTCTGGTTTTTAAATATTTCATCTATTTACTAATCTGTTTCATTGGAAATGTTTCCATGTCGATAACTTTAGTTAGTTCTTCATTGCTTAATCATTCTCTTATTTATGATGTGAGCTCATCGTTTTGGATACATTTTCATTGGTAAATTAATAATATATTCATCAGGATTCTGAATGCCTTTATATAATCTTTAACCATACAGGGCTATTTCATTGCTTGGCTTTATTAATCCAGCATTCACTCATCTTTTTCATTATTTCTTATATATTTTTATTTATTTTGAAATTAGTTCTTTAACATTTTGAAATTGATTAATTAAGCTTTATAAATATTTTTTAGAAGAATTCAAATTCAAATCTTCCTGCACAAATAAATTTATTATCATGATTTAAATTTCTTTGTATTTATGTTAAAACTATTATTATATTATTTGTAGAATCAAGAACAAGAATTAAATGATTTAAGAACAGAATTAAACAAATTACGAGATGAAGAGAGTCAATTAGAACAGACAGTAGAATCGAGTAAAACACAATTAGAATCACTAGTCAAATCAAATACTGACTTACAAATACAGACCAAACAGGTACACTACTTTTACTGTATACATGTAAACCTGTTATTGAAGGGATAATATATAGGCATCGTACAGTCATACTTAACTTTGTAAATAATCGTACCCAATTATTAGAAGCAGGAATTGTTTTAGCTAAGCTAATCAGTATTATTGTTTACAAATCTCCCTCGAAATTTAAAGCATTCAATTCAATTGTTTGAAAGTCGAAAATAGGACTCGTATTTTAGTGAGATTATGCCTTGAATAGAAATGAGTATATAATATATTATTTAAATCCCAAATCAAATCCTCGAAAACTTTTGCAATAATTTTTTGTATTAATCCTTGTAGACTAAAGCCCGACTACAGCATTTACAAGATCAACAAAGAGCATTAACTGGTAGTATTGGTAACTATACTTCTCAAATAAATGGTAATGATATAGCCTTAACAACACCAGGTATAGCTGCTGATATTGATCAACTTAGTTCTAGAGCGACTGTAAGTATTTTCTTTACCCTTCTAAATTGTGTACCTGATACACCTTAAAATGTTTATAAAAGATCTTTTTTTTTCAAAAAATGGTTGTTTCTGAAAACATTTCTCAAAGAATTTTCAATATAAAAGTGTTTTGAAATTTCTAGTCAAGATTTTTGATATAAATATGGTTTGAACTTGACCAATTATATTTCAAATACCGTACTCAAAAGAGTATCTAATGATAATGTATTGCATTTTACAACTTTAATATCAACCTAAAGCCTTAGGATCTTGTCTACAAGTTTTTTCTTGACCGTATCTCTTTGTATTGATCTTTCTAGGATTATAAACACTTTCTTGTCTTTCCTCATGGTTCTATTGGATTTGAAAGTATAATTAACTAATATTTACACCCAAATTATTATAGGTTGGAAGTCCAGTGAGTACTATAAGTAATTTTAGTGCATCCTGTCTAGATGATTTTAAAGAAGATCCTTTTAAAGGAAAAGATCCTTTTAATAATTCCTCTGAACAAACAGATCCTTTTCAAAATGAAGATCCCTTTAAAGGAAGTAAGTAGTATTCTATTTGCTTTTTAATTTACTTTTTTGAAACTTTAAACTAAATACAATGTCAATGCAAATAATTATGATTCTATTATAAAATAATTGCATGAGAAATAAATAATATAACAATATAAATAATCACTCTTTTCTATTTACAGATGATCCATTTGCAGCTGATCCTTTTGCAGCTGAAGATCCATTCCAAAGTTCAGGTTTTAATTCTGCTGGCCAGGTAAAAGATATTTTAAATTTAGTGGCTTTAGTACAAATTGTTGTCTTCATAGTGTTTTAATTCAAATATTTTCAATATGGACTCAAATTATGTAAACGACATATAATTGTAAACAGTGAAAACAAATGTTTTGAATTTACTATTTCATTCTTAGATAATAATCTTATAATTTATTGTACAGGATGATCCTTTTACCGGTAATGATCCATTTGGTGGTAGTGCTTTCTCTTCTTCACCCAGTAAAAAGAAACCAGATAATTTTGATGCTTTTGGATCAGGGTTTGGTTCATCTCCTTCAAAGAAACCTTCTCATGTATGTTTTGAGTTTATTGATTTATTAGTTGATTGATTTATTTTGATTTCCTTTATTTTCGCATATTTGCTATATTCTTGAGTTTAATGATTTCTTTATGACTTTACTACAGAAGGATTTTGGTATCTACATTTCAATACAAGTTTATATTTTTTTAATAGAAAAAGATGCCCCCACCAAGACCTGCACCTCCAAAAGGTAAAAGCCCAGCAGCCTCACCTTCTAAACCAAAAGTAGATCCATTTGGTGGATTCCCTAATGATCCATTTGCTGGTAATGATCCTTTTGCTAGTTCTGGAGGAGGAAATAAATCTGATGCTTTTGCAAATTTTGCTGATTTTAGTCCCAGTAAGGTAAGTCTTTAAGAGATTTTAAGATTTTTTCAATAAAATTCCACTTAAAATCATATCAGTTTGAAGATAAAGGCTAAACAATATTAAAGTCATAACGATTTTAGAATTGATTGTATTAAAGGCTGTTCAAGAAAAAAATACATCCCCACCACTGGCCCTTGGATGGTAGTTTAAACACCCCACCAGCAACAGAAATCTTGTATGATGCATATCAACAAGTTTATTGTAAGCACAATAAACCATATATAAAATAATTTCCGTCCCAGGGAGGGATGTATTTTTTTCTGGAACAGCCCTAAGGACTTTGAAACCTATTGTCAGAAATTAAGTTTTAAAAGCTTAAATCATTAATGAATTTCTGTACTTTATATTTCCACAAATTTGACTGAAATTTTATTACTTTTTACCAGTTTGATGATTCAGCTTGGGGCACAAAGCAGTAATACACAACAGATTACTTGTTTAGCACTGTAGGTTAATAATAATTAAACAATGCATGTTATTTTGTATGAATATATATATATTTAATTCATCCCCTTACCTTAACAACATGAAAACCACGAAAATAGCATGTATTATAGATTATTAAGATAACAAGCCATTCAAATATGAGTCAAATTTACTGATTGCTGGTAACATTAGTAAGAATCTAGCTGCCATTTTATTTCAACAAAACATTATTTAATTTGATAATTTCAAGCCTTGGCCTAGTCTATTTATATCTTGCATGTTTGTATTTAAATAATTGTCAAATGTCCCTTATAGACCATGAGTATTATAAGTTTTATTTAATCTTATATTATATTAACCATATATATGATAGGCTCCAACTTACCAAATATACATTATATCCCTTTACTATTATTACAATATCCCTTTCTAATATTTTCACTTTTAAACTGTTTACTGTATTTCTTTGATACATAATACATAGATTTGCATGGGGATTAATTTTTGGCATGTATAGTTTATAATAGTGCATGGTAATAGCCTGCCTGAATTACATGAGAATTTTTATTAAGTGTACAGTGTACAAATATTTGTTATTTGGAAATTGAGACTGATAATTTTTACATTTTATAATTTTTTTGGTAAAATCTTTTAATTTTTTTCTGGCGGTTCAAAAAAGCAATTATTTGAATTTTGAATGAAAAATATTTAATTTTGTCTTTATTTCTAGTTCATTTCTGATATATTTTTTCTTTTATAGTTCGATACTGACACCTGGTCCAGTCCCTCAAAATCAGCCACAGCAGTTCCACAGGCTCTCAATTTTACAAGTTCCAGTATAGAGCAAGAGGAAACAGATGCCTAGAGACTAAATCACTAACTCATCTTCATCTATACTATTACCATAAAATATCACTCACTTTTCTTGTTTTAGACCTCAATGTTGACTTTTAAATTATTTTCTCATTATGATTCATTACTAGAAATCATTTTATGGATCACTATTCATATGTGACAATATTTTGAAAACTACAATTGATGTATTTGTGATTGTTACTTTTACTCTACTAGAACCCTTTACAAAAGTTGTGAACCAATATGAAATAAGATTTGAACGACATGTAGAAGCGAGGAGCACATATAACAAAACACAAGACAATATTATGGAATATAATACACTTCTTTAATACAGTTAGGCACATACAATCAACACAGATACACGTGTCGTCATTACATCTGTATCACGTGTTGAAACGTTATGTGCCTAACTGTATTAAAGAAGTGTGTTATATTCCATAATATTGTCTTGTGTTTTGTTATATAACCAATATGAAGCTTTATTGGGTAGATCATTGCCAAAAGGCTGTTTCCAATGCTGGTTTTATTGCACCAGAAACATTAGCTATGATATTATACTTTAATTACTTGTAGTATTATTATTAAAAGTTTATAGTTAAAAATTACATTGTGAAGAAATAAAATAGGACAGGTGCCATGCTAGAAATTTACAACTTATAATTGTTATAATATAGTTATTTATTATCTGATGTATTATTATTATAATTGGTAGTCATACAGTGTAGAAGAATATACATTTATAAAGGGACAAATTGATCTAATATCAATAGTTGTAAATAATTAAGTTGACTTACATAATGTATGTTGAAATGCAAGCTTTTATCAGGTTTTAGGTTAGAGGGGGACTTAACATTACTTGTTAAAATGCCAAAAACTACAAGCGAATGCTGAAAATATTGTATTGGGCTGCAAGAAATCGGCTTTGGTAGTATAACCACCTATAGTAGACTATTTTCAAGTTACATTTAAGTCATTTGATGCATGTATTAGTGACAGAAATCGAGTAAATGCCAGTAGCAAATAATGCCTGGTATTTAAATAAATAAGTTAAAAATTTTAATTCTGTTATGTTTCCTCTCTCAAAGCGTAGAAAGAAATAAAATGTCACAAATTTATACGACTGTCTAATTCCAGGCATTGCTGCCCATCTGGGTTTCAGTATAGACCAGTTTTATGGATTTTGATAACAAATTCTTAAGCAAAAATAATTTTTATATATACGGTATATGCTATAGGCTAGGTACCACAACTTAAATTTTCCCCTCCAAAATATCCCATTATGTTAATGTGATGTAGGCCTAATGTAAGAATGACCAAGTTTGTATAATATTAATGTTAAATAAAATAGTGCAATATAGCTGTATTTATTTTTGCCTGAAACATGTTGATGGTGATGCCATGACTTACAAGAACCACACAGTTTCGTTTCTATAAGCTTAGATGAGTACCAGGTAGGGATATGTTCCCCTCCTCCATTGATTTCCAATGAGTTCTTCAATTACTTTGCTATTAGCGTATCTCCCCCTTTCTCCATCCCCTCCGCCTTTTAAAGTTTTTCGGAAAATTGTGTCCCCTCCACCCGATAACTTATACCCAGTTCAGTATTTATGTATAGGATAATGACCGAGGACAAGTTTTTTTGAACTCAGTAAAAACGAGTGCAAGGTCATTATCCGACTTATATACGGTACCGTTTCTTTCAAAAATTAAAATTTCACTATTAAAAATAGTTGGAACATTATTCCTACATTTGAAAAAATCTTAATCTAAGCTTATAGGACGATACAGTTAAAAAAATCTAATAATAACAATTCAGTTTTGTAATTTTTAAAAACAATTATTAGCTTATATAATTTACTGTGTATTTTACTATTTTGACTAAATGTTGACCAGTGAAAAGTTTTTTAAAGAAACATACGGCTATATATTTTTGTATAATCACTTATTGTGACAAGAAGTTGTATGGAATAATACAGATAACTGGTTCTGATTGGTTTTTAGTAGCCTACTTCAAACTTGGAACATAAGACGACATAGTCATAGCAATTCTTAAAAGATAGTGGACCACGGCCATATACGCCTTACGAAAAAGTCCTTGTTTTCTGAATATGTATATATACAAACCGAATTTCATTAGATTCCATCAAAAATTCTAGTTTTTAGAGCGTTTACAAGCAATTGATGTTGATAGAAGCACTTACTGTATAGAGGTTAAAGGGCAATAACTCCTCAAAACTGGTGAAAGAGGCCTAAATCTTGAAAAAAGCTTTAATTTTAATCAGGAGAAAACTAAACTTTCTCAAACCATTCGATTTAGATCCAATAACATCCATTTTAAGTTTCATCAAAATCGGTTGAAAACTAAGAGAGTAATAGCATATTTAAGATTTGGGGCAAGGGCAAAAACTCTGCTTGTAACGATCGAAAATAGCTCAAATTCGAACTTGATCTTCGTTTTATGAATATATATACACATATCAAATTTCATTTGATTCCGTTAAAAACTCTAGTTTTTAGAGCGTTTACAAGCAAATGTTGATGGACAGACCTACAGATTTGGGGCAAGGCCAATAACTCTGCTTCTAACGATCGAAAATAGCTCAAATTCAAACTTGATCTTCATTTTATGAATATGTATACACATATCAAATTTCATTTGATTCCGTCAAAAACTCTAGTTTTTAGAGCGTTTACGAGCAAATGTTGACGGACGGACGGACGGCATGACAGGGGTGCCGACAATATACGTCCTCATAGAGAGATGAGGGCGTATAAAAACCATCCCTTAAAAAAGTAAAATATGTCCCTCAAATGTAAGACTTGTATCTAAACCCTGCACTTCAGAATAAAGAACCTGTGTTCAGAGGTTATTACATCAAAGAAATATGACGCCATAGGTTTATAAAATTGACTGCAACCACACACTGGTCTGAGGTAAAAAATAAATGTAACCAATATGACTTGGTATTGTATTTTACTTCTGTAATGTCGTAAGCTAAGGCATTAATAACATATAAGACTCAGCAGAGAACAGACGGGCTTGCGGACACTGGGCTAGGCTACTACTGTTACAGTACGGTACGACACCAGGCCTAGTTCTGACTAACTTCTTGAAAGTCTATTAATAATTAATTGTATGCCTACGTACCATGCGTCTAATACGATGCGTCATGATACTGTGAAACAGGGTGTCCAAGTTTTGGCAAGATAGAATTAAGTTGAGGCGCATATAGGAAGGATTCAACAACGACATTCAACGACGACGACGTTTAGTAGTTTAGTGACTAGGCCTAATCGTTACGGCGTTGGCGTTACGGTTAGACCTAATCTGACTTGATTAGGGCTGGCCGCAGGGTCAACAAGTACACAACAGCAAAGCTTTTGAAACAAATGTTACTCACCAGATACCCTTTACTTAACGGCAGGTTTTATCTGACTACCCTTTACTGGTCTCTTTTTTGACAGGTTTTTTATGTTTCTTACAATAAATATGTCCATTTATGCTTTATTTTCAAATTACATTCTATGTTTTGTTCAGAAGGCTCAAGGAGTGAAAACAGAGTTACCCCCCTTTCATTCACCGTCTTCAAGGATTCAGACCACAATGATTACCATAACACGGGTCCTGTTGATTCAAGTGTTTCTTTAACTTATGGATCATTGATGCTGGTTTCCCGGATTTCCGGCGAGCCCTAGGAATTTTCACAAGTTCTTGCATCTCTGAATACAGGTGTTTGATTTTATCTGCCATTTTTATACGCCCTCATCTCTCTATGAGGACGTATATTGTCGACACCCCTGTCCGTTCGTCGGTCCGTCCGTCAACATTTGCTCGTAAACGCTCTAAAAACTAGAGTTTTTGACGAAATCAAATGAAATTTGATATGTGTATACATATTCTTAAAACGAAGATCAAGCCCCAAACCATGAATATGCTATTAATCTCTTAGTTTTCAACCGATTTTGATGAAACTTAAAATGAATGTTATTGGACCTAAATCAAAAGGTTTGAGAAAGTTTAGTTTATACCTGATTAAAATTAAAGCTTTTTCAAAATTTATTCGTAGACTCGCTCTATCAAGACGTGCTTTTCCAACATTATTCGAAGGTTAAAAATAATAATAATAATAACGACGCTTCAAGTAGGTGCATTTTTAGGGGAAGAAGGGTGACAGGCGATAAAGGTGGATTAATCAACAGTGAAAATGTTTCTGAAAATAAAATAACTTCTGCAATTGTTTACGGGTCTTATTGATTGTGCATATCTATCAGGTGGACTCTATTTTAATCCGACTCGGTCGGTATGTAAATTAACGTGTGGAATAGGGTGTCGCACGAGCCCCAATTTGCAGGAAAGTTTGATAGAATGTCAGACATACACCAGGAAAAATTTCAATGCTCAAGGTCCTTTGGTGCCCAATAAAGAATCACTTTCTAGAGATCACTCTGACATATTTTGATTATAATAGGGCGTATCTAGGCTTAATTGGGCAAGGGCAGGGCTGTTGAAGCCATCCCATACCCCAAAAACTCTCTAACATTCATCTAACCCCATGACAAGTAAAATTTGAGAGTTTGATGAAAATGGGTAAAAGACCGGTTATGTGGATATGCCCATAAGGTCGACCTTACTTATGATCCGACTTTATCTATGCACAAAATTACTTTTTTGCGGAAACGGGTGTCAAACATTGGTCCTTTTACTGATCGGTCCCTAATTTACAGGAAAGTTGCATGAGATATCTGACTACTACCACAGAGAGTTTCAGGGGTCAAAGTCCCATAGGGCCCGAAAAGGGGTCAATTTTTGGAGATCACTCTGGTATTTTTTGCTTATGATAGGGCGTATCTAGGCTTAATTGGGCCAGGGCAGGGCTGTTGAAGCCATCCCATACCCCAAAAACTCTCTAACATTCATCTAACCCCATGACATGTAAAATTTGAGGGTTTGATGAAAATGGGTAAAAGACCGGTTATGTGGATATGCCCATAAGGTCGACCTTACTTATGATCCGACTTTATCTATGCAAAAATTTACTTTTTTGCGGAAACGGGTGTCAAACATTGGTCCTTTTACTGATCGGTCCCTAATTTACAGGAAAGTTGCATGAGATATCTGACTACTACCACAGAAAGTTTCAGGGGTCAAAGTCCCATAGGGCCCGAAAAGGGGTCAATTTTTGGAGATCACTCAGGTATTTTTTGCTTATAATAGGGCGTATCTAGGCTTAATTGGGCCAGGGCAGGGCTGTTGAAGCCATCCCATACCCCCCAAAACTCTCTAACATTCATCTAACCCCATGACATGTAAAATTTGAGGGTTTGATGAAAATGGGTAAAAGACCGGTTATGTGGATATGCCCATAAGGTCGACCTTACTTATGATCCGACTTTATCTATGCAAAAATTTACTTTTTTGCGGAAACGGGTGTCAAACATTGGTCCTTTTACTGATCGGTCCCTAATTTACAGGAAAGTTGCATGAGATATCTGACTACTACCACAGAAAGTTTCAGGGGTCAAAGTCCCATAGGGCCCGAAAAGGGGTCAATTTTTGGAGATCACTCTGGTATTTTTTGCTTATAATAGGGCGTATCTAGGCTTAATTGGGCCAGGGCAGGGCTGTTGAAGCCATCCCATACCCCCAAAACTCTCTAACATTCATCTAACCCCATGACATGTAAAATTTGAGGGTTTGATGATAATGGGTAAAAGACCGGTTATGTGGATATGCCCATAAGGTCGACCTTACTTATGATCCGACTTTATCTATGCAAAAATTTACTTTTTTGCGGAAACGGGTGTCAAACATTGGTCCTTTTACTGATCGGTCCCTAATTTACAGGAAAGTTGCATGAGATATCTGACTACTACCACAGAAAGTTTCAGGGGTCAAAGTCCCATAGGACCCGAAAAGGGGTCAATTTTTGGAGATCACTCAGGTATTTTTTGCTTATAATAGGGCGTATCTAGGCTTAATAGGGCCAGGGCAGGGCTGTTGAAGCCATCCCATACCCCCAAAACTCTCTAACATTCATCTAACCCCATGACATGTAAAATTTGAGGGTTTGATGAAAATGGGTAAAAGACCGGTTATGTGGATATGCCCATAAGGTCGACCTTACTTATGATCCGACTTTATCTATGCAAAAATTTACTTTTTTGCGGAAACGGGTGTCAAACATTGGTCCTTTTACTGATCGGTCCCTAATTTACAGGAAAGTTGCATGAGATATCTGACTACTACCACAGAAAGTTTCAGGGGTCAAAGTCCCATAGGGCCCGAAAAGGGGTCAATTTTTGGAGATCACTCAGGTATTTTTTGCTTATAATAGGGCGTATCTAGGCTTAATTGGGCCAGGGCAGGGCTGTTGAAGCCATCCCATACCCCCAAAACTCTCTAACATTCATCTAACCCCAATGACATGTAAAATTTGAGGGTTTGATGAAAATGGGTAAAAGACCGGTTATGTGGATATGACCATAAGGTCGACCTTACTTATGATCCGAATTTATCTATGCAAAAATTTACTTTTTTGCGGAACGGGTGTCTAACATTGGTCCTTGTACCGGTCGGTCCCTAATTTACGGGAAAGTTGCATGAGATACCTAACTACTACCACAGAAAGTTTCAGGGGCCAAAGTCCCATAGGGCCCGAAAAGGGGTCAATTTTTGGAGATCACTCAGGCATCTTTTGCTTATATTAGGGCGTATCTAGGTTTAATTGGGCAAGGGAAGGACTGTTGACTACAACAACAGAAAGTTTCAGGGGCCAAAATCCCATGAGGCCCGAAAAAGGGTTATTCAGGCAGTTTTTGCTCATACTAGGACGTATTTAGGTCGTTAAAGGCATCACATACCCCCAAAACCTCTTCAAAATTGACCTAACCCCATGACATGAATAATTTGGAGTTTGATGAAAATGGGTAAAAGATATACCCATAAGGTCGACCTTACTTACATCCGACTTTATCTATGCAAAAATTGACACTTTTGTGGAAACTGATGTCATGTATGGACATATGTACCAATTGGACCTCAATTTACAATTTTCAGGAAAGTTGAATATGGTATCTGACTACTACCACGGAAAATTTCAGGGGCCAAAGTCTATGGTGCCCGAAAAAGGGTCATTTTTTGGAGAATGCTCAAAATTATGCTTAATTACGCAAGGGCAGTGAAGCTGAAGTCATCTCATACCCCTCAAGAACTATCTCACATTTGTATTGAAATGAATGTCAATAAACTTGGGGTTAACTGGGCATCAAAAGGGCATTTTTTTTCTTTATAAGAACTTCGGTTTATAAAAGATAACACAAATCCAATCAAATATTTTTTTAAAAATAGTAATTTGTACATTATTCTATTTAGCAAATTTAAATGCTCCAGCATTCTAGTGATAATATTTTTCTTTTACAAATTATAAATATAACAAACTTAAAACAGTTTTCTTTACAGAATACCAGTCAGTCAGTCAGAGACTAACATGTAAGCTCTACCATACATTTTGGAAATTAACACGAGAGCTGATCATGTTTCAATAACACAATGGTCTTACAGGTTCAATTTTGTATAGCAAATCTTTCTACAACATTTAATCTTTGATTTCTAATTATGGCAGAGTTTTTTTGACCAATATATGAAATGATATATCGGGTGTCCCAAAAAAAACGTCCCCAACTTTGACGAAAAGTATCTCGGCTGCTGATGAGCCGATCTCTTTCAAAATTCTTACAAATTTACTTCAACATGTCATTGCTAAACCCTGAAAATATGAAAGCGCAATAGACACAGGTTGAAATGTGTAGTTTGCTCTGATATTGAATTTTTTGACATGCTATTTTGTTCCACGCAGTTCTTGTACAATTTGTATTCGATGACTTTCATATTTTCAGGGTATGACACAGACATGTTGAAGTAAATCTGTGTGAATTTTGAAAGAGATCGATTCACCAACAGCTGAGATACTTACCGTCAAACTTGGGGACGTTTTTATTGGAACACCCGATATATACCATTCCTAGCCCAGTATGTAAAATCTCAAAATTTGAAGTCCTCAGTCTTCGCGCGTGAAGCAGACCATGCTTACTCTTTTCGAAACACCTGATGGTACTTCTCGTATGGGAAGTCCACTACTATATAATTATTGCACTCGATTTTGTCATGCTCTTTATTATTCTGACTATATCGGGTTTCTCAAAAAAAACGTCCCCAAGTTTGAAGATATGTATCTCAGCTTCTGATGAACAGATCTCTTTTAAAATTCTCACAGAATTACTTCAACATGTTCTTGTCAGACCCTGAAAATATGAGAGTCATCGAATAAACTTGTTTAAGTACTGCCTCCAACAAAATAGCATGTAAAAAAATTCAATATCAGAGCAAATTACATAATATTTGAATTTGTGTTTTGTGCCCTCACCACATCGGCCACCAATATTAACCATTTTCCATCCTGATACACTCTCACGGATCTCATCTAAAGGTACCACCAGAGAAGCGACCATCCTGCCTTTCAGTTCCTGTTCAGTCAGTGTGTCCTCCTAACCCAAGTGTAGTACACCTGTTCCTTAAGAGAATCCCATACAGCTCGGAGTCATTACTTGCAACAGTGGAACAAATTGGTTGGCTGCGCTTTGGGAGAAAATACCTTGAGATGAGATCTGTGAAAGCATTTCAGGATAGAAAATTAATGATATTGGTGGTTGGTGTGGTGAAAGCACAATGGTCACAGGTTGAAATGTATAGTTTACTCCGATATTGAATTTTTTGACATGCTATTTTGTTGGGGGTAGTACTCGTACAATTTTTATTTGATGACTTTCATATTCTTAGGGTCTGACAGGGACATGTTGAAGTAAATCTGTGAGAATTTTGAAAAAGATCGATTCATCAGCAGCTGAGATACGTACCGTCAAACTTGGGGACGTTTTTTTTTTTGGGACACCCGATATATATTGAGTTTCCCACTTTCTCCAGCCATGGATATGTTCAAATGTCCTAAGGTAACTTTTATACATGCATGATATCATGATACAAAACTGACTCATACACAAAATTATACAATGTTTCTAATCGCCAACACCTTATCATTTGGATTGTGAACCACTTTTTTCATTTCATGAGCAACTTGTTTTGATTAGTCTTTGAAAAAAGTCATAAGTCATAACTTAGATTATATTATCTTCACTCCATATTTCTTTATATAATTATACACTTTATGCTTTCTCTGTATGATTTACTTTTACATGTAGTACAAGTCACATTGCGATAAAAATACAGTTGTATCATATTGTTTAGCACTAATTATTCTGGTATTTACACTATATTTACACAATACTGTCCCTCTTCTATATTTACACAATACTGTCCCTCTTCTATATTTACACAATACTGTCCCTCTTCTATATTTACACAATACTGTCCCTCTTCTATATTTACACAATACAATACTGTCCCTCTTCTATATTTACACAATACTGTCCCTCTTCTATATTTACTCTTTGAGTTGACAATATTGTCCTCTGTAATCTATTTTAAGCTGAAGTGTAAAATCAATTACATGAATTAAGCAAACTTTCAAAATCGGTGTTTTTATTGGCATGCAAATAGAAATATAAGCAGTTAATCTAAATTGCTGATGATAATAATATACTGTTGAGTTTTAATTCTACTGTAGTCAAACTAATAAAGTAATTAATCACTTACATTTCATTTTAAAAGCATTTCTGTTTTTTTAAAATGCAACATATTAGAATAGCGAAAACTATTATCAACAACACTTATTACAAACTTCTCATACAACTGAAAAAAAAAAAACCAATGTGATGAATTACAGAAAAATATCTTGACATGCAAGGTAAAATACGCCAAGTGGTATCTTTGTTTGAATTGAGACATTCGACTGATTGATAACCATTACCAGTATGAAATATTTATTTATTTATGTAATGGGGGTGTTCCCACTTTTAGAAAAGCAAGGGCAAATATTCTTGCATTTTTTAAAGTTTTCGAGTTGAGCTCGAAACTGTATTGTTTCCATTAATTTTTTAGTTATTTTTATTTTTTATTTGCTTTGTTTTGCAAATGAAATTTTTTTTCTGCTTTCTGGTCTGAGCGCCCAGCCAAAACTACACATGCTACACATAATCTCTTAAGATTTCCCATTATCTACTGCTTGGTATTGTTTAGATGTAACATAGGATTGCAGCAAGTCTCGCAATCGTATACGCCCACCAGACAAAGAGTGATACTCAACTTCATCTCCATGGACCAATGTAACCAGTGGCAGTGTACTTGGCATCAAGTATCATATATCAACGACATTCCAGAGATAGTTGAATCCTTTGTAAATCACTTTGCTGACGACACAAAACTTTTTGGTCCCAGCCTAACTAAGACATTCAGAAGATTCAAGAGGACATCAACAAACTCTCAGACTGGTCTAGTACATGGCAGATGGAATTTTACATAGATAAGTGTAAGTCCATGCACCATGTCCAATATCCATGGCTTCAACAACAAGAAACACAATTACACCCTAGGCAATAACCATCCATGGTATTGAATCTACAAAAGAAGAGAAGGACCTGGGAGTAACAATTCAAAACAACTTAAAATTCAGTTCACATAAACCAATTCAAAAGTAACCTAAACAAAGCCTGGAAGTGTGACAACATCAAATTCAACCCTTCTACAATGCAGTAACCTGAGATCAAAAACCCCAGTCAAACAGGAGATTATTTAATTTTTCACGTATGTGCACACAAACTGAAAAATCAGCATTAAATCATTAAGAAAGAAAGAAAGAAAAGAAACATCTATATTTTACAAGGATAACAACTTAGATTCCTTGCGGACCTTTCTCAGTACTTTAGGCACACTTCTTTTTGGCACACGGTCAGATAGGCACACGTCATATAGGCACAGTGTTATTTAGGCACAGCCATTTAGGCACACTTTCAATTAGGCACATATTCAATTAGGCACATATTCAATTAGACACACTCTTTTTAGGCACACCAAATTTTGGTCCAAGCCTCACTGATGAAGATATTAACAAAATACAAGAAGATATTGATAAATTAACAGATTGGTCAACTAACTGGCAGATGGAATTCAACCACAACAAATGTAAATTCATTCTGTGTCAAATCACCCAATGGGTTTAACCTGACCCCCTCAGAATTGGATGAAAATTGGTAAGTGGGTTAATCATGGCCAGAAAAGCTGATTTTCCAAATTTTAGCTCAATCGGACCAGCGGTTTAGAAGTTATGGCTCGTCAAATTTTGGGAATTTTGTCGATTTTGACCAAAAATCGGGTTGACTGCGAATCTTGAAATAGCTATATCTCAGGAACTAGTGGACCAATCTTGATGAAAGAAGTGTCTCTGACAAGGAAATTGCCCACAGATTCCAAATATATCATTAAAATTGAGATTGGAGTAATTCTAGGTATCATGACTGCAGCCTCTTGTAGATGATGATGTCAGCGAAGGTGGATCAATGATACACAGTATATTGTCTTCCTCAATTCAGCATTTTTCAGGTCGCATTAGCCAGTGAAATTGTTTTGCTGGGCCGTGAGGGTGCATAAAAAATGACGTCATATTAGCTGAGACTCAACTTGAACAACGACTTTCTCGGGCAAAAACAAATAATTTCACCAATATGTACCTGTCTCAAAATCAAAGTTAAAAGTATACAAACTAAGTTCTCAGATAAATCCAACGAAAGAAGTCACAGTAATAAAACAGGACCTTGACCTGACAAATGCTGAATTGAGGAAGACAATATACTGTGTATCATTGATCCCCCTTCGCTGACATCATCATTGACAAGAGCCTAAAGTATTGCAAGAACTGACTTGAAAAAAATCTCAATCATAAATAGTGTAAAATTTCCATTAAATCGTAAATTGTACTAGAACTGTCTTACGAGATTTGGAATCACTGACTGTAGAAAAATATTACCCCTTAGATTTTTTTATATGATGTAGAAAACATGTTAGGCTACATTCTTACTGAAAGGCAACTTTCTCGCAGACAGGATTCAAGGTCAATTTCAAGGTCGAAATAAAGGTCAAAAGTTCATGATACCTAGAATTACTCCAAGCTCAATTTTAATTTTAATGATATATTTGGAATCTTTGGGCAATTTCCTTGTCAGAGACACTTCTTTCATCAAGATGGTCCACTAGTTCCTGAGATATAGCTATTTTAAGAATCGCAGTCGACCCGATTTTTGGCCAAAATCGACAAAATTCCCAAAATTTGACAAGCCATAACTTCTGAACCGCTGGTCCGATTGAGCTAAAATTTGGAAAATCGGCTTTTCTGACCATGATTAACCCACATATCAATTTTCATCCAATTCTGAGGGGGTCAGGTTAACATTTCCTTTTTTTTTGGGTGATTTGACATGGAATGACCCTAATAGAAAACACCTGTATAACCTAACCACCAACATCACTACCCAGACAATTGAACACATGAAAGAAGAAAAGGATCTAGGAGTTACTATACAGGATAATCTAAAGTTCACTACACATATAAGTAACAATGTCAAGAAAGCCAATAGACTGACTGGTATGGCAAAAAGAACCTTCAAACCAGTAGAAACAGACATATCACTACACAGAAGACCTACAGAACATCAAAAGATAGCTTGCCAGGCAAGGTAATATACGCCCACTAGCAGCTTTGTTCGAAAAAGAACGCATCAAATATTCAACCTGTCGTCATAGGCCTACATTTCGTTCAGATCTTAAATTAAGTGTCGTCTAAACATTTTTTTCTCTCGATTTCATCAAGGGTTCAGCATTCATCAAGATAATCAAAATTCTTGTGTTTATGAGCTAAAACTAAAACCTATTTTGAACGAAAAGGTCAATAAGTCATATCAAATATTTTTTGATTTTCGAAAGGGTTTATCGTGTGATAATAAACTATTTCAATAGGATTCATTAAAATCTTATTGAAAAAGAATTGTGCCTTCTAGAGTGTTAACAAGCTAAAAATCAAACGTGTTTTGAAGAACAAGGACAATAATTCATATTAAATTTTTTTCAATTCTTTTGATTTTCAATAGGGTTCATCCTTGGGTGATAATAAACAATTTCAGTAAGTTTCGTCAAATCCGTAAAGAATTGTGACTTGTAGAGTGTTAATGAGATAAAAATCGAACGCGTTTTAAAGAACAAGGGCAATATTAGATTTTTTTCGATTCTTTCGATTTTCAATAGGGTTCATCCTTGGGTGATAATAAACCATTTCAGCAAGTTTCGTCAAAATCCGTAAAGAATTGTGACTTGAAGAGTGTTAACAAGCTAAAAATCGAACGCGTTTTAAAGAACAAGGGCAATAATTCATATTAAATTTTTTTCGATTCTTTTGATTTTCAATAGGGTTCATCCTTGGGTGATAATAAACAATTTCAGCAAGTTTCGTCAAAATCCGTAAAGAATTGTGACTTGTAGAGTGTTAACAAGCTAAAAATCGAATGCGTTTTAAAGAACAAGGGCAATAATTCATATTAAATTGTCAACTACTATTGATACAAAGGTAAACAGAAATGGTCAGAAGTCACCTTGTATTTTCTGTCAAGATGTAGGACATAGTTTAGTTAACTGTCACAGTTTTATGAAGAAAACATATGAAGATAGAATTGAGTTTTTAAAAAGAAATAGAATCTGTTTTGGTTGCCTGAAAAGTGGACACATGAAGATTGATTGTACAGAGAAGATGCAATGCAGTAATTGTAAGAAAACTCATCCTCTCATATTGCACATGTACAGACCAGCAAGAATTGTCTCATCAACATAATTGAGTATTCCTGCGAAGGATACCTCCCTAATGGGAGCCGGAGTTGATCAATATGAGTGCACATTGTCAATTGTAGCAGTAAAGGTTAAAATGAGGGACAGCAACCGAACAGTTAATACTTATGCTTTCCATGATCCTGGTAGTACTGTATGTTTTTGCACAGAATGGCTTATGACGCAGTTAGGTGTAAGATGTGGAAAAAGAAAGAAGATAACCCTGTCAACTATGGCAGAACAGTTTGATATGGACACATCTACCATTGAAGGAATTGAAATAACTGGCATAAATGGTTCAGAATATATTCCACTACCAACTGTTTATTCAAAGGCAAACATACCAGTTTCCAAGGACCATATTCCTCGTCAAAAGGATATCGACAATTGGCCACATCTGAAGAAAGTAACTCTAACTGATCTTGATGCAGATATTGGATTACTTATTGGTAATTGTGTGCCAGAAGCCTACACACCTGTTGAGAATGTAATTGGTCCACCTAATACGCTGTTTGCCTCAATGACTAAATTAGGATGGATGGTATGCTGTTTGTCAAGACCAAATGATGGAAATGAAAATGATGTAATAACAAGCAACTTTGTGTCAAAGGAAATACAGATAATAGAAAATTTTGAAGAAACAAAGAGCCTAGAAAGAAGTTTTCAAAATTATGTTAACTTAGACTTTCCTGAGAAGTTAATTGATGATAAGAAAGAATTGTCAATGGAAGATAGAAGATTTGCTCAGATAGCAAAGGAATCATTGATGTTTGATAATGGACAGTACACTATTGACTTGCCATTTAAGCAGTCAAATATTGCTCTTCCAAACAATAAAGAACCGGTGTTAAGAAGACTTGCCGGTGTAAAGAAGAAACTTTGCAACGATACCAAGTTTTATGAAGACTATAATGCATTTATGCAAGACGTTATAGACCAGAACTATGCAGAATTGGTTCCAGAAAAGGATCTAGATAATCAAGATGGAAACGTCTGGTATATTCCTCACCATGGCATTTACCACCCTAGAAAGCCAGATAAACTCAGAGTAGTGTTCGATTGTTCCGCCAAGTATAGAGGCATCTGCCTGAATGATTTGTTATTAGTCGGAGCCACCAACACACTAACAAGCAGTTTGGTATCTGTCTTATTAAGATTTCGACAGGAAATTGTTGCAGTCATGGCAGACATCCGTTCCATGTTTTACAGAGTGAAAGTTCCTGAATACCAACGTGATTATCTACGATTTTATTGGTGGCCTGACGGTGATTTAACCAAGGAGCCAAGAGAGTACCGTATGGCTGTACACTTGTTTGGAGCCACATCATCTCCCAGTTGTGCAAACAGTGCTCTACGAAGAACAGCTGAAGATAACAGCAACGACTTTGATCAAGAGATAATCCAGACCATATATAGAAATTTTTATGTAGATGATTGCCTTCGTTCCCTAGATTCATCTACCAATGCCATTGAACTAGTACAGAGTTTGACAGAACTTTGTCATAGAGGTGGATTCCATTTAACAAAATGGATAAGCAACGATCGCTCAGTACTAGAAACCATACCTTTAGATGAACAAGCTAAAGATTTGAAACACTTAGACTTGAATTATGATGACCTTCCCATTGAACATGCTCTTGGTGTTCAGTGGTCTGTTGAGAAAGACGTATTTGGGTTTAAGATCAAATTACCCAAGAAACCACCGACTAGAAGAGGTATACTATCTGTAGTATGCTCTATTTTTGATCCGCTGGGACTGGCAGCACCTTATGTTTTACCTGCAAAAATTATTTTGCAAGATCTTTGCCAAAGAAGACTGGCATGGGATGAAGATATAGATTCTGATATGCTGAAAAGATGGGACAAATGGTTGTCAAATTTGTCAAAACTAGAAGACCTGTTAGTGCCAAGATCGTTTAAGCCTGTTGATTTTGGAGAAGTAACTGACTACCAAATTCATCACTTCAGCGATGCAAGCGAACAAGGCTATGGTGTTGTATCTTACGTTCGACTGATAAACAATACGGGTAGAATTCACTGTTGTTTGATAACAGCAAAGGCAAGAGTTTCACCTTTGCAGAAGAGATCGATTCCAAAAATGGAGTTGAATGCTGCTACTGTTGCTGTTCGAATTCATCGCATGATAACAAGAGAAATGGACTATAAGTGGAATAGTGTATACTTCTGGACAGATAGTCAAACAGTACTTAAATACATCGCCAACCAGACAAGTCGTTTTCACACCTTTGTTGCCAATAGACTAGTTATCATCCATGAAGGTTCAGAAGAAAACCAGTGGCATTATATAGACACTAAATCAAATCCTGCTGATGATTGTTCAAGAGGTTTGTCAGTAGAGGAGAAATCATTTGAGAGATGGGTGAATGGACCCTCATTTCTGTGGAAACCAGAATCGGAATGGCTAATGGAAGATGTTGATAAAACATTGTCTAAAGAAGATCCCGAGGTGAAATTAGCTGTAAATTTTGTCACTGAAGAAAGAAGAGAATCTCCTTTAGAAAACCTCATAAATAAATATTCCAGTTGGACAAAGTTAAAGAAAATTTTAGGATGGGCGTTGTTTTACCTAAAGAAGTTAAGGAATAGAATAGAAGTAAGAAGAATTGGTAATCCAGAATTAGTAGAAATCAAAAAGAAGAAAAATGTAGATCCTATCAACATTATTTTAGATCATGACTCGTACATACTGGCTGAAAAATGCATACTGCAATTTGTGCAAAAGCAATACTTTTCATCGGAGCTCAATGTTTTGATAGGGAGAAAAGATAGACCTAATGAAGATTTGAACCTGAAGAAGACTAGTTGTATGATGAAGCTAGATCCTATTTTGTCGGAGGACTTGATAAGAGTAGGTGGACGCCTTAACAGATCCAACCTATCAGAAGAATCAAAACATCCTGTAATATTGCCAAAAGAATCTAAGGTTTCAATTTTGATTATAGAAGAAATTCACAGAAGAATGGGCCATCTTGGCAAAAACTGTATTATTGCAGAACTATTGGATTCTTAATGCATCTGCTATAGTGAAAGGCATAATACTGTAAGGCTAGAAATTAATGCGTCAACAAATTAATGCGACATGAGGTATAGAGACTAAAATGCGAGTACAAATTAATGCGATCCGCGATAGGTGTCGCATTTTTTAATATCATAAAAAAGAAAATGGCTGCCCAGAAGTATGACGGCTGGTGCTGTATTCACCTCTAATCTTATCAATTAACGGTTCTTTTCATTAAAACTCAAGCCGGAATTCTACAAGTGTTAAATGAATGAAGACTTGACCATTTCAAGTGAAAATCTCTTGTCATTGATTACTAATCAGCTTCAAATTTAGAGATTACCTAATTACTTAATCCAGCCCGGTCTCAATTTAAATACTTGACCTATATTACCTATGGTCCATCAAATATGTATTTTTAAATGCGGATACAAATTAATGCGATCGCGGATAGGTCGCATTTAACGCATTAATTTCTATCTCGCAATAATTTGTAGCCTTACAGTATCAAAATGTGTTACCTGCCAAAAATATCAAGCTGGAGTTGGAAAACAAAAAATGGCTGACTTGCCAGTGGAACGCTTTGCAGTAGATGAACCACCTTTCACTAATACTGGCATAGACTACTTTGGGCCATTCGAGATTAAGAGAGGGCGTAGTATGGTAAAACGGTATGGAGTACTCTTCACTTGTTTAACAATTCGTGCCATACACTTAGAAGTTTCTCATTCATTGAGTACAGATTCCTGTATCAACGCCATAAAGAGATTTATAGCAAGAAGAGGCAGTGTAAAAACTATTGTGACAGATAATGGTAGTAATTTTATAGGCGCTGCTAAAGAATTCCCTGATATAAAATGGAAATTCAACCCTCCCTTAGGTTCGCATTTTGGTGGAATTTGGGAGAGGCAGATTCGTACAGTCAGAAAAGTGATGTTTTCAATTCTGAAGGAGCAAGTTGTCAATTTAGATGATGAGACTCTACAAACTTTGTTTTGTGAGATAGAATTTATTGTAAACAGCAGACCAATCACTAAAACCTCAGAAGATGTGAATGATTTAAATGCACTTACACCTAATGATCTTTTGTATTTTAAATCAAAGTCGATCCCGCCAGGAGTATTCTCCAAGAATGATTTATATTGTCGCAGAAGATGGCGACAGGCACAATGTATAGCAGATTTATTCTGGACAAGATGGGTTAGAGAATACCTGCCAAATTTACAAGAAAGAAGAAAATGGATGAAAGAAGAAAGAAACCTAAAGATAGAGACATAGTATTATTGGTTGATAACATGGCGCAGAGAAGCAGCTGGTCATTGGGAAAAGTGATTGAAATATTTCCAGACAGAAAAGGTTATGTTAGAGTAGTGAAGGTGAAAACCAAAACAACAACATATACGCGACCAATCGATAAGTTGTGCTTGATTTTGGAATCGGATATCCATTAAAATTATTGTGATAAGAATATGTGTTATAAAATATTCTTAATGTGTTTTTTAAATCGCAAATCAATGTGTTGATTCTAAAGCGTTACGAATTGGAATTTGAGTTCAAGTAAATATTTGTGTTTATATATATATGTTTGATTGAGCATTTGATCTCATGTTTATAGATATCATTGTGATAATTGTGTCGGAAAACCTTTACAATTAGGGAGCCGGAATGTTGATCTCAAATGCGGCATCTAAGCCCATCGTGTAAAAACGCCTCTTGCCCATTGTGTAAAAACGCCTCTTTTAGCGTGTTGTTGTAGTCTGAGTCGGAGTTATCTTTTCCTACCTGGATGTTATGAAATCGAACCAATCAGAAGAGCGCATTAGAAAGTCTGGGAACAAGAAGAAGCCAGACGTCAAAAGCAGAAGACAAGCGGAGAGAAAGTCAAGAACTGAGAAGGAAAGACATGAATGGAAAGAACTGAAGGATTTAGAAGAAAATAAGGAATATAGGACAGTTTTGAGAGTACACAAACACGGTATCACAAACTAAACATTTTGTTCTTAGTGTGCATTGTTTCAACACGTATTATTGGAACTCTTATAGTGAAATTTAATAAGACTTTATGGGCCTACGAAGAATGGAGGCTTAGATGAAAATCTGTTGAACCCTTTTGACTTTAATATTTTCTGAAATTCCCTTTTAATGTATTGACTGTATGATTCATTTTGTAAATAATATTTTGTAGTTAATCGTCTGTTCGAAGATCATATAGTTTCTGATGGTTTAGTTAAAGTTTTGATATTCGATGATGAATAATTTTGATGTAATGTTATTAAGAAGAAACCTTGTAGAATAAGAAAGAAAAGAAACCACATTATTATCATTATTTTAGTAGTTGTCATCATTTCAAGCTTAGAGATAGAGCTAGACCTAGATGAAAAGATCCAAGAGCAACGCATCTGACGACACCCCTCAAGCTGTACTATTATATAGAATATTGCATGCTGCACATAGACCATAGACCCCATAGACCATAGAATTAGAAGTGCGGTTTGCAATAACACTCATTGACTGTGATGTATAAAATGGCCGGCAGTTGACGGCCAGTCTTCCCCATTCTAAAAATAGATTATGACGTTACGTCATGGAAAATTCTATAAAATATTGTTTACAAAAAAAAAAAAAGCTGGACTCTGTCTTTGTATATTGATGGAATGAAAATCGTATGTAATCAAAACAGAGTCCATGCTGTACTTGATGGACACTATTCATAACGTATTATGTTGGTAATGATTGGATTACATCGGTTTTATTAAGTTCGAATTTTTCGGACTAGACTATAGACGTTCCTATCTGCAGTATGGTATTAGCAACAAATTCGGCTGTTAAAAGGCATTCAGTTTTTGCAGACGAAATAAGTCCGATTATATTCAATCAAGGACATTGATACCTTAAAAACATACCTGTACTTTGAATATTGTCAGATTTTGCCACAGAAAATTTCGTCTTATGACCCTTTTCAAAAGACAAATTTGCATTAAAGACATCTTTTAGAGAAAAAAACATTGCCGTCGCGATGCTGTTAATCCATAGGAAACGGAAATGCCACCATATTGAATTTTTACTAGCTACTCTTAGCTCCGCCCATTTGACCCAATTTTACTTTTACTAGCTACGATTAAGTGATAACCACGATTAAGTGATAACCGCTTCTATCAACATCAATGGCTTACAGTAGTTTGCGAAATTTGCACTTTGCGAAACGAAACGAAATAATCTGCACTTTGCGAAACGAAACGAAATATCAGCACTTTGCGAAATAAATATTTCGCAAATCAGTACTTTGCGAAATATATTTTTCGCAAAGTGCAGTGATTAGCACTTTGCGAAATATGTATTTCGCAAAGTGCAGTAATCAGCACTTTGCGAAATCAGCACTTTGCGAAATATTTGAATTGAATGGTAATACAGGGATGTAAAATATAATTAAAAAAAATGACATCCGGGCAGTAATTTTTATACGCCCACATGAAATTTGGAGCGTATTTTGCCGTCACCCATGTCCGTCGGTCCGTCCGTCCGTCCACAATTGCTTGTTAACACTCTACAAGTCACAATTCTTTACGGATTTTGACGAAACTTGCTGAAATTGTTCATTATCGCCCAAGGATGAACCCTATTTAAAATCAAAAGAATCGGAAAATATTTAATATGAATTATTGCCCTTGTTCTTTAAAAAACGTTCGATTTTTAGATTGTTAACACTCTACAAGTCACAATTCTTTACGGGTTTGACGAAACTTTCTGAAATTGTTTATTATCACCCAAGGATGAACTCTATTTAAAATCAAAAGAATCGAATAATATTTAATATGAATTATTGCCCTTGTTCTTTAAAAAGCGTTCGATTTTTAGCTCGTTAACACTCTACAGGTCACAATTCTTTACGAGTTTTGATGAAACTTTCTGAAATTGTTTATTATCACCCAAGGATGAACCCTATTTAAAATCGCAAGAGTCGGAAAATATTTGATATGAATTATTTCCCTTGTTCTTTAAAACGCGTTCGATTTTTAGCTTGTTAACACTCTACAAGTCACAATTCTTTACAGATTTTGACGAAACGTGCTGAAATTGTTTATTTTCACCCTAGGATGAACCCTATATAAAATCAAAAGAATCGAATAATATTTGATATGAATTATTGTCCTTCTTCTTCTAAATACGTTCATACAAGGCTAAACTTGATGAATGAGTTCTGAATGAAATGTATGTTTATGACTACAGGTTGAATATTTCATGCTTGTGATGGTTGCTGTTTTCTGTCAAATTTACTTTTTTAAACAAAGCTGCCAGTGTGCGTATATTACCTTGCCTGGCAAGCTATCTTAATTCTCCATTTCATGTTTTAGGTTTATACGCCCACATAGAAATGTGGACGTATATATTGCCGTCCGTCGGTCCGTTTTCATCCGATTGGAATGAAATTTGGTATGTGCATTCATTTTGATAATATCTCGGATGAGTTTGTAAATGGCGCTATCTAGTCATCGGTTTATGAATTATTGCCCTTGATTTAGTGAAAAAACGTTAAAATTCACTTGTGTGCGCAATAGAAGCTAGAGTTTTCATTCGATTTAAATAAAACTTGGTATGTGCATTCATCTTGATAATATCTCGGATCAGTTTGAAAATTGCCCGATTTGAATGCAACTTGGAATGTACATGTATATTCATCATGTAGGCTAATAAATGGGATGAGATAGAAAATTGTAAAATTTCAGTTGTCGGTTTATGAGTTATTGCCATTGACTTAGTGAAAAAGCTTGAAAATTAACTTGACTTGTGTATGTGATAAATACTAAAGTTTTCATATGCCCACATGAAATTCAACATGGAATATTCAAATTGCTGAAGTGGGCGTATGTTACCTTGCCTGGCAAGCTATGTTTACTATATAATGTAATAACTCATATCAGTCTATATTTCAATTTTCAAATGCATACAATTAAGTTTACAAATGGATTTGATGGCTCATGTCAATACTGAGCGGTAAATGCCATTACTGAATAGCGTTGCTAAACCCTTCACATTTCTTATGATCATTACACAGAAATACCGACTGTTTACCTTTAAACCAGGCTTGTAAATACCGTAGCACTTAAGTTTCATTATAAATTTTGAACTTGTATTTTTATTTCTTTCATGAACGCAGCCCCACCCCCATAAAAAAAACCAGGGGAAATGATATTAAATGCTCTCCTTTCCGTTAATAGCTAAGCTTGGTCAGGCTCGTAGCAAGCCAAGTACTAGTACTTTTGGGGAGGCAAACGGCCATTCAAGGGGGGCAAGGTATCCACCCCTTTGTAAGGAAGGCTTCTGCAATGCAATGCTGCGCCATTAGATTTAGAGTTATTTCTATCTTTATTGGTGTAATAGGTAGCCTGGAAATGGGACTCTATTCAAATGGGCACCCGATTTACTGAAACAAACTTTTCCCATTTTTCAGGACTTTCCCTGTAAATTTAGGTTTTAAGGTTATTTGATAAAAGCCTGATATTGAGAAAATTTTGAGAATTCAACACGTCCAAAAGCCCTCCCAAGACCTCCCCCAATCCCCCCCCCCCTCCCTCGCCTTGGCTACGGGCCTGAGCTTGGTTGAGGCACAATTTGTCAGGCATGAGAATGTAACTGTTCCCTGATGTTTCGTCCATTAAAGAAACTACTCATCCAAGCCATGCCCGTAGCTTGCTAAATATTTTTAAAGGCGAAGTCTTAATGAAGGGATGGTGGCAGTTTAGGTATCCCCCCTTCTTCTTCGTAAAACTTTAAGAATTGATACGCTTTGCAGTGGTTCCCTCTATTGTCGTATGTTAAGTTTATTGCTTCAAGGATACCAATTTGAAGTCAGAAAAAGTCTGTGGAATCCTCTTTTCATGGTTTATTTGAATAGAAACTGTAGTGCCACAATAACATTTTTTGGAAAATTAGACGTCTGTAAACCCAAATTCCCCATATTTCCCCTCAAATTTGATGCCCCTGCGGACCAAAAGCAGGCTCTGAGTCGTTTGGGTTCCCTGTGTGACCATTCAATTCAAATATTTCGCAAAGTGCTGATTTCGCAAAGTGCTGATTACTGCACTTTGCGAAATATATATTTCGCAAAGTGCTAATCACTGCACTTTGCGAAAAATATATTTCGCAAAGTACTGATTTGCGAAATATTTATTTCGCAAAGTGCTGATATTTCGTTTCGTTTCGCAAAGTGCAGATTATTTCGTTTCGTTTCGCAAAGTGCAAATTTCGCAAAGTACTGTAAGCCAACATCAATTGCTTGTAAACGCTCTACAAACTAGAATTTTCAATGGTATCAAATGAAATTCGGTATGTGTATACATATTCAGAAAACAAAGATCAAGTCCGAATTTAAGCTATTTTCGACCGTTAGAAGCAGAGTTATTGCCCTTGCCCGAAAGTCTTGAATATGCTATTACTATCTTAGTTTTCAACCAATTTTGATGAAACTTAAAATGGATGTTATTGGACCTAAATCGAAAGGTTGTAGAAAGTTTAGTTTACTCCTGATTAAATTTAAAGGGACAGTCTGAATTTTTTTTAGGTCAAATTTTTTTTTTGCTCAAATTTGTGAAAAATTTACACTAAAATCTGTAACTATGTGCCCTTTAATGTATCATGAAATTTTTAACTAAAAAATCCAGCCGTTAATTTTTAAACGCTAAAAACATGCTAAAATTTTTAAAAACCTTACGTGTGTTATGTTTTTAGGACGCTGATAGCAAACTACTGAACGGATTTGAGTAAAATAAACGCCTAATTGCAGAGAAATGTCCCTCTTGTGAATTTAAAAGGTTTCAGCTAGAAATATTGAGCCATTTAAAGGGCAAACACCAAAACTAGGTCAAATTGCTTATTCAACAATAAGTACTCCCTGATTGTAATTAACCCTTTGAAACCAAATTCAGATGGATCAAGAATGTATTGAGATACAATAAACATACTTTAAAAATACTCTCAGGTAGCAGTTGCGATTTTTAGACAATGGAAACTTTTTTCAAAAAAGCAGAATGGCTCTTTAAGGCTTTTTCGTTGGGCGTATATGGCTGTGGTCCACTATCTTTTTATAATGTAGGCTACTTTAGATATATCCTTGCTCTTTGATAAAACATGCGAACTGTGGGCACAACTTTATAATAAGCCTGTCTGTACGATTAAAACTTGTTTCAGAGTTTTGTATTTCTTCGTTTGTGGCAATTAATGCCAAAAGAAACTTGTGGGCAATTTTGTCCCTGTGAATTGTGATGAATTTGCCGTATGAGTAGGCACAGTCAAGCATACGGCCCACCGTGATCGTATTGTATTGTGTTTAGATCACGGTCTTGAATGGGAGCTTGCCGTCTTGATAATCGAAGCTAATTCTCTGGACTACTTTTACTACGTCAAATTTCACGTGATATATTGCTCACGTGATAGTACAAAATGGCCGAAACACCCAAAGAAACAGGCTTTCGCTTTAGCGAAGAAACCGCAAATAAATGTATTTTCTGCAGCACAGAGATACAGTCCCGCCCAGAATATAAATTTTCCAAAATTTCCAGCTGTTTTTCTTTTAATTCAAAGCTGACACCAAGCATTTTCTAACCTAGTGGAAAAAATATCAACTTTGTCTGCCATCTTTGATAGTCTCGATTGTCCAAAAGCGTTTCATAAGGAGTAATGTTAGACAAATGAGTTATCTTCCCCTTTTTCTTCAGACTAAACGGACTCTTTAGCGCGAACGGATAGACAGTAAAAAGGTATTCAACCAATCAGCAAGCTTTGGAACAAATCCCTACAACCATTCAATCCTGAGGCTAAATTGAAGTACGGAAATTTTTACGTAAATAGCCGAACGGTTACAGAATGACAGTCAAGCAGAAAATAACGCGGTAATTCTGTTTGGTAGATTGTGAAAATTGTTCTTGGGTGAGAAAGCAAAGAGTTTCCGGGAAACGATAGGCGTTATAAAGCGACTGTTTTTAATGCTAAAACAACCCAAAATGATAGCTTGCCAGGTAAGAATATATAGGCCTTCGACCTGATAAACCCCTAAATTGCACCAATTATGGATTATGAGCTATACCCGTTGTAACCTCGCCAAAAGAAAAAAAAGTTGGAAGAAATGCGGGGAATAGATACACCTTACCATGTGCACATACGTCACCGTTGCTTCGTATTACTAGTAGACAATTTACATTCATTAAGAAACATAGGTTGCCTATTCTTATATTATCGTGTTTTGTTATTAACACGATCTTTTGGCTTCTGTCCTTTTTCATCCTCAAATCTAGGCAGCCTGGTGTGTGTAAGAAAGCCTAGGCCTAGCTAGATATTTCACGTACGTGATCGTTTCACTTTATCCAATCCTATCTGAAGGTGCCGCGCAAGCCTACATAATTTGAATAACAGACAAATGATATTTGTTGATTTTTTATTAAAGCAAAAATTGTTAAATCAAAATAATTATCACATTCGAAGCGGAGCACAATTTTGTTTACATTCTATTCACATTAATGTAGTATGCTTCTGGAAACACTGTCGTTTGACAGGGGCAAATATATCTTCTAGAGTACTTGTTGATTGCGCAGAGTACTTGTTGATAGAATATTGAGACATCATTCTCCAGTCATGTATAATTGTATGTAAATAATGATAAAAGCTTCTTTAACAGAAGTCGATTTGATTCCAGACATTATATGGTCAGAGATCAAACAATTTCTTCATGGTACGACTCAGCGTTTTATTCTTTGGAATTGGCGTGGTTTCTTGGTTACATTAGGCTACCTTTCAAACCTGATCACAAATCAATTCAATTGTTTAATCACATATCGTCTTTATTCCGATCAATTTCACTTCCACTGAGATGTATCCCCTTAGTTACGTATACGATTTCGTTCGTCTGGCATTTTCCCTGAAAGAATAAACAAGAATAAACAATATTATGTAAATAAACGTAGCTTTGATATAAGAAGAGGAAGGAACATCCTGCAACTGTAGTCTTTGGTGAGGTCTGAACAAAACCTTGATTAATATAACCAATATAGAGCCTCAAGTAGATTATTGCAGTGAGGGCCGTGGATTTTGTATTTTTTGATTATACGAGGTTTCCTATGGAGATGGGGTCTTGGTTCAAATAGTACCTATAGTAGTTGAGGAGCGAGTCGAAAAATTATTTGAGGTTAAAATAATCAAAGTTATTGAAATATTCTTCTAGAGTGGGTGCAATGAAGATAGATATCTTGCCAAGCGAAGTGTGGAGAGAAACATTTGTGGTAAAATGAGCGAGAAATTAAAGTTTCAACCCTCGCCTAAATCCGCCCCTGAAACGTACCTATTCTTAGCTTTAGTGGTCGGCGTTACATCTGAATGAATATCGTTTTTACCAAGAGTAGCTCTACTCAATTCAGGACTGATACTGAACACACCGGAAGTAGAATCTCCAGCCAAAACGTCAGATCGAGAATATTGGTCAGTACTAAATGTCACGTGACTTGTAACTTCTGGTTCATCACCAACTACATCACCAGCACTGTCTATATCACTGATTTCAACTATTGGCAACACTCGAAATAAATCCACATAATTTTCATCAGGTGAATCCGATCTTCCATTGGAATCAAACGACGCTTGTGGTATATTTGAGTCGTCACGAATCTGAGAATGCGTCACATCAGGCAAGGATTTAGAGTTTCTGGAATTTCGCGATACACGCATCACATCTGGAAGTGAAATACTACTACGATTTGGTTGCATGCGTCTCATCTGGTCACTGACCTCTTTTGGAAGGTCTCTTGGATCCGAGTTTCCCACAAAGTATTTTTGGTGACACAACTGACGTCCCACATGAACATATTGATTACAACGACATTCGGAATTATCTCGCGGTGGACTGGTTGAACAACAAATCTTTTTGATGGTTTTATGGACACGTTTTACAAAGGTTTTTCTCAGTAAGATGTATAGCCATGGATCTAATGTTTGATTTAAACTAGCTAGTCTGATGCATAATAAACCAACGTAAGGTCTCGGTACGCCAGTTACCAATGTTATGATTATATGAATCTGAAACAAGAAATAGACAAATTATAACAAGGGTATATAATAAGTGTGTATAAATAATTTTAATGGTATACTATGGCTTAATTTGATTTAATCTTCGTGGTCCTTGCCAGTCAGAATCACAGGAAATGTAAAATGATATATATACATGTATGTAGATAATTCTTAAGCCTTGGGGTTCTTATAAACTTCAAGGGATCAATAAATACCAAAATCAGGGTGGGTTCGTTTTGCCGCATGCCCAACTTGCCGCATCGTGCCCAACTCCACAAAATCTAGGCAGGGTTAGTGTTAGGTTGGTATTGGGTTGCTTAACCTACATAACCCATGGTCATTCCGGATTTTTTCAGAAACCTTTAGTTTCGTTTTACAAGTCGTTTTTGTGCAGTTGGGCACGATGCGGCAAGTTGGGCAATGCGGCAAAACGAACCCATCGCCAAAATCATAAATTCACGAATGAATATAAATGCTATACTGCAGATTGTCACTTTACGTTTGGGATATTTGATCTGCACTTTATTTCTTGTACACATGTATATACAGTAAAACAAAATAAGCACTGTCACGAAGTGAAAAAAAAAAGCTGATTGAGTTTGTTACCAAATGCAGATTATTTTCAAATGTCAATTTTCTTGAGAAAGATTATAGTGAATTATATGATCAGTATTAACTTATTTGTTATTTTAAAAGGGAAAACTTCGTCTTGTTTTAACCATCGAGTTTGACTGATATACTCAGGTATAGCTTTAGTCGAATTTTTCTAAGGTTAATAATAACTTATAGCGATTTCATTACACTAATAAAGGAAATAGGGTTAATCCTAGACAAATGCTCTAATAGATATCCTCTTTTCGTTTATGTGTTGTATAGTGTTCCGGTTTCAAGTCAAAACGCCAGGTTCTTTCCGTTCTTCAAGGAACCCATTCTTCAATCATAAGCAATTGGAAAATCTCATGACTTGTGAAAAATTGGCCTTGTTTCCTAAAGTCTTCTCCCGCTTAAACAAAAGAAAATCATCAATGTTTGATGCAGATAGACAGTAAAGATATCCACACATAACCTTTGACTTGCTGTCAATTCTTTTCATGGTGGCAATTACCAGTTCTCAACCCAAGAAACGGAATATCCACACTGAGTTGTCATTGGTTTAAAATCTCACTATACAGCCGAATATCAGCATATATATACCTGTACTGAGTTAAAATTCAACCTGATTGACACTGATTGGTGATAATTGGTCTAATCAGACGGCACAATCTGAACCTTAGAGTCACAGTTTGTTCGCAATTACTCGTATCTAACTCGACAAAAATCAATGATTTTGTGACAAAAATTTGAGATATGAACATCGAGTTTTCGGAGACTTTTAAGGCAATTGGATTGTGTGTCTGCTTGCAAAAATCTGAAAGTCAAAGACATTCAGTTAGCCTTTTATGAGCTAAAAGGTTGTACCAGGCATCCCAACTTTGTGAAAGTCAACATTTGAATCAACGATAAAAAAAAAGTCACAACTGTCTTGATCAAAAAGGGTTCAGCTTGGGTTTTAAAGAGTCGTTATGTTAAGTAAATTGTCTAGCTTAAAACTACAACCAGAACAGGTTAAAAAAAGGGGGGGGGGGGGTGTCTAGAACTTAGTCAATTAATTCTGAAATCTGTAACACTACTGATATTTGGATTGTGGAGACATTTCAGGAGAACCTTGTGGTGTTCACTGGTAACCCTAGGACCTATACCCATCGTTGAGAATTTAGGCGATGTTCCATCAGATTGATAGTTATAGAGCAAGAACTTATTGTTCACTGATAACTCTAGGACCTATTCTCAACGTTGAGAATGGGAACCAGAATGATAGTTATAAAGGTATAACTTAATGGAATACAAAATAATTCATTTTCAAATATTATTTTCCATTATTAGTTCACGTTTCCAATATCCCATATAGTTATTTTTAGGTTCAATGGATGCGATAAACAGATTACGATTTGCGACATGAAAAAAATGAAACACGGTTATTTCTTTGTGTTTTGTAAAATATATTACATGCCAATACATGGACTCCATTATTAGAAGAATGCCAAGAGTACTACCATAGAGTACTTAATATGTTTAGCAGATATTAAATCAGTCATAAAAAGAGATACGTTCGTTTGAAATAATAGAAGTTAAAATAGTTTAATGAGATACGCGTGTGTGGTCTTTTTTATAATATATTATAATTAGTCAAATCGGAGGAGGAAATTATATATTAGTCAAAAGTTTCTATTCTACAATTATCGCCATTTTTGAAGAGAAAGATCTACAATGCATTTTCTGTATAGAAAATCATTTTTGAATCATTTGAACCATTATCCATGCATAACGCACTTGAAGCGCAGCGAGGAAAGGTGGTATGATTGTGGGCGTAGGAGCCTCAATTCTTAATAGTGATCTTATAGGGTTGAACATTTGTCCCAGAGAAATTGATTGTTACCATCCGATACTTTTTCAGTAATTGACCGAAACAAAATTGAACTGCGGAATGTTTTCTATTCCAATTGGCATAGTTAAGTGGCATTAACATGAAATTCCATATAGGAATATTTTTGAATCTGGTTTATAATGTACTGATAAGTAAAAATAAAATTTGATATATTACCATTAATGGAGCCCAGCAAACAGCAAATATAGTAGAAATAGCACACATCAACCAAATCATCTGCATTTCAACATCTTTTTGTTTCTGTTTTTTAATCTGAGCCTGCAGTCTCTTGTTTTCATCAAAACCTTCCATTAAACTACTACAAACACTAGCAGAGCGTTCTTTGTCTTGTTTTTTCTTGATATATCTGACTCTAAATAGTGAAACCATCACATAACCATTACAGAACATCATTAATAAAACCACTATTAAGTTCAATATAGAATAACTATATCCATACAGAGCTATAATCACATCTTCTGTGTGAAAGTTAAGAAAGCACCAAGTATGCGGATATTGCAATGTAAATTCTCCAAAACCAAATAAAGGCAACGTACTAAAAACAAACACAAAGGCCCACAGTGAAACTACAGTTATTCTTGCATTTTGTATAGTACAATATTTCGAATAGAAATAAGTGCACCTTAAAGCTAGGAATCGTTCAACGGCCATAGCACACACGATAAACGGAGTGGATAATCCAAAACAAATCATGATAAAAGCATTAAATTTACATAAACTTTCCCCACCGGGCATTTCACGTCTGTTGATATAAGCGGCTATAGTTACGGGAGAGGTCAGAATAATTCCAGTGAGGTCTGTCCAAGCTAAAGCGGCCACTAAGGTATAAAACATCATCCTTTTAATCTTTCGTCTAGTCCTATGTAAAACAATTAAAGCTAACACATTGCCCACGAGTCCGGCTAAAAACATGGTAATTGGTGAGATTATAGTTGCCCCCAATGCATAATGTTCCAATGACGTCCCATTAGTTCCATTGTAATCCTGATGGAACATGGTGGAATTTACTGTATGATTCACTGATTCCATGTTACTTCTAAAATATCCTGATTCCTCCATTCTATCTTATATGAATATTTTCTTAAATGAACACTCTTAACATGTCAATAACCATCAACACGACATATTGTTGGCATTAGTGTTGATGTTCCTTTCATCCGTATGATTCCATCATTATCAACCATTTAAAGCTCCACTTTGTTTATCGCCTTTAAAAATACTCCAATCACCTTGTGGGCGAGGGTTTTATTGATGACCTCGGGAATCTGAAACAAATGGAATAAAAATTAGAACTCGACCTATCGGAAACATTATATTACCTTTTAACAACATAAATCATTGTTAGGTATATCAGCAAGATCAGAGGCGGTTAATGGATTTAGCAGAGCGAGCTCAGTGACGGATAGAGATGACAATGAGACATGCTAGAACGATATCACATTAATATCACTGCTTTATTGAATTATTATCTTCTAGTTTTATAATTATATACCAGTTATCAGATATTCCTCATTCACTTTACAATAGATTTATAAATATCTTATTTTCAGTACCATTTATACTAGTCAATCGAAGAACGAGTGGACCATTTCCTATGAAACGAATATTAAAAGCAATTTTGACATTTTCTGGATATTGAAGTGAAGTATTGTTACACACATTGATAGATTGAAACCTTTTAATGTCCTTATGTTCTATTAAAGGGATTGTAAAGAGGTTTTCTAAACTTTGTATATGTATTGGGGACACTGATAGCATCAATTTGTGCCATTCCAATTTCAATTCCGACGTCTATGGTTCTTGCAATTCCACTAAAACTAACGCTTTTTATTTTATGACGTCACTACAAGTGATCTGCATAGACATCAATAGTGGCTTCCGGTAGATCACTGGTAGTGAGTCATAAAACGCCTTGGTTTTAGTGGGATTGCAAGAACCACATACGTCGGAATGTAAATTGGAATGGCGCAAATTGATGCCTTCAGTGTCCCTGATACACATACAAAGTTTAGGAAACCTCTTTACAATCCCTTTAATGTGATGGCAACATGTAAAAAGTTTCCAGATATAATTCAATATATCGTGGAAGACATTAAAGGTAGAGCCAAACATAATATAACGCGTCTTTTCAATAAGTTGAATGCAATGGCCTCTAGCAGTAATAATATAACATAAACTAGAGAGCTGCAATCGAAACCTTGGAAAAATAAGTATATGTAGGCCTTATTGAAGAGCTTTTATAAGTAAAAATAGTCAGATGTTTTGGAGCCACAGCAACTGTATCAAATATAAAAAAAACACAAAAAGCAACCGGAAGTAGAATATTGCAAAAACAAAAAAAATCGGTTATTCGATCAAATGGATCCACAATTTCGACGAAAGCTCAAAGCTTAATACTTTCGGCCAATTATTTTTCAGAAAAAAATTTTGAACGACATTATCATTGTCAATTTTTGAATGCACTTGTGAGTGCGATATAACGACTTTAACCGGACCACTTTACTGCCTATGTGAATAAAAAGTTTTTTTGCTGTTTTGTAAATAGTCATTATGTAAATGACAGCACGAATATTAAACACGTTGGCAGACTAAGTTAAAAGCTGGAGAACGTATCTATTTGGTCGATTGAATTATTACAAAGTAAAAGTAAATACATGTAATTGTAACATCATCAATCAGTATCTGTATATCACAAGACTAGGAATTGATACAATATATTCAATATAACTCAACCCATATATCATCATTGATAAAATTAGGTTAGTGTATTATAGCTGTCTGATGTATTTGGCAGCTTTCATGCAAATTCTATATCTCAGAGTTAAACGAGTGTATGATTGAAAGAGAAATGTGGTAGGAACTAATAGTGGGGGTGGTTTGTTGGTTTGTAAAAACCAAACTTTTATTAGCTTAAATCAATATTAAGAGTAACTTAACACCCACTAGAAGTATTTGAAAGTAATAAGTTATATTGTCAAATAGAATTTAATAACATAGCCAAGAGGAAGTCTTCTAATAAGTTACAGATAACAATGCATTACGAAGAATGAACACTCGTTAGTACCAAAATATGTGAAAGAAGGCTAGATTTTCAATCAAAATAAGTTGGTATTTCTAATTATACACGTATCTGAGAATATTGATGGGATAATCGTGTATCCAAAAATTACAATACCGTTTTGATGAAATCTGGGACTTGTTGAATCAGATCCAAGAGGCAGACTGATTTTTGTTGGGACAACTGTTAGTGTAGTAAATTCAATAGAGAACGGCTAAAAGCACAATCCATCTTTGGGTGTGGGACTGTATACTCCCCATGTTCCTTCAGCAACGTTATTGGCATGTATACTCCCTGGCTCAGCAACTGTCAAACCCTCAAATATTTAACGTCAAAGAAGACGGTGTAAATATATAGATTCAACTTTGAAAACATTGATCCACCGCCTCTGGGATCATACCACATACTGAGACCAAAATCTCGTATCTAACTGTTGGAAAATGATTGCACCAGTGTCAACCGGAAGTACTGTGAGCTGAGATCAATTTTAATCTCGTAAACTGCCGTATCACGTCAGATTATATAATTAACGTGCAACTTACGGCGAAATGTAAACCTGATAACGTGACATGATAAAAGAAATCATTTTTAAATAAATTTATCACTCTTTTTTTTTTTACTGGGAATTGATTACTAATTAAATGAAATGGAGTTTAAATTACTGCCTTTCTGCACCTATGGTGAATGAGAACGGGGATTAGATTGCTGAAGGCCAACACGTTCACTTGTATGTGGTTTCCTCAGACGAAATGGGAAACTTGATGATTGTCGTGTATTAGAGGGATAAGGATCGTTTGGCTGCAAACTAATATGGAACCTTTATCGGTAGTTGCGGAAGACGTTCCTTTTCTAGTCGTTCGGATGGGACAATAAACCGAGGTCCCGTGTGCTATTGGCTGTGCACGTTAAAGATCCCTCGACAGTTGGAAATCGAAAAATAAGAACAGGCTAATGCCCTCATTGCACACTGCATGGCGTTTGCCCGTCCTTAATTAGCCCATAGGTGCAGAAAGCAGGACGTAAAACTCATTCATTAATTTCATTTCAGTTTCCAGAAGCTGTCATATACCAACTTTTAAAGTGAAATATACAAGGACGTGGATTTGTCAAAAAACTTTGGGGGAATGGGGGTGGGGGGCTGTCCAACCAGCATGGTTTGTAGAGTCCAAGTGCATCACGAAGCGCCGCAAGATCAAACATAAGGTCCTCGCCCTAAATGAAAATGGCGTCAATTTCGTATAATAAGGGATAATAGGGACTATCTACTGTGATTTTCATGTGATCAATTTTGATTCTTCAAAAAATCTATTTTACTAATCAAATCAAAGACCCTTTGGTCCCCCCTCCCCTAAATCCACGCTCTTGGAAATATGGGCTACTCGTTCTATTTATTTTGTGATTATAATTCCATTGTACATGTCTGGAAATAGTCGAATGCACATAAAACCTGACGCTGAATAAGGACGTTTAATGTTTTCCAATTTACAATAAAAACATTTTATTTACAAAGGGAAATTTGCGGTTGCTGTGACCCAACATCGTCTTTTGTAACCCTACACACTATAATTAGACTAATCATTCATAATACGTACGTCCGGAAGTACATCCGCTCTTAACCTGACAAATTGATGAAAAAATAGTTCTGAAATAAGAGCTAGCTTTAGAAGTTGATAATTATTAATTTTCTTAACGTCAATATCAGTCGATATCCATTTGATAATATAATTATCCTATTATAAATTATATTTGATTATAATTATCAAACTTCTATCAGCTGAATGTCATGAATAGAACTTGGAAATCCCAAGTGTATTGCGATGACAGATTTTGATTAGATACGTTGGCAGGCAAAGTAACATTCGCCAACAGTGGCAGGGCAGCTGCAGAGAACTATGAGAAGTCGAATCAAGCTAATAGCCTATAGCCAACAAATTGATAAAGTACGATGAATAGCATAATAAACAGTTGCTTGAAACTTCCCAGAAAATTTCAGAAACGTTTCCTGAAGGAACATCGTTACAGCCAATGAGATTGCTGTAAGTGTGTACTTTTAAACTGACTGTTGATATACTTGACTAATAGTTCATCCATCAATCATAATGATGTCGAAATTATCTCACTTTTAACAAAAGGCCTATCTCACAAAAGAATTGCGACACAGGTAAAAATTAACGAGTTGCCATTACGTTACTGTAATCACGAACACAATAATTATAAACTGTCATTATTTTATTATATTATACTCTTGATGAGAATACAGAATATGTAATCATTTACAATATATTTCGTTTAATTAGAATCGAGGACATTGAGATAGCATCAATTTGCACCATTCCAATTTTCAATCGAGACTTCTGTGGTTCGAGCAATTCCACTTCGCTTGCGAAATATACTTGTATCGCAGAAGACCTTCGCGGATGTGACGTAATGAAACTCTTTGTTTAAAATGGATTAGCTGGAATCACAGACGTCCGATTGAAAATTGGAATGGTGCATATTGATGTTCTAAGTGTCGCGGTACACCTACAAATTTAGAAAACTTCTTTATAATCTGTTTAGTGTATAGAAATGATGATGGAGCGACATGTCAGAAAAAATATGATCTGGAACTAAACATATAAATGGATTAATCATTTTATATGTGGGACGATTTGATAGGATTGATCACGATACAAAACAGATAAGGGTGACAATATGGGGGCAGCTATAGCGTGGCATATTATACATGATACTATGTTACCTAAGTTCAAATAACGTTTAATGTAATCTATAGCACATATCGAAAGTTTAATAATAACATCGAATACGAAATTATTTATGCAAACTTTCTATCACTGCTTTAACAGATTGTAAAGACGTCTTCTAAAATAATGTATCAGGGGACACATAATATAGCATCAATTTGCACCATTCAAATTTTAAATCAGATGTCTTTGGTTCCAGCAATTCCGATTAAACTATGTGTATGTGACGTCATCAAACACTTTTATTTTTGAGTTGAAGTGCTAGAACTACAAACAACTTTAAAAACTCTTTAATCTTGAATTAATGTAGCAAGAAGACTACGTGAGGTTTTAAATTTTTCATACAAGTCTAGCGAAATAATGACGATTTTTGTCATATCCAGATTGTTGTTTACTGCATTTTAAACACGAACAATATTGCTCACATGAAGACTCAATTATAAATCTAGTATACACTGAGAACCCCAGTTGAGTCATATGACTCGGAAAAGTGGTTCCATCACTCTTTTACTCATCCCTTGTGTCAGATGACTCATGTTGTGGGTCAGTTTTAGGCACACTGGCTAAACTAATTACACTGTTCAGGGGTTCTGTAGCACAGTGGTTAGCGCATCGTTCTTTACAAACATGACGTCATTTGCTTGGATACGAGGAAATGGTGGTTGTTATGTTTGAGAGTTCGGTTCTCGACTAGGGTGTGAAAGTTCGATGACCTTGAATAAGTCATCTTCACTCATAATTCCAGTCCACCCAGCTGTAAATGGGTACGGATAATCCGGGAAAGATCAATGCCAAGAGGTTTGGCCAAGGACCAGCTGGGAGATAGGATCCGCACGGAACCTAAGTTGTATCCTTGTAAAATATAGATGTTTCTTTCTTTCTTTCTTTCTTTTCTTGACTCAGTAGCTTAGTCATCTGACTCAACCGTGACCAAATGACTCAATAAATGAGTCGAGTTGACTCAAATTCAAGTGAGTCAAATTACCCAAGGCCTAAAAGCGAGTCATTTGGTTATGGTTGAGTCAGATGACTAGGCTACTGAGTCAAGTATAATCAGTTTTGCCAATGTGCCTAAAACTGACCCACAACATGAGTCATCTGACGCAAGGGATGAGTTAAAGAGGCGCCGACCCAATAAATTAATATAGATTATTTTTTTTATTTTTAAGTACATGTGTATCAATGTATCATAAACAAGTAACTCAAAAAGAGTTCATTTACTAAAATTCAACTGATGTATATAATGAAAGCTTGCTTTTAAGCCCATTTTCGAGGGTTAAATATGAATTTAACTCAGTGTTAAGTGTTATGCATGTAGGCCTATGGGCCATTCCTAAAAAAGGAAAAGGGTAGCTATGCCTAGATCCTATCGCTAATTGAGGACTATTTGCATTCGATTCTTTTATTAAGGGCCATATTAGTTTAGGCTCATGTCACATTTAGAACAACGTTTTCAAAAAATGATGAATTATGAGTTTCACCTACAATCCAATTAAGTAAACAGAATAATATGTAATAAAAGTATAACCGCACATGTGTCGGTGGGTTTTCAATATTTCACTTGGGGCTTAGCGCAGTGATAGGCCAACCACACTCTCGGTGTCACTCCGCCAAGCTCCCTCGTGCACTATTGTTAACCCTACAGACACATGTGTGCGGTTCTTACAATAATTGTTCAATTAAACAATACATGTATTTATTGATGCAAAAGTTAACATATAAATTACAATCAATAGTAATATGGGTGAGGTTCTTCCATTCTCATGATTTTAGGCCCTATCTATGATTAAAATACAGATGTGACGTCACCCTTTGTTCTTGACGGTCCAATATTTAACTTATTGGTACGGGCATTTTGCCAAGAGTACATTATTTTTTTCAAAATGGCGGCAAATTTTGGACCGCTGTGACATCATAAATTGATTGAATAATGCTCACTTTTGGTGATTTGGTGACCTGTTTCTGATTGATTTTGCTCACTATATCTTTTGGCTTCAAAAACATGTATGAATCGGTGGGTGTGTACCAAACTGCACAAAATTGACTTGTAAAACGAAACTTGGGGTTTCTGAAGTCTTGAAATTATTTTCCTTTTTCACAAAAATAAAACAAAAAACACAATTTATGTCTTGAAGGTTTGTTTTTACAGAGGACAAATTTCAGTTAAACATTGTGACCTTTTCTGGTTGAAATTTCTAAGAGAGAAATACATTTCCAATTAATGTAAAGTTACAAAAATTATATTCGTTATCAAAGCAAAGACATTCTAAGGCTAACAGTAGCAGTAGTGTTCGAAATTCGAAATACAATGCATAAATCGTTGTCCTGAAGACGACAAAAAACAATATAGGCATGCCATAATATGTACATTACGATCGTTTAAAGATTTAAATGAAAAGTTAAGCAATAAAAAACTACAATAATTTACCCTATCAAGAATATTTATAAATCCAATCCAAACATCTCGAGAGTTAATCTGCAATTGTGTGTTATGGCACGTGAGTTTATCTCGTGTGACCTATAATAATGCACGTGACTGAGTAGGTATAATGACATAGTGATGGGGGGACACATGAATTTAAAGTGAGTTTTTTTTTGGTTGATCTGTATTTTAAGTAGGTTAATGGTCCTCAAGCAGTCCAATGCGTTCAATAATGACGTAACACGCGGACCTTCGGTCCTTGTGTTACGATCATTATTGAACTTATAGGACTGCTTTCGGCCATTAACCTATACATAATACATCATCCGCGGATAAAAAAATCTCAAATATAAGCTGAAAAAAACTTATGCTGATTTCATAATTCGAATTTGTTTCGGTTGTAAACAAGCATAGATATCTTATAATATTATCTATGGTATATTGTAATAATAATAAACTCTTAATCTTTCTTTTACTTGGGTAGGCTACCATACACTAAGACAAGTCGTTTGAGATAATGATCGAATATTGTATCCCCCTCGATATCTCATAATATAGTAAGGTCTCTCCTCCGTGAAAGTTACGTTAGCGCTCATATGGCCCATCGTGATCGTATTTTATTCACCATTTGACTAAACTGGAGTAGCGGAAATTGTTACGGAAGTAGCCGAGCGTTAACCGAATGGCTAGCGCTCGGCAGATTATGGTTTACGGAAACTGTCGAGGATTGCCAAATAAGACGTCATCAGGTTCTGACGTCATGTAAAAAGACGTCATCAGGCTCTGACATCATTGGTCCTACTTTCCTAACCCTACCTAACCCTAGGATAAGCTTGGCACCTGCAGATTCAGCAGAGACGAAACCTAGTAGTATTTGACCTTCACAATCGCCCTTGTCTACAACACAACAGTAAAAAGGTGAGTGAACAATGCTAATTACTCTTAGTAGGCTAATTACTAATTATGACTTAGTCGTGACGTCGTTATCACATCGTCCGAAATTGATTGGATTGGTCAATCCTCGACCTCAGTTCGTGGCTGTGGCGTCGTCATCACCATGCGCCATGCATGGTCAGACATCAGAATACATAGGATATTAGAAAAAGTAAAGTCGACGGCTGAATCAGCAAACACTGTGAGTCTGTAGATCTAGCCCAAACCCTTCCTAACTTTAACCCTTCATAACCATTAACCCTAACCCTTCCTAACTAACATTTCCTTACCCTAACCTAAACCCTAACCCTAAATCGGGCCTAAACCTACCAAAACCTAAACCTAACCCTAACCCCTACCTAACCCTTCCTAACCGTAAACCCTAACCCTTACTCTAAACAACCTTAAACCTACCTAACCCTTATGTAGTCAATGTGATAACATCCACAGTGTACCACCATCACAGTTTATGCATTATTCTTGATGCCTGTTAAATCAATATTCATATCAATGGCTGAACTATACTTGTATTTATTTTGTATTTAAACTTGAAAATTTATTACGAGACATCAATATGACCAATCGTCATTATTCTTCTTGACCATGTGACAGCATCTATCCAACCGTTGACAATAACAATGATAACGAAAAGCCCTTGATTGAACCTTTTACATTCTGTCTAGAATCTTCTTAATTTTTCATGTATTTATTTATTCAGCGTAAATGGAAAAACAAGATTTCAGATAAATTCCGGAACATGCGGAAAAGGAGGGAACACAATTATATCCCAGAAGTGGCAGCGATGAAAAGAGGGAAGATTGCCAGCATAGAGGTAATCTCTCCAGAAAAATGTTCTAAACTGGAAACCCATAGAAGACAGCAATTTTAGATATCTTTTGCTCTTGACCTATAATAGGAGACCCATCTGCAGACCCCGTGACCATATACTGCCACTGGTAACAAAGGTTTGAAGGTGCATTTGTGTTCCTGGATGAATACCAAACAATTCTGACTTGAGCTGCCCCCTAAGAAATGTCCGCAATTGTTTTTTTCTAATCTAGGAACCCGAAAAATACATCTGACAGTCTTTTTCTGCGGTCAAAATTGCCAATTTTTCAAAGGAGAACCATAGTTTTATTTATAACTTTTCTTATTATCTGAAAACTCGGATCAAATTTCTATTAAATTAAAATTCCCCTCTTTCTGTATACTTGACCCCTAATTTCCCTAATTTCTAAATTTCAGCAGACCGAAGAAAATGTAACAAGTCCTGCAAGTGCAGCTGCAAAAAATTACTGGGGTTTGTTTGAAAAATTATAACCCAACCTTACCAGACACAGAGGATGCTACAACAATTAAAAAAAACAAAGAATGGCTTCAAAAAGAAAACAAAAGAAGAACCATGGACATGAAGTCCGTAAGAATAAAAATTGACTTGAGCTTTAGAGACTTCTTTGTTTGGGCTGTAGTTCATCTGAGATAATATTGTTTGCTAATCACAGAGATTTCACATGGTCAGCTGCCACTATCTATATATTAATGTTTTTTTACCTTAAATGATGTGTAGCTCACTTAAGCAGGATAGTTTGTTAAATAAAGTCGTTTGTCATTTCAGATCATACATGAGTTTGAGAGACTGACTGGAAAGTCGATGGACCAGAAAAATGAGTCTTTGCCGATGCCTAATTTGTCTCACATAATGAGTAACCATAGACTCATTATAGGTCATATTGACTCTTCAAGTGAGTCATATAACTCGTCTAGTGAGTCATATTTGACTCATTAAACGAATCAATATGACTCACTAGACGAGTCATTATGACTCACTAGACGAGTCCATTTGACTCATTATGAGTCTATGGTTACTCATTACGTGAGTCAAATTAGGCATCGGCAAAGACTCATTTTTCTGAGTCAACTGACCCATCTAGGGTTCTCAGTGTAAAAATAGGGTAAAATCGGATTTCCATTGGAAACAATATCTAGGGCCTTTTCAAAGCTTGTATATCTCGTTTAAAGGGTTATGTTCACTAACTATACGACCAAAAAAATTTATGTCTCAGAATTTGGATTTTTTAGCTTATTTAATCCGTAATATTGCTCACAACTACTCTCTTACGAAATTTAGGCCTTCAAACACACAAATACCCACAAATATCGGCGTTTGAAACTATTTGAAAGTCAAAAATACGACTCGCCGTTTAGTTAAACTATGCGTTATAATAGAAAACACATTATACAGAAAATGAAGGATAAATGTTAAGGTAAGGATATAATTGAAGGAATTATATGATTTTCGTGCATAAGTATAGTACTTCTGAAGGCAATTTGCATATATATATTTAAGGCCCAAATCAACCCTAAAAAATGATGAACATTCCCCTTTAAGTCATTAAAATAAATTACCATACGCAAAGAGACTTTTTGATAAAATAAGTATAAGCATTATAATGATAAATCCAAAACAATGGTCTTTAAAATGATTATTTCGTTAATAGAGATATTATTGGTTTGAATTATAGCAAATGTCCTACCTTTTAACATCACCTATTATTCCTGATTACAGTGAATATAGACCATCTATTATATAGCACAGATTTGATGTGGGTTTCATTGGCACCGTGTCAGTTTCAGTAAGGAGTAACTTTTACTCTTAATGATTGCTAATTACTTTGAAATATCGGTTAGTTAAAGTTGGTTTCGTCTATAACATACAGTACAGTTTTTATAACACAAGTTAATACGAAATTATGATTTTCAATGGTTTAAAATGACTTTTCTAGTAGGCTGAACCCCTCCTTTATTTTAGAGCTAGATCCTGTAATATAAGTAACAGTATCATCATTGATCTATCTATCTATTTATATCACAGGACATAGTTGTAATTGTTGAGTATGAGTATTCATTGAGGTGTTTAACACACATTTCTTGCAATATTGTGCAAATATTTCCCGATAATAGGACGCTATATATAGCGAAAAGTATTGAAATGTATCTACTAAAAGTGTTAAAAAAAATCCGATAAAATAAACATCTATGACCCTAAGGTCTTTAAAATGTTAAATGACATTTAGCAATAGTAAGCACAATATAGACTATAGATCCAGCTTTGTGGAAAAGCAATCACTGGTTAAAGTTTTATGCAAAATTTCGACATGTCCCCCTTCGTCTTCAGGCACATAAGCTTGTGTCTTTATAAGATAATCTGTAACATAACGTGAATTCGGAGTTGATATGAGGTTTAAAAATAACAGGTGCAAAGACACAGAGCGCTTGCAATAAATATTTCAGATTCTTAAGAACAACTTCGGAAACAATGAATATTTCAACGAATGATCATAACCTGCAATCATATACAGTAAGAACTGAAGTATATCGTATGAAACTTAGTGATCACAAAATATCATTGATGGACATGGCTGATTTCTAATGAAATGACAATATTCCACTGATGACTGATAAAATGGATTAAAGAGATCGAGTAATGATTGATTTGGTGGTATAGAGGATCTAACAAACTTGAAGAGTAGGTTTAAATTAATCACTGCTCGGGGTTAACTTCAGGTTATTGTTTACCATCATCTTGTGGTGTGAAAATTCAGATCGTTGCTACAATTTGCCTTGATTAAGAAACTTTACTAGTCGAATCTTTACCATTTCGATTTGAGTCTTCATTAGTAACCAACATTTAAGTAGATTTGTTTTCTGTTTATTGACTGTCCTCTTATATACTCTTTTTATATTGAAAAGATCTTTTTGCTCATTTTGTTCTGGAAATATTTTATAAAGTTATTTTCTGTTAAAGAAATGTTGATGAATAAGAGCTGTACATATTTGAATTACTATATGCCAGTAGGAATATATTGCATGGAGGTTTATGATGATTGAAAACATAAAACATAACCCACAAAAGATGATTTGTGAATGAATTACGATTCTAAATTATCAGAACCTATTCCCATTTATTTCAATCTACGAGACCATGTTACAGCAGGTAATATCAAAGTAATATGGCTGCTGACTAGTTTCTGTTCAATAAATCTTTAAACAAACCAAATTAAGACTTTTTCTATAGAAATCACAACAAACAGACTGTCTTTGTTTTTCATTCAAAGAAGATGGTTGATTGATTTTCAATTAAAATCACAATGTGTGTCTTATGTATATAATGATTTAACCCAGTTTGTTTTCAACGTACATGTCTCAATAATATTACAGACTATCTTGTCTATTCCATCCAGGTTACCTCCGTCACGACTCACAGAACGAATGAAATCGTGGTCTAAATCGTGGTGATTGTCAGATCTGAAAGAGTCTAAAATTTTAAAACGTGGATCATTGTATCAGATCGTCTTGTATCGTACAAGCGTAGTGGATTTCTGCAAGAAATTTGTCACAATCTTTACGACCTCTATACGTTCCATCAAGTTTCCTCACGATCACTAGGATTCGACCCAAACTCAACGATCATCACGATAGAGATCGTATACATGCATAATGTGGACTATCGGAAACCCAGCAAATTGTAGAATTCCACATTCCACACACTGAAATATAAACTTGTTAAAAATACCATCTTACCGTCTTAATAACGACTGTCCAATCCTGATCCAAGAAACGATTACTATTCAGTCCATTAACATTTTGATATTTCATAAAAGTTCAAAAACTCAGTATAATACCTTTACTGTAATTCTCCAAGGTGTATCTACATTATTTCATCTTCTGCCTCTAACCAAATCACTATGTCAATAAGTAGAATCTTATGGTATTTAAGTTAATGTAGCCTACTACATACAGTACGGTACTCGTATTTATAATGTTACTTGGTGAAATTAAATGAACAGTAAAAAGAGAAAGGATATATATCACTGTTTTGGGAATTACTGAAATGTGTTAACTCTCCAGGGTGCGTTTCTTAATGCACCTGACCGATTGTAATCTGTAATAATCAAGTAACTTGATGAAACTTGAATGTTCTGGGTTTAAATGAAGACAATAATTACATTCTACAAGAACTGTTTTATGTAAGAGAACAACATCACATGTTATGTTAAATAATTAATTGAAATAAACTTCTACTGAATCTAGTACAATCAAATATATCAAAATAAAAACAAAAACAACAGTCTAGTAGATTATTATCATCGGAGGATCGGCAGGCCTACTCTAGAAGCATAGCCAACGTTGGTCCTTATTCCTTATGATAAAAGAAAGCTCTTCTTTATAAATGTCTTTTTTCTGAAAGTGTCAAGCCCTATTCAGGCAAGGTCTAATTTTTTTATGTATAAAGATTGACAAATTGAAATGGTACCATGCACAATGTAAAGAAAGAATCGAAATAAAGCGCCGTCAAACCTCAACCAACACTGCAGTAATCTGTAAAGCATCAAGAAACCTGGAGTGTCATATAAGTGAGACTAAAATATCTAATGCTGTCTAGTACAGATGAAGAGATAACTTTCTTCCATTCTACAATTTTAGACAAAAATCAGAGTTACTTTAACAAAGGAAATAGTGAAACTTCCTTAAAGTTAAGATAGGAAATTAACCTAATAGGCTATACACGAGTTCTATACGTTAATTGAAAATCAAAGTCGGACGTAACTGGTAAAAGGTAACTATCATTGGGATTGGAAACATAACTGTTTTAGAATTTTCACACGTAAAAAGAAAAGCAATAGAGGCAAAGAAGATTGAAAATAGAAAGACAAACTCAGATCCTGCAGGTACCTTTATCATTAAAAGAATTGGAAAATACGTCAGGAAAAGCATAAAATAGAATGAAATTGACAATGATACAAAAATGTGCAGCATATTTAGTATAGTAATCAATATAAAATATGTTTCAGTATTATGTATATTATGTATATGTGATGTATATAAAAGCTGATTAATATACCCCACACATTGTTATTAGCTATATAATATCCCTAGAGTTGTTAATAACGCCTACAATATCATCAATTGATAATAAAATAATGAAATTCAGTATAATATGATGCTATTAGATGACAATATGCAATGGTCTATTGTGACAAATGGTAAACATTGAGAATATCAATTTAAATATGAAACGAATTTAGAAGTTTTCATTCCCTAAGGTAGATTGACCGTAGATTTAAAACATTTCATCGAATATAAAGTGGTTAACATGACAAGAGAAATGAAACCATCAGAAGCAACTGTGGTTATCTCAGAATCTGAATGGTTGTAAATCCCAATTGCTCAAGTCGACAAGATACAATTTTGATAAAAGTATGGAACATGAGCAACTGAATCTCCCAGATACCACCGATTACCAGAAGTTGTGGAAAATCCTGTTGTTTTTGCCAATCACAATGTCCGCCTCTAAAAACTTTTTTAAACCAGTTTATTTGATCTTGTTAACCACCAAATCAATCATAAGACAGCATTAACAAAGAATAGATAATTAGCTGACGATAATTTGTCAAGATTTTGAATCTCTGAATACTGATTACTTCACATGACATTGAACTGACACATTTCAAAACAACACATCTTCGTTCAAAACGGGTAACTTCTGCGTTATCACCAATAGTGAGTGACACCATTAAATAGTAATTAATGTAAGTGAATAATTTTCATGAATTTCTGTCACCGTTAATGAGGTCTTAACACCTTTAATCTCTTGGCGGCATTTACCTCAAATCATCAAAGAAAACAAAGCGGTGACTTCATGGGAATTTGGAAATTTCGTCTGGTGACTTCCTGGGAAGACACCTTTCAAATAGCATCTTTCATCCTCACCAGATTAACGTAAAACAAGCCATCTTCACGTGCATACTACAATGTGATTACCCAATTTAATTAACCAAATCGGGTGCAGAAAAGTGGGATGTTAATTTCATTACATCAGAAAACATTATATTACCAACTAGATAAGAAATTAAACCGCCTTCCGAATAATCAAACAGATTGAATATTAATATTGCATTGTTGAAATAACAGTTACTGCGACACATCAGTGAAATCATTCTTCTAATAACGGACATGGTCACCTGGAACCATTCCTGAATATCAAGAATTCCTGAAATTTATGGTATAATATCCTGCCAATGCCAAAGAACAAACATTTAGTCAAAAGAATTCCACGAAACTGGAACATACTGACTGTGATATAAAAGATAATATGCTGTGGGCGGTGTATTGTATAGGGTCTGGTGTTTTATTGTTTATATGACAAGAACAGAAACAATGTTACCTATTTAACATTTATATTATTGTATTAAGTATGAATCATCCTATTGTCTTGTATCAAATAATGCCAAAATCAAATATCAAATACATTTTTGTATGAAATATAATATATGTATACTTGAGAAAACTAGATGAAACAGATTTTAGTCCAAAGAAAATGTCGAATGTTTGAAGTGTAAGGACTAAAATAGAAATAGTTTACACTACATGCATATTGAAAGCACATTTCTGTATCTGTGCATCCCTATAAATTATAAAAAGTTTGAAGATATTTTGGTGAATCAGCACTCAATGACATATATATACCAAAACAATAATACACCAGTGGCGTTTCCAGGAATCTTTAGGGGGGGGGGGGGGCGAGTCGGGGCCAAATAATTGTCAGAGGGGGGGGGGGCACCATCACAAGGTATCCATATGTAATTTCATACGAAATTTCAAAGTGGGGTTGGGGAGGGGGGGGGGGGGGGTGTATGGTCAAAACTGGGCCAGCCTAAACTCTGGGGATTGGCGACCTCCTACCCCCCCCCCCCCCTCCCACCGTAGAAACGCCACTCTAATACACTGCAGTGGTGCTGGTCGGAGGGGCTAATATGGAAAAAACCGTCTAGTTGCTCGGATAGGACAATATACAGAGACCCCGTGCATTACAGATTGAACACGTATTTAAGAGCCCCCGACAGTTGGAGGTAAGAGTAGGCTATTGCCGCTGTCCTAACAAAATGTCCCTCAGTACGACGTTTGCCTGTTCTAAATAGCCCATACAGATGCAAAAGAGTGGAACGTTAAACATCATTCATTTCATCTTTCAATTTAGAATTGCGAATTATTGTATGTTGTTTAAGTAATTTACATATATTCTGTAACAGGTTGGCTGTGTGTGTTCATTAAAAAATAAATATAATGAAGTAAATATCTAGGTCTAATGCTTTTCTCCTGTAAATTATATAACCAGGATGATTCATTTACAGACTTCAAAATATGCACGATGAAATATGTTACCTACTCGTTAACAACATAAAATCTTTTCAGTCTGACTACTACCATGCATGGTTGAAAGGATAAATTGGATAAGCCTCGGAGTTGGCAGACGAAAGTTGAAACAGGTTGCGGAACATGACAACCGCTTTCAACTTTGTGGTTGCCTTTGTGTGAATGTAAAGGTTGGAAGTAGAAAGTTGCCTGTGTAAACCTATAGAGATACTTGATATATAAACAGATGACAGATCAGCTGTTACTAACTCATATCAAACATCATTGTGATCTTAAAACTAGATACAAATTACAACCTGAACAGATATCAAAATTACCATGTAACAATGTCAATTTATGTTGATTGGAATGAATGTGTAAGTTTCCAAATTGCTGGAACCACAGATGGTGCAAATTGATGCTATAAGTGTCCTCGATACACATGTAAAATTTAACACATCTATATACAATCCCTTTAAATAACATTAAATTTATAATCGATTCAGATAACATACCTGATAAGAAATTTTTGATGCCTCATTAATATATTTATAATAGATGTAAATGTGCAGTGATCTGGATTTTTGTAGATAAGCATGATTTTTGTAGATAAGCAGGAATATGCTCCCTGGTGTAAAATTTAATTTCATTGTACTTGGCAACATCTGTTCTAACCTGCTTTTTACAAATCATAGAATAAATGTACTTGCCACTCTGATAACTTGACGAGCCTCTCTTATCGACACTGTACGCACTGCACTTCAAAGTTATAAAATATGCACCTTCCCCGACCCTGCATATCTTAAATACAATATTAACAGCTTTTAAATACCATTCACTTGTTAATTTTCAACATTCAGTATAACAATTATATTGACGAAGTGACATTTAAATTCATTAGGTTCAACTAATTTCTATAGTTCTAATAAGCACTGTAACGCATGTAAAATCGATGTTATAAGAATGCTTCAGATAAGAAAATGACATTGCCACAGGCTAAGAAACTCGGGCGTTATCATTATTTTCAATCAAACTAGTCGACATATACATGTATATAGGACTAAAATAAGATATGTATGTCGGGGAAAACGTGCATTTTGAATAAATCTTGTATTTTTTCTACATTTTTACCCTCCGGTATCACCCAAAACCGTCAAGATATTTTAAACTTTGTTATAGAAAAATTTGATTGAAAGTCACTTGCACAATGCACAGGTGAACCATGAAAATGATCCATTAACCGATATAACATTTGATTTTTTATTTAAAAAAAATAACTAGGTACTATTTCATCGTTTTAAACATTGCACTGAAGCATAACCAATCGTTTTGTTAGTTGAATTATATTTCTCTCAAACGATTATTTAATGTTGTAAAAACGTAACTGGCCTTACCTTAAGAGAAATGAAACCGTCTTTACCAGTTGCCTTCAATCAATTACCGTTACACTGACAGTCTGATAGATATTACAGACACTGATTATTACTAGTTCACTTATTAACTGATTCCTTTTTACTGCTCCGTTATTAAACAAACAAACACGACCATATCTACAGCAGTAACACCTGTATTATAGTCTTCTTACATTATCTACAGCAGTAACACCTGTATCGTAGTCTTTTATTATCTATATTCTAACAGGATACAGTTTTATATAGACTAATGTCACTCATTGTCAATCAACTTTTTTTAATGTTCAAAAAGTACATTATCACAGCTTGAGAGTAATATTACAACACAAGAAGTCTCGATGACATCATGGTGTGTTACTTTTATTGTTAAAAGGCTAAAAGAGTGCGTTTTTCCTAAACTGAATAATAACAAAAGAATTATAATCACTTAACGTTTTTTATATACCTTAAAAGGGATTGTAAAGTGGTTTTCTAAACTTTGTATGTGTATCGGGGACACTGAGAGCATCAATTTGCGCCATTCCAATTTTTCATTCCGACGTCTGTGGTTCTTGCAATTCCACTAAAACTAACGCGTTTTATGACGTCACTTATAGCGATCTGCATAGATATCAATGGTAGCTTCCGGTAGATCAATATTAGTGACGTCATAAAACGCGTTAGTTTTAGTGGAATTGCAAGAACCACTTTATAATCCCTTTAAGTAACGATAAGCAATATTAACAGAAATATTGTACACATCCGCAAAGTTGCGTTGTCACTTTCAACCCTTTTCCAACATGTTTGTACTTTTGGTACATTTGAAAACATTTCACACATCATGTTGGAAATTGAGAAATTGGCATCACATTACCAATCTCATGTTATCAGAATGTTGGTGTTAACCATGTTACATCTATAAACAGTGGCCAACATTTTTACAACAATCAAGTTGAAACCATGAATATTGGAAAATCATTTAGTATTAAAACGTTTGATCCAGCTTTGTTCTACTGAACGAGTCATGCCTGATAGACAAAGTTTTAAATTATTAAAAAGAGAACCAAGCTAAAAGTAGGGATGGTATTTCTTCTCTATTAGTCTTAGGCCTATGTCATATTGAATAAAAGTCATGAGATGTTTAAACTGATAGCCTTAACAGATGACAGTTTATTTTTAACATAATGAGATTTACCAGGATATCCGTGATATTAAATTGAATTAACCTTGGATATATATCTTTAACACGGTTTAAATATAGATCAATAAAAATCAGAGCCTTTTCTATTTCAAAATAGTGACGTTATATATATAAGACGTTTCGACATGCATGAGGATCAGTTATATACCAAAACTGTTGTGTTCTAGGTTAACACGAGGCCACAACAAAGAAACCGTTTAGAAATGAAATGAAATGAATGGAGTTTTACGTCCTACTTTCTGCACCTATATGGGCTAATTGAGGACGGGCAAACGCCATGCAGTGTGCAATGAGGAAAATTTTGCCAGGACAGCGGCATTAGCCTGCTCTTATTTTCGATTTCCAACTGTCGAGGGATCTTTAACGTGCACAGCCAATAGCACACGGGGCCTCGGTTTATTGTCCCATCTGAACGACTAGACGCTTTTCCATGTCAGCCCCTCCGACCTGCATCACTGACAGGGGGAAACCGGGTTGAAAAATCCGAAGGTATCATCTCGACCCATGCCGGGATTGAACCCTGGACCTCCAGGTTAGTGAGCAAGCGTCTAACTCACTGAGCCACCGCGGCTCCTTTTAGGTGTGATGCCATCTTAGTCGTGCTTCAAAATTCGTAACTTACCAAAAGGAATCTTTTTCTTTCTCATTGATGACATACTTTCAAGAAAACATGTTGCCGAATCCATGCTCATATTTTAATAACTTAATGACAATTTATTTAAGTTTTTCCATGGATAATCATGTATATTTGTAATATATTTATTTTGCTCTTCATATCGCGAGTCAATTTTTGTTATTAATTTATTTACTGCATATGTTTTCTAGTAATTGCTGTGCTTAATAGTGTTAAAAAGAGGCAACCCATATAAATATATACAATCTTCATTATACAATTTTCATGTATAATATTAATGACAATATAAATCTTGTAACATATTTTTATAACTAAAGAATTATGATGTATTATTTCCCCTAGTTTTCCCTATCTAGTTATGCTTTCTTTATTAAAAAAAGTTAGTTTTTGGACACAATAGATGGCTGTTTTTTTATGGATTTTTAATGAAACTTAGTGTGAGTGTTCATAATCACTCAATGATGAATCCTATTGAAAGTCAGACTAATTTAAAAATATTTCATGGGTTATTGCCATGTTTTTTAAAATATGATGCGGACACAATAGAGAGCTTGGTTTTTGATGGATTTTGATAATCACCCAAAGTTCCTGATAGGCAGGAGAGACTTTTCATGTAGCTTGAATGATTAATTCTATTATCAGAAAGAAAAAAGCAGTTAACTACTCTTGTAATATGAAAATGCCACTCTCAGAAACTTTGATTAACAGATAACTCTTGTCGACCTCCCGAAGAATTGGCTGACATTACAAAAGTGGGCGTATTACGATGGCTTTTGCTATTTTTGCAAAAGTTATATATATGGATATTATTGTTTCTTGTGTGAATGGCACTCGAGGACAGAAATTCGGCTATAATAATGTAATTAAAGTTCTACAGAGAATTCATTCTACAATGAATTTCATGTACGGTATCATAAAAAAGTGAAAATGTTAATTTGGAATATAATCTTATATGTACAAGTTTGAACTATGAACTAAATAGTATTCCAGGGCGATTAAATGTTTAATTACCACGAATTACAAATACAGTCTGTTTTTTACAAAGTCAAGTACATGTATATAGAGATTATGTTTAGCATCATGGCAACTTTAGTAAATTTGAAGAAACGATCATATACGATGAATATGTTGATTATGAACATTGTCATGAATTTAGACTTCGTATTCAGTTTCCAATTCACACCAAAGCAAGACAAGCACTGATGATTTACATGTCTAGATAGAAAACTGAAAACTATTTCAGAATTAAACCGAAAAACATAAAAATTCCCAATAAAGAAATGTTTGAATTGTTCCTTACCTTATTGACGTCAAGCACGATAATGTACAACTAATGTCGACAAATAAAATGTTATATATTAATATAGCTCCATGATCACATCAACCTTATGTTTAATTCATAAAACGATGATGTTTTTCTTCGTGTGTATATCAGCGTAAAGAAAAATGGGAATAATCTATCTATGTACAACACCTACTATTAGAAGATAAAATAAATCTACTGGGACCAGTCCAACGTAACTTCAGTCAGTCGATAGTTTCACTCAACTTGATAATTTCCACATGAAAGCAAATAGAAAGTCTATTAATAATGAAAAACAATAATTTATTACACGATATAAAAGCTATTGAGGAGGGAAAATTGAAACTGATATGCCTACTCCCTTCATAATTAGTTTGATTTTCATTTCAACTAATCATGTCGTTAAATTCTACATTAATAATGTATTTTAATACAAAGGTTATATAGATACTGTCCACATTAAACATGTAGGTTGAAGTGTTAAATACGATGTGAGCTGGTATGACGTTGTGCAAGTGGTGATCTCATAGGCCCCGCGGAACCAGACATTAAAGGTGAACGTTCATCATTCATATAAGGTTCGATTTGTTCCTTGAATATGTATGTAAATAGCCTTCAAAGGTACTAGAACTGCACAAAAATCGCATAATCCATTGCAGTATTCCCATACCTAAAGATTTATCTTTCAATTTCTGTATATGTGTTTTCTATACAAGGCATATAAATGAAATACGATTCGTATTTTTTATGATAAATACACGGAGATTTGAAGGCTTTCATGTGGAAGGCTTTTAATTTAGTGAGCACATCCCTTTAAATACCATTCCATGTCAGCACCTCCGACAGGCATCACCAATAGGAGACAACCAGAGTGAAAGGACCTGTCCGCAGACAATGGACTACGTTCGTTGAAGTCCATCAGTTCCAAGCTTCGACTGTCGACTGAATTGGAACTAGATCACCAAACCAATCTCATTCCTTGGACAATTACGTCGGTCAATATAAACAATAGAAATTAAAAAAAGAAACAAAAGTTGAACACTATCCAGATCAGTTTCACACCAACAGAAATAAGAATTGATCTCTACTTACCAGAATGTAAGCACTAGGTTATAGATTGAGAACGGAAATATACTTTTTACTCTTACTGTAATACAAGACTCGAATAAACTCCCTAAAGATTTCTTTTTAATCTCAATTCTAACTAGAGACTGAATATCTGACCACAGAATTGAACTTATATAGAAAACAAGAAAATGAACAACAACCAATTAACTATTGACTGAACATTCTCTCGACAAATTCAAAATCTACAAAACAACTTGATTGAATTTCTTAACCCATTTCTGTCACTTTAACCTAGCCATTGTAGAAGAAAACGTCACAAGGAGTATCTAAGAATTCAGTTAATTGGATACTGCAAGTCTTTTACATATTATCTGTTACGCTCAGCTGCAGTGGAATTGTTTATTCAAATAGCGATATGATATTTCTGTACATGGAGATTGTCATCAACATTTGAAGATAGATTTGAGTGTTATGATTTTGATAATTGAATAATAAAAGCCCATCCCACCATTCTTAAATAGCTACATCGACAATATTTAAACAGTCTCGAACGTCACGTAATGCAGAAAGTAAATAAAGTTGCTTATGTAAATATAAGAACCTAAATACGTCTACATCTGTTAAAAAATCAATGAAATACAATAATGTGTAAAATCATAACTCACCTTTGAAAGTTTATTTATTGACCCTCTGGTTAAAATAATCATATCAAAAACTATTCACGTGTGTTTAAACATTATTTAAAATAACTATCGTTTCTGCCTCAATAACTACCAGTGTACTGACACATGAATGAATGATGAACGTCATAAAATGGACCTTGACATGTTTTCTAACCGTATTGTAACGTGTATGTGGTAAAGGGAAGATGTTAAGCCAAACCCAACATTATGTTTGTGTTTCTATGTTTGACATTAAGTCTGTATACGACATCATGTGTACCTTTTACCTATTTAATTTAACCATATAGGAGTCAAAATAAGGAAATTCAAGAAGATGTAGGTTAATTTATGCAATTAAAACGAAGAAAACAACACAATTGATGTTCTTATTAAAACGATAAAAAAAAACACCCAGAAATTCTCAAGACTCTTGCAACTTATTATAGTATCGATTCAAAATTACTGAATTTAAAAAAAGAAACACTGGTGATATTTTAACACTTATATCAATGTTATATCGTTGCTCCCATAACACGATCTTCTCGACACATAATAATAATAATAATACTTTATTTGACAGGAAAACCAGTTTGCCAGAAGCAAATCTTCCCTGGTATCCTCCTAAACTACACATACAGAATTGTAATTTAAACATAGAAAAATAAAATACACATACAAAGTAACTACACACACAATTATATACAAGATATTTACATAATATTAAACCAAAATTGCTCTCCAATAGTATGAGTGGTGATCATACTTGAGACGCCAATAGTTCAATTAGCACTCCAATAGTTACATTTGGACGCCAATAGTAAAATTAGGGCTCCAATAGTGTAATTAGGACTCCAATAGTGCAACACAACCCTGTACCAAACAACACTTTTATTCTCAAAACAATATATATAATTGCGGTCAATAATAGTCAGTTTCACGGGTTCAGTTTTATCAATTTGCAGTTCTTCATTATAATCGCATCTCCTTCCAATTGTTTAGCCTTTTCCCCATGAATACTCATCTACGACTTTCAATAGTCTGGAAATGGTTCTATTGTATCTGAAATGGAATGCATGCAAAACAGATATTATTAAGACATAAAGGAAATTTGGCGTGTTTTTCAAACATAAATTGTCCGAACTCTTCGATTACGAAGTGCTATTATAGTGACAAGAACACATCCCAGGGCATTTGTTAACAATATTGACACAGATAGCACCAGTTTGAACCATTCCAATTTTGGTCCCAGCATTTAGCGTTTGATGACGTAATCAAGTGGAATTACTGGTATACCACAAACGTCAGACTGAATAGAAATAGTTCAAAGTGTCCCCGATACACATACAAAATTTAGAAAACATTTTTTTCATTTAATTTTAAGATTTACGGTTGATAAGCTTATGGAATTGTTTGACTAACGACATGTACACTGACCACCGCACGAGAAGGATGTGTATACGGTTGCTCTGCTAATAATGTAAAAACCTCTTGTCTTGTGCTTTAAATGTGTTGGATAATTTAATATTTTTCTGCTGAAGTCCCTCGGACCAGTGTGTTATTCTGAGATTTAAGGTAACTTTATTTATTAAGTGGTATTTATTGTGTTATTTTCATAAAAGAAAACTTTTCATCTGTAATTAAGGGCACTATAAGACTATGGCTTCTAACAGTGTGGCTATAAATAGTATCAGTGCCAGTGACCATAGCATAGACTCTACACTAGCTAATTTTAATAGGAGGAAACCAACTAGTAATAGTACCCCACTTTCCAGGATTACATCGAACTATTCACTAAATAAAAACAAATCTGTGAAAAAACTTATTGATGCCTCTTTTAGAGATAAGCTCTCGATAGATCAAACTGGCGGCGGAATTGTTATTACATGGAATGCAGGGTACTATGCAGAATTCAGAAGAATATGCGTTAAGTACTTTGAAAACACAGGCCACAAGATAGAATCTACACAAAAGTTTGATAAGGACAAAAATTTGGAATCCGATTCTATCAAAATAATTTCTAAGGAATCTAATTTTACCCTCAACCTCTACCACACAACATCTAAAGTTCTAATAAATGGAAAAAACTGCCAAAACTTTACAGATTCTCATCTTAATAACATGTTGTCATTGATGGACTCCACAGCAGCAAAAAACATCAATCATGTCCTACAAAACACAGAGGCCACACCCGATTCATCCACCAAAAAACTGCATCTCCATTCAACGCCAATAATACAAGTAAATACAGAAGAAGACAGCCTGAGACTTTTTTTAGAAGTTAGTGAGGATGAAGAGTCTACAAACCTAGTGCGTCACGATTCCTATGCAACTATAACATCTTCCGAAACGAGCATAGAGGAAACGCCAAAATCAAGGTTTCCAAAGAAAATGCCAAAATTTGCCCTTAAAATCAAAAATAAATTTACTAAAAAACCCGGAATATCACCAAATTTAGAAGTTACCAAACTCAAACAAACAATTTATAATCTTGAAGCCGAAATTCAAAAATTACATGGAACGATTTCGGATAGCGAATTGTGTGCCCGGAGCTTTAAAGAAGACTACGAAAACCTGCAGAAAAAACACCAACAAACTGTGTCCATAAATCAAAACCTTCAAGAAGAAAATACAAGATTGAAAGAAGTCCAGACAAAACAATCCTTACAGCTGAAGGATTCTTTAGCTGTTAAAAATGTCATTGAACAAGAACTTTCAAATGCTTATGAGTTATTCAAAATTTTAGGAGCTGAAAAAGATAAACTCAGTGAAACAATAGATAGACAGCAACAAACAATTAACTTATTAGAAAACCAAACAACTCCATCAAGTCTAGTAACCAAGAGAAAAACACAACCCAGTATACTGCCTCCTCAGACAAAAGAAACACCACCCATTAACCCAATCAAAGAAATTTATCCGAGGGAAACTTTAATAAGGAAGGCTGAAATAAGAGCTAAATCGGCAATAACATTATCTGGAAAAAACGTTTCTTTGGTGGGATCATCGATATTGAAAAATATCATCCCCAAGCGTCTGGATCCTACTAGAGAAACAGAAATCAGAACAATAAGAGGTGCCAAAATCAAGGACGCTGTGACATTTATATCAAGGTGTGCACCCTCCCAGAAAAGGTCAACTATCATTTTCTTAATTGGCTCTAATGATGCCACGGATGTCTGTGTGAATTTTGATATTATATCCAGTGATTATAGAAGCCTAATCTCAACCACAAGACAAATATATCCCAACTGTACCATAAAATTCCTAGAAGTGTTGCCTAGGTCAAACAACAAAAACAATTTGATTAACTTGAATATCAATTTAAAGAGGGTATGTCTGTCCGAGAAGTGTGAATTTATTAACACCAACGCATTCTTTTCTACTTCACATGGAATTAAACATTATCTGTACAGTGATGGAGTCCACTTAAATATGAAAGGTACGGCACAATTAGTTAAAACTATCAAGCATTCTTTAAATGTCCCTCTTCATGTGAACAGAATGCCAGTTAATTCTTTCATCAAACCTCTTATGAGTAGATTACCAGACACAAGATATCCCCCTCCTAATTATTTTACTCCCCTATCACTTTTCAGACGTTCATTTGACCGTAAAATTACTTACCCCATGCCCTTGTATCCCCCACATTGGTCATTTTAGTAATATATCATTAATTTGTACTTGTGCTTTATTTGTTTAACCTCCAACTGTTCTATTTGATTGATTTGTAATCTTTCTATACTTGTTATTCTTAATATTTGACATTTCATTATTTTCTCGTTAAATCCAACACATTTTCTGCATATTTGATATTGGTTTTTTTCACATATATTATTACAAATTTTATACTATGGTTATTAAGGTCGGCTTTTGGAATATAAATGGATTCGAATCAAAAATTACAAATCACAAGAATGATTTGTACACTGCCATTAGGCATCTTGATATTGTATGTTTTTCTGAGACCTGGATATCCCGGGACAAATGTGATTTGTATACCAAAGACTTTCCTGGATATACAGGTCATTTTTTTCAATAGAAAAGATGGCAGTTGCACCCTTAAATCTAGGGGTGGGTCTGCAATCTTTTACAATTCTAAATATAAAGACAGCATTGAAGTCACCAAGGACAACGATGGGGATATTGTCTGGTTTAAACTCAAGAAATCGGTTTTCAATCTCGAAAAAGATCTTTTCATATGCTCGGTGTATATTCCACCTCAAAATTCTTGTATTTGGAATAAAAACATGATCCATTTGATATACTCGGGAAGGATATAATAAAATATAGTGCATTAGGCAACGTTTTACTCGGTGGTGACTTCAATGCTAGAACTTCCGATCTAAATGACATATTAATATTCGATACTGAATCATCTTCTTTTGATAAGCCTTTCCCTCAGGTGTTACAACATGTCCCTGAAAACAAATTCCTTGCCTCGAGAAACAATCAGGATAAGAAAAAGAACACCTGGGGTAAAGAACTTATCCAATTATGTAATAGTGCCAATACTTGTATTCTTAATGGTCGATGTATTGGGGACACGTGTATTAATACTCAAGGTTCTAGCACAGTAGATTATGTATTAACAAACCTCTCTCATTTTCATCACGTTCAAAGTCTACAAATATCTCCTTTCAGCTTCTTATCAGATCATTGTCTTTTGTCGTGTTCTTTACTGATTTCTGACGCACCGATTGTTAAAACAAATTCTACTAATATACAACGAGGTAATAATAATACTAATAACTCTAATAACAATAAAGACAATAAAACAGCCAGTAGAAATAACATGAAATTTATTTGGAAACCAGAATCATCAATAATTTTTCTTGAAAAGCTCAAATTTTTGAAAAACAAACCCGAATTTCGCGATTTTATATTTAAGCCACAAAAAAACAATCCCGAAGGCATTCAAGCTGCAACCAATTTAATAACAGATTTTATTTTAGATACTTCTAAATCTTGTCTTAAACTTGTTAAAAATAACAATTCAACCAAAAAGAAAATCAAATGGTTTGATAAAGATTGCTCGCGTTTAAAAAGGGATATGATCAATGCCTGGCATGTTTTCAACCAAAATCCATCAAACGTTCATTTCAAATCCATTTATTTCAAGCGTAAAAAAGAATATAAGAAAATAACTAAAATTAAAATGAGACAGTCTAAGAATAATATTTTAAATAAACTTGATGGATTACAATCCAATAATCCAAGAGAATATTGGAAGCTGATAAATTCTTTAATAAAAAATGACTCAGATTCGGTAGATGACAACATTTCACTAGATAAGTGGCAAAATCACTTTAAAAAATTATTCGAACAGTGTAAAGTAACATCGAAATTTGACAACAAAATCGATACAAAAATTGAAAGTTTGAATGCTAGTGTTTTACCAAATGTAGAACTGAATAAAGAAATAAGCTATGAAGAAATACAAACAGCCTTTAAAAGCTTGAAGAAGAACAAATCACCAGGTCCAGATATGATTTTAAATGAAATGTTAATGAGCTCTTTAGATATTATGAAAAATCACTATCACAAATTATTCAATCTTATCCTTACAACTGGTATATTCCCGTCATCATGGTCCGAATCTTTTATAATCCCTATATTCAAAAAAGGTGAAAAAAATGACACGAATAATTATCGTGGTATTGCTCTTAGTAGTTGTCTATCGAAGGCCTTTTTATCAATAATTAATAAACGTATAACAAACCACTTGGAACTAAATGAGATCATTGATACAGCCCAGCATGGATTTAGAAAAAACCGCAGAACCGTTGACAATATTTTTATTCTTAAAACAATCATTAGTAAATACAAAAGTAAAAAACAGCCTCTTTATATATTTTTCGTTGACTTCTCTAAAGCATTTGACAATGTTTGGAGGAAAGGTATTACATATAAACTTTTAAAGAATGATATATCTGGAAATATTTTAAATCTTATTTCTTCTATATATACTAATACCCCTTATAGAGTTAAAACCAAATCAGGAGTAACCAATTATATCAATTCTATTGCCGGTGTTAAACAAGGTTGCGTGTTAAGCCCAACTCTTTTCAATGTGTACATCAACGATCTCCAAAAGTATTTGAAAAAATCAAATTCAAATTTTCCTCTTTTAGACAATTGTCCTGTTACACATTTATCCTTCGCTGATGACCTTATTTTGTTCTCTAGAACACCCCAGGGACTTCAAAACTCAATACATCAACTTGAACATTTTTGTGCTGACTGGAAGTTCAATATCAATCTCGATAAATCCAAAATAATGATTTTTAATTCTACCAAAAAATTACAGGTCAGTTTTTCTTTTAACAGTAAATCAATTCAAATAGTCTCTTCTTATACCTATTTAGGCCTCTGTATATCAAACAACTCTACTTTTAAGTGTGCTATAGCTGAACTTAGTAAAAAAGCTAGAAGAGCTTGGTTTAGCGTAAAACAAAAAATTTGTACCACCGACCATCTTCCCACTTCCACCTTTTTAAAATTATATAACAGCATTGTAAAGCAAATAGCGCTGTATGCATCTGATGTTTGGGGTCTGCAGGTAGTACATAGTAAAAAGCTCATGTTTAATAACTGGGACAAATTAGAACATAATGCCATCTCTATAAGTACAGCTAAATCCATACTAAGTGTACCTAAAAAGGCCTCAAACATCGGATGTCTTTCAGAATTATCAATATTTCCCTTACAGTTGGATATTTACCAAAGAATGATTATTTATTTTAAAAGATTTCTAGATAACACAACTCTTCAAAATAATCCTTTATTAAATGCAGCCTTCAATGAAGATATGAACTTAGCCTCATGTCAACCGAAACTTTCTTGGACGAATGCTGTTTTCACCCTCCTTAATAAATTTAACATTGACCCCATTAATTTCTCACCTAAACAAATTAAACTCTCATTGCAAAATTCCTTTCATTCTATTATTTATCATGATGCTATCAACAGTCCCCACAATAAATTGAGAACATATGGTTCTGTCAAACCCTTCATTTCAACCCCATCTAATTATTTAAATCATGTCAAAAATCCTAAATTTAAAACAGCATTGACTTCTCTTAGACTAAGTACGCACCCATTAGAAATTGAGAGAGGTCGGTACAGACAAATTCCTGTTGATAGACGTATCTGTCAACAATGTGATTCATCCCTTGTTGAAGATGAATACCATTTTCTCTTGACATGCCCTAAATACAATGACTTGAGAGAAAAGTTTATATCTCCAATCATTTCACAATTAAATATTCCGTTATCATTCCATTTACTTTTTGATCCTCAAACTTACAAATTGGCTCAAGCTGTCTCAAAATATATTTTTTACGCATTAGAATTAAGAAATAAATAGGCTTCTGTATCATAAATAATGGATATATTCATTTGGATGAACATGTTTCCTTTTTATCTTCTTCCATCTTTTGTAATATATATTCGTTATAGTGCATTATTATTTATTTGTTTTGTATTTATAGTTAACCACGATGTAGCCTTGAATATAAACCTGCGGCTGAATATTTCATGTTTCAGGTTGCTACAAATTTCGTAATAACCTCTCAACATGAGGGGTACAGTTTTTTTTTTGTTTTTTTTGTTTTTTTTTAATTTTCAAGAACTTTGTACAATTTAGATTTAAATCGAGATTAGTTTTAGCCATTTCCCAACATTGTATTTTATGTATTTTTATGTAGTTTTATGTATTTTTATGTAGTTTTATGTCATTTTATGTATTTGGTTTTTTTTTTATGTTTGTATGCTGTCCAATCAGGGCGAACAATACAATAAATATCTATCTATCTATCTATGTGTGCACCCCCCTTAACAAAAGAATATTTACCAAGGTATGGCAGTCGATCTGTGACCTATTCTTTCGGCTGATAACTGTTCCTCTATTCCATAATCACACTGTCTAGTGGCACTAAGAGATCTTGTTCAAATACCTCATTGGGTTTTGTAGGTTTTCGGTCTGAAAATTAATTAAATCATAAACATATTTAAATGTTTCACGTATTGCACAACAAAAGATTGACAGGAACTTGATCTACAAACCTATTTTTTGGCGCACAGCTGGTTGGGTTTTTTTTTTACCCATAGTCAAAAAATATATCTAATCATATGCAAAATCTCGCTATTCAACCGGTCCCCTGTCGGTAATGCAGAACGGAGGACGGACATGGAAAAAGTGTCTAGTGTATAGTTGTAACGGGACAATAAATCGAAGCACCATGTGCTACAAGTTGCGCACGTTTAAATCCATCAACAGATGAAAATCGAAAATAATCAAGTAATGCTGCTGTTCTGGCAAAAATTCTCTTATTGTACATCGCATGGTACATAAAAACCACATTTCATTTCATTTCTCAATTTATTTACACACATTTATGTTTAAAATTGTTATTAACTATTAACAGGACTCACCTTAGAAACATATGATTTTCATAAAATTGAACAATGCATCAGAATGGCTTCGTTGTTATCACTCGACTAAAATTCGAATGCGTATGTGAGCTTTAATAATATGACGTCAATAGTAAAATGCACGTGATAAAGCTATCTAGGGCGCCAATAGGTATGATACGTGCTCAATGTACTGTAACTAAATAGGGCGCCAATAATCAAATTTAGGTTTAAGTAGGATAAACTCCTCAAACACGCCAATAGTTTTGACCTATATAAAGTCGTCGGCCTATCGGCCTCCGACTTCATATAGGTCAAAACTATTGGCGCGTTTTCGGAGTTTATCCTATACATAAGGGTAGACTCTTCGCGTTTACCTATGGTAATATGTGTCCTAAATATCCACTAAAAACTAAAAAACCATGTAAAACCAAATTTCAAAGTTTTAAGGTTAGATGATTTTCCTAATAGTAGCGAAATAAGAGGGTGACATTTTCACGAACTAATATGTTTGAGCAATTGACGAGCATATTGTGTTTCTAGAAACAAGTTCTATTGTCAGTATTTATACTTCAAGAAACAAGTTCTGTTGTCAGTATTTATACTTCTAGAAATAAGTTCTATTGTCAGTATTTATACTTCTAGAAAAAAGTTCTATTATCAGTATTTATACTTCTAGAAACATGTTCTATTGTCTTTATCTATGTTTCTAGAAACAAGTTCTATTGTCAGTATTTATACTTCTAGAAACAAGTTCTATTATCAGTATTTGTAACTCTAGAAACAAGTTCTATTGTCAATATTTATATTTCTAGAAACAAGTTCTATTGTCAGTATTTATATTTCTAGAAACAAGATGTATTGTCAGTATTTATACTTCTAGAAACAAGTTCTATTGTCAGTATTTATACTTCTAGAAACAAGTTCTATTATCAGTATTTGTAACTCTAGAAACAAATTCTGTTGTCAGTATTAATACTTCTAGAAACAAGTTCTATTGTCAGTATTTGTACTTCTAGAAACAAGTTCTATTGTCAGTATTTAAACTTCTAAAAACAAGTTCTATTGTCTGTATCTATATGTTTCTATAAACAAGTTCTATTGTCTGTATTTCTAAAAACAAGTTCTATTGTCTGTATCTATATGTTTCTAGAAACAAGTTCTATTGTCAGTTTCTATATGTTTCAAGTTTAGGTCTATTGTCAGTTTTTATACCTTATAGAATTATGGAATCATGTTCGTCATGCAATATCAATGTTTTTCTGTAGTCATTTATATCATTACCATTTTAATTGACTGTGTTAGCCACCCATTGACAGTATGTGCAAATCTTAATTATCTGTATTCTCATGCTGAGAAATATTTCAATTATATAACAGACATTTATGAAACATATGATATTGCTGATGTAAATACAAATTGGAAACGTAAGAAAAATATATGATTAACCAGAATTTCGCTTCCAGTCATTTAGTAAAGAGTTTACCAAGTACACAATTAAAACATCTAAATTAAATAGAAGTACTGGGATGGGGTGATTAAGGTCGTACTTAAAGGAACCAGTAGGAATATCATGTTAAAAGAAATTATGTTGTACATAAACATAACTATCTAGTAAGAGTAAATAAAATATCTAATGTCATATAGAAAATGAATTGTTTACCACAGGTGACCCTAATTTGTTCTATTGTGGCATGTCTCATTCATTTATTTCTGTTTAAGATTTTCTCTCTAATTAGTCCGACATCCTGTCTTTGGTTTTGTCTAATTAACTTTTTCATTCCCTGAAAATAATTCATATATAGTAGGATTAGTGACTATACAATTGATTAAAAGTCGTATTGAAGATATCAGGTGTTGATAAACTTTTGTCTTACGGTATAGAATTAAAACAATATGTAGATAGGTAAATTAAGAAGCGAAGGTGGTTGCACCGTGGTTGCAATCGAAAGTCATGTCAAAATATAGCAGGGTTTATTTTAGATCGAAAAAATTTATTAGCAATTTGTCACACCAAATTTCCGTCATGGCTAATCAATTATAAATTTATTTTCGCATTTTATTAAAAAGTCGGTATAAATTGATAAAAAGATAATAATCATATTGTAAAATAATTGAAATGGATATACAGATATTTCTAGACTAAAGGGCCTCAAGGTTTATAACATAGTTTATACATGTATTACCAAGAATCCTCAAGAACAATATGAGGCTGGAATATTGAAAGGTAAAGAAGGTTATTCTGACCGGGAAATACAATTAAGGGTTATAGTAAAGGGATAAAGAACGCTAGGGTGGTAGCGTAAGAAGGGGAGTCTGCAGAAAAGTATTGAGACAAGTAGAGAGAGACACAGAGAAAAGAAAGGAAGACGTATTGGAGAGATGGGCGAAGAATAGAATATACAAGGTGAGTAGAAGGGAAGTAGACACAGAGACATGCGAAGAAGCATCAGAAGGAAAAATAATTAGAATAAAAAGCAAGGGGTAGATAAGAAAGTGGGTGAGAAGAAAAGAGGGGAAACAAGCATAAAGAGGAGATTATGAGGTAGAAAATAGAGGGGAAAGAGAATGCCGAGGTGTTAAAGAGAGAACTGGGGGTTAATGGAAAGTAGGTGCAAATGAAAGAGGAAGAGAAGACGAGTCTAGGGGGAAAGAGAAGTTATAAAGGGAGAGAATTGGAAGTATGAGACCAGGTTGAGGATAGAAATTCAAAGTGGGAAGAAAAGAAGATTTTGGCGAAATGTGGTAAGGAACTAGTCCACAAGAACAGACTGGGGAGTAAGAAGGAGAAATGATGGAGAAGGTAGAGAGGAGTTAGATGGAAACTCTATTTAATTGAGAGGTACATATTATACCTCCGTGCAATGCTTCGAATTACAGTACTCCGAAGACTTATCATAAGCCAGACATGCATATACTTGTGACTACTTTCACTTTCACGTATATGTTTACTTTCTTGCCTAGTGGAATTAAATTTAATGCTACTTTTTTTTCATAATCATCCTCAGTGGTCAAACAAAATTACACAGGATTCCCTCCCTTGCTGTAAAACGTATATAAAACGTTACTATTTTATTTAAAACTTTGATTCGTAATGTAGCAATTCAAACTATTCCGTTTGAAGTTCCATATCGGTCATGCAAAGACGATTAACATAATTTAATAATATCAAATGATGATAATAATAAAATAATCATATTATATAAGTAAGATTCAATGTAGGCTATTCAGTTATTTTTACACCAAGATAAATAGATTTTGCAAAAAATGTCATGAACAATACACGATTTGATTTGATGCGCAGATTGTCGAGATAAATTATGATTTTTTGCTAACGATAAAAAAAAATATTGAATCTTTCCGTCAGCCATATAATAGAAGCGACAGAAAAAGTTAAGTACAAATTTTGTTTTTGAGTAAAATGTTACAGTCTGAAACCATTATAAGTACTGCCGAGTTGTCATATCGGTGCAGCAGTGACCCTCTTGATTGAGCATCCACTCATAAACGTAGTCCAATTTCATCAATAGGGCCGACTCGACAAGATTTTCTTAGAATGTTCCTTTAATTTGTGTGACTGGCACGTCGAAGGTACCGATTTGTAATGGCACATACAGATTGAATGAAACTAAAAGTGTCAGTAAGAGACTTAGATCAGTTAGTGATAAAATATGGCTTCCCTGGCGCCTTTTTAAAACTGCACAGTGATGGGATTACATTGACATAAAAAGATTGGTGTTTCAACTATTTCAATCTATTACATTACATTACCTAATAAATGTAAAAAAAAATAAATGTTATCAACATAAATTAATCGAATTCTGCTTTTTATTGATGTTGAAAATCCACGAGTTTATCTCGTAATAACCCAGATTGGAATAACATGGTTTACAGAACAATTTTCTCATCATTTGAATATCACAGATAACACTAGTATCATTGATTAAAATAGTCAAACGATCAATGCCACGTCATTAGCAAATAGATTAACAAAAATAAAAAATATTGACAATAATAATAGAAACTAGAATAGATTGTCTTTAAATTTAGATTGAAAGAGTATTAAATACTGCTGAAATTAAAAATAAACTTTCTGAGTCAGGAAACATTGCTTTTAGATTCTGAAAAAAAATGTTTAGGTGACCAACTTAAAGCTGAACCATTATCGATAACTCACACTTTAATGCATAAAATCTGAATATTTATTTATAAAATATAAATGACACACTAATGATAACTAAAAAATATGTTATTTTCCTAGAAAACTTTTAGACGACAATACAATATATGACTTAAAATGCATGGCCACAATCAACAAACAAAAATATCTTTAATGTCGGCTTCTTAAAACAATATTAGTCCATATTCGATTATCCTTTTTCTCTTAAAAACCATTAATAATTTCAAAATGAACATTTGTTTCTGTATCTGTCCAAAGTGTAATCAGATTTGATTCCCACGTGAATAATAAATAACATTGGAAACCTGGAAAACAAATTTGTAATCCATTAACCAACGACATGGATATTTTATAGAATCTAGATTTATCAACTAATCAACAACAAAATAACTTGCAATAAAACACTACATCAAACTAATTTCTCTCTATGTAGATCAGGATGTATGTTTCCGCAATGGTTTTTATCTTGTACTGAGTTGTACCAAACGAAAATCATCACCTAAAGGTTATTACCAAATCATTGCCTTGGATGCACATAATCTCACCTGTTTTGGCTAATGAGGTCGGTTAACCGATCTACAATGCGTTTAAGTATTCATAAGAAATCCATTCTTTCGCATTTTAGATAGATAGCGGGCAACAAGTGCGCAAAGTTCTTGAGCTGTGGTCTTCTGTAGATGCGACATATTTAACCCCCAAGTATTTCATAAATTGGCCACACAAATTAGAATATTATGATCTATGCTATCTTATTATCTTATTACACTTCGTTATGATCATCCGTAATGATCAAAGACATGTAACTCATCTAGATACGACGCTAACAAAAAGGTCCAAATTTGATTCTATCATGTGTCGGAATAATCAGATTATAATATGTCAGCGAGACAGGCTTTAGAGGAAGACATGGAAAAAATTTATAATTCAAACTAACGATGACGAATATTTACAAGAACTGTTTGTAGACAAAAGAATCATTACAATAGAAAACTTTCTGAAGAAATTATGCCAATAAATCTTGATTATACAATACACTCTTTGCAATAAAAAGTTTGGCTTTAGAATACCGAATAACTTGTTTAGATTATGATAAAAAATTTACAATGATGCTGTAACACTATAAACATTCTTTATAAGATTTTTAGTGTAGAAATATCAAGTACAGTTTTAGAATATTTTCAATCATTACAGAAATGACATATTGAAATATCTTTTAGTGAATTAATTACTACACAAACCATCATTCACATGAGAAATTACTTTATAAAAATAGAAATCGATGCTTTATTGTGATTCAGAATGAAATTTATTTACTTACTCCAAAGCAGGTAGAATAATAATGTTCCAGTTATTTTACTGTACTTTAAAGGAATATGTTCACTAATTTTTCGACCCAAACAAATTTAGTCTCAGAACCAGAAATATTTTAGCTAATCTAATCCGTAATAATGTTCCTAACTCTCCCTTGAAATTTGAGCCTTCAAATCCCCATGTATTCATAATTATCACCGTTCAAAAGTCAAAAAAATGACTCGTCGTTTAGTAAGCGATTTTTGAGCAGTTCCAGTAAACCTGAAGGCTCTTTACATAAATTCAAGGACAAAATCAATTCTCTAAAATGCTGAACATTCCCCTTTCAAAGAATGAAATCATCATTCAGACATCCACTCTACCATAAAATAAAGTAAATGGTCCATCATATAATCATTTTAAATGCTATTTCAGATTGGATTGTAACACTGGGTTTAAATTGCTGCCCACACAAAGATACTTTTCTATAATTTTAAACCGAAGAACATTTGAACTTTCACCCACTCAATACCGCGAACCCTAGACTGAGACAGCAAGTCTTTGAACATCTTAAGACAGTTTTATATCATATAACATCCAAAAGAATCAAGAACTGAGAAATACTTTGATGTCACCACAGCATAGTGAGAACATGCCACTCATGTAGACAATTTAATATTTTCCTGACAGATTATTTATAATATCAAGTTTAACAAAGAGACTAATTTCCATATTTTATTATTTTTTACTATAAATCATAATGACATGTAACTATTAACAATAGTCCAGACTGACCTCGGGTTATTATAAACTGATAACAGAAGAAAATTAATATAATAGATTCAATTTACTACTATCACTAAAACAACCTGTGGTATTAATCATTCTTTTAAATGATACTGGAGAAGTAAAGCCAAGTGGAGAACAGACAGGAGAAGAGATGAAAGGCCACGTGGGGGACAGATAGGTGAAATAGAGAGACGCGGGGTGGAGAGAGACAGGATGAAATGTCATGGTGAGAGTAGAAGGAAAAGTTAGTGGAAAGAAATAGGTATGAAAGTTGAAGCAGAATGAAGTCGAATGTCAGGGGACCTATGGGATACTCTCTTAAATTGAGAGGTACTTGATGTACCTCCGTGCAATGCTTCGAATTACAGTACTCCGAAGACTTATTATTGGTTTTCGGTTTTAATGTCTACGAATTAATATATTACTCTAGTTTTTAACTGAAATTGTATTAAAAAGAAATTATAACTGACCTCACTGGTCAAACGAAATTACACAAGATTCCCTCCCTTGCTAGAAAATTCGATTAGAGATATATTTCAAAAAATCAGTTTATACACAGTGACATCTTAAATAATGAATTTTTATAGATTTTTCAAAATTTCCATGAAAAATATAGCATTTGATTTAATGAGCAGATAGATTATGATTTTAGCGGATTATATGAAATATTGGATGTCAAAATGAGTTATTTTAACTTGATACTGCTTATATTGAACCACTAACCATTATTATATCATATAAATTATGTACGGATGTGTTAAATTTTAAACAATTAATGATAATAAGAATGTTAATTAATAGATCATATAGCCTATCTAGGAACTGCACATTGATGGCGTCCATTCACATAATATGGCTAAAGGTTTAACAATTTCGTTTCAATCTATTTCATAACATTAATTTGTAAATAATTGAAAGAATGAAATCAACATAAATTAATCGAATTCTGCTTTTTATTGATGTGGAAAATCCATGAGTTTATCTCGTAATAACCCAGATTGGAATAACATGGTTTACAGAACAATTTTCTCATCATTTGAATATCACAGATAACACTAGTATCATTGACAAATAAAAAAATATTGACAATAATAATAGAAACTAGAATAGATTGTCTTTAAATTTAGATTGAAAGAGTATTAAATACTGGTGAAATTAAAAATAAACTTTCTGAGTCAGGAAACATTGCTTTTAGATTCTGAAAAAAAATGTTTAGGTGACCAACTTAAAGCTGAACCATTATCGATAACTCACACTTTAATATATAAAATCTGAATATTTATTTATAAAATATAAATGACACACTATTATGATAACTAAAAAATATGTTATTTTTCTAGAAAACTTTTAGATGACAATACAATAGATGACTTAAAATACATGGCCACATATCAACAAACAAAAATAACTTTAATGTCGGCTTCTTAAAACAATATTAGTCCATATTCGATTATCCTTTTGCTCTTAAAAACATTAATAATTTCAAAATGAACATTTGTTTCTGTATCTGTATAAAAGGTAATCAGATTTGGTTCCCACGTGAATAATAAATAACATTGGAAACCTGGAAAACAAATTTGTAATCCATTAACCAACGACATGGATATTTTATAGACTCTAGATTTATCAACTAATCAACAACACAATAACTTGCAACAAAACACTACATCAAACTAATTATTTCAATGTAGATCATATATCCACAATATTTTTTTTTCTTGTTCTGAATTGTACCAAACGGAATTCGTCATTCAAAGGTAAACACCAAAACAGTGCCTTGGATGCACAGAATCTCACCTGTCTGAGCTAATGAGAACGGTTAACCAATCTACAATATGTTTAAGCATTCAATACGAAATCAATTCTTTCGCATTTTAGATAGATAGTGGGCAACACGTGCGCAAAGTTGTTGAGTTATGGTCTTCTGCAGATGCGACACATAGAACCCCCAAGTATTTCATAAATTGGCCACACAAATTAGAATATTATGGTCTATGCTATCTTATTAAAAGGCTTTTATTACACTTCGTTATGATCATCCGTAGTCATGGAAGACATGTAACTCATCTAGATACGACGCTAACAAAGAGGTCCAAATTTGATTCTATCATGTGTCGGATTATACAGATTATATTGTTACGGGAATTGATCTCCCTTGTTTACAGTCTTGATTATCCAGTTACTGGTACAACAAGTTTACGAGTTCACATCCGCAATCTCCGCCGATGTACGAAGACTGGTATCAGAACGAGACCAAATCCGTACAGAAGTTGTTATGAATGCACGTGCGTGCTAAAACCAATCAGCAGCCGATGACTGGCTATATAAGCAAACAACGCGTATTGTTCAACACAACAGATTAGGAGCTGCATCGAATGTACGACTGGATTTTCTATGTAACCTGATTGTATTTAAGTGTACATAAAGTTTTACTTATTACTTGTTGTCATTTCCAACACTATACTTTACCCACAGCAGAGGAGTTGAGTAGTTACTCCTCTGCCATATAGCGATTCCGCTACAATATGTCAGCGGGACAGGTTGTAGAGGAAGACATTGAAAAATGTCTTTAATTCAAACTAATGATGAAAAACGGTGATAAACGAATCATGACAATAGAAAACTTTCTGAAGACATGATGACAATAAATCTTGATTATACAATACACTCTTTGAAATAAAAGTTTGGCTTTAGAATACAGAATAACTTGTTAAGACTATAATAAAAAATTTACAATGATGCTGTAACACTATAAACATTCTTTGTAAGATTTTTAGTATAGAAATATCAAGTACAGTTTTAGGCACAAACGATCATTCACATGAGAAATTACTTTATAAAAATAGAAATCGATGCTTTATTGTGATTCAGAATGAAATTTATTTACTTACTTCAAAGCAGGTAGAATAATAATGTTCCAGTTATTTTACTGTACTTTAAAAGAATGAAATCATCATTCAGACATCCACTCTGCCATAAAATGAAGTAAATGGTCCATCATATAATCAATTTAAACGTTATTTCAGATTTGATTGTAACATTGGGTTTAATTTGCTGCCTACACAAAGATACTTTTTCTATATTTCAAACCGAAGAAAATTTGCACTTTCACCTACTCACTACTGTGAACTAAAGATTGAGACAGCAAGTCTTTGAACATCTTAGACAGTTTTATATTTTATAACATCCATAAGAATCAAGAACTGAGAAATAAGCTACATTAATGTCACCACAGCATATTGAGAACATGCCACTCATGAAGTCAATTTGATATTTTCCTAACAGATTATTTATAATACCAAGTTTAACAAAGAGACTAATTTCCATATTTTATTATTTTTTACTATAAATCATAATGACATGTAATTATTAACAATAGTCCAGACTGACCTCGGGTTATTATAAACTGATAACAGGAGAAAATTAATATAATAGATTCAATTTACTACTATCACTAAAACAACCTGTGATAATAATCATTGTATTATAAGCAACTGGTCTCACTGGTCAAACGAAATTACACATGATTCCCTCCCTTGCTAGAAAAACATATATAAAACGTATTAGATTAGAAAGTTTGATTAGAGATTTCCGTTTATAGACATCTTAAATAATGAATTTTTGTAGACTTTGCTGCAAAATTTCTATAAAAAATATAGCATTTGATTTGATGAGCAGATAAATATTATGATTTTGGCGAATTATATGAAATATTGGATGTCAAAACGGGTTATTTTAACTTGCTATCTGTAATACTGCTTATATTGAACCACTTCCCATTATTAAATATTATATAAATAATGTACTATGTGTTAAATTTTAAACAATTAATGATAATAATAAGAAAGTTAATTAATAAATCATATATCTAGCAACTGCACATTGATGGCGTCCATTCACATAATATGGCTGATGATTCAACCATTTCGTTTCAATCTATTTCATAACATTAATTTGTAAATAATTGAAAGAATGTCATCAACATAAATTAATCGAATTCTGCTTTTTATTGATGTAGAAAATCCACGAGTTTATCTCGTAATAACCCAGATTGGAATAACATGGTTTACAGAACAATTTTCTCATCATTTGAATATCACAGATAACACTAGTATCATTGATTAAAATAGTCAAACGATCAATGCCACGCCATTAGCAAATAGATTAACAAAAATAAAAAATATTGACAATAATAATAGAAACTAGAATAGATTGTCTTTAAATTTAGATTGAAAGAGTATTAAATACTGGTGAAATTAAAAATAAACTTTCTGAGTCAGGAAACATTGCTTTTAGATTCTGAAAAAAAATGTTTAGGTGACCAACTTAAAGCTGAACCATTATCGATAACTCACACTTTAATATATAAAATCTGAATATTTATTTATAAAAAATAAATGACACACTATTATGATAACTAAAAAATATGGTATTTTCCTAGAAAACTTTTAGATGACAATACAATATATGGCTTAAAATGCATGGCCACATATCAACAAACAAAAATATCTTTAATGTCGGCTTCTTAAAACAATATTAGTCCATATTCGATTATCCTTTTTCTCTTAAAAAACATAAATAATTTCAAAATGAACATTTGTTTCTGTATCTGTCCAAAGTGTAATCAGATTTGGTTCCCACGTGAATAATAAATAACATTGGAAACCTGGAAAACAAATTTGTAATCCATTAACCAACGACATGGATATTTTATAGAATCTAGATTTATCAACTAATCAACAACAAAATAACTTGCAACAAAACACTACATCAAACTAATTTCTCTCAACGTAGATCCAATATTTTTTTTTCTTGTACTGAATTGTACCAAACGGAAATAGTCATCCAAAGGTAAACACCAAAACATTGCCTTGGATGCATAGAATCGCACATTTGGGCTAATGAGGACGATTAACCAATCTACAATGTGTTTAAATTCATAAGAAATCCATTCTTTCGCATTTTAGATAGATAGCGGGCAACAAGTGAGCAAAGTTGTTGAGGTGTGGTCTTCTGCAGATGCGACACATAGAACCCCCAAGTATTTCATTTACTGGCCACACAAATTATAATATTATGATCCATGCTATCTTATTAAAAGGTATATATTACACTTCGTTATGATCATCCGTAATGATCGAAGACATGTATCTCATCTAAATACGACTCTATCCAAAAAGGTCCAAATTTGATTCTATCATGTGTCGGAATAATCAGATTATAATATGTCAGCGAGACAGGCTTTAGAGGAAGACATGGAAAAATGTCTTTTATTCAAACTAACGTTGACAAGAACTGTTTGTAGACAAAAGAATCATGACATTAGAAAACTTTCTGAAGACAGTATGCCAATAAATCTTGGTTATACAATACACTTTTTGTAATAAAAAGTTTGGCTTTAGAATACCGAATTACTTCTATAGATTGTGATGAAAATGTATGTTGATGCTGTAACACTATAAACATTCTTTGTAAGATTTTTAGTGTAGAAATATCAAGTGCAGTTTTAGAATATTTTCAATCATTGCAGAGATGACATATTGAAATATCTTTTAGTCTATTAATTACTGCACAAACGATCATTCACATGAGAAATTACTTTATAAAAATAGAAATCGATGCTTTATTCAGAATGAAATTTATTTACTTACTTCAAAGCAGGTAGAATAATAATGTTCCAGTTATTTTACTGTACTTTAAAAGAATAAAATCACCATTCAGACATCCACTCTGCCATAAAATGAAGTAAATGGTCCATCATATAATCAATTTAAACTCTATTTCAGATTTGATTGTAACATTGGGTTTAATTTGCTGCCTACACAAAGATACTTTTTTCTATAATTTTAAACCGAAGAACATTTGCACTTTCACCCACTTACTTCTGTGAACACTAGACTGAGACAGCAAGTCTTTGAACGTCTTTTACTAGTTTACGATTATTTAAAATCCATATTCAGCAACCATAAGAATTAAGCACTGATTTCAGATTTGATTGTAACATTGGGTTTAAATTGCTGCCTACACAAAGATGTTTTTTTTTATATAATTTTAAACCGAAAAACATTTGCACTTTCACCCACTGACTACCGTGAACCCCAGACTTTGACAGCGAATCTTTGAACATCGTAGACAGTTTTATGTATTCAACAACCATAAGAATCAAGAACTGAGAATTAACCTCTTTGAAGTCACCACAGCAAGTGAGAACATGCCACTCATGAAGTCAATTTAATATTTTCCTGACATATTATTTAGAATATCAAGTTTAACAAAGAGACTAATTTCCATATTTTATTATTTTTTACTATAAATCATAATGACATGTAACTATTAACAATAGTACAGACCGACCTCGGGTTATTATAAACTGATAACAGGAGAAAATTAATATAATAGACTTAATTTACTACTATCACTAAAACAAACTGTGATAATCATTCTATTCAATGATAGTCATATATTGTCGAGTTTTAAGGAGATACATCATTAAAGGGATTGTAACGAGGTTTCCTAAATTTAACTCATAATGCCGCATAAATAAATGTCCCCATGTTTAACGAGCAATATCTCAGTTGTTGGTAAACTGTTCTCTTACAAAATTCCCACAAATATTCGTCTAGATGTTGTGGTCTCACCATAAAAATATGAAAGTCATCTAGTAAAAATTGTATAAGTACAACCTCGATCAAAAAGCATGTCAGGAAATTCCATATCAGAACAAATTACCTATTTCAACCCGTTTTCTTAGCTGGTTTGTCCGAGTGCGGGCCATATGGGATTCCTTTAAGGCAAAGGTATGTTGGTGTTAGCGGTACACATCGCTTGAACAGGAACTGGAAGGCAGGATGGTCTCTTCTTGGGAAATGATACCATTAGATGAGATCCGTGAAATCATCTCGGAATGGAAAAATGGTTGATATTGGTTGAAATAGGTAATTTGCTCCGAAATTGAATTTTTGACCTGCTATTTTGTTCGGAGCAGTACTTGTACAATTTCTATTTAATGACTCTCATATTTTTAGGGGTTGGACCAAAACATCTATAAGTATATTTGTGAGAATTTTGAAAGAGATCGGTTTACCAACAGCTGAGATATTGCTCGTCAAACGTGGGGACGATTTTTTTATGCAACACATGCAAGTATATATTTGTGAGAATTTGGAAAGAGATCAGTTAACCAGTAGCTGCGAGATACTTCCTGACGAAGTTTGGGACGCTTTGCTTTGAGACAACCGATATGTGTATCAGGGACACAGAGCGGATCAAATTTCACATTTTCTATTTTTCCTATTCCTTAAAAAAAACCTTTTCAGACGTAGTCATTGCATAAGAACTTTGATATTACATGTATCACCATTTCTAGATAGTATAAAGCGATCAAGCATTTCTTTAATTAAATCAATAACATAACGGACTGGAATGATGCACAGGATGTACAGAACAATGCGTTATTGCTGTAAATGTGTTTCATCATGACCTAGTGGTACAATCTTATTCTGGCTATCATTATACCATTCGTTATAATAAACAGAAGTCACATCACGTTCAGATATCGTTTACTTCCGGTCTGAGAGACTTCTGTAATTAATTTTTGATGTGAAGTGAAAATGGGTATAATCATGAACAAGAAAAATAATTACCGTAAGTCATACTGAGTCTAGAATAAGAATTTGAATTATTGAACTACCAATGACCATATAACATAAGAGAAAATTTTGATACTAAAATAATCTGGTCGCGTTGTGTCTCAAGATTTTGATCTTTATAGAAGTGATGGGTGTCGAGAGCGAAGCAGACCATTCTGCTGCATTTTCCAAACAACTATAATGGTACAACTCTTTGTACCTTACAACAATTGCTTTCTTATGCTATCCTTTGTACATGATTTTTGATTAACGAAATCGTCTTGCTTGTGATTTTTTTGTTCACAGTGCTGTGATATCAGTGTTATTCTCATTCCGTCTCTTTATGCAGTCCAATACTATAGCAATATTCTCACACCAATCAAAGGCTGAATTTTGAAACATCAACGAAAGATGATATTGAACTTGCAAGAAGAGACCGGAAGTAATATCAGTTCAAACCAGCAGTAATCAAGTTTAAAAACATTCTAGACTCTTCTGTTGGCCTTTGATCAGACTAATAGTGTTATTCTTATTGAAAAATACAATCCGAACATAGCCTGAAGACAGCAATAATAACGTCTAGTTTTATATCTATAAAAATAATCCATGGACAAACTACAAAATTAACCCTGATAGTTCTCTACAGACATCAAGACTTTTTAAACCTCATTACAGTCTAGGTAAGTATTTAGGTATTTATTGATACTCCTGTTTGTTTATAGATATGAGGACTGACCGTAAAATGATATCAACGAAAAATATATCAGATTTTATTTATCCCTACTATTGGCACCTACCGAAGAATGATAAAAAATTCTTTTTCTGACCTAATTCTAAGAGGCAGATTTTTCGAGAGATTTGAGATTCGAATTCTGCTTATGTTTTGGGGCCAGCCAGTTTCATGTGGTACTTTTGTGAGTAGGGATCTGATTAATGCATCATCACAAACCAGGCTGAAATTCCAAAAAGTAACAGACAGTTGTTGTCATACAATTCTGTGCTACAGCGAGTGCCAGATATAACATAGTAAAAAAACAATACTTCGTTTTATTTCTTGGGCACTGTCATAACATTTACAGCCAAAGTTGCGGGGTGACATCAGGTATCCAGCAGTGTGAGTATGACCTGCAAAGGGTTTTGCTCACAAAAGCATTACGATAATTTGTTGATAAGGGACCTTGGGCACAACCTCGTCAAGAAGCAAAGCAATCGGACAATTGTCGATCTCGTTTTAAATGATTAACAGACGTTTCTGTTGGCGTATTCAATTAGGCCTTGACTAATAAATGCATTTGATTATTTACAATGATTTAAGGATATCTCGTGGGATGTATTGGTTAAGTAGTTGTCGCAATTGTTATTTGTATAAGAGAAATAATCCTGATTGTAAGTTATTTACGGGATTTTATGCAAGATGGTAACGATTAGCTTTTCCTACTCAGTATGGGAACTTTTAGACTAACTTAAGTCATTGGAATATCAAGATCGTACAGAATTTTATCATGTTGTTAAATTATGAACTTATTGTTTGCATTCAGATGTCCGGAGACTTGACTTAATGTGGTTCTTATATTGTTTTATTTTGATCAATGAAATTTATGGACAAAAATCTACCACATCCAGTCAAAATATTTGTCTGAGTAACTTCTATTTTCAACTATTCAATGAAAAGAATCTATCTAGCTTCTGAAGCAGAGAGGTACCAACGTTATGATGGATAAAGTCTTGATGATTTTATCTGACGCTGTAGGTTTTCTAGCTATGTACGATTTCATAGCTTCAATAGACGGTCATTTTTATAGGGAATAAAAATCTATTCGTTGTCGGAATTGTGCAATTGGTGAGCAATCTACACATATCCTGGAACCTCAGCAAAGTTATCGTCCAAGGCCATGTATTCTCGGAACGATCTCGGTGTTAGAACATCCTCAAAAACATTGTAAAAGAAGTTCAGACCTTAGAACATACTACTGCTTACAATACGCCGCCAGGCCTCAGTTTTATTGAATGATCAGGAAGGGTGTTTCTACTGAGAAAGATATCAAGAGCATTTACCAGATTATCACTTGTCTGGTCATTAGACAGAATACGTTTAAAGACTGGTTATTAGAAGTTAGAAGACCACATCATTAAATACAATGGTGCTGTCAATGAACTAAAGAGAACAAATAGACCTGGATCTCAATTATGTTTGAAAAGACATAGACTTGTTCCGATTGAAATGAAATGATGTCTAATAAAGTGGTCTATTATTATAATAGTTGATAATCTACTTGAATTATTGATTAGTAGAAAATAAAACATATTACCGGATATAGTTAGTCTGTAATAGTACCTCTACAATATCTCATATTAGACATACATCAATCAAATAGTCTAATAATATACTACATATTGTTATCTATCAACATAGCAAATACTTAGATCTTTTATTCACCATGGAGTTACATCCCCTTTGCTAAGTCAGGAACTATAGAAATGTATCATGGTTGAATTGGATAGAAAAAAGAACTCGTACTTTGAAGATCAAAGAAGACTTTAGATTGAGGAATTCATTAACAAAGTTTTAGAAATTTCTAGACAAGTTTTCATTTACATTTACAAATATCATTCTAGAGTTATTTACACTGTATAATCTGTTGTTTTTTTATTTTGTCTGTTCCTGCTTTCAGAAGACGTAAATACGATTTAAAAAATGGCAGCTACCAGACAGCTTAAGTGCTTTAATTGACATGGTAAAGACTTTGGAATGTCAGCAAAAACTTTTTTATCTCGTTGATTGACAAAATTCTTGAATAAATTTGATTTGCCTTAATATTATTTGAACTTATTTCTAGAGCTCAAAGCATCGAGAATGACCCCGCGGCACACAGACTATAATATATATGATTTATGTATCTTGATATATTACGAGAATATTCCAGATTGTGCTAATATACCATTAATACCGTTAGGTTTTGAAGCCTACGAAAGTCGTGGTAAACCAATAATTGGTTGGCATCAAACTATCCATTAAGGATGAGTCAATATTGAATCATGTAGAAAGACGAGACAAGTTGCCTCAAGAAAATGATACGGTTAGTTGAACTAATTGAAAAATAAACTTGGAAATTCATCGACTGAAATGATCGAATGATATAGAAGCATGTCGGTTGATAAAAATATTCTTTCTCTTGATGAAATAAATCATTAAAATGTCTGAATTCGTCAAGCTAAAAAGTTTGAAATTTTGTGAACTGAAAATTAAAAAAATATTTCATAAAATTTAATCAAAACTTTTCTTTGTGAATGAATTTGATACAAAGCATATTTCGCGATTTTGGGGGTCACCAAACCCTTATGTTTAAATGAAATTGCAACAACCACAGACGTCGGAATGGGAATTGGAATGGCTCAAATTGGTGCTATCAGTGTCCCTGATACACATACAAAGTTTAGAAAACCTCTTTACAATCCTTTTAATGGCGACTCAACATAGTTTGACATCATATCGCACAATAACTATTATATAACCCATAAAATCATAAACTAATAAAGTCTATTCGGACATTGAGTGTGGTGTAGGATAGAATCATCAAGGTGTGTAGAGAATGAATAATAACTTTTATAATCAAAGTGGGTGTATGCTGACAGCCGCCATTAAAGTTAAAACCATTCTGTCATTTTAAGACAAAACATATCCTTGTAAACATTTTGGCACTTTCTACACGAATTTTATTTTAGAACAAAGTTCAATTGGTAAAGTTGTCTAAATATTTTACTATTTAATCCGCGTTATTTTGACGTTTTGTTCAGACCGATCCTTTCTTAATACGAAAATTATAGCCATAAAAATTACGTGTAACCGACACTATTATTACCTCATTTAAAAAAGAGTCGATGCCAATCGGAAGGTTACTTGGTTTAATCTTTTTAGTAGTGTTAAAGTGATACAATCAAAAAATAATAATTTTTTTGACTTATTTTATTACCAATACCATTTGCTACGCACAGTCGAATCAGTCATATTAATGAGGTATATCCGGGTACAAAGCAAATCATATCATTTTTAGGTACTAGTACTTCGAATAACTAAAATATTAGCCTGTTTTTGACATTCATTCTATCCCAATTTTAAAACTGGAATGCTATTCTTAACCTTGTATGTGCATCAGTATAGAATCTGTGTCTGAATTCTGAAAATAGTATTGTGCATTGGCTACAGATAAACGTACACTAGATTATATAGATTGTGGCCAACTCGAAATCGTATATGAAGGCATACAGCATTAAGTATGTTTTATGACGAATATAACAAATAAAAGTGTTTTAGTTTTCCATGCAGACTTATTCAGTGAATGATTTTGTCATCATATCTCAGATGATACAAGGCATATCGAGAATTTAGAGAACAGAGAGCGGGGGGGGGGGGGGGCTCTCTGAAATATAACATACTTCAAATTCAAAGGCACCGCGAACGCCGCAATTTTTTTTAGAGGGTTCTGAGATCAGTCGGCCAAAAATAGGGAGGTGGCCTTGGCTCTCTGAAATATAACATACTTCAAATTCAACGGCACCGCGAACGTCGCAAATTTTTTAGAGGGTACTGAGATCAGTCGGACAAATGTAGGGTGGACGCTGCTTGGATCTGTCCCTGTGATACGATAAATATTACCATGTCACAGACTTCAGCATTTATTCACTTTAACGATCGAAGTTTGAACTTGTGAGTTATGAATGATGTTATGGATTAGGGAATAAATCCCTTGATTATTTCACTTACAAAGCAGAAATCAACTTTTATAATTTCAATGGAATCAATAAGGTGATTATGGAAAACGTGAGGAGGACGCCTGAAATACTTCCTATTTAAATATAACCGCATGCGAGTGCAATAGAGCAGTGGGATATACTAATTATAACCAGAATTCAAACTGTCATTTCTCCCACACATGGGAATTCATACAGGCACTACAGAGAAAATAAACATGCATATTCAAATAATTGTTTATTGTATGACTCCAAGCAACAATTAGCCCAATTCCAGGAATTTAGTCGTCTGCTATTACGTAATTGTCTGGATAACATGGCACTAATTCCAGACAATTCCCACTCCCATCGCTACTATTCAGATTAAGTGGATTAACGATAGAAGTGGTTGTACTGACCTAGTCGTATATATATAACGTGTTGACAAATAACTTACAGCATTACATTACATTACAAGACATGTGGATCTTAATTTAACTTTATTTATTTCAGATCGAGCTGACCTCAACTGGGTTTTTAACTGCTTTAGTAACTAGCACCATCTAATCATTAGTTGATCAACCGGTCACAGTGGCTCAACTACTGCAGGGTTTATTGGACCAACCCCTCAGTGGCCCAATTTTCCAGAAAACAATTTTCCAGAAAAAAAGGTACCATAATAAGTGTTAAATGGTTCACAATTTATGCTGGGGATCTAAAAAGCTCAATTTAGTGTCGTTATTTAGAACACGAGATCTGATGCCGGCTAGCATCTTGTTGAGCCAATGTTTAGTCAACCTGAATGCACCAACGAATATAAAAACATGCCACACATTAATCAGCAATTGCTCATATTATCTTTTTGATGTGACCGATACAGCGACAAGTCCAATGTGACAGCCTGAATCACAAGTAGACCTGAAGTCATTTGCTGAAGTCAGAACATGTTGCCGATAATATCAAACTGATAAGCGTCAAATTTAAATCCAACTCGCATGTAATGAGGAAGTGATGAAGACGACTCATTTATCAATTGTGAACGACATGAGATTAGGTTTTGCAATTTAGAAAGCATGGTAGATTAGCAATATCAGACTTCTTCCAATATGTGAGGATTATATGGTATTTGAGAAATCATTAAGTAGTATTGATAACCTATTAATGTACGTGTTATACTGTATAAAACGATTTTATATTAATTCTACTTCTCAACTATCAGTGTTCGGCTAAATGAGATAAATTTTCCTTCATATCAAGTTTAATCCTAGGGAAGAAACCACTCGTCACGTTGAAGGTATCTTTTAGCACAATTGATATATCATTGGTACTATTTAGTACATATCATCTTTCAATTGTATTAAAGAAGGATCGGTGTAAGCTGTTTACACCAAGATTAAATAGTTACACCCTTGAAACTCCCACCTCGAAACCCTTCAAGATAGCGTGTAATTATCGCCCTTTAAATGTCATAAAACTTATCATTCTACTATATTATCATTTGTTGATTGTTTCTGAGAGAAGGAGGAATCAGAACTCTACATACACACCTGAAGTCTTTATAAATCATTTTATGAAATCATCTTAAAGGGATTGTTTTCTAAAAATAAATGATGTGTATCGGAAACACATAGCATCAATCTGCACCATTCAAGTTTTTAATTAGACATCTCTGGTTTTAGCAAGTTTGTCTTAGATGTAATCTTAGCGTCACACTCGCGAAGATCTTCTGTAATAGATCTGCCATCGACAAAAGGAAGAGATCAGCCATCGAAAACAGATCTGCCATAGAGAACATAAAGAGATCTGCCATCGAGAACAGGAAGAGATCTACCATCGGGAACACGAAGAGATCTGCCATCGACAACAGAAAAAGATCTGCCTTCTACAACAGGAAAGATCCGCCTTCTACAACAGGAAAAGATCTGTCATCGAGAACAGGAAGAGATAAGCCAACAAGAACAGGAAAAGATCGGCCATCGAAAACAGGAAGAGATCTGCCAACGAGAATGGGGAGAGATATGCCATCGACAACAGGCAGCGATCTGCCATTGAGATCATAGAGATTTGCCATCGACAACGGGAAGAGATCTGCCATCGAGAACATAAAGAGACCTGCAATCGACAACAAGAAGATATCTGCCATCGACAACAGGAAGATATCTGCCATCGAGAACACGAAGAGATCTGCCATCGACAACAGGAAGATATCTGCCATCGAGAACATAAAGAGATCTGCCATCGACAACAGGAAGATATCTGCCATCGACAACAGGAAGAGACGTCCTGCCATCGAGAACATAAAGAGATCAGTCATCGACAACAGGAAAAGATCTGCCATCGAGAACAGGAAGAGATCTGCCATCGAGAACAGGAAAAGATCTGCCGTCGAGAACAGGAAAAGATCTGCCATCGAGAACAGGAAAAGATCTGCCATCGAGAACAGGAAAAGATCTGCCGTCGAGAACAGGAAAAGATCTGCCATCGAGAACAGGAAGAGATCTACCATCGACATCAGGAACTATGATTTTGGATGAGTAACATTTCATTTTGTACCAGGAAATAGAAACCGAATGATTTACGATATCCTAAATACGTTAAGAAAAAATCATTTGACAAGTCTACGCCTACAATAAAACTTGTTATCAAGCGTTAAGTAAGAACACCTGTATAAATTATGTTCTTATTGATATCAAAATATACACAGAATTATCTCCAAGATTAATCAAACTATTGTCTGGGAGCTAAGGAATTTGTTTATTTCTAATATATACATTTCTTTCATTTTATTACTTCTATATTTTTATCGGAATTCATTTTCATCATTGATATTTCTTTGCTATTTTCAGTACCTCTAATATGAGAAAACCAAATTTTTAGAGGTCGCACCTCTGAAAAATAGTTTCTCTTACAATAATGGTTTTTAGCTGTTTGATATATGACCGATAGATTTTTAAATTATAAGATCAGTTACGCCATGTATAACAGCCCGTTGTTCGAAATGGAAAAAAAAATCGTTTTTTTTTTTTCAAAATTATGACAAATTCATCGGATGTTTACTGTCATCGACAAATCAGTAGAAAAAAATGTGCATTTATCTGATTAGAAGAAAGCACTTTATAAGTGACAAAAGTCTAACAGAATCCACTGAAACGGACGTCAAAAACCCTACAGCCAAGAAAAACTCTTCAAATATCATTATCAATAATTGGTATCAAACTATTACTGGGAAGTTTATTTTACACAGGATGATAGTCAACATATAACTGCACAGTTCATTATACCAGATACACCAAGACAACTATTTGAATGGTTGGAGCCAAGAAATAGCTCTATAGGATTAATAGTTGTCTTTATAATAAAACCTTTAATATCCCTCTAAACAAAGCATAATTATTGTAATAATGATAGTGTTACCTTACTCACAATGTACGAATATACAGTATTATACAAAACAAAATCATCTTAATTTCATTATGATTTTTTTTACGAGCGCGATAATCATTGCATATTAGCCTCATCCGTGTGATCCATGCAAAGAGGCGTAAACGGTTTAATTGAAGAACATGAGTTTGAATAAAGGTACACGATAATCAGTGCTACGACATAAAGATTGTAAAACTTTGGAAAAACTTAATGCATGACATAAATGTTTTTGAGCTATATGTTTGAAATTGATGTGCTGAAATTCTTTAAATAAAAAAGTTTATCGATTCTCCTTAAAATCGATTTTTATTGTAGTCAGAGAGCTTAGAATCACATTTCTGATTTCAACTGCATTATAAAACATTTTTTATTACCAATAATTCTTGTTCTTTTAACAGTTGCTGTCAATTGCCAGATTTAAAGCCGTTTTCATTCACAAACAGTCATCTGATCTGCTATAATTGGCACTTAAAATTCAAACACGAGACGTGTTGTACAATAAGAAGGAAACTAGTCTAGTAGGCTAGTGTTGTTAGTTTTATAAGAGTAAGGTTTTATTGGGATGGAAATGGTTTTCTCTGTACATAATGACTTGATTTGAAGGAGACGAGATTTCTCTTAACAATGTTTAGAAAATTAAAAAGAATTGATGCAAAGGGAGCAATAAATATTTGGATGGTCATTATCGGGGTTGATCGTTCTTTAAATGTTTCATAATTTAGATGGTTCAACTGTCTGTTCTTAGTTGAAGCTTTTCAAATACTTGAGCGACAAAGTTAAGATAATGTCTATGATATCAGTGGCGTAGCCAGGTTTTCGGAACTGGGAGTGCAATAGGAAAGATGAACCGACAGAATATATTGACCTTGCTAGCGGTGTGAATAACGGGTGGGGTACAGGGTGTTAAGCTATTTGACACACTGCAGGAAAGCTTATTGATGCTACATTTTTGGATTTATAATGAAAAATGCTAGGAAAGTCATCTATCGGTGTTGGTTTTTGCAGAATTAAAGATCAATTTGCTATTTGGTGCTTGTTGGTTCAACTTTACCGATGGCCAAAACGACATCGACAAACCGATTGAATGTTTATGCGCTATCGGTCGGCTCAACTTTACCGAAGGCCCTTATATAGCTACGCCACTGTATGATATTGAATCCTAGGGGCGGATCCAAGAGGGGGAGCCCCCCACCTTTTTTTGGCCGACTGATATAAGAACCCTCTAAAAATTTGCAGTTGAATTTGAAGCATGTTATATTTCAGAGCCTCCTCCACCTTTCTCTAAATCCTGTAGTACTTATAAACCATCTTTAAGAATCTTATCACCATAGGCGTACGGGCTGATTTTTCTAGGGGGGGCTGAACCATTTTTGCCCGAAAAATATGCATGATGCCCGAAAATGACCAATTTATTGATACCGCCTAAGGCCCTGTATCCATATGCTGTTCCCTTGTGGCGTGTTCCTTGTGGCGTGTTCCTTGTGGCGTGTTCCTTGTGGCGTGTTCCCTGTGCCCACCCCGTATCCATAGAATTTGCCCTTGTGGCGTGTGCATTGAACGATATGTATATATTTTGTTATGTATTTAATATTTAGTTTATATTTAGCTATATTTTTTTTGTTTTATCCGTTCGCTCTGCGCAAACTTTGTAGGGTCTTTTTGCATTACGATTGAGCACAGGTTTCTGAGTAAAAATATCAGTTTTTCCTGGGTGGAACATGCCACAAGGGAACATCCTATGGATACAGGGCCTTAGAGCACAATCAACTTTCAGTAACACCGAGATAATCGATTTGAACCACAATGGAAACATTTTATTTTCACCATATATATACATACAGTGTAAGAAAAAGTGATCATTCATACATCAAGAATTTCAATTATAATTGAAAAAACTGATGTGACTGTCGTCTGCCGATGAATACCACATCTGCGCAGAAGGTAGCCTACTAAACGAACAGCACGAAAATGAATGTGGATTAATCTTTGGCCATGGCGTTTTCACAGTTTACATCAACTAGCAAAGCAAAACACGTACACTGCTGATAGCGAAAATAGTCATAGTCTGAAAATTGAGGCGTCCTTTTTAAAAGAAATGTGATTTGCGATTTTTGCGACTAGCAAAGACATCGATGATTCTGTCCATATCATTTTCAATCACAGCATTGGCATAAAATCGTTCGATGTTGATCAATGCGAGGTGGCTCAAACGTTCCTTGCCCATGGTGCTTCTCAGATAAGTTTTCAGTCTTCTCAACGCACTGAATGAGCGTTCTGCAGAGCAGAAATGGTACACAGCAATTTTACCACGTTTGAAAATTCAGGAAGAAAATCTATCAGATCATGATTATACATAATGGAAAGAAGATCAATTGCATTGGAGAAGTGAAGCTTATTCTGCGATATATTTCATGTTTAGCTTTCAGAACCTCTGAATCTAGTTCATAGAAATTGGCCACTTGGTGCCGGGGTCTTTGGTTTGGACAACATTTTCAATTATCAACCTGTTAAAGATTCGGGTCTGCTTAATCAGACGGATCACACAAGAATTAATTTGATAGAGTCACGAAGATTGAAATGCAAAGATTTGAATGATCACAATCTGCAGTCTTATGGCATGGAAATCTTGAAATGAAATTATTATACTGAACTGAATGCGTAAGGCATGGAATTAGTTACATGCAAACATTGGCTATATCCTACCTATTAAAATTAGGTATGTGTATATAACACAGAAAGGCCTTTGATAATAGCTGGAGTCATAGTCAAACTGCAAAACAATCTCAAGATCTTAACGAATCTCAAAAAGCAAGTTCGACTTATCGATTCGAACTGGACTGATTTTTAAATAAAATAGAAGATCTGGTCTGTCGATTAATATTATGTAGTTACCAATTTCGGGCTCCAAACAAAATTTCCCAAAACGGGCTGGGAAGCTCAGATCATCGGATTTCGGGCACTTTGTTCTGGTGGTCGAAGGGATTTTCTAATATTTGAAAAATTTTCTGGACAAAAACATTATTTTACATTTTTCGGGCGCCAACAGAAGCCAAGAAGAAATTTCCCAGAGACGGACTGGGAAGCTCAGACTAACCCTACCTCAGGACCAGCAAAAAAACACGGATTTCGGGCACTTTGTTCTGGCGGTAGGAGGGATTTTCTAATTTTTTGAAAATTTTTTATTTTTCTTGACCAAAACATTATTTTACAATTTTTCGGGCGCCAACAGAAGCCAAGAAGAAATTTCCCCGAGACGGGCTGGGAAGCTCAGACTAACTCTACCTCAGGATCAGCAAAAACGTTATTTTACATTTTTTCGAGCGCTGCCCGAAAAATTTGACATTTGCCCGAAAAAACTAATTTTTGCCCGAGTCAGGGGGGGCTGCAGCCCCCCCAGCCCCCCTGGCTCGTACGCCTATGCTTATCACATATCTCTTCTCTCTACCCTGATCTTCTCTCTACTACCCTTCTCTTTACCACTGTATTACCCTGTCTCTTCTTGCTACTATATTCACAATTTTTGCGTGGCAAATCTTTCGATTTGTCACGCTTTGTTTTCGTTATGTTTTTTTTTTTTTTTTTTTTTTTTTTTTTTTTTTTTTTTTTTTTTTTTTGGGAAACTTTTTAGAGAAAATCGAAAATGGTGTAGCATAATTGTATCCACCAAACATTATTAAATGACCTGGAATCAAAAATGAATATCTGAAACTCAATTTTTGCTGAACCAGGAGTGGGCTATTGCATAATATGCAATTATTTTGCACTTAGTCTGTAGGGTTTATTTATGAACCGATTTGGCTGAAATTTTCTTTAATATCTTCATTGTAAAAAGAAGTATCAGGTGGGACTACACAAATTTAAATTTTTAAATATTTTTGTCCAAAAAATTTGAAACCAAAATTTTCAAAAAAGCTCAAAATTTCTAACTCGGCCGCTAATTATCCGATTGACCTGAAATTCATAGGACATGTACAGAATGTCCATAGAAATAAAATTAATCAATCAAAATTTTTCTATCACTTCCGGTTTTGACGTGAGAACTTCCGGTTTTTCAAAATCACGCCTAGCAGCCTCACTTCCGGTATAAATTTCAGATATTGACAAAAACTATATATATTGTCTGTCAGTCATAATTATAATGCACTTAGCATAAAAAATCCAAACCGGAAGTGATGCATAAGCTGCCGTCACAGACTGACACATTTCAGCAAAAAATAAGTCCTCTATTTGTTATCCGATTTTTATGATTTTGGTGTCTATCAAAACCTTGTAACCTTGTCTACAGTTTGTTGGAACAGAATTTTGAATTTCGAATTTGAAATTTTGTTATGTTCGTTTAAATTTTTTGAAATTCAAAAGGCCATATTATGTGACCTTGACCTTTGATGACCTTGAAAATTCAAATGAAGGATGTCCTTGATCTCAGCTATCCATAGGTATGCTGATATTAATTGAAAAATATTAACTTCTGGTTTTATGAACATTTGAAAATTGACATTTTTGTCAACTTTGGGCATCTATATCGCATTCTCTAATCAACACAGAGAATTAAATTTTTCAATTTTGTAATGCCGATTTGATTATCTTTTAAACGATATATGACAATAACCCATTAAAATATGTTTTCAAAATATTGCGTTTTTTTCGACTGAGGGTTCTAACTTACAATGCAATTATCTAATAGCAATATGGTGTGTATAGTCAGTATGTACTAAATTTTCTCTTTTCAACGACATATGACATGACCAGTTCAATACAAAATCCATTAAAGTGAAAATAGGCATAGAATACCCATTTTCTGAGAAGAGAGAGAGAGGTAGAGAGGATTAAAATGATTGACAGGGTTATAGCAGGTTATATAATATAGTAATAAAACTATCTGCATGAACTTTTCACATGGAGGTGTGAAGTATTTTAGGTCATAAACAGATTAATCTGATTATGTAATCTTTTAACACTCTAAAAAGTATAAAAAATTTATTCATTTTTTTTGCAAAATTTTCACTTATATTAATTTTACATACAATCATTTAGTGCAGTGAATTTTTGATACATTAACCTGTTCGAATTTTTTCTCTACCATTGACAGAACTCTTTCTACAAGATACACACCAATTTTCTTTTTGTCGTCTGCTAAGGTTATTAAAGGTCATAAACAAATTAGTCAGACTACATAATCTTTTAACTCTAGGGCTGGACTCTAGCAGACAGCAATTAAAACTGTTTACGCGTCTGCGCTAATCCGTTGCAATAAAAAGTAAGTGTTCAAATTGTTTTTTATCGTCTGCTAAGATTATTATAGGTCAATAATAAATTAATCTCATTACACATTGTTTTAACTTTATAAAAATTAACATGTTTTTTCGAGTGTTTGCTATATTTGATATAATATCAGATTTTTTCTTATTTTGAGGGTGATTCTTACCCACGACACTTAATTGACTAACATCAATTCAACTGGCTACTGACTGCTCCAATCCATTGAAACAAAAGACAGTATTTCAACTCAGCCTTAAAGGGAAATATTGACGTTTACACAGATCGAATGTTGGGGAAGGGGGTATATCCCCTATACAAAATGGCCCCTAGTCAAAATGACCATAACAGTTAAATTTGGTCAAAATGGCCATTCACCATGGCCCCTATTTTGGTCAAAATGGACCGGTCACCATGGCCCCTATTTTGGTCAAAATGGACTCTGTATTTATGCTTTGATATCAACCAATTCTTTGGTCAAAATGACATTTTTTGAGGGAAAAATGGCCAAAAAAATAAAAGTCAAAATGGTCCCTGATTTTTTGATAAATTTTAGCTTATATGATGATAATCAAAGGAATAATTGGAAGCTATTTTAACCCTAAAAAAGGGCACTTGTAGTCTGTAACAACAGTAACTACAAATTTTGAAGACATAAATTGTGTTCCTATTTATATTTTCATCAAAGCAAAGACATTCTAAGACTTACAATATTAATTTGAAGTTCCAGTTCCAGTTCTCAAAAAGACTATACAAAAAATTTATTGTGTATTATGTAATATAAATATTATTTTGAGACCATTTGTCTTTTTGGAAAGACCATTTTTAACCTTTTTTGATGACCATTTTCACCATTTATCAGGGACCATTTTGACCATTTATCAGGGACCATTTTGACCAAACGAGGGGCCATTAGCGTCTGCGCTAATCCGTTGCAATAAAAAGTAAATGTTTAATCTTGCCAGAGTCAAAATGGCCATAAAAGTTAAATTTGGTCAAAATGGCCAGTCACCATGGACCCTATTTTGGTCAAAATGGCCTCTGAATTTCCTCTTTGATTTCAACCAATTCATTGGTTAGAATGGCTAAAAAAATAAAAGTCAAAGACATTCTAAGACTTACAATATAATTTGAAGTTCCAGTTCTCAAAAAGATTATACAAAAAATATATTATGTAGCGCTTTATGTTTTGTTAATTTGTAACATCATAAATAAAAATATTATTTTGAGACCATTTTGACTTTTTGGAAGGACCATTTTGACCTTTTTGAGGACCATTTTGACCATTTATCAGGGACCATTTTGGATACCAGACTTTAGGGGTTTGAAGTTCAAAAAGTCTTACAGCTATCAGGCAAAGTATCACGGGCCACGCTCAGTGCTGTTCACAGCTCTAGTGTATTATTCATTTGGTATATGTAATCAAAATTGTTCTCTTTAAATCTCGTGCTTTCCTTTTTTCTTGAAATAACTCGTTCCATGCTGCTTTTCTAATGCTACTTAAATATTTTTCAAATGGTTGAGATTTGATGCATGGTGTGTTGAAAGGAAAACAAATCTGGTGTTAAAATTTAATTTACATTATATTATATACAACATTTCATTACAAAATATACAATACTCATTCTAAATTCCATATAGTATCTACCCAGCTGGGCAGTTCATTGCTGCAATTATAAACAGTACAATAAGAAACTAATAAGCTATCACAATATTGGTATGTTTAATATCACAACAATTGTAAGTTTGGTATCAGTAAAGTCATTTCCTGAGTGTAGCACAGAATAATACCATGCTTTTCAATCATTTTTATACGCCCACATGAAAATGCGGACGTATATTCCCGTCACCCCTGTCCGTCCGTCGGTCCGTCAAAAATTTCTTGTGAAATTTGGTATGTGTATTCATCTTGATAATATCTCGGATGAGTTTGAAAATGGCGCGCCATGAGTTATTGTCTTTGACTTGAATTTACATCTAGTCGTGTTACAATGCTTTACGCAATTTTTTAATTATGTATTTGATAAATGCATCCCTTATCAAGTATTTTGATTATCAGATATTTGATAGCTTTTTTATCATCTCGTTAGACAAATGGCTATAACAGATATAACAAATGTGACTACTGCTGAAAAAATGATTCTATAATAGCAACCATTTGTTTCACGGTAGGAAAATAAAACAAAATCTGTATTTTACCTCCCAGAATGTTGGTTTTATCTGATTAATGAAAACATAGATACAGTGATGCATTGTATTGATGCAGACAAATGTGCATTTTGTGGTAACGACCTGTCTTGATGATTAACAGATTTAAGTACATTTACTAAGGAGCAATATATTGCTAGTTATTATGGAAGATTTTAGCTGCCCTGATTACAGACGGCTTATGAGGAGTTTTCCTTGGCTTTCACTGGCTTGGGACGGACATGTTTTTCTGTCAATTTTCGTCTCCTAAAGGTTAAAAAAAAATCTTCAGTACAAATTGATGAACCCTGAATTTCAATATGAGAAATTAATTTTAGCATTGTCAGCAATATAAATACATGTACTCTTATTACTTTTTGATTGTTTATTTTTGAAAAAAGATGTACAGGTGTCTAATAAAAAGTACATGTTGGTGTCTAATGAGTGTAATTTATTGCAGTATGTTATTTTATTGACTGTGAAATTACCTGACGTGCTGCATAAAAAATTCAATAAATTCTTTGTAGTGAAAATGCAATTATCTTCATTTTTCCATGATTAAAGACATAACCCGAATGTGTACTCGTTTCTGGTAAAGTAATAAAATGTTCTACCTAATTATCAGTAATATACTTTAATGAAGCACGTTCTCAACTGCAAACAACTATTCCATAGTCTGAAAAGATATTTTTTTCGCTAACCTAACCTGACGGTTATAGCGTTTACAGATTACAGTCAAAATGTTTAGCCTTCCATGTGTATCAATAATTATCCACGTTAAAAGTTAAAAAATCGACTCGAATTTTAGTGAGATTCTGTCATGTACAGCAGAAAACAGATAACAGATAGTGATATATCTATATTTTTACGAATATTTAAGAATCATACCAACTGTTTCCCTGTAAGCAATTCAACAAATCTTTTTTTAATAAGGTGTTTCTCAAGTTCAACCGGAAGTTAAGAAAAATTAGCTGAGCTCTGAAAGATAATAAAACACAGTGTGTTCCAGTTGTTTCTTTTGAACTTTATATAATTACAAACAAAACACTGTAATGGAATTCATATAACATAACATGAAAGCAATCTAATGAAAACTACACTGTCGTTTCTTTTTCACTCTATTTTTAAATTTCCATTGAATTAAAAATGACACTGAAGGTTGTTTTTGGGTAATATGCCCATGTCACAAGACGTGAATTTTTGTTGCTGAAAGTCTAGTCTCTGTACCAAAATCAGAATATTTATACTGAACTGTCATAAGTGTAAAATCACACTATCCAATCGGCTATCAGTATTTAGATACTGAGTTGGAATTCAATCCGATTGACACTGATTGGTGATAATTGGTCTAATCAGGCGGCACAATCAACACCCAGGAGTCACAGTTTGTTCGCAATTACTCGTATCCAACTCGACAAAAATCAACAAATTTGTTGAAAAAATTAAAGATTTGGAAAGCCAAATTCTGAGGGCATAATTGTGATTGGATTTGTTATCTGCTTTAAAAAATCTGAACGTCAAATGCTGTTGGTCAGTTACCTATAGGCTAAATTTGTATACGAGGCTTCCCAGCTGTGCGAAAGACAACATTTGAACCAATGATAACGGAAAGTCCCAATTGTCTTAATCAACAAAGGTCCAGCTTGGGTTTTAAATAGTTGTCGTAATCATCCAGACTGACCATTTTCCATCTTTTGGCTCAACCTTCGTGAATGTTCGAGACTAACATAATTGAGCACGCAAGTCTAGTTCCAAAGATTTCAACATAAACCAACAACTATGTATCACCACCATGACGAACAACCATGATCACAACTAGTCGGGAAGAAGACAGAGTAACTTCTCATGGTCGAGTTTCACTGCCATGTCATTCGACCCGATCAGATCTCACGAATTCTCAAATTACCAAATTAACAAACCAGTACCATCCGATTGAACCAATCCAGCTACCATTAACTACTACGACTACCAGCAACCAGGCCCGTAACCAGCCCAGTGCTTCTAGGGGGCGAAAGTCTAAACAGGGGGGCAGTTAATGACGATACTCCTGAAAACGCGTATTCCGATGAATTGATTCCTTAAAAATTTAAATTTGTACTCTCGGAAATGCAATTTGCAATTTTGAGATTTAGACGACTGCAATGCAATTTCTTGTCATTTTGAAAAGAGTTTTTGTCTGGGGGACATGCGATTTCATTTTGAAAAGAGTTTGGTTTGTGGGACATTCCCCAGAAAATTTTGAGATTTACCCGACTGGAAATGCGATTCTTGTCATTTTGAAACGAGATTGATCTGAGGGACATCTCCTAGGAAATTTTGGCGACTGGAAATGTGATTTTTGAAAATAGTTTGGTTTGGAGGACATCCCCTTGAAAATTTTGAGATTTAGACAACTGGAATCATTTTGAAAATAGATTGGTTTGGAGGACATCCCCTAGAAAATTGTGATATTTAGACAACTGAAATTATTTAGAAAATAGTTTGGTTTCTGAGATTTAGACAACTGGAAAGGCGATTTCCTGCCATTACGAAACGAGTTTGGTATGGACTGGGATATTCATCTACCAACCAATCAACCAAATTCCGAAGTTGAAACGAGTGCATCTTCCATCTCAATGTCTTGTATTTTAGGGGGTGTATTAGTTATTTACTCTTTCATATTCCTCGGGACGGAAAACTACTCTTACAGAACCTTCGAAAACATATACTTTTAGAACAGTACAAAGTTGTTTAAATGATCCAGCCATCATCATGAGTACTACACATAACATTTAGTCTTACACGCTTAGTCAGAAGCACGATATATCTTCGGATTTTCAACCAGGTTCTCCTGTCACTAATACAGGTAGGAGGGGCTGACATGGAATAAGTGCATGGTCGTTCGGATTAGATATTTAACCGCTGACTTGTGTGCTATTGCACATAAGCACAATTAAGTGCAGAAAGGAATGACATACCATTATTTTATTTACTTTTACGCTTGACAATTTCCAAGCATCCCTTCGGATACTTCTATTCGCGATAGGCGTTGCTGGTATTCCAAAGACTTTCTAGAATCCTGGTTAGAATTGATTCCATTTACTGTACAAATTATCTTATCAGTAGGTGATGTTATACTGTTATATAAATGATATGAATGACTTTGTTGAGACCCCATCCTGACAAAGTGAATGAAATTGTGGAAGCCCCCATTCTGAGAAAGGTGTTTAATAAATTAACCTGTATATTGATATAACTAGGAGATATTTATTATGATATACAAAAAACTCTAGTTAACATCTGGTGTAGGTTATTGATGTAACGTTTAGTAGGGAAATAGTCAACAACATGTGTATTAATGAGACTGGTAGTAATCTAAAAACGATTATTAAATAACCTATAGGTAGACTAGACCTTCTCTAACCTTTACTCAGTAGAATAGATCAACGTACCCCCGACAGTAAACTAAGGTAGAACTAGGTCTTATCAGCTCGTATGGTATTAATTCTTACAATCTAGATAGGAAGGAAGTAACAATAAATAATCTCCTGTGATCTTAGGTATTATGTTATTTTACAAATCTATTTACTATATACTTATACCAATACGTTCTATATATATGACAGGGTGAATTGTTTATTATATTGGCTGGAGGATTGATATAGATGTGATTTAGTCAGTGCATTATCACACTTATAACTCGGACACAGATCACCCAATTATGCCAAATTTCAGTTCTGTGGCACCATGAAAGAACCAGATAACCCACTTAACCATGAACAATTAGTTCAGTACACTATGGTATATCTAAGGCCTGGGTTTTCAACTTTTAATGCGAATATAAATGGTGGGTTGTCTGCTTCTTGCATGGTGCCTGCAGAGTTTGACTTTTTTCAGAGGGTCGAAGCGCTGGAGAGCCACACTTCTAGTCGCAATCAAACAATACACTACGAACACACGCAATCTTTTTAACACCATCAAAACAAAAAAGATCCCGTTGGCCTATTCTAAGAAACTATCAAAAGAACAACATACTATTATTAGAAAATTCAACCATGCGGATGAGAAATACAGATGTCAGAATATAGATTGGATTTTCCATATCGGCCACTTTTCACCTACAAATTGTTTACAATGGCGCGGAATATTTCCGTCATCCATCTATATTTGTACCTTCAGGTTGATCATTTCAGCTGCGTTTAAAGCGAAATAATTCTCTTGTTTGTCCGAAAATTCTAAATTCGGAAGCTCAGTTAAATGTCACCTAAGGGTAACAATAATTGATTAATTTTAGAATCAAGGAAATAGAATCTGAAATCACAAACCCAATAACAATATCATCTTTCACAACAACGATCATCTGAATCGAAAATTGGTAAAAACCTTCATCCAAAAAAAGAATGTGCCCTGGTATTACCTACCAAGTTAAAAGAGTATATATGTTTTTTTTTAGCAAGTGCAATATTTTGCATCATGTAGAAAATGGCACTAATGTTACTTTGGAACACAATAACTTCTTACTTCAGATAAATGTACTAAATATTGCCGAGTTCACAAACTCTATCGCAGAATTTCAAAGGTGCTTTGGAACGATCAGTATGTCAATACTCAATTCGATTTGATTTCTTCACTTGTTTGGGCCAATGAGGTCGGAAAACTCAATTTATTGAAGATCTATTGAATGTTCCATAAAAAAGTGATTTTTAAAGTAAGTAATGGCACCCAAAATAGCTGAACACATTGCATTGTAAAAAGTTATTTATTGCCAATAATTCTTGCTTTGTTAATAGTTGCTGTCAATTGCCAGATTTAAAGCCGTTTTCTATACACAAACAGTCATCTGATCTGCTATAATTGGCACTTAGAATTCAAACACGAGACGTGTTGTACAATAAGAAGGAAACAACTGTATTGTTTTTATTATTTAGTTTGACAGACTGTATAGAAAATTCTTATCTTGGAAAAGATAATTACATGTATCTCTGTTGCAATATGACTTGAACTAGACAAATTAGTACGCAGTTTGAGTTGAACATTGAATATTTTAGAAAATTGTATATCATCGTCATGTCTGGTTTAAAACATAATTTGAATGATTTATTTTTTTCAACTTGATATAACAGACATTGGAGATCAGAGAAATTGTAAAACCCAATAAATTTAATAACTCGAGTTTCTGATACAAAATCATACCACAGTAAACTGTCTTTTTCCATTTAGTTACTAAGACAGGTGGAAAAGACTGCTGTATAATTTGATGATCTACGCGGATTTATGCACCATTTTCAATAGCACTATTCTCTATCCCTAAGCGTTTTTCAATAATAACTTGATTTTTCTTAGATAATAACTTAGTTTTCTTGCTTCTGTTAGGTTACCTGCTGATGAAATATACATGTACTTCAATTGGTCAAGTTTGAGAATATAAATTTAATTTTATGCTTATTCCAAAAGGTAGTATATCAGTTCAGTCCCGACATGGATCGAGATGATACTTTTGGATTTATCAACCCGGTTTCCCACTGTCAGTGATGCAGGTCTGAGGGGCTGACATGGAAAAAACGTCTAGTCGTTCGGATGGGACAATAAACCGAGACCCCGTGTGCTACAGGCTGTGCACAGTGAAGATCCCTCGACAGTTAGACATTTAAATAAGAATAGGCTATTTCCACTGTCCTGGCAAAATTCCCCTCATTGCACACTGCATGGCGTTTGCCCGTCCTCAATTATATCTTACAGGTGCAAAAAAGCAGGACGTAAAACTCCATAACATTCTCTTTAAGATTCATGCTTATCAGTCTCAGTCTAACAGTCAGTCTTAATCTATGTAATGAATCTTCAGTATAAATTTGGTTTTTTTTACAGATAAGTTGTCATAGTGAGACCTAAGAGACTTTTCGACACTATCAACTTGTTTTTTGTTAATCAAATTGGATCAACGAAACCACTTCTCCCTGATGATTTGTCAGTCAAAGCCAGATATAATGGAACAGTTGTTTCAATAAACGAAACAGTTCCCTCGTTACATTGTTAAAGTGCCATTCTGCTTTTTGGAGAAAAGTTTCCATTATCAGATACATTAAAGGACACATAGTTAAAGATTTTGGTGTACAGTTTTCACAAATTAGAGCAAAAAAAAAAAATTTGACCTAAAAAAAATTCAGACTGTCCCTCTAACATGATGATTAAGGGTTCAATCTTGGCATGTGTCGATTTGTTACAATCGGATTTTTCTACCTAGTACCTTCTGTCAGTAATGCAGGTCATAGGGGCTTTCATAGAAGTTGTTAGGATGAGACCCCGTGTGCTACAGGCTGTGCACGTTAAAGATCCCTCGACAGTTGATTCTTGAGTACTTCTATATCAGTCTGGGATTCTATTTAAAGGGATTGTAAAGTGGTTTTCAGTTGCTGAATTTTATTTCGTTTCGTACATAGTTAGATTGACTAAAACTACCGTTTTATATTGAATGGTACCAATTACGAATTGTAATACTACAACAAAACACCTGTATTTTATTACGATTTACTGTTGTTAAATTCCATGCCACCTAGTTAGATGTACCTACATACCAGAAGAAAATTGTAACAGTTCAGATGCATTAACTCCTCTATTATCTTTTACGTAAATCTTACCGATATACTGTTACCAAAATCAGATTTATGTGGTTTGTACCTTCCCGTTTGAAATTAAACGAAATAATTCCATTAGTTAAGGCGGAAGATATGTGAGGTATTACAAAGATTCCACAAGAGACTCGAATTACCTTCCAATATGTTAGTTCAGTCTCGTTAATTCAACAACAAAGACGTGGCATCACATATTGTATACAAATGCACGCAACTGTGCATCATTTGTTGTATTATGTCAAAATGTGGTAGGTGAACTTTGATTCTCGAGAAATAGAAGAAGACTTCAAAGATACATGTACTATATAAACTATGCTTTTAGAGTCTTTTTCAGGTTTCTATATATTGTTAAAGTCTCTTAATGCTGTGTTATTCTCTATACTTATTGAATATTTCTTGTCTGAACAACTATGGCATCTTTTACTTTTTTTAATCATTAACGGTACATTATTTACTGGTAGCATAGCGGCATCAGATGTCTGGATATAAATATATGACAATAAATCTAGCTCAAATTTAACAGGATCAGACTAATAGATCAAATAATGGCATTGATAACGTTTTTATCCAAATTTCCAGATCGTATATATGTCTAATTTTTAATTTAATGGCAAACAGAAAATAATAAAATTTATTTTGAAGAAAGATTATGACAGTTGAATTTGACTGCTAGTCACCAGGGATATTGTCAGAGAAAATTTAAATGGCAGAAACAGAATGTTAATTTTACTTTAAAAATTTTAACAGTCTGGCACGATCTCAAACCGTCAATCGAAAGGGATGGCTGGTGTCAATCGATAGAATATTTTTACAAGTTTAAGAATATTTTGACTTTCTTCACCTCGAAGTTGGCGCTGTTATCCACGAAAGACATCAAAATAATTACCGGGTAGTCAACATGTAAATCAAAGGTTTTAAAACCGGAAGAGCACCATATATATTTTCGTTATCACATCCACTATAATTTCAGCAAACGATCTCCGTGAATGTTACGCTAGCACTCTGCAACACGGTAGTGAACAGCGGCCATATTTGGCCGGACTACATCAATTCTGGTAGTTCAAACATCAGAAACTGGCCATTAGATACTACACGTATTTGTAATCAAAACAAACAATTTGTAAAATATGTATGTAAATTGATAATAAAATGTGTAATGGGCAAACAGATAATCACAATGTAGCCCAGGGGCGGATTTAGGCGAGGGCGTGGCGGGCGTGCGCTTTCCCTAAATTTGCAAAGCATGGGTTGTCCGCACCATTTTACCACAAATGTTTCTCGCCACACTTCGCTTGGCAATATATCTATCTACATTGCACCCACCTTAGAAGAATATTTCAATAACTTTGATTATTTTAACCTCAAATAATTTTTTGACTCGCTCCACACGGCGAAATTTTATTCTCCCCCCCCCCCCTCCTAACATCAAATCCTGTATCCGCCCCTGGTAGCATTGAATGCACGAGTTTGTGTCAGAATAATTTGCCCAAAGATTCTTTACCTATATGAACTATGCGACGTTAGAAGCAAGTGGTAAATCGTCAAAATAAATAGTCTCGCCCATGAAGACATAACGAAAAACACAATTCATTACCGATACAGATTATGATTTACGGAAACTGCCGGGCATTGCAGATTGTAATTTCAGTAGTTGCAGTGAGTGGATGTATTGAACTGTGAAGTTTCTCATTTTAATGTTTTTATTTATTGTTTTCCAAATTGCTATATATTAACTATTTTATATCTTTGAAATGTCAGTGTCATCAAGCAAAGGTCGTGTGGGAAATGTCAGTATACGGTTTTTATATTGCGTAGGATCCTCAATATCGCAGAGTGACAGATTTTACATTGATTTGTAATCCAGTAAACCTTATAGATTTTACTTTCTCTCTTGATAAAAATAGTAATAAAGTTTGTACAATAACATAATACCTGAGATCATAAGGGATTATTTATTGTTACTTACTTCCTAACTTCATTGTTGTTAAAATTGTAGTCCGTGTCATTTTTTGACTTTTTGACTTAACTTACATTTTCGTATGGCTATTTTTGGTCTGGATTTCGATTTTGATGTCTACCAATGTGATTTTTGTCAGAATTTGGAAATGGAATGAAGCGGAAGTATAAATATAAGAGCAGCCGTTTCTGTTGGTGTTTATATCCGGCGCTCGTCTACTTTCGATTTGTTCGACAAATATTTGTCATGCCATGGATTGAATGACGCCGAGGAAACCATGCAGAAAACAGACCCATATTGACAGTTTAAAATTCTGGCCAGCATCCTCCTTGTCACGATTGCCTATCCCGTCCCCCGAGTTGTCTCACGTTCATACCGTTTCTCCACGATTGCAAGATAGGTGATTATCATGGCCGCCGGAAACATAATGTAAATCTAGCATTACATCAATAACCTAGACCAGATGTTATCTAGAGTTTTTTGTGTATCATAATAAATATCTTCTAGTTATATCAATATACAGGTTAATTTATTAAACACCTTTCTCAGGATGGGGGATTCATTCATCTTCCTCGGGATGGGAGCTTCCTTAGCTTTTATGCTTATACCACGATGCTCTCATATATTGTTGAACCATTCCCAAACCATTTCCTTTCACTGATCAGTTGGGAATATAAAGTATAATAGACACTTACCTTGCATAGCATTGCCAAGTGCGTATGTGTCGTTGCACACATTGGTTATCTGTCTGTGCCATCTGCACAACTTTAAATCAACTCACTAAAGATTATGTGCTATCTCAATATGACGCGGTCAATTCTTGGACTCTTAGACAACGACAACCGTCTTTTGAGAATACTTTGATGACGGACTGAACTTTCATTACCCCTTGTCAGACGGCTTAGTTTGTCAAAATGTCATAAGAAATATTATGTTCAGAGATGAATATTCAACGAAGATGAATCTTCTCAGTTACGTCCTTGGAGATTTCTTCATCTGAATTGCTGTTCAAGACGTGGTATCATATTAAAACTAAGGTATTAATAACAAAAGATTAACAGGGGTATTATCAGTTTCTTACCATGTATATTTAATGACAGTCAATCACCAGGGAATTATGATTCTGATATCACTGGTGAATAACCAGTTTTATTACCTACTAGAATAAAATGACATCATTGCTACCTGTTAACTGTTTCCAGAAGATTATCTTGTAGATTAAAGGGGACTTAAATTTGTTGGCTAACCCGTAAGTTCTGCACCATATCTCGGCATAGTATCAGAGGATCAACTTGTCAGATTGGTTAATCTGAACAGGAAATTCAGATCAGACACACAAGACAATAGGAAGCCCAACCAAAGTTCCAGAATAACTCAGCAAAATTAACTTTAGAAAGTTATCTTTCTGAAATTATATCAAGTAGTAATATTGAATTTTGTAATACGCAGCTTCTGGAATCTTTTTATCTTTATAACTCTTAAATTGTTCCCTTGAGATTACAGTAAAGACATGATGTGAGACATAACCGATTCCATCAGTAATTTTCTTAACAAAACTAGAATTGATATCAAATAGCGGAAGTAATCAAAGAATGAGATAATAAAGGATAAATGATTTCCTTACTTTGTTATATAACTATATTCTAACCTGTACCAATCTGAATAAAATACAGATAATGTTTAAAGGGGGATGTTCAGCATTTTCAAGTATCGATTTGGGTCTTGAATTTATGTAAATAGCCTTCGGAAGTACTAGAAATGCACGATAATCCCATCCAATTTACCTCTAACTAAACATTTGTTTTCCAATGTATTTTCTTTATATGGCATAGTCTCACGAATGGAATTTTAATCCCCAGTACAATCTCACCATTTAGAAGACACTGTTTGCGTTGAACACTGAATTTCAGAATATAATGTTATAGATCTAGATATCGTTCTCCATAACCATTACCGAATAATTTGCCTTATAATCCAATTGTAACGGCGTCTGTGATTTACGGTCCCTGATGAATTGGTCGAATTGAATCGCAACGTGATAATTTTTACTTCCTGATAAGCTTTTCCTTTTCATAGGTCGTTTCTTTCTTTTGCTTAATGCACCAGAATAATCATTAGATATGTTATTTTGATCTATTGTGCTGTGATATACGACCACATGATATCAAGGAATATTTATTATCGTTCAGCTCATCAATGATATCTTCAGGTTTCTCTAACCTTTTAAATCTCTATAATGAATGAAAGACAAGCTATTGATATCAGATTGATTAAAATATAAAACTACGTGAAATAACTTCTTGAAACTAGTTTACCATACACACTGATTAACTTTTAAGCACTTTTCATTAAAAGAAGGATACTTTTTTATATCTTCTTTGATTTCGTCATGTAAAAGATTTTATAGTTTTGAATTATTTTCATTGATGGTAGATCATTTTCATAGTGCACAACTAATGGAATAATCATATTCCAGTCTAATTAAAATCAGACCCTAATTTCGTACGTTCGTTTTTTTTTAAATCCGGTTATAGTGGTTAAAAAAACGGATTTAAAAAAAAAACGAACGAACGAAATTAGGGTCTGATTTTAATTAGACTGAATCATATTCATAACGGTTTTGCTATTTACAAAGTTTAGTTTCCCCCTGTCAGTGATGCAGGTGCTACGGGCTGTGCACGTTTAAGATCCTCAACAGTTGGAAATTGGAAATGCCACTGTCCTGATAAATTCCCACCATTACACCCTGCATGGCGTTTGTAAGTCCTCATTAGTCCAAAAGGTCCAGAATAGTAGGACGTAAAACTCCATTTCATTTCATATAATGTACAAATTGTTTGTTTTATCAGAGATTTCTGTGGTCATCTTGCTCTTCGCTACAACATAGAAATTAAATTACTGAATCATCATGCTCTGTTTTTGTATCAATTATAATGTAATGTACTGATAAACCACTTTTTATATCTTGTGTTTTCTTTATAATAATAGCTGAATGTATATATACTTTTGCCTATCACTTTTAGCGTTATGTACCTAAGGACGACGGGGGAAACACGTCGAAACGTTGAACCAGTGATTGTCGTTCCCAAAAAGCTGCAATGTGACTATATTAACTGTCAATTTTCGTACGTAACGTATTAAAAACCATGCATGTCATGTAACCTCTTTGTATGATAAATGGTTTTTATTCGCCGTCTTGCCACATTATTTTAAAATTAAGTGGAATATGTCACCAGATACCAGATCGTGATGAAGACAATAAATAACTATATTTAGATAATGGTGACGATATGATATATCAAGGTTAAATGTTTATTGTACTATGTGGAATTAGTATTAAAAGTACTAATGGTATTATTGGTCGTTATAGTCTTAATATAGTGGTCACGTCTATTCAAATCATAATATATTACTGACACTGATCATTTACATTGGTCATTTAAATCTTCATAGAAATTAGCATGCTTACAGTACATTCACTACGACAAATTGACTTTAAATAATGCTGCGAATTTAGAGACAAGCGATACCTTGCAATTTTGTAATATGTGTTTTCAAACATTAATTTAAGGGCAAGTTTTTTGATTGGCTGAAATGTTCGGTGATTTTGAGACAATTCTTTCGTTTTGTTGAAATGTTCAATGATTTTGAGACAGGTCTTTCGTTTGGTTGTAATGTTCAATGATTTTGAGACAAGTCTTTGGTTTGGCTGAAATGTTCAATGATTTTGAGACAAGTCTTTCGTTTGACTGAAATGTTCAATGATTTTGTGACAAGTCTTTCGTTTGCCTGAAATGTTCAATGATTTTGAGACAAGTCTTTCGTTTAGCTGAAATGTTCAATGATTTTGAGACAAGTCTTTCGTTTAGCTGAAATGTTCAATGATTTTGAGACAAGACATTCGTTTAGCTGAAATGTTCAATGATTTTGAGACAAGACATTCGTTTGACTGAGACAAGTCTTTCGTTTGGCTGAAATGTTCAATGATTTTGAGACAAGTCTTTCGTTTGGCTGCAATGTTCAATGATTTTGAGACAAGTCTTTCGTTTGCCTGAAATGTTCAATGATTTTGAGACAAGTCTCTTTAATTTGGCTGAAATGTTCAATGATTTTGAGACAAGTCTTTCGTTTGGCTGAAATGTTCAATGATTTTGAGACAAGTCTTTCGTTTGGCTGAAATGTTCAATGATTTTGAGACAAGTCTTTCGTTTGCCTGAAATGTTCAATGATTTTGAGACAAGACATTCGTTTGGTTGAAAAGTTCAATGATTTTAAGACAAGACATTCGTTTGACAGAATGTTCAATGATTTTAAGACAAGACATTCGTTTGGCTGAAATGTTCAATGATTTTAAGACAAGACATTCGTTTGACAGAATGTTCAATGATTTTAAGACAAGACATTCGTTTGACAGAATGTTCAATGATTTTAAGACAAGACATTCGTTTGGCTGAAATGTTCAATGATTTTGAGACAAGTCTTTCGTTTGGATGAAATGTTCAATGATTTTGAGACAGGTCTTTCGTTTGGCTGAAAAGTTCAATGATTTTTAGACAAGTCTTTCGTTTGGCTGAAATGTTCAATGATTTTGAGACAGGTCTTTCGTTTGGCTGAAATGTTCAATGATTTTGAGACAAGTCTTTCGTTTGGCTGAAATGTTCAATGATTTTGAGAAAAGTCTTTCGTTTGGCTGAAATGTTCAATGATTTTGAGACAAATCTTTCGTTTGGCTGAAATGTTCAATGATTTTGAGACAAGTCTTTCGTTTGGCTGAAATGTTCAATGGTTATAAGACAAGTCTTTCGTTTACCTGAAATGTTCAGTAATATTTTGAGACAGGTCTTTCGTTTGCCTGAAAAGTTCAATGATTTTGAGACAAGTCTTTCGTTTGACTGAAATGTTCAATGACAGGATGTTCCGGTCTTATTCTGTATAGATCCACTAAATCTTAGATTATCGATGTTGACTATAAACTTGTATAGACGTTCTTTTTCACTTTATCATCGGTAACCTTGTCAAACGATTTCGTTTGGCTGAAATGTTCAATGATTTTGAGACAAGTCTTTCGTTTGGCTGAAATGTTCAATGGTTATAAGACAAGTCTTTCGTTTACCTGAAATGTTCAGTAATATTTTGTGACAGGTCTTTCGTTTGCCTGAAAAGTTCAATGATTTTGAGACAAGTCTTTCGTTTGACTGAAATGTTCAATGACAGGATGTTCCGGTCTTATTCTGTATAGATCCACTAAATCTTAGATTATCGATGTTGACTATAAACTTGTATAGACGTTCTTTTTCACTTTATCATCGGTAACCTTGTCAAACGATTTCAAATTAGATTGGATTGGCTAAAATAAGGCTTCAGTCTTCATCCACTTGACTTGTAACCCTATTGATGTGATTGGAGTTGGACGTTGCTGAAATCACAAGGAATCCCGAGCTGACAAAGCTGTTTCTGAGCTTGACATGGCCGCTTAACTTACCAGGATGAATGAAAGAGATTTTTTAAAGCCAGGGTTATATCGTATATCTGGCGATTGTTCCATTTCTTTGATTTTGTTTCATGTTTTTATCCCTATAAAGTGTGGATCTTGCGTTTGACATTTTGAATAGTTCCTGTCTGTACAACTATGGCATCTTTTACTTTTAATCATTAACGGTACAATATTTACTAGTGACACATAGCAGTATCATTGTCTGGCTATTAATATATTACAATAAATCTAGCTCAAATTTAACAGGATCAGACTTGGGATCGAAGAAATGACGCTAATAGATCAAATAATGGCATTGATAACGTTTTTATTCAAATGTCTAATTTTTAATTTAATGGCAAACATAAGATTTATTTTCTAACAAAGTTCAAGATTTTGACAGTTGAATTTGACTGCTAGTCACCAGGGATATTGTCAGAGAAAATCTAAATGGCAGAAACAGGATAACTTTTAACAATCTGACACATTCTCAAACCGTCAATCGAAAGGGATGGCTGGTGTCAATCGATATTTTCACAAGTATAGGAATGCATTTGGTTTTTACTGGAAACTTTCTGCACCTAGAAGTTATCCATTGTTATCCACAAAAGACATCATCATAATTACCGGGTAGTCAACATGTAAATCAAAGGTCTTAAAACCGGAAGTGCACCAAATACATTATCGTTATCACAACCACTATAATTTCAGCAAACGATCTCCGTGAATGTTACGCTAGCACTCTGCAACACGGTAGTGAACAGCGGCCATATTTGACCGGACTACATCAATTCTGGTAGTTCAAACATCCGAGACTGGACATTAGATACTACACGTATTTGTAATCAAAACAAACAGTTTGTAAAATATGTATGTAAATTGATAATAAAATGCGTATTTGGGTAAACAGATAGTCAGAATGTAGCATTGAATGCATGAGTTTGTGTCAGAATATTTCCCTAAAGATTCTTTACCTATATGAACTATATTTAAGTCGCGACGTTAGAAGCAAGTGGTAAAGCGTCAAAAGAAAAAGTCTCGCCCAGGAAGACACAACGAAAAACACCATTCATTACCGAGACAGATTATGGTTTACGGAAACTGCCGAGGATTGCAGATTGTAATTTCAGCAGTAGTTGCAGTGAGTGGATATATTGAACTGTGAAGTTTCCAATTTTAATGTTTTAATTTATTGTTTTCCAAATCGCTATGTATTAACTATTTTATATCTTTGAAATGTCAGTGTCATCAAGCAAAGGTCGTGTTGGAAATGTCAGTATACGGTTTTTATTTTGCGTAGGATCCCCAATATCGCAGAGTGACAGATTTTACATTGATTTGTAATCCAGTAAACCTTATAGATTTTACTCTTTCTCTTGATAAAATAGTAATAAAGTTTGTACAATAACATAATACCTGAGATCATAAGGGATTATTTATTGTTACTTCCTTCCTAACTAGATTGAAAGAATTAGGATTCAGCCCACAAAAATTTCTTGTGCCTATATTTTGTAGGATTTAAATTCTGATGTCTACAATTGTGATTTCTTTCAGATTTTGGGAAATGAAATGAAGTATAAGTATAAGAGCTGTGTCACTATTGCCTATCACGTCCCCCCGTGTTGTCTCACGTTCATCCCGTTTCTCCATGAGTGCAAGTAATGCAAGATAGGTGATTATCATGGCCGCCGGGAACATAATGTAAATCTAGCATTACATCAATAACCTAGACCATATGTTAACTAGAGTTTTTTGTATATCATAATAAATATCTTCTAGTTATATCAATATACAGGTTAATTTATTAAACACCTTTCTCAGGATGGGGGCTTCAACGATTTCATTCATCTTCCTTCCTAGGGATGGGAGCTTCCTTGGTTTTATGCTTATACCACGATGCTTTCAGACATTGTTGAACCATTTTCAAATCGTTTCCTTTCACTGATCAGTTGGGAATATGAAGTATAATGGACACTTACCTTGCATAGCTTTGCCAAGTGTGTATGTGTCGTGGCACACATTGGTTATCTGTCTGTGCCATCTGCACAACTTTAATTCAACTATGTGTTATCTCAATATGACGCGGTCAATTCTTGGACTCTTAGACAACGACGACCGTCTTTTGAGAATACTTTGATGACGGACTGAACTTTCATTACCCCTTGTCAGACGGCTTAGTTTGTCAAAATGTCATAAGAAATATTATGTTCAGAGATGAATATTCAACGAAAATGAATCTTCTCAGTTACGTCCTTGGAGATTTCTTCATCTGAATTGCTGTTCAAGACGTGGTATCATATTAAAACTAAGGTATTAATAATAAAAGATTAGCAGGGTATTATCAGTTTCTTACCATGTATATTTAATGACAGTCGATCACCAGGGAATTATGATACTGATATCACTGGTGAATAACCAGTTTTATTACCTACTAGAATAAAATGACATCATTGCTCAGTTAACTGTTTCCAGAAGATTATGTTATGGATTAAAAGGGGATATGACTTAAATTTGTTGGCTAACCCGCAAGTTCTGCGCCATATCTCGGCATAGTATCAGAGGATCAACTTGTCAGATTGGTTAATCTGAACAGGAAATTCAGATCAGACACACAAGACAATAAAAAGTCACACCAAAGTTCCAGAATAACTCAGCAAAAATTAACTTTAAAAAGTTATCTTTCTGAAATTATATCAAGTAGTAATATTGAATTTTGTAATACGCAGCTTCTGGAATCTTTTTAGCTTTATAACCCTTAAATTGTCCCCTTGAGATTACAGTAAAGACATGATGTGAGACATAACCGATTCCATCAGTAATTTTCTTAACAAAACTAGAATTGATATCAAATAGCGGAAGTAATCAAAGAGTGAGATAATAAAGGATTAATGATTTCCTTGCTTTGTTATATAACTATATTCCAACCTGTACCAATCTGAATAAAATAAGGGGGATGTTCAGCATTTTCGAATATCGATTTGGGTCTTGAATATATGTAAACAGCCTTCGGAAGTACTAGAAATGCACGATAATCCCTTAAAATTTACCTCTTACTAAACATTTGTTTTCCTATTTCTGTTTATGTATTTTCTATATATGGCATAGCAGGGCCGTAGGAACCTTTGGGGCATGAAGCAAACATTAAAACCTCATCCTCTATCGTCCGTAAGATAACTTAAATGCTGCCAGGAATGGTCCCACAGGAAAAAACATTAACCCTAATTTTCAAAATTTTAGTCGTTCTCAATTTTTTTTAAGCCCCTCAGTTTTTATTTGCTTCCTACGGCCTTGCATAGTCTCACGAATGGAATTTTAAACCCTAGTACCATCTTACCATTTAGGCACTGTTTGCGTTGAACACTGAATTTCAGAATATACTGTTATAGATCTAGATATCGTTCTCCATAACCATTACCGAATAATTTGCCTTATAATAGTAATCCAATTGTAACGGCGTCTGTGATTTACGGTCTCGCAACGTAATAATTTTTACTTCCTGATAAGCTTTTGCTTTTCATAGGTTGTTTCTTTCTTTTGCTTAATGCACCAGAATAATCATCAGATATGTTATTTTGATCTATTGTGCTGTGATATACGACCACACATGATATCAAGGAATATTTATTATCGTTCAGCTCATCAATGATATCTTCAGGTTTCTCTAACCTTTTAAATCTCTATAATGAATGAAAGACAAGCTATTGATATCAGATTGATTAAAATATAAAACTACGTGAAACACATCTTGAAACTAGTTTACCATACACACTGATTGACTTTAAGCACTTTTCATTAAAGGAGGTATACTTTTTTTATATCTTCTTTGATTTCGTCAAGTAAAAGATTTTATAGTTTTGAATTATTTTCATTGATGGTAGATCATATTCGTAATGCAAAACTAATTGAATATTCATTTGCATACCGGTCTCTGCTATTTACAAACTTTAGTTTTCCCCTGTCAGTGGTGCAGGTCAAAGGGGCTGATATGGAAAAGGCGTCTTATCTTTCGGGTGAGACCCCGTGTGCTACGGACTATAAGGCACGTTTAAGATCCTCAACAGTTGGAAATTGGAAATCGAAGATGCCACTGTCCTGATAAATTCCCACCATTACACATTACATGTCCGTCCTTATTAGCCCAAAAGGTCAAAAAAAGTAGGACGTACACCTCCATTTCATTTCATATGATTTACAAATTGTTTGTTTTATCAGAGATTTCTGTGGTCATCTTGCTCTTCGCTACAACATAGAAATTAAATTACTGATAACTTAACTGTTATTTTAACTTTAAGAATCATCATGCTCTGTTTTTGTATCAATTATAATGTAATGTACTGATAAACCACTTTTTATATCTTGTGTTTTCTTTATAATAATAGCTGAATGTATATATACTTTTGCCTATCACTTTTATCATTATGTACCTAAGGACGACGGGGGAAATACGTCGAAATGTTGCATAAAACTTTCACCAGTGATTGTTGTTCCATAAAGCTGCAATGTGTTTATATTTTAACTGTCAATTATTGTCGTACGTAACGTATTAAAAACCATTATTGACCTTGTATAGGAAACCTGCATGTCACGTAACCTCCTTGTATAATAAATGGTTTTTATTCGCCGTCTTTCCACATTATTTTGAAATTAAGTGGTATTTGTCACCAGATACCAGATCGTGATGAAGACAATAAATAACTATATTTAGATAATGGTTACGACATGATATATCAAGGTTAAATGTTTATTGTACTATGTGGAATTAATATTAAAAGTGCTAATGGTATTATTGGTCGTTATAATCTTAATATAGTGGTCACGTCTATTTAAATCATAATATATTACTGACACTGATCATTTACATTGGTCATTTAAATCTTCATCTGAAATTAGCATGCTAACAGTACATTCACTACGACAAATTGACTTTAAATAATACTGCAAATTTGAGGACAGACGACCAAGCAGCTAAGTACCTTGCAATTTTGTAACATGTGATTTCAAACATTAAATTTGGGGCAAGTTTTTTGATTGACTGAAATGTTCAGTGATTTTGAGAATGACTGAAATGTTCTATGATTATGAGACAAGTCTTTCGTTTGCCTGAAATGTCAATGATTTTGAGACAAGTATTTCGTTTGCCTGAAAAGTTCAATGATTTTGAGACAAGTCTTTCGTTTGCATGAAAAGTTCAATGATTTTGAGACAAGTCTTTCGTTTGGCTGTAATGTTCAATGATTTTGAGACAGGTCTTTCATTTGGCTGAAAAGTTCAATGATTTTGAGACAGGTCTTTCGTTTGGCTGAAATGTTCAATGATTTTGAGACAGGTCTTTCGTTTGACTGGAATGTTCAATGACAGGATGTTCCGGTCTAATTCTGTATAGATCCACTAAATATTAGATTATAGATGTTGACTATAAACTTTTATAGACGTTCTTTTTCACTCTACGACTGGTAATCTTGTCAAGCGATTTCAAATTAAGCTAAAATAAGGCTTCAGTCTTCATCCACTTGACAATACTTGACTTGTAACCCGATTGATGTGATTGGAGTTGGACGTTGTTGAAATCACTTAAGGAATCAGGAGCTGACAAAGCTGTTTCTGAGCATGACATGACCGCTTAACTTACCAGGATGAATGAAAGAGATTTTATAAAGCCATGGTTATATCGTTTATCTGGCTATCTTGATTTTGTTCAGGGTTTGATCTCTGTTCAGTGTGGATCTTACGTTTGACATTTCGAAAACTTTATTTTCTGATGGCACTATCAGATAGCGATGGGAAGATAAAGGTACGAGCAGTTCTTGAGATTTATAAACCTAAGTATCCAATATGTTCAGGTATCGGTACATTTAACATTGTATCTTTGATGGAAATGATTTCTGACTTATATCTGATACACTGAACAGTTGACATATAATTATTGGTTACATTATAATTATAAATATGGGTTAATTATATTAAGAAGGAAGAAAGTAATTATATTTGGCATACTTATATATATAATTGAAAGAGCCAGATTTCCCTTCTAAACTAGTTCTATTTGCTTGATGACAACTAAATCCCCTCTTATCTTAATGATACTATTATACAGCAATTCCATCAGTCGACCACTTTAAATTTATCTCTAATGGTATACCTATCAATCTTTCATTGTAATATAAAGCCCATTCTGACGTCAGAGTGGTCATTCTCACTAGAACTAAAGACGATTTATAAGCCAGATGTCTCTGTTCCGTTTCGTGTCTTGCAGTCATGGTCACTGGATTTGTTTAATAATTAAATTATTTCTGGAATACTCTGTTAATTATATATCAAGAAATAGAAATATCGTGCAATGGTTTATCTTCAATTTCTTCAGAATACGACTGACCGGAAGTGCTTTTTAAACTACAGTTGCAGATTCCGCTTCTAAACTAAAACAAAGTAGGCATTATAAAGATTAAGTCCATGAAAGTATTTGAAAAACTGAAGCTCAATATTTTCCGCTATTGGCAAAGAAGATGATATGGAATTAAACAGTAAACAAGTTTTCTAAAATATTTTTCTGCATAAAAGAACACCGATAACATCAAATTTCAGCATTCTAATAATCAAACAAACGTCTGTGCTTCCTGCAATTCCACTATAACTAAGTGTTTGATGGTGTTGCAAATTGTAAAATATGCTTGTATCACATAATAAGGTCTTCGATATGCGACGTCACTCACCAGTCAATTGAAATTGCTGAAGCCACCGACACATCTGATTGAAAATTTGACCAGTGCAAATTGTGTCTTATCAGTGTCCCCGATAATGCATATAATGTAGATAGCAATCACTCTTAAATAACTATGCAAACCCTCTATTACTCTGTGACCAATGAAATAATGTTCACGAAGCTCAGGTGCAGAACGGTTGAGAAAATTACACTATAAACTAACATGAAAAATGATTATTTCAATAAAAACGCCATTTTATGATAAGCTACTCTCGACTTTTATTGTGCTTGACATTTCAAAAAATTGAATTATCGTCATGAGTTTAACAATGCAAATAGTGAAACATCGTGTACAATAAAATATATTACCGTTATATCATTTAAATATCCTTTTAAAAGATTATAATTATTTTCACTAGTTATACTATAATAATCCCGCTGGTTATTATGCCTTGTATTGTATGGATTGACTATTAATGTTTTATGTTCTAATAAATATCTAATAAATAAAAGCAAATCCACTCTTTCATGTATCTCTTATAACACAAATAACATTTGTACTGTATAATTAGTTTTTAATAACTAGTCTGAAATAGTACCATAGATTCAGATACGGTTATTTTCTTTCACAAACCATGCGTCACAGACTAATTGATCATTGGTAGTAGTAAATTGTACGGTATCCTGAAATAGTTCATAATAGTCCAGCTTATCTCCTCGTCGTACTTCAGTATAGGATAGATAGTGTGGTATACTGTCAGAGGGATCGTATATATTCTCCGTGATAGTTGAGTTTTTCATAAGTTGTATGCAACATAAGACAGTGTCAAGTTGATTTATCTAGTGTAAAATAATTGCAGGTGTGCTAATTGTTTACTATTTGCTATCTGTGATGAAACGGGTTACTTGTGTATTCTTGTCAACGTTTTGTGAATGGTGAATACATTTATTTTAAGACCTTGAAAATGTTATTTAAATTTTAAAACGTGTTATAGGATGTACTTGAAAGGAACGTAATTATTTATTTTTAAAATGACTTATTCAACGATAAATACCACATCCCCTGTGATAGGGGAACTTCACATAGCATCTGATTTAGATGTGAATTCGACTAGTGAAGGATATGTGATTGATACACATAAACGAAATCATACCGTAATGGTGGCTAGTGTTATGTTTGGATCAGGGGTCGTAGGTAACCTTCTTGCCCTTTTCGTTCTGGCAAACTCAGCCCCTGAACAACGACGTACGTTATTTTATAAACTAGTCGCTGGATTAGCTGTAACTGATTTATTTGGCACCTGTACTACCTCTCCGGTTGTGATCTCAGTTTATATGAATAATTTTAAATGGCTGGGTGGTATGGCTATGTGTCATTATTTTTCCTTTATGATGATATTTGCTAATTTTACCACTATGTTAATTGTATGTGCTATGTCTATTGAAAGATATATTTGTGTTCGACACCCTTACATCTATCATACTAGGTTGACAGCTACATTTGCTAAAATAACTATAATAGGCTCATGGATATTATCAATTCTTATAGCTTGTCTACCGTTTGTAGGTATGGGTGAAAATGCCTTTCAGTATCCCAGGACGTGGTGTTTCTTCGATTATACCAGTAGAAAACCTTCCAATATGGCCTTCAATTATTTCTATGTGATGATCGGATTATTAACGGTAACCGTAACTGTAATCTGTAACGGTGCTGTGATATATACTTTAGTCAAAATGACCAAAAAACAACAAGTATTAAAATCTAAAAATGGCGAGGCCAGAAAATTTCATGGTAATTCTAAACGTTATGGTGAGATTCAAATGGTAGTATTATTAATAGGTATCACAATAGTATTTACAGCCTGTTACTGTCCTTTAATGGTAAGTATATCATTCGTTATAGATCCCATTATTATATGTTCTATTTACCGTTAAAAACACTACTATAAATAATCCAACAATATCTATCAAAAAATATATCGCTCGAGGACATTTTGTTAGAAAAATAAAAAAATACGTTCAATAGTTTCGACTCATTTGCTCAAGGCTATCTAAAAAGCAACTGTTAATAAAATTGAAGTTGCCATGCTGGTTCAAGTAATAAAATGACTAATTTAAGGATAAGCAAAGAAACTTCATTTCCAATAAACATTTATCACTAAGGCTAAATTGCCAAACAGCAATTAAGACTAATACCCTGTATTTTCTACATCATATAAGCTCGGTATTGACTCATTACATTAGGCCAGTGGTTCCCAACCTGGGGGCCATGGCCCCCTAGGGAGCTATGGGGTGTTTGTCAGGTGTTTGTCATTTTGTCTCTAGCCCAACTTTTTTTTTGCTGTGTAAGGTCTGTAGTTGCTTGTGGTCAAATGCATCTGACCTCCTGATGATGACCCTTGCGCTATATTCCCTATTTTGCCCTAGTTTGGAATTGAACAGGGGGCCATGGCTTCGTGAATTTGGGCCACAGCTTGACAAAGGTTGGGAACCACTGCATTAGGCATTATTTGTCACTGGGGTCAAAGAACCCTCAGAAACATCAATCTACCCACGGGATATTTTTCTATTGACTTTTTTCATTAAGCATAATTTACCACAGGGGTCAAAGAGCTCTATGGTGAACAATACAATGTTACAACATAATATAGTGTAAATATACCTAAGTAAATTTGGAGTGACGACATTGACCTTTTTATCTCATAACTTATATAATCTTTTTGCTCTACATATAAATTGAAGTATTTATATACGACAGTTTTTCTAAACTGTGACAGGTTTGAACATTTATATCTTGAAATAAAAAACTTTGAACGTCTTAAGATATGAAATTTGCGCAAATTTTGCCGAATTAGTGAATAAACAAACCTTTGGAACAATATCAGCAGCTTACTTTAAGCTTAGATTGGTATGTGGTGTTCACTAAACTTATAAACGTTACAATAAAGACATTGACCTTTTATCTGATAACGACTTTTATAATCTTTCTGCTTGACATTCAACTTGTAATTGGAGTCCCTTCTAGATATAGCCGAAAGTTACTATCTTAACTACAATTACTGCCATATACTCATATAGCATATTGGAAATTCCAATTATGGCAGGCAATAAACATAGATGACTATTGTAAGTCCGTGGAGCTGCCAATGCCTAAACATCTAATTGGGCTGGGATGTTCAACTTATCTGAAAAAACTTCCCTCAATGTAGGCCTACACTGATTTTATATATCATCAGAAGCCAATAATGCTCTGGAAAGTAGATAGCATTTAGCATCAAATATATCCATTTTGATATATTTGAACAATGGAGAGTGTACATATTGTGTAGATTGACAACCCAATAGGGAATATTGCTGTAACATACAGACTATCATATAAAAGCATCTGGTAACAAATGTAATGAGGGTTGTAATTCGATTGGAAGCCTGTTTTAGATATTATTAACAGATTTTATTAGTACGCTAGTACTTTATTAGTAGCCTACTGTTACATACCAACCCATCAAGACATTAGTCTAATGATCTGCAATTCTTGTTTCTGGTGGTACACCACCCCTTAAAGATATGTGTATACGTATACGTCTTTTTTGTACCTGATTAACCTAATGATGACTGGCAACGAGCAGGACAGCAGCATCAACGAACACCTTTTCAGCGTTGACAGCCTCCCAAAACGGGGGTGGATAGAGGACTATCGTAGTTAAGAATCTCTAGTGTGTTTTTCCCAGAAAAGTGTAAAAAATACAATTGATTTGGTGCATCTTGACACATATCTTTGGGCATGTTCATATTATCAAAATATCATAGAAATATAAATCGATTGCAATTTGGAGAACAAACTGTTTTATGAGTGTAATAATCCCCCACCCTTTCTTTCGCCACCAGGAACAAATCGCCTAAATTTGTTAAATAACTACAAACCCATGTAAATATGGCAATATCAGACATGTCTATCTAACAACATCCATAATCATCTAAAAATAATGTTAGAAGAATTGGAGAATAGGATACTGTATCGTCAAGTATATACATAGACTGCCAGTGTTTCAATGAGATATAGGTGTCTTCGTTAGTTTTTTTGGAAGTTTCATCTAAACAAATATAATGCAAAATGTAATGAAGTGCATATCTGTCAGGCACATGAAAACTAGGAGTAGAGATGTACATGTAAATCATTAGAATAATAAATAGTCAAATTCTTTAAGTTTTATAAGAGTCGATGGCACTCTGACACCACATCTTAAGTTGCCCAAACCAAAATCTTGAATCGTTTTGGAGTTTTAATCAAACGAATCTGTGCTTCTGAATGAGCTAATGAATGGGCATGTAAGTTATAATAGCGTTATTTACCAACTTTTTGAAAGAAACACGTAAAAATCATCTATTCAAATCGACCAAATCTGGCATTCTGATGTAAAAAACCTGTATATGCCTTGGGAATAATTTCAGGTATATTTGATCATAATTGCGGTAGTGATGATACTTTAAGTATAAAGTATCGATATAATGAAAGTCATAACAATATAATGAGATAGACGCCAATGTCAATTAAATATTTAACCGTTAATTAATTACGAATTGGTGAGTTGTGAAGTATCTGATTAGAATTGTGAATATATTTAGTGTTGTAATAAACAAGGTATTGATCACGATTTAGTCACAATGCATCACATTCACAAAGTCAGATTTAAGTACGATGATTAACTTTAAAGTCAGATTTAAGTACGATGATGAATTTTTATCATCCAAGTCAGATTTAAGTACGATGGCGAACTTTAATCATCCAAGTCAGATTTAAGTATGATGATGAACTTTTATCTCTAAGTCAGATTTAAGTATGATGATGAACTTTTATCACCAAGTCAGATTTAAGTACGATGATGAACTTTTATCATCCAAGTCAGATTTAAGCACGATGGTGAATTTTTATCATCCAAGTCAGATTTAAGTATGATGATGAACTTTTATCGACAAGTCAGATTTAAGTACGCTGATGAACTTTAATGGCCAAGTCAGATTTAAGTACGATGGCGAACTTTAATCATTCAAGTCAGATTTAAATATGATGATGAACTTTTATCACTAAGTCAGATTTAAGTATGATGATGAACTTTTATCACTAAGTCAGATTTAAGTATGATGATGGATTTCTATTACCAAGTCAGATTTAAGTATGCTTATGAACTTTTATCACAAAGTCAGATGTAAGTACGCTGATGAACTTTTATCATCCAAGTCAGATTTAAGTACGATGATGCCCTTTTATCACCAAGTCAGATTTAAGTACAGTGATGAACTTTTATCACCCAATCAGAGGTAAGTACGCTGATGAACTTTTATCACCAAATCAGATTTAAGTACGCTGATGAACTTTAATCACCAAGTCAGATTTAAGTACGTTAATGAATGTTTTTCACAAAGTCAGATGTTGATGAATTTCTATTACCAAGTCAGATTTAATTACGCTCATGAACTTTTATCACAAAGTCAGATGTAAGTACGCTGACGAACTTTTATCATCCAAGTCAGATTTAAGTACGATGATGAACTTTTATCATCCAAGTCAGATTTAAGTACGATGATGAACCTCTGAAAGCACCAGCGTATGTTAATTGCAGGCATTGTGTATATTCTTTTTGTTTTTTCTGGAAAGATATTGTTACCTAATATGATGTTGTGTAACAAGTATCTGCTCTTCTCAGGTATTTTCTGAAATTTACGAATTAAGTCGGCCGCCCTATGTCTGTTGTCTTTGTTTTCTTATCATTTGTACTTGGCAGATTTTTTTGTTATGGTTGGTTTAAAAATGGTATTCTGGAACAACACATTCGTAAAAACAGCTTATAGTGAAAGAATTGTCCAAGTTGCCGTCTACAGGTTATTGAACAGTTATATGTATTTTTCGTTTAGATATGTACGTTTCTCTAGAGACATTAGAAATGTCAATTAAAATGTTACTGTTTTTTACCTAAAATATATCCTTTTATTGGATTGTATACTCCCAGTGTCGAAAGATAATTGTTGCGTGTGAAGATACGATAAATATAATGACTATTGGGATGTAAAATGTTAAAATAATTGATAGATTGTCACTAAACGCCCTCAATATGCTATTATTGTATTAAGTGTTTTCAACGAAGATATATCGAATGTTAGAATATTTTTACTTTTTTAAGTTTAATGATTGCAGTGCATCTGCCCCTGTCATAGATATCTTGTCGCATTTCTTAAAGTGTACCATTGCTTAATAAATTATGACATTTAAAAAGTTTTGAATTCTGCTGATGTTTATATGGTCCAACTCCGGGTTCAAATATACACATAATATAGGCACTTTTCACAGTAGTTAGTACATATGTTACAGGTATTTGATCTTGGACTAGCAAAACTGCGAATGATCTTGAAGGAAAGGTGTAATGTTCTATTTATACATTTGAAAATTTGTTTAGAAGTCTCCTCTTTTATCTATTTGCAAACAGTTTCTATTTCTCCTTCACAGTTGTAATGACATTGAAGATCTTGCCAGACCCTAACTAAAGTGTGTTGACACACAGAGGAATTAACAACTTCAGAATCGCCCAGTTAGAACTATTCCAGTCGTATAAGAAGTCAGTCGGCGTAACAGTAAAGTTTATGGCCGCCAATGGAATCACTTATGGCAATGAGACAGCAAATCCAATTTTTCCAAAGATGGTTGAACATTATTGTTAAGTTTTAAATACTCAACGAATAATCTAAAGTTAATGATTAATAAACATAGGAAGATGTTGATATTAATGGAGTTTAATGTTTAACATCGTGAAGTGCAAAATTCATTGATTTCAACGCACATTATGTTCACATTGTGTCTGTCTAGAGGCAATCTACAGTCATTTAGTAAGGTCAAGGAAGGCCTTCCAGTAACGAGTTTTCTGTCCGGAACAAAATAATTTTGTTGGAGGGTCAAAGACGTCCACAACGAGACCCTCGTAATGATTTTATATGGATACAGGAAGTAGACGTATTTGACTTAGTCACCTTAGTCAGGACACAAGTTCAGGAGACTACATGTATAATTTGAATTAATTTAACACCATCTTCCAAGTGGCCTGATGAGCTGCACATAGAAAACTAGCCCAAGACATGGTACATCGTTGTAGAGTTCTCAGTTCTGATCAGATTGTTTCTAGATAACTGTAATCTTTGTTTAATATATTTGAGAAGTCAAACGATTATGGTGATGATGTTGTTGCCAGATTTACTAGTTTGTTTATGAAATTGAGTTGATTATCTCATTAGATAATTACCTGTATCAGTACGAGTTAAAGTTGAAGTACGTAGTCGACTACTGTTATTTATGTTAACAAGAAATTCCATCAATGTCTTACCAATTTTCAATCAGATGTCTGTGGTTCCACTTTAACTAAGAGTTTGATAACGTCACAAATCGCGAAATGGTTGTATACAGAAGACCTTTGCGATTCATGACGTCATCAAACACTTAATTTAAGTGGAATAATTGAAATAACATGGCAGAAGTCTGATAAAATTCTAAATTGTTCACTTCCGGAGTTCACGTTAGAGGTGTAAGTTTGAGAGGTAAAGGTTGGATATCTTGGCATAGAGCAAAGCATACTTTCGCTTTTCAGTGTGGTATAGCCTATAGGCTACGTCAGAAATCCATCATTTTCAATCCAACGAAGAGGGCTGCTAACAGTCTTGGCAAAATTTCTTCAATTCTTAACTAGGCTAAATGACGGTGCCCGACATCTTTATCCCAAACACGAGTAGAAAATTTAACATCATTTCATCTACCAGTGTAATTAAATCTATTTCAAGTCTCATTTGGGATTCCGTCAATATTAAAAAACAACAACATTCAATTCATAGTAGAATTCCTTGAGGACTGTAAAATCTATTCAATCTATTCAAATCTATAAGTTTTAATGCGGATTCCATTAATTAAAAATGATTTTTCAAATACAATTCTTCAGTCTTGTTTTATCGACCCATTCAAAACTCCCTTCAGATTAAGTGACAATTCTGTTTTAATGAAGCATCCACGAATGTTTAATAACTATTTTCAAAGCTTGTTGTAATGTTGTAGCTTTGTTGTCGTGGCTGACAGCGTGACATATCTTGATTGAATCTAAACTAACCAAATGCTATCTCACATTTTTTAGTCTGAAAATCTCTCGTTTGTATTCGAAGTGCAGTTTTTACTCCCCATTAAATATGCTGTTATCCTGGTGCAGTTGACAAAGGACATCGTGACACCTGATAATGATTATCCAATAAAGAAAATGGGTTTCAATTTATATAATTTCAATATTCATTATTTATTACATAATATGGTAAGAAAATTACATAATGGGTATCATAACGCCCAGTTATCTATTTATTTGAATATTATTCGGTCAAATAATATTGCATATAGTTCTTTTTATAATTATGTGTCGAGGACACTTAAAGCTTTTATACAATCCGTCATGGGATTGACATGGCATTTATAACTGACATCATAACAATGTCAAGTTTGTCTGGAATTAATGTGAAATAGAATGGTGCAAATAAAATAATATGAAAGTCAGACACACTAATAAAACCCATTAATATTGAAGTGGTTCAGACTTATTTTAAGTTTGTTATGTTTTGTATAGATTTGAAACACCAGGTCAAACTGCTTAATTAACAATTAGTATTTTCTGTTTAAAACAAATTCAGTTTGATCAAGAAGATACAGAGGTACAATAACCATACTTTAGAAATATTTTCAGGACGTTTTTGATAATGAAAAACATTTTATATTTAACAAAATCCTGTTTCTAAGACTATGGTATGTTTGGTCGAACAGATGCCGAAAGTACCCTTTTGATAAAGAAAAATTCTCTATTTTTTACTATATTACTTCAATTTAATGGGGAAACGAAAGAAACTTTCAGTATGAGGAAATCACAAGATATTATTGGTCTTGCCATTCATCTCATAGGGGAATGTTAAGTTTAGAAATCGGCATCTCTACATGAGACTAGAAACCAACAGAGACATCAAGATTACAGATAAATAATATATGTGTTAATTTACAGTTCAAAATACAAATCTCACATATTTCACAGTTTACATAGATATATTAAGGTGTTGCCAGCATCGTTTGTGAAATACCCAAACATTAAGAACAACTTTTGACAGGAATACTCGAGTCTTGCACCATCTACAGATGAATAACTTTTGATAGACCCTACATGTATGTTTGATTTTTGTTCTTGTGATGTAATCTGAAAATTCTTGCCCGTTAAGTACCCATTACATCTTTGTACACAGACACTTCCGGTTGATATATTCCAGAAGTATTGAAACAATTCATGGTCTGCGGAATCGATTTCACGCAACTAGTTCAATAAATATTAAATAACCCAGTTCAAAAACAAAATCTGATCCTGAACAGAAACTGAAAGACCGTGCGCAAAATGAAGCCTAATCTCTCATACAGTCAATATCATATTGAAATAGGGACGACCTATATATGCAGATCCCAATATCTGTGTTTGTGCCTTATGACTGAAATGACCATAAAGAACTGATTTGGTTCTATTTTTTGGCAATCCACAATCCACGATACAATACATATTTAAATAAACGTGGTAAACACGTTTTACTAATTACAACCTCTTTGTGGGCGTAGATTATTGTTAAATTTCTGGAATTAAGTTCAATCAGGTGAAAAATCTCCCTTTCGCCTTATATAGATATTGTTATATTCAATAATACCGTCGTGCATTCTTTCAATTAGATATGAATTGCCTGTGGTGACTGTTAGTGAAGTAATAAGTAAAAAACGACTAGACTGTGGTTAAACCGTCAAGATGTTTGTTTGAGGTCGTTATTTTAGTAACCTTTCATAAGAAGTAGGTGAATATTGATTATGTATGTTAATGACTTCCAGTTATCATAAACATACTTTCTCTAAGTCTTTATGTATAGTCCCAAAACTCTATCTTTCATCATGCTTTGTGGTCTTTTATGAGTTCTATTTGGAAAACTGGTGTTTGTTATACAGAAATCTGATGAGATTTTGATAATGGTCATTACCGCAATTGATCTGATTTTTATGTTGTGGACCAACCTGTGAAGGTATTGTACCCACTGATCTATCGGAAGCTACTATTGATATCTATGCAGATCAGTGGGGATGACGTCATAAAACGTGTTAGTCTAGTGGGATTTGAAGAACCACAGACGTTGGAATGGAAATTGGAATGGCGCAATTTGATGCTATCAGTGTTCCCGATACACATACAAAGTTTAGAAAAACAATCTCTTTAAGGCTGCTACCTTTTCCCCAACCTTGCTGTTCAAAAGTAATTGGAAGTGAACAAATGTGAAAATGCAGACATGTAACACACAAAATTAAATGTTTTACATTTTCTTTGTCTATTAAACACGTTAAACACGTACGCAACAAATTACAATCACGTCGTCTTTCCTTTATCTTGTATATTATTAAGATAAAAGCTTAATTATTTTAGTGCATTATTGAAAAATGTTAATACAATGCTACCTTTGTGTTTCAGCCTATAAAAATTTGCTTGAAATGATAAAAGTCTTATATAAGTGCCACTGCCAATGTACTTTGTATTCTGAAACAAAAAATGTCAATGTAAACATGGATTTAATCTAAATTCTTTTTTATCAAGTTATGGATTTTTCATCTAATCATAACTAGCTAAAACAACAAATTTTTACATTTTTTGCTGACATGAATAATATTTTTTATATTTATCAAGGGCGGAAAATCAATTTATATGTTTTCTGAAGTATTGGAATCAATAGTGCTCTCATGTGTGCAGCCAGGCTTTTCATGTTGAAGGCGCTCACAACGAAAACAATTCAGAGGGAAATGTTTGTGAAAACAAAATCGCCTATATTCAACGACCCTTAAGAGTCTAACTAAATAAATTTTCTTCACCTTGGATCGTATGCACGGAAATCTCTCCAAAGTTCAGATTCTAAGAAATGCTGTTCTCTTATTGGCTTATAAAACCAAATTAAGCAATTGATCAATCGGATGATAGCTTTCACAAAGGATTAAAGAATAGTGCACAAGAATTTTATTCCAAAAAGCATAAGTAACCGAAAACAACAATATTGCTTAATTTTGGTGAGCACTAAGCTTAATATTAGGGCCATTGCTTTAAGAACAGGAAAGTAATTTTCACATGGATTTCTGATAATTTAAAGGGATGGTAAAGAGATTTTCTAAAATTGGAATGTGTATCGGGGAAACTGGTAGCACCAATTTGCACCATTCCAATTTTCAATCAGACGTCCAAGACTCCAATAATTCCACTTATACTAAGTGTTTGGTGATGTCACAAAAATACGTTATAAAAACTTAGTTTAGTGGAACCTGCTGGAACCATGTACGTCTGACTGAAAACAGAAACACTGAAAATGTAGTTATCAGTGTCCTCGATAGACAAAAATTAAAAAAAAAAACTTTTTACAATTCCTTTAACATGGAAACGCTGCTTTAAATCAATAAGAGGACATTCCTCTGCTTATAGAAAAATCTAATTTACACTGAAAACATTCAACAGGCAATTAAATAAGTGATTTTGTTTGCTAGTTATGACTAGTATTCAATAAGTATATGGTATCGATAATTTCCATACAAAGAGAAAAGTTGACGTAATGGCGTATTATTAACCGCCTTGAGTCAATATCTGTCATTGTTTGATGATATTTAATATTATTTATATAACTTGAAGGGAAAGGGTATATTTATTTATTGTATTTTTCTATATTCTCATTTCCTTTGTAGTATACACTTTAACATATCAGAGCTTCCGGTTTCATTTCTGATTTTCAATCTGGTGGTATTTCCATTTCATGAGGACACTGGTACTTTATCCTTGTACATAGGAGATATTCTCGACAGTTTATATATATAGAAGTCAGATTGGTTTGACGTCCCACATATCTGCCGATTAATTTACTGATGAAGAATGCACTAAATTATATATCATTGCATGCACACAGTCATATGGTACATCTCGTATGGGATGTCAGCTAAACGAGAATTTTGATTATGGAATTGTTAAACTTGTATGGATTTTTATTATTAGCACATACTGCATAATTTCATTGAGTCTATATGAACTTATTCTTTCATTCATTTTATCACAGCCAGAAAAAAATATATTTTAAGTGTAAATTGTCGGTATTCATCATGTCTAGCTAGTGTTCTGGTCTATAATCATTGTTAAAGTGTAGATGAAATAACCTAAGGAAAAACAGTATAATTATTGAACTAAATTACATTATTTTTTCTGTCATTGATAGATCTCTACTCATTAAACCACTGTACATCATGTTATATCATTATTTTTTATAACTATAATCTGTTATATTTATTCTTTGTCTGGACAGAAAGTACCAACATAAATTATTTCAACCATGCAAATGTTGGTTTTTCGGAAGAATGTGGTCCCTTCCGTAGGAATAAAACCGAATTACTATGAAGCACTGTCATTAGTTGCAAAAGTACATATTTGCCTTAAACCTCCCTTTTTTTCAAATATATTACAGTAAAATCATGTGGTCTTGAATGTTTTTTTAGTGTATAGATGGATACTCTTCAAAATAAGTTATAATTTGTCCTTGTAGTCGCCTGGATTTAAACGACAATGGCTCTAAATAATAACAAAATTTGGCGGGAAATTAGTATCCTGTTAGTTGTGTCTGTTTGTTTATAACATTGACTTTTTCTTTAAAACAAACCCCAGGTGCGAAAAAAATAAAATTGATTGGTGTTTAACAATAACTGTGTTTTGTACATTTTCAAGATAGAGCACTGTTTAATGAAGAACCAAATAACACCATGTCTTACAAAAAACATTGTCAGTAAATTCGATTATTCGTCAATAAATTATACAAGTAGACTTGATGGAAACAATGAGTTCATTTGTCAAGTACTCTTGTATTATATTGACAAGTAGAATGTATTGTAAAATGTTGAATGTGCTGATTACAATTAGTTTTCAGATTTTACTTGTTTTACAACTCTTACAAATTTTTGTTTTGCTTTTTTCTCCGTTGAAAAACATCAAAATGGTACCATGCCATCGATGTTTTCATAGCTTCCAGATTTATTTTGAATATCTCACTGTGTGGCTCAGTGAATTAAACGCTTGCTCACTAACCTGAAGGTCCAGGGTTCAATCCCGGCATGGGTCGAGATGATACCTTCGGATTTTTCAACCCGGTTTCCTCCTGTCAGTGATTGGCTGTGCACGTTAAAGATCGAAAATAAGAGCAGGCTAATGCCGCTGTCTTGGCAAAAAATGTCCTCATTGCACACTGCATGGCGTTTGCCTGTCCTCAATTAGCCCATATAGGTGCAGAAAAGTAGGACGTAAAACTCCATTCATTTCATTTTCACATCTCATTGTATATTTTGCTGTTGCATGTCAGATACTTTATTTCCAACTATACCTGAAACATGTTTCTATTAGCGTGTCATATTGGTAATTAAGTGTTGATTTACATGTTTCCAGTATAGAAATGTGGTTAATAATATAATTATATAGTATATCACTGATATATACAACTGGTTCGTGTATCTGGTATTGAAATGGGCTTAATTATATGATGTATGATGGTCGGACATGAATTGATCTGATTGTATCTCGGTTGGTTGGTTGATGATGAGTTAAAAGGGAATGTTCACCATTTTCCAGGATCAATTTGGGCCTTAAATTTATGTAAATAACATTTAGCTTTACTAGAACTGCCCAAAACTCACACAATCTCTTCAATTTTACTCATACCTTAACAGTTATCTTCACTTTCTGTATATGGGTATCTATATAAGTCATAGTCTTAAACCCCCATCACACCGGACCGCGACCATCTACGTTCTTACGGCGACCAGAAAATGGACAAATTCGCGGCAAACGCAACGAAAACTCGAGAAAAAGACTCCGAAAAAAAGCAAAATCTATAACAGCCGCGCTTTTACCACGACCTATGCGATCATACTGCGTTCTCACGACGCGCCCGCCACGACTTTTACCCGCTTATGGCGTTTCTGTTTAGATCTAACGGCGTTCACCTGAGTTCCCGCAGCGCTCTCACTACGCTTTTGGGGTTGTTACCAGGCGTAGTAGGGTCGTATCAGAAACCCGAGGGTCGTGGTGAGGACGCCTTGAAGTCGCCGTTTCAAGTGTAACCGTTTTCGCAGCGTCTTTACCACGCGTGTACTGCGCTTATACTACGTTCATGGAGATGTTATGGCGTTTGTATTACGACCTTTGTGATCCCACCGAGTTCTCAACGCGTTCCAAGACGGATCGCCGGACCTTGGCGTTTGTTTTGAACATGTCCAAAACAAACGCCGTGACTCTGCGATCATTGGCGACCATGGCGACCACAGCACGATGTCTGGCGACGTTACCACGCTAATACCACGCTTATGGCGACGTTACCACGCTCTGGGACCATTTTCCGTCGCCGCAGCAGCGCAGTAAGGACGCCTCTCCGGGACGTGTGATGGGGGTATTACTAAACGACGAATCGTATTTTTGACTTTCAAACGCTGATATTTGGGGATTTGAAGGCTTAAATTTTTAGAGTTTGGAACATTATTACGGATTAGATTATCTAAAAAAAAATCAGATTCTTGGACTAAATTTTTTTTGGTTCGCTTCCAGTAGATGCTGATATGATAAACTACGTAGTTGTTCTTAGTAGTTGGCAGTTTCAATGGAACAATATGATGCTCTCTAATGTTGATTTAGTAGATCGTATCTCATGATGTTGACTTATAGACAGTAGTTGCAGAATATGCTTACTCTTTTCGAAAAACCTATGGTAATACTCTTAAAAATACATTATGTACTAAACAAGTACAGCTATTTTTATCAACGATATTGTCTTGCTTGTACGGATTTTTAATACATTTGTCATATAAAATGATAGAGCTGTTTCATGTATCTGGTATTGAAACGTGCTGAATAATATAATTATCTATAAACGGAATGTATGATTTCACTGATAGTGGTTTCTATATTTTTTTGAAATAGAACATGTTACTTTATCATGTACACGATTTAATTAATCAGATTGTTTTTCTCTCTAGTGAATATCAGATATATCATTCAAGAAAAGGTGAACCAAATAATACATCAGAAATTGACAGTAGAACGCCATTTTCTTTCCTAATTTACTTCCTTTTATGTAATTCGTTAGAAATTCTTCTCACTTGGGACATGGTATTTGAGGACAATGTCAAAATCACATTGAAATTCATCATAAAGTATTCTCTAGGGTTGATAAAAATAAAACTGTAAGAGTTGCCGATTACAAAATCATTATGTACTAATATGATTGAATTCAGATTCTGTCTTAAGTGCATCAATGCTGTGGCTATTATTTTTATTTCTTTCAAAAGGCGTAGAAGATAACATAATTCATTACTTTAATTGCAAAGGCCTTTATTAATCTGTTACTTTTATTTTAGCATATCATCTTGTATGTGATATAGCCTACACTTAATTATTGAAAGATTTAAGATACTTTTTAGCATGAGGTTTTCAACTTGGAGGACATGTCCCAAACTGGAGACATTTGGGCATTCTCCGGGGGACACAAACTGATCTATAGGTCTGCCTGCAACAACCACAATTTAAGTTTGTATTGAAACGAAAAATGTTGTGACTATCTCATGCTTCGAAATTGCATGTTTTCTATGAATTTTGCGGAAAATTCAGGGGGACCTGATCCATACGTATTTTTGGGACATTTGAGAAAACCAGTTAAAAACCGAGGTGTTAACAGAATCAATCGGAGAACAATAATTCGTCTTTATTTTAAACAGTTCTCACATTGGTTTACAAACAGATTATATGTATTAACAGAGGGATTTGAATGTTTCGCATGCTATCTTATTCGAATTAGTTACACTGTTTGTTTTGGGAATTGTACGTTATAATCATGTAATGCTGACAGTTGTAAAATTCAGTTGGGTAGATCAAATTTAGAGAAATTGATCTTTCTTGGAAATTAGTTATTAACTCAAGTTCTATTCATGCTATTCTTTATTGTAATTTAGCAGAACCTGGAATTTTTTGGAAAATTAAGCGATAATGTTCACAACTCATCCTTGAAATTTAAGACTCCAAATTCCGGTGTATCCATAATTATCAGCGTTTGGAAATCAAAAATACGACTCAGAAAACACAGAAAATAACAGATAAATGTAGAGGTATAATTGAAGGAATTGTGCGGTTTTTGTGCAGTTCTCGGACTTCTGGAGGCCATTTTAATATTATATTCAAGGATCAAATCGACCTTCGAATATGCTGAAAATTCACCTTTAATATTACGCCATTAGGTTAAGGGACATAGCCGTAGGAGACAGGGGGGGCAGCTGCCCCCCTAAATATTATGTTTTCGGGCAAAAAAATCGCGAAATCGGGCAAAATATCATTACAATTCGGTAAAATTCGGGCAAATAGTCAATCTGCCCCCCTGTTGAGTCGTGGGCCCCTACGGCTATGTTAAGGGATGTTATATAATATTCATAAATTTACACATTACGGGAAAGAACTCTGTCAAAATTCATTACGGGAGAGAACTCCTTCAGTTCTTACTTATTGAAACTGATAATCTATTTCCGGTGTAAGTTTGACGACTTTAGATGAGGTTATATGTTAATGCCTTTTCCTTGATAAATCAGGTTATTTTGAGGTATTTGTAAATTTTCCAATAACCTGTCTAGTCTGTATATTGGCAGAAGTTCTATAAATATCATATCAATGATTGACGGATTCTAAACAAATACGAAGATGATCGATTGACTGATTGAAATGATTTCTATTGGAATTTTTTACCTGTTATCACAATATTATTTTTAATTGACTGTTAATTGAAATGTACTGAAAACATTTTTCTAATCCCTCAGGTACAAAAATAGATCTTTAGAACTGATGTTCTACCAATTCTATAGTATAGACTGAAGTATAAACTATTTTGCTTTATGAATTGTTCTAGTTTGCTTACTGATTGTTGTCTATGATGATGTCTACGCTGATTGCTATCGTATACTTTGGTCGCTTGTCATTTCTCTTATGACTCTCAAAAAAAGGTTCGGACTTTAACAGTATCCTGGAATGCTCATGTTGTGGCAAACTAAACCAATCTCCACTAATATGATGTATCGACTTAGAAGTTATTGCGCTTCATACACTATTTCAAATTTAATATAGCATATACCATCAGATCAGTGTATATCAAAATCATATGCCCCGTTTGATATTCTTTGTGGAAAAAATGATTGCTCTAAAAGGGAGGAACTCTCACCTTTAGGTTAAGCTTGGGTGATCATATTTTCATTGAGATGTTTCCTTGTCTTGATTTAACTATGCTGACAATTTGCTGGAAAATTGTTTGAATAACGCGCCCACTTTTAACCCACACCCATAATACGTTTTAAAACCGTCAACACCACTTCTTACAATTTATTGTTTATTGCATCTTTTTACTCTTAATTGATAAATACAAAAACATAATGTATGGCTCTTGAAATAGAAATTTAAAATGTTTTGGCAGTCTTATGGCTTTCACAGGGTTATATAAAAGAAAAAATTTAAAGTTTATTCGAAACACTTCATATTATGTTAACAAATACAGAAGGTAAAACTTGGCATGATGTAAAAAAAAACAGATATTTAATAAGTAATTAACGAATTCTTGCAGAAATTACCTACTGTAAGGTGTAAGTTGTTTAAAACAGATGGTCGCAGCTTATTTTAAGAGTAAAAAATTTCAAAGAGTTTTACTAAATGAGTTGTAATGCAGTTGTAGTATGACAACTTTAATATGTGTAATGATGATGTATGTTATGTTATTTATAATATGTTATTTAATGTTTTAAGATTATTATCAACATACATAATCTTTTCATGTTAATGCCAATTATCACACGCATTTACCTAGTAATGTATGATGATGTATTTGATGTGATGTTAAGCATCAGTTTGAAAAATATGTTATGTTTTATCAATCTTTACCATTACAGTAGTTTACAATTCTGAAAAAATTTTGGAAGTTGTAAACGTTCTTAAAATTTAAAGGGATTATAAAAAGGTTTTCGAAATTTGTTATGTATAGGAAAGGACATTTATAGCATACAATTTCAATTTTCAATCAGATGTCTGTGGTTCCACTGAAAAGTGTTTGATGATCACACACTCAAAAAATGCTTGCATCACAGATGACCTTGGCATGTGAGACGTCATAAAACACCCAGTGTAATTGCTGGAACCACAGACATATGATTAAAACACTCAGTGTAATTGTTGGAACCACAGACATATGATTAAAAATTTTGAAGCTGAAAATTAATGCTATAAAAGTCCCTGATTCAAATGAATTTTTTTTAGAAATCTCCATAGTCCTTTTTGTATTTGATTTTTTTTTTTTGGCAATGCTGTATTGGATTGTTTTCTTTCCATTTCAACACTGATGAATTCTGAAATGATTTACAGTTAAAACATCTTCTTTATGTTGTCTTGGTTTAACTTCTTGGCTTTGTTGTTAATAGTATTCTCATTTCTATTTTCAGTTTTATGTGTTATTGTGCCAAACGAGTTTAGTTGAAACTATAAACACCGATAGAGCTGGGTTATTAATGGTACGATTTGCTTCGTTTAATCCCATCTTAGATCCCTGGATTTATATTTTATTTCGTCGTGAATTGGTGTGGAAGATTGTTGATGTTATCAAATGTATTCTCAGAATTGAACCAAAGCCAGTTAATGTGGAAGGTGTGCCGGTAAAACAATTCCAGGATGAGGAATATACTTGTTTAGACTTTTGTTGGCATTGTATGTGTGAACCTCCTACGCCGCGAACTAACAATACCTTATATTCTCAATCCAGGGCAGCCAGTCAATATAATCGTTCACCATCATATATCAGAAGACTCAGTGAAAATGTTTATGGTAACGGAGGGGTGGCAGTCAATTTATTAGATGCTAAACCTTCTCCAGCAGATGAAGCTGTGTTGAAAGCTTTCACACGAAGTAAAGTTTAGTTTTATATACGCTAATTGTTTTGGATGTGTGTATTCCAGATAAAACATCTTCAGGTACTAACCAGTGGCATGCGATATTTGCCAGCAGGAGAGGGTCCAGGATTTAGAGAAAGGGCAGGCTCTTAAATATAACATGCTTCAAATTCAACGATACTGCGGGCGCCGAAGGCGCGAGTGGCAAATTTTCAGAGGGTTTTGACATCAGTCGGCAAAAAATATTGGTGGAGAGGGTCTCGAGTCGGGAGAGCTCCGCCCCTTGGATCCGCCTCTGACCGATTATTATGATGGTTATTGAAGTCAGTGATTTTAAAATATGAGGTCAGCTAATGTGTGAAGATTCTTATAATATGTCCTAAAACAACAAATTTCTAGCCTTTTTAATGGTAAACTACACCATTACAAGCTCTCCTCCAGCGTGTGTGGTTCCAAAAATATCCGAACATCAATCCACAAAAGTAAAACAACAACAAAACATATAGAGTGAATAGTAACCTCATAATATTGGGAGTAAGAGAAGACTTGCGTCTAAATACGCATTAACACAGGCTAAACAACATCCATATAAACAACATGTTATCTTCAAAACAAAACCATAACTATATTCCAAATATAGACCTATACCATTCTTATCAGTATAACATTTGTTCACATTTTAACGTCTTCTGTTTTGTAAACGCGGTGAAAGGCGGGGGCGGATGCAGGATTTTGGAAAGGGGGGGCGTAGCGAGGTGAACAATTTTTTTACCTTTATTTTGGCTTAAAAACATAGAATAAGTATAAATTGTACTAATTTAACGGTTTCTGACGTGGACCATGTTAAGGAAATCTATAGGCGTATTCATTGTACAGTCTATGCCCCCCCCCCCTGGATCCGCCAATGAAAGGCCTAATCTTAATAGTTAATTTCTGATCGTTCTCATTACAAAACTTATTGAAGGGAGATAACTACTCGTGTGCTTTATGAGAAATGCTACCTTTTCTAGTCAACGACAACATTGTCGAATATAAGCTTAAATGCTTACACATATTACAATAAATGTTCTCCTTTTTATGGAACTTTAATTTGTTTAATAAAGAATTCAAAGAAACGTTTTTGTTTGATTGATTGAATGATGATGAGTAAGTGAGTTCCATAGAAGTTGCAGTATGGTTTTGATTTTTAATACTGTAATTATATTGTTTATCTACATCCTGGGTTTTCAACTGAGGGGAAATATGGACCTTCTCCAAGGGACACAATATGAGTTATAGGTCTGAAAAAGGTGTCAACTGCCCACAATGACTCTTTAATCTGGGCCACAATTTAAGTTTGTATTAAAAAGCAAAATGCAGTGACTTTATCGTGCATATTTTTTATGACTCCTACTATGATTCATTTTCTTGTGCGTAATCGGGGACATAATTTGAGAAAATTAGTTGAAAACCCAGGATCTACATAGAAATCATTCCCCAACAAGCGCCATTCACTGATTCACCTCTGTTCCTAACTTGGCAAAGGATAACGTAAGTCATTTCAAACGAACTTTGAAACACTGAAATTGTTGGATCGTCTTAATAGAAAATCAGATAAGATGGTAAGTGTAGGTCCCATGTGCTACAAGCTATGTTGGTGCAAGATCTCTCTACAGCTGTATATGTAACAGAGAATACTACTGCAAGTATCTTGGCAAACCGTTTTAATTGCACAATGTAAGACTTTACCCAATTAAGAGACAAAATTATGGCGTGAAGACTAATCCATTTTTATTTTCATACCGACCTCGAAGACTTATTTGTTCTGAAATGAAAAGGAGTTTTACGTCCTACTTTTCTAGACATGTTGGGCTAATTAGAACGGCAAAAGCCAAGCAAAACAATTTTGCCAGTAAAGCATTAGCCTACTCTTATGTTCGATTTCAATTAAGATACACATATAGTTTGTTGCCATTTCTTCAGTTAAAGTTGTTAAGGTTAAGGTATATATTTTTAACGTGTGGTAAAGATAAAGATCATTTTGATGGTAAATATAGAAATACCAGTTGAAATGTTAAAAGGTAAACGGACTAATCTTAGAAAAAGGAAAATCATTACAATGTTAACTATTTTAAATAATATGTCAAATACTCACAATTGGGTCACTCACCATACAATAACAAATGACCATATTTGAGGTGGTCTTAGGACGACACTGTTAGAATCAGAGAGCAAGGTGAGTTTGAATGGCAGTTTCCAAGTAGTGACATATGGCAAAATCTGAAACGACAAATGAATATTGCAAATGCCATTAGTTTCTCATGTTCTACCTCCTCTTAAATGGATCGGATCGTAACACCGATTAATAAAATCGAGTCCATTCAGCAGTTTGGTAATGGTAGGGGAAATTTCTATCGAGAATGTCGATTCCAAACAAATCTAAGTCGGAAACCATTCGGGACTCGGCCATGATAAGCGGCGATCTTGGCCGGTAAATGGGTAGGAAAAGATAACTCTTGTTTGGAGATTTATTTTGATTGGCTGTTTTTAGCGCGAAAGAAGGTGATACTCTGTGAAGAATGATTGTGATTGGCTGAACTATAATTTATTCAAAATTGCAATCTCTATATCGTATTCGAGGTTATCTAGCCACTAGTCTAGTCTAGTTCCGAAGTAGATACGAATGGTCGGCAACCTAAGCCATTCAGCTTCTGGAAGACATTTCTGACCCTTTTTCAGCAAACAACTCTTGACTACATATTTCTTTTCAAAATAAAACTTGTTTTGGGAGTGTGTAAACCTGATAGAAACTTATTTAATCGAAGATTGAACTTATTAAAATCTTACTTTTCAGAGATCTTGAATAGATTGTGTAAGGGTAATCACAGTAATGCCAACACCACATTTTTCCTTAGTCCGAAACTTGCTGACTCTTTCCCCAGCCTCTGATAGCTATTTGGAAGGATATGGCTGGGAGAGAGTCAGAAAAACTAGGCCTCCAAAAACTTGCGATTTTCCGCACCTCCGCGGATTTAAACGTATTTATTTACCTCGAATTCACAAAACTTTGATATATCTGGGAAGATGAATGATTTTGTAGTTCAATCATACCATTATTATCCCCCTACAACATACAGGCCATGTATGCGAGCCCATCAAAGTTTTTTCCCCGCCATTGAATGCTGCACGCGCAGTTTTTGTGGACTAGTTTTTCTGACTCTCTCCCGGCCATATCTGTCCAAATAACTATCAAAGGCTGGGAATTGAGTCAGCAAGTTTCGGACTAGTTCTTCCTTAGGCATTTCTATTGACATAATAAGTACAGATGAACCAATCGACCAGATGACGAGCCCATCATAATCTACGCTCTGAACTGTTATTCTCTTCAAATAGTTTCCTTATACCAGATAAACAAACCGCTATATATGGATGGTTAAATCTACTGTTATTGGCATAAGGGCATTATTTTGATGACAGAATGCACAATTATTTAACTTGTTGACGAAACAAAAACTAAAATCAGGAGGATTATAAAACGTTAATCTGTTGGAAGCTGTTAGACGATATAGCATCACCCTGAAATATAACATCAACAACTAAAGTAAATGAGTTTTGTTTGATTTAAACAGGTCTGTATGTAAGTTTAGGGTTACAGTGACATTCTCAACGATAACAGTTTGGTGTAAAATGTTTTTAAACACTAATGCAATTAACATTAACCATGTGAATGCATTTGGGTGATGCATTTAGGTGACTACACCCTTTAAGTTGAACAAGTTTTTTAAGCCGACTAGAATCGAGGTCAATGTCATATGCATGTTCTCTACGTGTTCAGGAATCACGATGCCGAAGCTGTTACCGAAGTAGATCAGGGACTTCCTAGTAGACCGGCGACAACGAGTCATTGTGAATAGCTAGAAGTTACGATGGATGTGGGCATTGGCACCCGCATGGGAGCGTCCTCGGACCTATCCTGTTCGTGGTGTTCATAAAAGATTTGCCTGAGGTGATCACAAGCGCAGCCAAGATATTCACTGACGACACAAAGCTGTTCCAGGACGTGTCGACGTGATGGTCGAGGAGGAGCATCAGAAGCTTCAACCGAATGGTCGCGGATCTGGCAGTTGAGTTTCAACGAAGGGAAGTGTAAAGTTCTACATCTAGTTTGTACCAATCCGAACAGGAGCTATGTGATGAATGGCACGACACTGACATCTGACCACGAGGAAAGGGATCTGGGCGTTACGATAGACGACGAACTAACCTTCGGGCCAAATCTCTCTCGCAACCAAGAAGTTTAACAGGATGCTGGGAAGGGTCTGGGCGACTATCAGCATCAGAGCCAGGATCACGATCCCGAGGTTGTTCACCACACTGGTGCGCCCGTATTTAGAATATGGCAACGTGATCTTGGCCCCGAGGTATAGGAAGGACAGTTTAGAGGTCGAGAAGATCCAGTGGAGAGCCACGAAACTTGTCTCCAGTATCTCCCACCTTAGCTATGTAGAGCGCCTCAAGTCCTTGAAGCTGTCGTCTCTGCAGTACCGCAGAAAACGGGGCAACATGATCCTGGTGTTCAAGCTTGTCAACGACATCGACCGACTGGATTCTGGAATTTTTTTCCAGTTCCCAACACAAGATCACACGGGGCCACAGCAAGAAGATGTCCAGGGGACGCAATAAGACTGCATTGAGAGGTAATGTGTTCAGTCAGCGAGTCACGACCGACTGGAATTTTCTCCTTGAAGACGTCATATTTATTATCTGCTGAACATTTTTAAGACCCTCCTTGATAAATTTTGGAAAAAGGAGCAGTACAAAACGCCATGATACCTAGTTCTAGATAAAGATATAGATCGTGCGTTCAGGTTCAAGGATAAACTCTTGAAGATATTATATAATGTATAATATAATGTATTAAAAGTCTGATAATGAAAGACAAATAGGCGTCAAGATGACATTCTGTTATTAAAAGGAAATTATGCCAAAGATTATCAGACAGAAAGAGGAATTTACAAATTACAACCCTTATGACTAATGTCCTGAAATAACATCCGCGTCTGCAGTTGATGGGGAATGTTTCTGTAAGAATTATCTTTATAATTTAAATAAAATGCATGATTTAAACCATTCGACGCTAGATCAGAGATCACCAAGCAATAAATATGCAAGATTTGCAAATCATGACCATAGAAATTTAATGTTGGCTATATAAGAATATTCGATATTTGTTTTTTGCAATATCCGTTCGACCAACCAAACCTTATAGTTTCAGAACCTAGAATTTTTTATCAGTAATAGTGTTCACAACTCTCCTTTGCAATTTCAGCCTTCAAATTCTTTTGTGGTCATAATTATATCAGCGAATATTAAGTGAATATTATGTATTTTAGTGATATGCATTATGCATAAAAAACACATAAATATACAGAAATGAAAGACAAATGTTTGGGTAGAGATATTGAATGTATTGTGCGATTTTATACTTAAAGTGCAGTTCTGGTACTTCTAGAAGCTTTTTACACAATTACATTCAAGGTCAAAATCTCCTCTCGAAAATGCTGAACATAGAAGCAGGAGAGCCAAAGAAGGTGTATAATGCACAGGAAAGAGGAGGCGAAGTACGCAGTCAGTCCATCTTAGTACAACAGTTAGATAAGAATGTTTCCAATAATTCTTTAAGATTATCAATAATAATTATTGATTGCAATGGTATCATTTTCATTACTAAGATTAAAAACACCACGTATTGAGATATTTTTACTTCTTCAACAATGTACTTTAATAAAACTGTTCAACACAATGATAGCCTATAACATCAATGTTTGATCATATATCAACAAATGATTGTCTCGAACCTTCTATGAAAAATAATTTTGAAATATATCTTACTACTGTTTCTCTTATAATTTAGTGTCTGATATTTTTTCTCTCAGTTTGTAGCGTTGTGACGAATCTTTAATTGAATGTGTGATATTGTTCCTTCCACGAAATGTCTTAACGGAATCTGATCGATTGAATAATAAATTGAAATATTCGCAGATTTTGTGTCATTCTTTAACACGATTTAACATAATAGAAATACTTATATCGTGACTGGCCTAATATTTTCAAGATAGATGGTAATGTCTATAAAAAAAACCATATAATTGATAGGCCTCTCATACAACTATCATACAGGGCCCTAAAATAATATTTTTTTCATAAAAAATATTTTTGTCAACTTTATAATTATTTTTTTATATATAATTTCGAGAATCTGAAAATTGAGTGGCCGGTATCCGAGGAGTTTTTGTGGTGGGGATGAGGATGAGAGTTGGATTTTGAAAATTTTCAACCAAGGGCCCCCCACTTCCAGAAACGCTCCGCGGCCCCTGTCATATACTTGATTACTTTCAGACTATATAGACAGTTTGTTGCGTTAATTCTAATACAACTACCCCCCTGTCCCAGATTGGAAAGATAAGCATCATAATACACTAGTTTATCCTTAGATATTGTGGTGCTTTGCCCTTTTTAGGCTGATCTCTTACTCAAAGAGGTTAGATTGGCTATTACTATCTGCTTTTTTTTTACTCCTGTCTTGCTCAATGTTCTGTTTTAACGACAAAAGTCTTTTTTTTCCATGACAGCTTCTTCGATCTACATTAGTTCATTCAGCTTACCTGGTTGGAAAATCTGCAGGATTCAACCTTGGGGCGAGTAAGCATCCAACCCAGTATAACAGTGGTTCACAACCTTTTTCAGACCGTGGCCCAAAATTCACGAAACTCCCAGAGCCGTGGCCCCCTGAATAATTCGAAATATCGCCCAAGGGGTCGTTTTGTGCCTCAGGCCCGTAGCCTGCCAAGTACTTTTAGGGGGGGCAAACGTCCAATCAAGGGGGGCAGTTTAGGTATCCACCCAAAAACACCTCTACACCCCTTTTATAAAAAACTTTGTTTTATTGCAATGCATTGTTACGCCATTACAGTTCCATCTGTAGAGTTATTTCTACGTTTATCGGTGCAGTCGAAAGCCTGGAAATGAAATGTTCTGAAGTTTGGGGACCCCTGGAAAATTTTAGATAATTTGACTCCTTGAAACGCGATATCCTGACATTTCCTGATATTTTCCAGCGAATTTAAGGTTCAAGAGTTCTATAGGTTCAAAGGGTTCTTGTCTGGAAACATTTTGAGATTTAGACGCCAATTAAAGACATTTCCCGGCGAATTTAGGGTTTAAACTTATATTTGAATAGGGTCTGAGGTATGTCACTAAGAAAATTTGGAGAATTACACACCTTTTTTGCTGTCAAGAACGCCAATTGGAAATCTTTTTCATTTCCTAAAGTCTCTTCTAGAAATTTTTGAGAATTTGACTCTCTGAAACGCGATTTCCTGACATTTCCTGGTGTTAAGGTTTACTTGTAGAGGAACTGTGTGACTAAAACTTAGCAAAATCGAAAAAAAGAAGTAAAAAATTCCTGATATTTCCCAGCGAATTTAAGGTTCAATATTATTTCTATAGGGTCAAAGAGATCCTGTCTAAAAAGAAAGAAAGAAAGAAGAGATTTAGACGCGAATTTCAGACAGGGTTTAAAGTTATTTGAATAGGGTCTGAGCTGCCGAGAATCCCAATTGGAAGCCTCGAAACACGATTTCCTGAAGTCGGGGATCTTTTCTAGAAAATTCAAAGAATTTGACTTCCGGAAACGCGATTCCTGATGAATTTAAGGTTTAAGGGACTGTGGGACGAACACTGGAAAATTTTGAGAATCTGATATCTGAAAATTCAAATTCGTAACATTTCCTGCTTTTAAGACACCCCTTGACTCAGTAAAATGAATTAATGTATCTTTTAAAAATTACACTTGAGATTTTTTTAGGGGGGCAAGATTTAGATTAGGGGGGGGCAAAGCCCCCCCAAGTCCCCCTCTTGGCTACGGGCCTGTTGTGCCTTCTCATCATCAGGAGGCCAAATGCATTTGACCATAAGCAACTACAGACCATACACAGCAAAATATAGTTAAATAAAATTTGGGCTAGTGAAAAAATTATACCCATCGTCAAAATATAGTTAAATAAAATTTGGGCTAGTGAAAAAATTATACCCATCGTCATGGCCCATGCCCCAATGACAACTACCCCATGGCCCCCAGGTTGGGAACCACTGCAGTACAAGCTTATTTATAGGCACAACCGTGAGTAGTAATGTAGCGAGCGTTACATTAGTACTACCGTGGTTCCAAGAAGTTTTTCTCTCATTATCCATTATCAACAAAATAAGTTTCATTTCTATACGATAATCGATTAATATCTATGCGTTTAGTGGGATATATAAACATGCCTTGAGAGCCCCATGGGAAATGCCATACTGACATCTACTCTACAGGTTGGTAACAATTACTATTCAGGAAATTCCACAATTTCTTTAGAATAACAGAAAATGAAGTGTTTGCACATGACTACTGCATTACTATCGACGTTACATACACAGTAAATAAAATGTTTTTATCTAAGTGGTTTTAGAACAGTGTTTCTCAAACTTTTTTGTTTGGTGGTTACCCCCATTTGCAGAGCGTGATTCTTCATTACCCCCTCGAACTTGTTGGCGGTTCACGCGGTTGAAAAGTAGGATCAATTTCCGTGCATCTCCTTTCATTCGCTAGCCATCCCCCAACCTGCTCCGATAGGGGTGCGCTGGCGCCCCTTGCCCCTCTACCTCACCCAACACAGCAACATATCACCTATTTAATATTCGCAATACACAATCATAATGGCTCCCCGATTACCCATTTTGCTTCCATGGCTCCCGGTTGAGAAACACTGTTTTAGAAGGTGATATTGTGATATATTTGCATTATACCAGTATATGTACAATATGGTTTTGCAGGTCTCATCTGTGACGTAGTATTCACTTGCATGTCAATAAATTATAGGTTGTAACATTACGGTTTAGCACAGACATGTGGGTTAGATTGCAAATAAATGAGATTCGGTGCGAGGTTGTGAATAAAGTAGAAAATGGAATAAGCAAATTGTTTGTATAAGCTTCATAAATCAACTGAAACGGGTGCCACAGCTCAGAAAATTAAAAGCCCTCCAAAGTTGGAAATCGAAAATAAGAGTATATGATGTTACAGGCGTTTGCCTGTCTTCATTAGCAGGTTCAGAAAAGCAGCACGTAAAACACCATTTCATGTCACATTTCTTATTCACTCAATTTGCAATAAAATCGATGTGAGGCTTTTTTTAACATCAGAAAGGTACAATAGAAGCTCTTGAAGTTGAAACGTCTAATAACCTTGTAATCCACTCTGTGTCTTTTCTTATAAAATCCTCCTTTGACTGGTGCTCTGAGAGAATTTGAACCATCAACCATATTTTTAACTTTTCCACTCAACGAATTGGATTCAGATGATACTGGATGATCAAATAAAAAGGTATTGCAATATGTAAGGTAAGACGTGTAATTCAGGTATTAAATGTTATTTTTAGCATCAAACACTCATCATCACAGCTTCTTTCAATCTATTTTAGGACAGTGAGCTTTTGAGTCTCCGCATGTCCTTGGTTACATCATAGAAATATAAATTAAATAGATGGTTACCTTTGAAAAACTTGTGCAGGAATCAATTAATGTGTATGCACCATTCATCTGATAAAACATATTAGTTATTGGTAATCCGTCATTCATCTACCAATCTTAGATTAAAGGGACGTAATTTGCAATTAGACTCCCACCTTTCTCAACAGTGATATTAAGACCAAAATAACACCTTTTTCAAATCAACGAATATACTATAATATGCTGAGCTCTCCAATAATATTTTATTTAACATGCAAATTTCTGAAATATGTTTTGTAAGTAGTTTTCGCTAGGTTTGCACCGTTTGCCACGACACGAATTAAACTTCCTTGTGAAACGGTACAACATGTACATACCCTTTATTTCTTAATAAAGCAGTGTAAGCTACACTAAAAAATACATATAAAGATAGAGCGATGGATACCTATATTTGTTTATATTTTTCCAATCAGTGTAAATAATGAAAATATAAACATATTTTGGTCAGATTGAAATAATCAGTGTATGTACTGTGTATGTTAGTAACAGTATTTACTAGTAGTATACTATCTATTACTAGTATATTTACAATGTAAACGTCAGACAAACAGACACATCTGTGAACCACGGGTACTCAAATACCAACTAGTTACTAATAGTGTCCTCGACATTAGTCAAGTTGGAAACTTTACAATTCTTAACTAGATTGGAATAGATTTACTGAGGAGGAAATCGAATATAGATCAATTTATAAACAGATTTCTAATCGTTGATGTCGACAGGGAACCACCATCAGTAGTGTTATTCTCTTATTATACGTGACGGTGTTCAAGTGATTGTCTCGGAACACTATTTACCAATCATAGGACGACTTTGATGAATAAACGTCAAAAGTTAATTTTTGAAATTGATTGGCCAACCAATCATATTTAATGGTATAATCACGTGATTGATAAGCAATTGTATATCAAATAAAAAAGCTGTGAAGGACCTACATCAATGTCAATTGAGGAAATATAATTTACCAAGCAAGTGTTTTCGTTGGAGAATTTCTGATATTTACTGGACATATTGAAGATTTGTTTGAATTCTAGTGGTTAAGAGTTAGCGATGTTTACTCAAGGATAAAGAGTCACCTGTGCAGACTACTAATGAATTTACATGCAGGTAATATAGAGACCTGATATTATAAACTTTAATGAAACAAAGAAGATGTGAGCTGAATAATTACCGACCTTTGGCTTAAAATTCTTTCTTTTTACTCCAAGGTTACATTAAGTGAGCTTTGTTTTATCCTTGAACAATTGGATTAGGCCTATACATTTCCTTAAACTACGGTTACACTAGACACGTTTTTATCGAGGAAAATATAAATTAAGAACTGGTGGACAGTTTATTATACTCATTGCCAAGTCTGTTGACTATTCAGATAATGGAAACAACTGCGGTTGCGTTTCTGACTTCGTTTGTTTCCAATGTTACAGTGTTTGATAATGTGACAGAAAATTCGAATGCAACGCTGTCATCATATAATGCGTTATTAACAGTGACTGTTCCAACGTTAATGTTTGCTAGTGGTGTATTTGGTAACGTGTTGGCGTTGGTGGTTTTAGGAACTTCTAGAAAGAAACATAAAAAGACAGTGTTTTACAGATTGGTAGGTGCTCTGGCTTGTACAGATCTATTTGGAATTGTGTCGGTATCACCAATTACTATTATTGTATATTCTGGAGGAAGAACATGGGTCGGAGGACATCATTTGTGTAACTACTCCTCATTTATGATGATATTTTCTGGAATAGCTACATTACTGATAGTCGGTGCTATGGCGCTTGAACGATTTGTGGCCATCATCCATCCTTATGCGTATGAAACGAGATTTTCAATTGGGAAAGTGAAGTATATTGTTATAGGAATATGGGGAACATCTCTGTTTATAGCTCTGCTACCAATGTTTGGACTTGGTGAAAATATTCTTCAGTACCCCGGAACTTGGTGCTTCTTTGACTATAAAAGTAACAAACTGACGGGGAAGATTTTTACCTATTTTTATGCATCAGTTGGTTTAGCTGTTATATTTTTAACTGCTATTTGTAATGTAGCTGTTATGATAGTGTTGGTTAAGATGAGGCAGTCAGCTAAAGATATTAAACCATCTACACTAATAAACAGACAATCTAATAAATTAAACAGTGAGGTACAGATGATGATATTATTAGGTGGTATTATACTGGTATTTGCTACTTGTTATGCTCCATTAATGGTAAGTATGGCACAATCATAGTTTTACTAGAGTAGAAGTAGAATACAGTCGTAGGGTGGGAAGGTGAGCATGACAACCGCTTTAATGATACCACCTCTTAAAATAAACCAAAAATTTAAGTTCTCAAACATGGCCAATAAGAGTATATATTCATTAACGGTGTCTACAGTATACAAACAGAATCAAATAAACCATAAAACTTAGTAATTTTACAGGTTATTACTGAAAAAAGGCTTAAAACGCTTAATATCTTGTAGTAATTATAATATATAATGTAGTTTTCTGGATTAATCAGATTATACAGTATAGTTATGGCACCAGACAAGTTGCCTAATGAATATAAACTCTTATTCGCCAAATTGATAATTTTTCTTTTTTGATCATTCTAATAGGTAGTATTCCTTGGTTTTATATAAAAGGAATATTACAACGATCTCAGAAATTCTGTTTCGGTTTATTCCATGCGTTACGTCACTACTCCTCATAGGAGTCGCACACGTATCCGTTTCTGCCCAAAAAAGCTCGCCCGGTCACTTTTTGGGGGTCCGTGAGGGGTCCGCTGGAGATCCTCAAGAGGTCCGCAAGCGGTCATTAGCCTAATTTTCATTTCCGCGCGAGTTTTGAACATGTTCAAAAAACTGGGGCGGTCGAAGCTACGCGAGAGGTCCCCATGAGCGTGGCGCCAAGTCCGCTTCAAATCCGTTCCTGACGTCACGCGGACCTTGGACCGCTCCGGATGTCTTCCGGTCTTTGCTCGGATCTCGCTCGGATCTCGTCCGTTTATAAGAAACCGGGCGAACCTCGCCCGGACGTGGCCATGAAGTCTCCCGGATGTGTCACGGAAACAGCCGAGCGGGAGAGCGTCCAACGAGCTCCGGGCATATAAAAGGCCGGTTTTGTTGCGGCGAGTCATTTCTATTCCGGGTGACTTCCTGGCCAAAGACGGGCAACCTACGGGAGAACTATACATATTTTTTCAACAAACGGAAGCGTCCGCGACACTCCGGGCCAACAGATGACCGGGCCAGAGACGTTGCTAATAAACGGATACGTGTGCGACTCCTATAAGAACAGAGCATTTGGTTGGTTGAATAAATTGAATTACATAGGACACGAGATGCATAACAGTGTCTAGATCACGGAGTCACTAACTGGAAGTAAAATCCACGAAACATTGACTAGTTATTAGCAAATCGTATTCCTCATACCTTATATAAAACGAACGGATATAGGTAATGGAATCCAGAGCCTGATTTTTGTGGAAAGGTCTTTAATATTTGCCTTTGTCGGTCAGGTCATATTAACATTTTGTAATTCTGAGAATAATATGCAAGATGTTAAATATAATTTGATTCTAATTAAATATTGACAAAGAAATATAAAACAATCACGTAACATTATTTCCTGTAGTAATATGATATGGTATTGATGAATCGTGAGCACCAATGTATTTTATGATTCCCCATTCACATTAATCAGCAATTCTTTGGGTCAATAGTAACGAGGACAACTGTCCCAAGAATCGTGGCAACTCTTTTGCACTTACATTAAAGTTTTTTGTTCAAATGCTATTTTTTTTGGTTCATTGAATCTTTGTTTAATGTTTTCAAAGTGTGATACCAGAATATTCATAATCGGTACACCGGGCAGGCATTCTTGCTATTATTCAAAATATGATCGAGTTTTCGAGTTCAACACACCGACAAATTGCTTTCTGCAAGGTCGTTTTGGTCGAAATTTATACACAAAAACTTTTAGTTATATACGTTATTATTGTATTTGCATGCAGTACGGAAACAACACAAAAAGTTGGTTGGTTGGTCTAATGATGTCAATGTTTTGTGTGTAAGCTATAGTTTCAATGTCAAATTCCTAAAATAAACTTTAACATTTGTAATTTTTTAATTCAACTTCTTTCTGTCCATTTATGAAGAGCATTTTCATTTATTTTACTATTGATATTGACAGTTTGAGAAATGTCTTCTGCATTGGGAATAACACAGAAAAGTAGACAGACAGCGAATGGCCCAATCACCAGAATGGTTTTTGTGTTTAGTGTGGATGAACTGGATCATAAGAAGCCACCAGTGCGCAGTAACTGAACTATTACTTGACAGCCCTTTCTATCTGAGTTAGGTCGAAACATACGATGAGGGATGGCCTCTGCTGAGGAAATTGGTGTTGCTGCAGCATGAACATCATTGCTGTATGCAGAAGCTATGCTTGCACAATGAGCGCCAGTATAATTAATATTGATAACCATTTCAAAAGAATATTGGCTTTTCGGTTGAGGGTTTTAATCATTCTTTTTATAATAATAATCTCAGTTTTTGCCATGTGTATATAAATACATGTAGATACTGATGGTGATAGTCATCACTACCACCAATATCAAAGTGATAGAAATATTTCACGGTAGATAGGATTACCAAGTAGCTGTAAGATTTAGTTCGTGTAGATTATACCTTATTGATTTCATTGGCATGTGAGCATGGAATTAAGTTTTAAGTTCCTGATTCCTGATGCTGTACAAGGCGCGATACCGCAACGTTGTCAGTGATCAAAACGTTAAGCTGATTTAAAATCAGTTCTCCGATACAAAACGGTGTTACAATATATTTCAAGGTGAACTTATAAAACGGACACTTGTTCTAATTTAAAAAGTCCAAAAACTAAACAGGTCACAAAACAAAAAACTGTGAAAAGTGTTTTTAAGTGTAAACAAAGAAATCTTTCAAGTGACATTTATTTTCAACTGACCTTAATTAACATTAGACATACCATGGCTGAACTTTGATAAAATTCGGTTAGCTCAGGCAGACTGCTTCCGTTTGGTAAAGCCATAGCATACATCACTAACATCGACGTGCATTAGGTAACATATTTTAGCTATTTTAATCTCATTTTCTCACTTTTACATTCTTTTAATAAAGACACGTTAAAGTTACAAGAATATGTTTATTAAAGAAAAACTTCAAATAAGTCTGTCGCTATGTTTCGATAATGACGGCGCGGCGTTGGTCAAGGAAGTTGAATTGACGTTGCCGACTGACTTTCCTCCTGTGTAATAATAAAATATAAAAATCAAGCAAAAATTTAAAAAAACAAAAATCGCACATCAAACAGAAACAGTCCAGAGCAGGACTATTATATACAATATCCAAAAACACATATTGCAATCTTGTAATTGAAAGACTATATTTTAACATCAGAAATGACTTAGAAACATCAAAAACAATCTTGTTACTGCAAGACTATATTGTAACATCCTAAATGATCTAGAAACACCAGTAACATCAGAAATGATCTAGAAACACCAAAAAAACAATCTTGTAATTGCAAGACTATATTGTAACATCAGAAATGATCTAGAAACACCAGTAACATCAGAAATGATCTAGAAACACCAAAATACAATCTTGTAATTGAAAGAGTACATTGTAACATCAGAAATGACTTAGAAACATCAAAAACAATCTTGTTACTGCAAGATTATATTGTAACATCAGAAATGATCTAGAAACACCAAAAAAAAACAATCTTGTAATTGCAAGACTATATTGTAACATCAGAAATGATCTAGAAACACCCGTAACATCAGAAATGATCTAGAAACACCAAAAAAACAATCTTGTAATTGCAAGACTATATTGTAACATCAGAAATGATCTAGAAACACCAGTAACATCAGAAATGATCTAGAAACACCAAAAAAAAAAAAAACAATCTTGTAATTGCAAGACTATATTGTAACATCAGAAATGATCTAGAAACACCAGTAACATCAGAAATGACCCAGAAACACCAAAAAAAAAAAAACAATCTTGTAATTGCAAGACTATATTGTAACATCAGAAATGATCTAGAAACACCAGTAACATCAGAAAGGATCTAGAAACACCAAAAAACAATCTTGTAATTGCAAGACTATATTGTAACATCAGAAATGATCTAGAAACACCAGTAACATCAGACATGATCTAGAAACACCAAAAAACAATCTTGTAATTGCAAGACTATATTTTAACATCAGAAATGATCTAGAAACACCAGTAACATCAGAAATGATCTAGAAACACCAAAAAAACAATCTTGTAATTGCAAGACTATATTGTAACATCAGAAATGATCTAGAAACACCAGTAACATCAGAAATGATCTAGAAACACCAAAATACAATCTTGTAATTGAAAGAGTACATTGTAACATCAGAAATGACTTAGAAACACCAAAAACAATCTTGTTACTGCAAGATTATATTGTAACATCAGAAATGATCTAGAAACACCAGTAACATCAGAAATGATCTAGAAACACCAAAATACAATCTTGTAATTGAAAGAGTACATTGTAACATCAGAAATGACTTAGAAACATCAAAAACAATCTTGTTAATGCAAGATTATATTGTAACATCAGAAATGATCTAGAAACACCAAAAAAAAAAACAATCTTGTAATTGCAAGACTATATTGTAACATCAGAAATGATCTAGAAACACCCGTAACATCAGAAATGATCTAGAAACACCAAAAAAACAATCTTGTAATTGCAAGACTATATTGTAACATCAGAAATGATCTAGAAACACCAGTAACATCAGAAATGATCTAGAAACACCAAAAAAAAAAAAAACAATCTTGTAATTGCAAGACTATATTGTAACATCAGAAATGATCTAGAAACACCAGTAACATCAGAAATGACCCAGAAACACCAAAAAAAAAAAAACAATCTTGTAATTGCAAGACTATATTGTAACATCAGAAATGATCTAGAAACACCAGTAACATCAGAAAGGATCTAGAAACACCAAAAAAACAATCTTGTAATTGCAAGACTATATTGTAACATCAGAAATGATCTAGAAACACCAGTAACATCAGAAATGATCTAGAAACACCAAAAAACAATCTTGTAATTGCAAGACTATATTTTAACATCAGAAATGATCTAGAAACACCAAAAAACAATCTTGTTACTGCAAGATTATATTGTAACATCAGAAATGATCTAGAAACACCAAAAAACAATCTTGTAATTGCAAGACTATATTTTAACATCAGAAATGATCTAGAAACATCAAAAACAATCTTGTTACTGCAAGATTATATTGTAACATCAGAAATGATCTAGAAACACCAGTAACATCAGAAATGACTTAGAAACACCAAAAACAATCTTGTTACTGCAAGACTATATTGTAACATCAGAAATGATCTAGAAACACCAGTAACATCAGAAATGATCTAGAAACACCAAAATACAATCTTGTAATTGCAAGACTATATTGTAACATCAGAAATGATCTAGAAACACCAAAAACAATCTTGTAATTGCAAGACTATATTGTAACATCAGAAATGATCTAGAAACACCAAAAACAATCTTGTAATTGCAAGACTATATTGTAACATCAGAAATGACTTAGAAACACCAACAACAATCTTGTTACTGCAAGACTAAATTGTAACATCATAAACGATCAAGAACATCAAAAATCAATAATGTTGTAACTTCCAGACTATATTATTGTAACATCAGAAATTAACGACGTGGTGTGTGCTTCCTCTGTACCATCGTTTAGTAAATTCAATCTGCATCAATATCAAAAAGATTACTAGAGTTCCCTGGAAAATTTAGTAAAGTCTCAATGTTTTAATATTTGCCCATGAAGATAATAGAAATATTTTAAAATAAGTATAGATCAAGTCGATTATATCAATTTACAAGTCTGGCGAGTCTAGCAGGTCTATATTTGATGTTATTTTCGTAGATTCCGAATACATACTTCTCAACAAAAAATTAATTATTTGCCACGTATTGTCTGAATGTAAAGAATAGGTTCAGTTCGTTAATCAGACATCTAAATAAAACGATTGATCATATTTGACAAATTCAGAGGTGGATTGACAAGGCAAAGTAGACAGCTGCCTTCGAACCATCGGAAATTGGACAAGCAAGCGACATACGCCGTCAACGAGTTAACACGAGATGAGCGTCTCATATCGTCAATGTTAAAAATCCCAAGAAACATGCATAAATTTTGAATTTTTGGTGGGTACAATCGCTTCTCAGATTAGAAGGCGAGCATTATGAAGTAAAATGATGTACAAAAGTTCTGAAATACAAAGACATTAACCTTATTTTTTAAATTGATGGCTAACTTTTGTTCTGCCTTTTGTTTGACCACGGTCCTCAAGGATCCAGGTCCTTAATCCGCCAAAGCTACCAATGGAAGCTTGGTGATAATCGTTTAAAACTCGCAGTAGCTCTCCCAGAATTCTCTCAGACTAAAGTGTAAGTGCAATATTTGACTCTTTTCCTAGTTTTCCTAATAGTGTATCTAGTAAGCTTTAGTTGGTTGAAATGATGCGAACCTCTTTTAGGTGGTCCCAGATACTTGCCCAGTCCATTATTGTTTAAAAATATGTTAAAAACAAAGGCTTTTCCAATCAAATGAACTTTCACTGTAATATTTGCAGCAAACCATCACAGGAAGAAGTGACAACGGTTGTATCTTCAATCGACAATCAAGCTCCTGTAGTTGTTGTGTGCTGTGTTTTAGAGATGTTTTACAAGCGCCCTGTTCATTTTTACCGCTACCTTGGCAAATTCTATGGTTGTCATGGAAGGTTGCCACATTGTGCCAATACAATTCGGGATATAATATCGGGAATTGAAACCAGATAGTACGAACGACTGGATGAAATAGACGGCGATCAAACCTTTTTAGTCAGGGAATGTCGAACAAGATAGGCGTCACTATAATACAGTGGTTGCCAACCTTTTTTTCAGATCGTGGCCAAAATTCACATAAAAAGTTTTACATTTGGTTCACAGAGGCAGCCCGTGAAAAAAAAACCTGATTATACTCTGAACAAGGTCGAGATATAGTGCATGGGTTGCTGTTTCGTCTCCAAGCATTGGATATCATCATTGGGGTAGTCGAATGCATTTGACCAGACAATATGGTGCGGGTATCAGAAATAATGTTTTTTTGGATGAATTAAATTCCAGACCAATTTTGATGATTACAATGAACAGTATAATCATTTTCTCTCTTTTCTATTTTCAGGTTCGACTTATCATCAACCAAACCGGGTTACAACCAGTAAATCATGCTGTAGATTTATGGGCAATTCGTATGGCCTGTATTAACCAAATCCTTGACCCTTGGGTTTATTTACTTTTCCGAAAAGAACTGTTTAGAAAAATTTGGTCTATTCTGCATTGTAATTCTAAATCACGCGACAAACAAAATAAAAATAATTCCCCGTGGAAAAAAGACTTCAAAAGGGTCACCTCTTCATTACCGGAAAGTAAGGCACTTTGTGAGAACAAAGGAGATGTTGGGTGTCAAACGCTGCACTTTCTTAACGATTTACAGTGTTGCACGCCTTTGACCAAAAAACATAAAAGGAAAAGTAGTGGCAAATCATTGCTAGTACCTTTAACATCGTATAGTAAAAATGGCGACACTCAAAACGTTCCTATGAACAGTGAATTAAAGAATCTAAATGTGGACAATGAAGAGTATTATGAAGGTCAAGGTCATGGACTGACATCGCTTAACATTCCAGAAAAAGTTGCCTATCCATAGGTTTCGTTGGTAGTCATAATTTTGTCTAAAACTCTCTTAAGCACTGCTTTTTATGTTGTTGTTTCTTCTATTGTAATTTTATAATAAAAGATGAAATGTCCAAAACATCCTCTTTTAGAAACACATATCCTCGTACAAATAAGAGAAAGATTATGGTAATGTTGGATTCACACTATCCCAAAATTGACACCGGATGGGTTATACGAATATAAGTATGAAATTTGCGCGAAGGTGTCCCCTGATTTAGTTGAAAAGCAAATTAACGACCACAGAAAGTAAGTTGTCTATAGAGAGTCAATGGATGGAACCATGCAGGACCTCAAACGAACATGGCTACATGACGTAGTATTGAGAGTAAGATGCATCCAAACTAGGTTATTAACAAATATCTCTTGATCCCCCCATGGTGGGGCGCGGTAATTAGGTCACCGGAAATTTGGTGACACGGGAATTTGGTTACAGTAAAACGTAATTTAATCACAGTAAAAAGGTCACATGGTAATTTGGTCACAGTAAAATTACCCTTGTTCAGGTGTATATATCATCTCATTTACTTCCACCGCTTGTAGTTGTTATACAGCTAGATTCAATAAATGGGCGGTCATTGTCGCAACTGCAGTGGGTTCGTGACTTTGACCTTGACCTCCAATGACCTTAAAAGTCATGTTCGTCTCTTCGTCACATGGGGGTTCTTTCACAAAATTCTACATCACGTGGCGTCCACTATCAGATGGTGGTTGATTCTCTCCTACTAAGACTGATCGGTTCATTAACCATGGATCGTAGCCTTCTAATGCAAATTGCTAAATTGGTTGCAAGGAGTGTATTAACTATAAGACCAATGCTGAATTTTAATAGTTCAATTGAAATAATACACAGCAAGACAATATCAAATTATGGCATTACTTGAGGGTGTTATGAATAATGGAGATCATGTTCATATTCAGAGCATCAAGTTAACTTTGTTAGGCATTTATAATTAACCATGTAGTGGAAAACATAACATATTTTCCACTGGCACAAATGATGAAGGAATTATGATCAAATTCCCGTGTGGCCGTGTTACTGTGACCAAATTACCGTGTGACCAAATTTCCGGTGACCGAATCTCCTGTGACCTAATTACCTACATTCCCCGATGGTATATCATTTTCGGCCAATTGGAGTAGAAGATCAGTAAGCCTACTCTTCAGATCGTTTCAAATTCGGCTGTTTTCGTTGATTCGTCGTCGTATCACTGTCATAGTGTGTTGCTTTCCAGCCAGCAAGCTTCCGATTTCTTCAAAGAGTCTTCGTGTCGTTTGTGAAGCACAAAATTATAATACATGTAATAATCATGTTGCATCAGATCTGAGATTAAACATTTGTGCAAGTTCATGGTTTGTTCTTTGAATTTTGCAATAACTTAATCACTCGTCAAGTTTAACACACACACAAACAAGTGTTTGTCAGTCAGCGCTGTCTGTCTTAGAAGTACACGTTAAAGCTATTTTGGCATTTAGAATTCGATAAAGTGGGCTAATGTCGCTGTCCTTTCAAAAATTTTGACATCGTACCTCTTCCCAATTTGCCTTGACAAACTTTGTTTAATTATCTATGGTTCATGTAGTTGTGGTTTATGACCTAAGGGAAACAACTCTAATATCAGCCTAAAAATGACTTAAATTTAGGATATCTATCAAAGACTTAATACTAATCACCTTTTCACTAATTCCTTTAATTAAACAAAATTAACGTTTTGATTATTATGTGTTTATTGAGAAGTCCTATTGTGGTTGAGGTTAAGGGATGATTGGAAACAATATACAATGGGTTTTTCATTTAAAATAAAATTTAATGGGAAATAACTCCTTCTAACCCTTCTGAAAAATCGACCAGAAGTATTATAGAGTATCAAAGAATATCATTTACTAAATGTGTCTAAGCGTTATGAACCGACCCAAGACTAGATGCACGTTAAAGATAATATGTAAATGTGAATAAAAAGGTTGGCTTATGTCGTTATCTAACTTGCACAGCATTGCTTCGTCGTCTTCAATAACCAAATAAAAAAAAATAGGAGAATCAAAGGCGAACATTCAGTATTCGTGTGGTCGCTTTGGATCTGGACAGAATGTAAATAGTCTTCAAATTACTGCATAAACATCGCAAAATCCATTCGAAATTACTAATTTAACAATTGTCTTTCAATTTCTATATTATGCGATATTGTCTTCCAATTTAAATTGTTTTACTGATTAGCGGGGAAAAAATTCAATTTTTCAGACTTATTAGCGAGGTATTATTGGTTAAAAGATTGGGAAACATGCCTCTTTAAAGTTAAATTTCATCTTATTCTATTGATTTCCGAACCAAGGTTACATCTTTAAAATTGAAGGTGTTTTAATCATTAGTTCTGTGATCGACATCACGAAATTATTGACAATTCTTTTTTAAAGATTTCCTTAAAAACACAATATTAATAAGTTTTTAATAAATCGTTCTAATTCAAGTTTTCTCCCTTGAATATTTATAAAGTTAAAAACGAACAAAAATATATTTTTGCGGGTTGCTATTGAATATATGCAAATAGTCTTTTAAGAATTATTAAATTATAACGGATTTGGTTCGATATTCTTCTTCTATGAGGTTTTTTCTTCTAAAACTGACTGATTTCTTGTAGCCTATGTTACGAGGTCTGTTTCTTGCAGAAACCGGAAGTTTATTGCGTCGCCAGTATTCAACACATGAGTGCCAAGCATAAACTATTTACTGACTGTTTGTTGTTATTCCTGTTAATCTTATAGTTCCATGATAGAAATAACCATGGTTAAAAGTAAAAAAAAAAACTTTTATTTCAGTGTGTCCCCGTACAAGACTAACTGTATGCATCACAATTGTATGCATCATCATATAATAAATGCGTTAGATTGAATAGACATTTAAACTGGTTTTGCAGTTTAATTTTTTGTCTGTATTGACAAAGAGTACATTAAAAGCTCACCAAAAACCTTTCATTATCTATCTGAATCATTATCTGTTATATATAATGATATGCAGTTTAGAGAAATGCTGATAAATTTTAATATTTGCACATAAAGAGTGCTTGTAAGTGTTTGTAAAATTGACGTTCATTAAAATTAAACGTCATGACATGAGTACACTAGTTATTAAATATATAACAACTTATATTACGGTTGTCAGGCGGCCATTACTCTAATAGTACTTCAAATATTTACCCAGCACGCCCGCCATTATACTTTTCATAAAATATCCCATCGATCCAATATGGCGTCTACTTGAAAGCGAGTGAGATAGTCTGGTTGGGACTAGGGTAAGCTTTCTCTCTCACGTACAGCTCCAAATACTAAGTAAATAATCCACATAGTCTATGATTGATTGAAATGGCCATTCTTCTTCCCTATAGAGCTTATTGTCAGTTATATTTAGCTGGAAGGTTTAAGGGTGGGGACGCCATTTTGAATACGTGCAATTCATGTCGTGGAAGAGATCTGAAATAAAAGTAGCATCATCAGCATATTTTAACATGTATAATATCCACCATGTCTTTTTAAAATATCTAAGATAATTATTTTAGCTGGAGGAAGAGTTTGACAATATAGAATTACACAGAGAATAGCTGGAGGTATTAGTTTTAATCATGTTTGAGAAAACTACACACATTCTTTTGATTTCAGAAGCTGGTCAATACTTGACCATCAGGCTGTATTCAACAGAGGAAATTGTCTGACGAATTTTATTGACTTGTCGTGCCCTTACAACAGATATTCTCCTTTAAACAAGTTTTTTCCTTGGAATCTTTATCGACCTCTTCTGACTAAATGCTCACGTTACAAAACAAATACAGATCTGTTCAGACAAACTTATAATAACAAGAATTTTGTATTGAACCAATCTCCTGTTCAACACAATAATTCCTTCAACAAATCTACAAGTAGCTAATTTGTGGTAATAATCGAACACAGATACAAACTTCAACTAAATATTGAGATATTTATTAGATGTAATAAGACCGTCAATCCCAGCATGGGTCGAGAAAATATATTTTCTGATTTTTTTTAATCTGGTTCCCTCTGTGAGTTATTGAGGTCGGAAGGGATGACATGAAAAAAACATGATAATATTCGTTTGAACGGGAAAATAGACCGAGGCCGCATTCGCTTATTAAAGGTTATGCCCATTACAGATCTATCGATAGTTGGTACAACTGTATCGTGAAAAAGTAAGCTTATGTCGTTGATCTGCCAAATTCTCTGTATTGCACACTGTCAAACGACGTTACCTGTCAATCCAGTTGCAGGACCTAGAACACAATCCCTTTGTCAACAAAAACACTTGAATTTAAAATACAGTGATGCTTTTTTTTAAGTAATTACCAAAAGGACATTTTATTCAACTGTTGCTCTCGATTTGTCCATTTGTGTATGCATTTTTTATTCAAACTGTCAATTATTTTAAAAGAGCCTACAGCTTTTTATTTAAATTTTATTATACGCTTTTATACTGTTTCGACTGATGCCATTAAATTTTAAAATTTGTTTGACACAAGCTTTATTATGGGTGAATACTAGCAATGCATGTATGAGGAATTCACCCTTCTGGTTCATCTGGTATCGGAGTTTGTCAACTAGAAATTTCTATCATAGAATCACCACTGATTAAATTGTTAACATGTTTACTAGAATTTCTATCATAGAATCACCACTGATTAAATTGTTAACATGTTTACTAGAATTTCTATCATAGAATCACCACTGATTAAATTGTTAACATGTTTACTAGAATTTCTATCATAGAATCACCACTGATTAAATTGTTAACATGTTTATAGTCTGACAATTTAAAGTAAAAATATATATATGAAGAACAGCAATATAATATATTTGTTCCTTCTCCCTCACCCCCCATAAACAACCGAGCATATATTGATAAAGGCCATTTATTTAAATGACAAATTAAACTTAAAACAGCAATAACATATAATGATTAAACATATATACAAACAATGATTATCATCATGGGAATGGGGTTAATAAAAACCGCCAAACAGAATGAATAAATGGCACCTATCAATCTATCCAAACTTTCCAGGGATGGTTGGGTGTGTTAAATTTAATAAAGCACCGAAAAGGAGTACAGACCTTGAAGGCGCCAAACTGAGAGAGGGCGAGTCCTCAAGGGCACGTAACTCCCAAAGAGGCTTCGGTCTGCAACAAATTTATTTTACTGCTAAAATGATTATATATAATTTTAAACACACATTCTTTGATAGGGGGAATATGACAATAAGATTTAAATGGTTACGATAATAAAAGTGAGACGCTGATTGAACGATAATCTGTCACCTATTCTCTGTTATAACGGGATCTCAAATAAACGTTTATCTTGTCTGAAAAATAACATCAAAACGGTCTGTAACGTCCAATATTTACCAAGGTGAAAATGACACTGTGTCTAGTTTATAGAAATCTGGTGATAAAATGGAGATCATCAGCTCAACATTCCATCTGTTTGATAATTTAATTAAATTGAATATCGATTTACGTTTGATTCACTATCTTAGTTCAGGTTCATCAAATACTTGAGACCAAAGTAAACATAGCAAACATTGTGGATTCCCTCGTCCACTGGTTTAGTCTCCAGATTTCTGTTAAAATATTGAAATGTTCCAGTCAATAGAACAACATTATTGGAATGTAAAGTCGCCTTCATCAAGTATAATTCGCTAGCTCAGTTATTCTGAATTTCTTTATTCATATAAAAGACTCTTTAGAAATCATTGTGGACTTTGATATTTTAAACAAGAAATGACGCTTGGTTTGATCTCAGGTTTCAAGGATTAACATTATCATTGTCGTCAGTTAGTATACTAACGTCATTACTCATCGTGTTCTAGCTAGAATAGATTGTAAATCATTTTATATAAATATATATGTTCAGTATTTTAATGTCAAAGAATGGTTTGTTCACTTTTAATACTCTATTCTTAAACCGGAAGTTAGTTTATTTTGCAAGTTCTGATCCAGGTAAACAACCAAACCGGAAGTGAACAATTTTGCAAATTCTGATCTAGATATTCAACATAAAGGGATATGTTCACTAACTATGCGACCAAAAAACTCAGAATCTGGAAATGTGTAGTTAATCTAATCTGTAATAATGTTCACAAATGTCCCTCAAAATATAAGCCTTCAAATCCCTGTGTAGCCATAATTATCAGCGTTTGAAATTCAAAAATACGACTCGTTGTTTAGTAAGACTATGCCTTATATAGAAAACACATAAACATAAAATGAAAGATAAATATTTAGGTAGGGATATAATTGAAGGGATTATGAGATTTTTGTGCATTTCTAGTACTTCTGAAGGCTATTTACATAATATTCAAGGATCAAATCGATACTCAAAAATACTGAACATTCCCCTTTAAAGTACAACACTAGTTTCATGGCCTAAAGACCTGAATAAAGACGCCGCTTCCCAAAGTTTGTCATTTACCTTCGTTCCTGTATCAGAACAGGGTAACGTTAAGGAGCATCAACATCTTCTAGTATAAACAAAACCTCTTCAAGCTCAATGGTTGATGTAACAACAAGCCCAAAGATAGCAATATGAGACACAGCTGATGGTTCAAGAATGACTCAGCTATGCCAACATCTTGCCTAGTCTGAACTCAAGTAATATCAGCTGTTATTCGCCATCTACAGCAGTATCTGAAAATAGAGGACAAAATTAATAATATGTGAAAGCAATGACAGCAAAGGAAGCTGCAACTCATTTTAAATCTTTTTAACTCATTCCAAAAAAATATTTCTAATGACGTTTCTTTTCATTAAGTTATTACAAATCTAATTGTATTCATTATTAGAACTCTAATCAACTTAGCAGAATAGTTGAACTCACGGACAAAACTTTGACACCAATTGCCATGAAAATCGACGTCTGATGGCGAAAGAAAACATTGAATTGTGAAATATAGAAAGAGATAAAGATATTTCCTGTTTTCACACAGTTGGGGCTAATCAATTGTAGAATTAGATGAAAAGACTTGAAGTTGACGTGTAATAGAATAAGTAAACACATGTGACTCAGAATCAACTTGAAACAGATAAAAGATCTGGCTTAAGTAAGCAAGCAGTTTAGAGGAACAAGTTTCACTCAGTAGAAATATATTGATTTGTATTAGAGACACTAAGGACATTTTTTATCATATATTATACTGCTAAAGGGATTGATAAGAGGTTTTTTTTTAAAATAAAACGTGTAATGGAGACACTGATAACATCAATTTACACCATTCCAATCAAACGTCTGTGGTTTTTAGCAAGTGTTTGATGACGTATCACAGAAGACATTCGCGAGAGTAATGTCATAAAAAAATTAGATACACTTTAAGTTTTTGAAAAGCCTCTGTGGTTTCAGCAAGTTTTTGATGACGTATCATAGAAGACATAGAAGACATTCGCGGGTCTAATGTCATAAAAAAATCAATGAGATACATTTTAATACTGGGAATACCTTGTGTGCCCATATTGCCTGTCCTTAATTCAACGGAAAATAATAATTTCCCGTATCTATTTCATCAAGCACATTCAATACAAGCATTGAATAAATATTACAAAATTAAAAATAAAAATTCAAATTCAGTGTCTTAATACCATCTACGAAATGACTTTATATAACATTACCACCAGGGAAGACCCATGAAGGGATATTACCTTCTTATCTTTATCAAATCTATAGTTAGAACCAAATTATCAACCAGTTTTTACCAAATAAAAAGATGCTTTTTTTGCTCTATGTGATAAGCAGTCAAATTAATAACTATCACAAAAACTGGTTCAAATAACTATCACTAAAACTGGTTCAAATAAAATCATATTACTCCATCGTCACTTTCCATCGTTATATCCATCATATAACAATCATCATAATAATGCTCTATCATCATAACCAACATCATAATAACAATCATCATAAAAACAATCATCATAATAACTTACAAGTACCACCGTCAAGTCCAACCATAATCCCTGATACAGTTCAATTCTTAGCGATAGCAATATCATTTTTTTCCCAAAGAAAAACAAGATATGATGTTTTGTCTCCATATCAAAACCATTTCACCAATAACAAGCCAATCATAGAAATAATATTGACTTAGCAAGATATAGACTGCACCTTCTATATAGGTTGTATTATTAGAAGAAACACTACATGAAAGACTGTCTGGTAAGAGATCTATAAATTAGCACTGAATGCACTATGGAAAGTCTTATACAAACATCCTTAACATTTCTTAACTTCAAATATTTTCTATTATTTTCAATATAATGATTAAACTGAACGTTTTAAACAAGATTTTATCATTTTGAATAATCTTTTTTAACGAAATAAGAAAATATATTTTTTTTAAGATCAATGTTTTCCTACGTCATATGCAATCTTGCACGAATGAGACAATTCAGACAAACAGAATGTCATTTAAATCATTACTCTAGCGCAGTGGTTCTCAACCTTTTTCAAGCTGTGGCTCAAATTCACGAATCTCCCAGAGTCATGGTCCCCTATTCTATTCCAAACTAGGGCAAAATAAGGAATATAGCGCAAAGGTTGTTGTCTTGTGCCTCCTCATCAGGAGGTCAGATCCATTTGACCACAAGCAACTACAGACCTTACACAACAAAACATAGTTAAATAAAATATGGGCTAGAGAAAAAAAATGTAATACATCCTCAAGAACCACTGCTCTAGCGGCTAGAGCCTGGGTTTTCAACTTAGGGACACGTTCCAGACTGGAGACATTTATACAAACTGAGCTATACGTCTGAAAAAACAATATAGGCTATAATATTTTGTATTATTTGGGTGGATATGCATCGAGTATCCACAGCCCGCAACAACTCTATATATCTGAGCCACAATTTTGGTTTGTTTTAAAAACAAAAATGCACAGGCTTTATCATGCTTTGAAATTTTGATGACTTTCGGAAACAATTCAGGGGACATATTAATTTTTTCGTGCGTAATCGAAGACATTTGAGGAAACAAATTGAAAACCCAGGCTCTAGCGCTCAGTTTGCGTACATGTATTTACTTTTATCACAAAAGTTCCGAAATATTATGAAATATTAAGCCGAAGCAAATGTCAGTTGCCAGAAATTTCATAATAAAACTTAATTTTTGCTACAAATCTTCTAAAACCCTATCCTTAACTGTGAGCTACACTCTGTGTTCGGCTTGATGCTTTTTCATTTTTTTTTTCACACGACATCTTTAAAATCTCTGTCTCTTCATCGCTGATGCATCAAACCACATTTCCACTAATTAGGAAATAAACTAAAAAGTCATCTACATGTTCAGATTTGAAGCTGTATCCTTGCCTGACTAACATGCATTCATGAAAACAGCACAATTTTCTGTTTCTAACAAAATCATTTCTATCATTTACCGAGAGCTTCGACACGAAGTAGCTGCACCACTTACCCAAAATCTTCCAGCAGTAAACCACCAGACACAGTACCACCTTCCAAGAACTGACCATCCCGAGTTTTCTCATGAACATAAGATATGAGAAGTCTTAACCACACCTTGGTTCATAATAACTTGTTACATTCTGTTATGTCATGTTAATTTATCACACTAACGTGGTTAGTTAATCCACCAGCAATATCATCTTAAAGTTATTCGTGGAAACAAGTTCAAACCAAACTTATCCAAATACACAGAGTTGAACATTTCGCAATCATATTGGATATTATATTATGAAGTTATATTGTGTGGCTGAATATCATTGGTTAACTATTTGAGAATACAAGAACTTGTAATAGATATGATAACAGCAACCATGGTAAAGATGTGTTTTATTCGATATATGATCCTAATCAAACATTTTAACACTCGGTGGTTGAGAGCACTATGACGTTTACAGGCGTTATCAAAACCATCTTAAACTAACCTGATATAATGATGCAAGATTTTTCTTTTTAACATTCTTGGTAATCATAGAATTAAATAATGCAGATCTTAACCGAAATTTCCTTTAGCCAGCATTAAATTATTCCCGTCATAAAATACGAATGAAACCTTTGCCCAACGTCATTTTTTCACCTATGTCGATCGTGTTACAGCATAAGATAGCTTTAAGAATTTGAATCTTTTTATGACCAATTGTGTTATAGTAATATTTGGTAAAATTTATCACCAAATATATCCTGAAAGCAGAATCTGTATGACACAAGACGCCTAAGTGACTTCCCAGATGGTACTCCAGAAGCATCCAACTGTTTCAGATAATATGTATGTAATTGAAACTATATATATATATACATGTACTCACAATTACAATCATCATATTAAACACCCTCGGTACTTTGTACTGAACAACAAACGACAAAGAAATGCAGTTTTTAAAAAACTGATAGTGTGATCACAGTCCTAATTATTTTTTATATTATTTTGTGTAGTGACAGTTACATGCAATCGTCTTTTTCGATCTCAGTTTTAAGCGACTGAGACTCCAAAGTTCATTGAATAAAGTTAATATTTGTTTTCAATCTACAGTCGTTAATTGAAACGGGAAGAGTGTATTTGGTGGATAGATCAAAATGATCCTGAATAGAAAACGTCGGTTACCAAAACAAACCATGCATTGTGAAATGTTCAATGATCACACAGGATTTCTTTAAAAGCAGGACAAACCCACCCCAAAGATCGTGATGCATCAATAAGTAAAATGTTCGTCAGTTTTATAAATTTATTTACTTACTAATATCTGTATAAAGAACTGGGAATTATTAATAAAAATTGGTTCAAATAACCGACTGAACATTTCATTGTCCTCGTCATACATTCAACTTAATTGAATGTGAATAAAAATTCCAACTGATTATAGGCAGTAATGTCAGTGCATTTTTCTCTATACGGAAGATCTTTTTTTGCACTTTGACCACACACGATTTCGTTTTGTCCTGGGGCACCAGTCCTCTGGTGACGAGTTTTAACCAGGAAGTGGTTGAAAAGATCGTTACGAAGAACTCCTTGTCATGAACAAGTCTGATTTTTGCATTTTGGCACATCTGAAGAGTTGGATATGAATTTATCTGATTGCATCTCATAATTTTGACCTGTAGTGGGGGTTGTCATGCATATTTTTTTAAACACATGGGAAGTCCACTAGTATATGCTACCATTATTTTGCCCGATTTTGTCATGCTCTAGACGGGATTTTAGATTAACCGTATTGTTTTGCTTGTACGAATTTTTGTTATATTTATTATAAATATTGTGTTCCCGTGGAATATTGAGCCCTCAGGCGGTGAACTACATAATCATCTGATTTTGTGTTATCTAAACATACCTAACTCTGTATCTCGTAACAAGAAACATCCAAATACACAAACGTTTGCCAGCGACTCTTTTAAAAGATAAATACGTTTCGAGGTTCAAAACTAACCTCTTGGTCAAGACATACAAAATTATACCCCATTTGCTTATTCAAGGAATATTATCAATCTTAATGGTAATAATATAGGCTAGACTTGACGGGGTAGTCTTATAAATTTTTTAGAATTTTCATCAGAGAGTACATTTGTACTCCGAGCTTTATCCATTCCCATATAATATATACTATTCTAAATCGTAGGAGATAAAAAATTGAAACATTTTTTTGGTTTCTTTATAAGCTCAAATTTGTTGGAAAAATTGAATAAATAGCAACAAAAATTATTTTTAACTTACAAATAGTGCAACAATTCATCATGGCCTATAATATAGGTCAACCGGAAGTGCTTAAAAAGTTAACAATTGAATATATCATACTTATACTATTGAAACCATGGAAACAAAAGTAAATAAATAACTGCTACATCTGGAATATTTCTCACGACAATAAATCCAAAAAAAAAAAAAGATATACATATATTTTATAAAAGAAATCATTATTAAATGAATATTTTACTTACGAAACCTACATATTGCCTTCCAGGGTCAGAACAAGTCCATCATCAAGTTATAAATATAATATTCAAACATCCATTAAAATATTGGAATATATTTAATATAAAAGCACGTTTAGTCAACAAATTGTAGAAGAGATCTAAACATAGACAACTATAGCTGTACTCATTAACATTATATTTTCTAACTCTGTAGGCGATAGAACATTGATTTTTCTTGTTGATATAACTTAGCTAAATAGTCACGATCGTTTGTCAAGTTTAGAAGGCTCTTTACTTGCATTACAATCCTAAAACTAGGCATCGTTTACAATAACATCCCCTATTGTCCGAATATTTTAGGTTGCCATGGCAGCCGGCTACAATGCAAACAATATGAAATCGACATTTGATTGCACCTGTCTTTGAATATCAATAAAACTACAGTGTTGGGAGTGGAAGTATATATACATAAATTTATTCATTATTACATTTAAAACGGAACGCTTTGAGTGATAATAAATAATAAATTTGTAAAATTCCAACTTTTCCTGCAAAATTGTGCAAACGATATTTTATATCCTTAAGCTGATGTGGACAAGAAGCAAAAGATAATGGTCATGCACTTGAGAATTAACATCAGGAATTGTATATCAAAATTTATCATATAAATAGAACAAATATCCCTGTGATAAGCCCATTACATATAAACACGTATCAACTCGGCATTACATAACTATGCAAATTAGGTAAATTAGGTCAATATGCAAATTAGGTACCCGACAGCCGCACTACTTTTTTCCAATAAACAAACTCCAACTAAAGTTTTGAACCTTGTTTACTGTTCGTATTTGTTTTAATAATTGTATTAAACAGTGTTCAATGTATTTTGTCTTTATTTTTTAACAGGATTTTAATATCACATGTTTTACTTTGTGAACTATATCGGTCGCGCAATAACACTAATCGATAAGGCACATTCTACAGAGTATGTATTCATACACAGTCAAGTTTCATATGTCAACGTTTTCTTGCATTATAATACCTAAAAATACATAAAAGAACCATAATTTGGGATACAGTGAGGTTATATGATAAATAGAATTCGCCACTCGTGTTTTTGAATACGTGAAATATCAACCTCGTCTAAGATAATCGGTATTTTTTTCGCCAAAGGCTCGAAAAATACCGATTATCTTAGACTCAGTTGATATTTCACGTATTCAAAAACACTCGTGAGGAATCCTCTATATAAATGTCAAATATATCTACTAAGATAATTTTATTTAGAAATTTAATCATTTTACCCACGTTATACATAATAATATATTTATCTAAATCTAAATAGGCCTACATTCAAAATACTGATAGTAAATAGGATTTAGATACTTTCTTTTCTGACTGGTCAAGATACCTCGGTTCGCACTTTGTGATTTGTCTAACCACCGTCAATTTCACAACCACAATTTGCCAATCTGTTCAAATTCATTCAATTCAAATATGAACAACTCTAAAATAATTAATGTTTTAGACTGACTTTTGATAGATTAAAAATTCTTACTAACAATTTAGCAAATTTTGAGTCCGATATCATTTTCTTTTCAATGATTAAAGGCATTTAATACAGATTGGTAAAGATTTTCGAAATTGTTTTATATATTACAGCCGACTCGACAATATCTAAAACAATAATTATTATCAACTTTTAAAAAATCTCTGTGAAATCTCAGAAAAAATTCAAGATCAAAAATGGTTTTGGTAAAAAACTATTATATATAAAGTCCTAAAATATGAGCGAAGACTGAACTGTAGCCTAATTTGGAAGATCAACCAAAATTAAGATATTATTGCAATATTCACTCAACATAAAATTCTAAGAAAAATCTTGAATCTGTATTTTACATGTGGAGAGCAATTGATTGTTTCTGTTATTTTTTTTTCATAATTTGGTGATTTGTTTTAATTCATAAAACGTCTATATCAATTCAATATATTAACTGAATAACTGAATTTTTAAAATTTCAAATTTTAAATTAAAACAAAAGAAATTTTCATATTGTGATCTTTATGCTTATGCTCAAAGGCTTAAAAATACTACCGACAAATATATAATTTTCGATATTACAGCAAGAATAAGTATTCATAGATGTTGACATGTTTCACCAAAATTCTACAAAATTATAAATATCTCTTTTACCCATACATACCTAAGCCCACCTACATTATTAACTATTATAAATTCTTTCCGAATATCTTGGGATTGGTTAAGCGGATGTCCGGATACCCGTTTAAAAGTTTTTAAACTTAATGTATTTACCATATCTCGATATTATAATTATAACCCAACTATTAAAGCAAAATTCTCAAACTTGGTGAATAAGAGTTTATATTCATTAGGCTTATCTGGAATCATAACTATACTGTTTTTTTTCTGATTAATCCAGAAAACTACCTTATGTATTACAAGATATACAAAATATTAAGCGTTTTATTAAGCGTTTTTCAATAATAACCTGCAGTAATTTTATGGAAAATAATGGGTTTTATTTTTATTCTGTTTGTATACTGTAGATACCTTTAATGAATATATACTCTAATTGGCCAAGTTTGAGAATTTAAGTTTTTTGGTCATTTGAAGAGGTTGTATCGCTTTAAAAATGGAACAAATTAGCATTCAGTCATTTCGGAATATTTCAATCTTTTATGAAAATTTATGGCTCTTATGTAAAATTGCTTGGAAAAAATATTCAGATTAAATTTTAACACATTTGTAATGATAATTCAGATTCTTCAAATTTAAAAAGATACATAGCTTCGAAGATATTTGCATTAAATTTTGACACATTTTTGATGATAATTCAGATTCTTCAAATTTAAAAAGATACATAGCTTCGAAGATATTTGCATTAAATTTTGACATATTATTTTTGATGATAATTCAGATTCTTCAAATTTAAAAAGATACATAGCTTCGAAGATATTTGCATTAAATTTTAACACATTTTTGACCATAATTTAGATTCTCCAAATTGAAAAAGAAATGTTCGTAGAGAGGTATTTCTTTAAACAAGTTCAAGTGTAGTATTTTAATGTATATTTGTAAAGTACCAAGTACTAAAAAGAAATGTAAACTTTAACCGTAACTACACTATAGTCAATTTAATTATCTCCTTTACAAACCTTCATTCATTCTAGCTATTATTCACTTTAATACCACAAAGACATACAAACATAAAGAAAAACTTTCAATATGTTTAACATGCCATACCCCTCATCTTATCAAACTTACAAACATCTTTTATTCAAATGCTTTATTCGAGCCCAAGTGTCTCAAATATACATTAATGTGAAAATCCGTTTTGAAGTGCCCAGACATTTTTATCCATCAATGTTGTGTCACATTTTTAAAAAAAAGTTATAAAAATCATCTTTTATACCATAACATAATTTACAAAGAAAATCTGTAGAAATGATTTTTTATGCAGGATCGGATCATCATCATTTAAATCGTTTTATTAGGGAAATATGTAAAGTCAAACTAAATGTTCAACTCGGGCTTATGACGTCATTAAACCTTATACATTCTTATTTAAAATTTGTCGTTATATTTCTAGATATAAATTCATATCTTCAAAAAATAACCTCTTCCTTTCAGATCGCTGGAAATTAAGTAATATTAGATGTTAATCCATGTACGGGAATGTATGTTTTTCGAATCATAAATTTTTTTTTTAATGAATAGAAAAAGATTGACGTAATTTTAAATCTGCATTTAAATGTTTTCTCAATAGACCCTGCCTTATTCTAAGTGTTCGTGAAAAGATTTGACCTCTGCCTAGGTATCGGTCTCTCAGTAAGTCTGAATAAATTTTGGATGATCAATGCTTCAAATCTTAATCTTATAAAGAATTCTTCATTAAAAAATACATACTTTATACCAACATTTTTTTTAATTAATTCAACTCGTACATGTACCTATTGCTTTCCTTAAAAAAAATCCAAAAAGGATATTATAAAGGTTCATAAAATGAACTCCATCGACGTAAATTTGACGTCATAAAATGTGCACAATATACAGTACCCCTTTTTCGACATAATTTGATCAAATCAAGTACAGTTAAAGTATAATTGTAATATGTATCTATTGAAGAATTCATTCTTTGTCCGTCAGGCTTCAATGCAGTTAATTTTCTACCACCCAATTTCGCTGAAAAGCCTCCACTGAAAGGTGTAAATAGAAGGGGGTCAATGAAATACACGTTATTTAAGATTATTTGTTACACGGGGACAATCATAACTTTTTGGTTATAAATAACTTAAAGCGATACCACCACTTAAAATGAACAGAAAATTCAAGTTTGTTTTAACTTGGCCAATAAGAGTAAATATTCATCAAAGGTGTCTACAGTATACAAACAGAATCAAATAGACCAAAAAAATTAAATAATTTTCCATAGAATTACAGATTATTATTGAAAAACGCTTAATAAAACGCTTAATATTTGGTATATCTTGTATTTATTATAACATAGTGTAGTTTTCTGGATTTATCAGATTATATGGTATTGTTATGACACCAGACAAGTTGCCTAATGAATATAAACTCTTATTCAACAAAGTTGCGAATTTTGCTTTTTTTGGATCATTTTAAGAGGTAGTATTCCTTTAAATATTTTATGAGAATTTAATAGAGAATAGACCGCACCCGGTACACTATAGTACGTCGAAAAGGAACTAAATCTTTCAAATGATGATTGTATCTCTAATGAATAAGGAATTTTCAGAGAATAATCTGATTTAAAATTCTGAAATTAACAAATCTCCAAAAATTAACTATCTTTTTCCTTTAAATTATTTTATATAAATTAATAATCAATCGTTTAAAAATCCCAAAAGAGAAGAAAAATTGGGGGAATATTAAAAAAAAACACTTACCCTGTCTGATATGACGATGTCCTGAAATAGACGATTATTGTGAGCTATGGACACTACCAATATTACAATGAGATCTGGCCAATAATTGGCTGTATTTTACTTCAAATCGTTTGTTTAACGGCAGAAACGTGTCTATATCGAATTATGTCGCTGATCCCATACGAAACTTTCCTTATTCCCTTTTCTTTCCATTCATTCATACAGTCACGACACATATTTTGAAAAGAGAAGACCTTATCATTCATATTCACCAATAGAGCAGAGCACTGTCTACACAGAAAATTGAAATGAAGGAAATCGGTTATAGTACGTCTTATGACGTCCAATCTGTTGGGCGTCGACTGAATTTTCAAATTCTATTGTATCTTTCACACATTGAAATCAGCGTTTAATAGGAAATAAGAAAAGTTGTTATACCTGGTATATATGGTGTATTTATAAAGCATGGATTGTTGAAGAGGTTTAAACTTTGACCACCCTATTCCTCTACAGAAAACTACCTCTTAGCATTTTAAAATCCTAAATGTGTGTACACTATGGTTTCCTATTACCTTATTTGATTTATATTAAATATCACTTATTATAACTCCAAGTAAAACCATTATTCAGGTCATGTTTGTTCAATATTAAATATTAAATTTATCGTTCATAAGTTCAATATTCAAATCTTTCTTGTAATATACATGTTTAATCGAAATGTCATGTTGGCCACGATTGGGAAATATATCACCGCGTGGGATATCAAATAAAATGATTTTTTTAACGTTTATTAGATTAGTCCTCTATAAAAAAAAAATTATGTATTTCAAGCAATTCAACAAAATTCCAAGAATTCAAAATTTGTTATACTGACCCATTTCATTTGATGGTAAAATGACCCCATTTTTCTCCCGTTTCAATGATTTGTATGATTCAATTATTGAACTTTCTAATTTCGAAATGGCCCGAAACTCGAATGTTTACTCAAGACGGGTATAAAGCCAATGTGATTATTGGACGGTTTTATTGAATAGGACAGTTACCGTCTGTAAAATGTTCTTATAATCACTATTTCATTCCCGCCATTTAATGATGGTGCACGTGCCGATGGAGGTTTTCTTAAGACGTTGTTTCCATGGAAACCTTATAAATTAGAATAAGATCAAACGAAGAACTTTGTTTTCATAATCGAACTATTATTCAAAATATCATATATAATATTTTTCAGAGTGAATGATAATATAGAATATGAAGTTATCATTTCCTTTGATAAATTATGTAGAACCAGATTTTTTTTTAAAAAAAATTCTTATTATTTCAAATGCCAAACTATTTGAACGGTTTGACTAAATGACGTAATTAGTATTCAAGATTTTCGGGTTCTGATGCCTATCCCCTATAGGCTGTCCGCTTGAATAAACCTCAACAATTTTGTAATCGAAAGAGTTGAAGAGACTGTCAGGCCCGTAGCCAGCTAAGTACTTCTAGGGGGGGCAAACGTCCAATCAAGGGGGGTATAGGAAATGCAGGACCACAGGAAGAAATTTTGGGAACTAAACGCCCATAAACAATTGAAGCTTCATTTGTATAGGGACAAGGCCACCAGAAGAAAATTTTGAGAATTTTACGCCTGAAAACGCAAATTCCTGACATTCCACCGAAATTATGGTTAATTAATTTTATAGGGTCTCAGGGATCTAGCGTAGAAATATTGTGAGAAATAGGCGCCCACAAATGCAATTTCCTGACTAAATCAAGATTATTTTGTGTGGAGAAGAACATTTTAATAATGAACACAGGCGTGAATGATCAAAACCATACAACGAATCTCGAAATTAACGTTACCTATCAATAAATGAATAATTGTTTAATAAAAATAAGGGAGTTAACTCTGTATTTTTAAAAAATCATAATTAAGGGAGAGAACTCGGAATATCCGATTTTTGAGATACTTAGTCGGATTTGAAAACAAGAATTATGTGTGGCACTATAGATGGCCTTGTCAAACCCTGAAAATATAAATCGTATCGAATAACAATTGAACAACAAGATAGGCCTACTGCCACGAACGAAATACCATGTCAAAACAAAATACCATGTCAAAAAATTTAATATCAGAGTCAATTACATATTTCAACGTGAGTTCAAGGTACCGCCACTACTTCGACCACCAATATCAACTTTTTATTCGCCCCTTGATGCTGTCACCGATCTCAACTTAAGGTACCTTCATCCAAATGGACCATCCGTCTTTTCAGTTCTTGTTATCAAGTTTGTCCCGCTATCACCAGTATTAATATGACTTGATCGGGGCGATACGGGATCTCTTAAGGAAAAGGTGTAAAGGGGTTAGCGGGACACTTGGACTGAACAGGAACTCAATGGCAGAATGGTCGCTTCTTGAGAGATGGTAACTTCAGCATCTTATAAACACAAATTGATGGCGAAAAATTGAAAAAAATGACATAGGTCCGGCAAACATTTGAATTAGAGAATAAATTTCAGATCTCTTTTAATTAGATATTTATAAAAGATGTGCATAGAGAGTCAAGGATACTTCTAAAAATATCAAATAATAAACTGAATGTTAAAACAGGGATTCAATATTTCTACACTTATTAGCCCTATATTATCTATAAAGTATGTTTGTATTTCAGAAATATGATAGAAGAGTCTATTATCAGGTGTTTATCTTTCTCTCTTTAGCTTTGTTATATTGATTTGAATATTGTTATTCTATTGGCATCATATCAACCTATTATCACAGGTGCCTTTTCCGAAGTTCAGCTGAAAAACTATAATGTTCGTTCTGGTAGGATTAAAGCCTTTTAGAGGTTCGATTTGGGCCTTGAAGATATTTAAAAATACAACTGCACAAAAATCGCTTAATCCCTTGAATTATTATACACCTACCTAAATGTTTATCTTTCATTTTCTTTATAAGTGTTTTCAATATAAGTAATGCAAAGTTACAATGAAATAGGAATTGTATTTTTTACTTTCAAACACTCGTAATTTTGTATTACACAGGTATTAGAAAGCAATTTCGAGGGAGAGTTGTGAACATTCTTACGTATTAGATTAGCTAAAGAATTCCAGGTTCTGAGATTAAAATGTTATTGGTCTAATGAATGGTCAACACTTCTCTTTTATATATGAAAGTTTTGAAAGTTAAAAGTTTTACGTGATAGCATATGATTAATTAGATCACGGGTTTAAATTTTGTGGAAAGTCCCAAATTAAGAAGGTTATTTTATTGTCTGCAAATCATATACATATGAATACTTGGGCCGTAGGTAAAAAATGGTAGAGGGTCATTTTTTTTTAAGAAGGGGGTTGGGGTTGATGTTTTTCAAATTGTTGTTTTCTAATGTTTCTATATCTTATTTATTAACTGTGTTCTGCTTTTGTCATTTTATCTTTATATAGAGTTACCTCCCGTGTATTATGATTATAGATAATGAAGGTCCAGACCACAGTAAAATAGTATTCGTATGTTTTATGGGAGGTAAGTCTTCTTTGACATAAACATTCGGACCACTAGTAACTAACTATGTCTATCTGTCTAAACCCGAAATCTTTTTAAATATCAATATATTTACGGGTTTAATATAATAAGCAAGTAAATGAGGCTATAGTAAATAAAAATAGAAACTGTGATTTTCTTTTTTTATTTTGAACATAAGTAGGCCCATAGCTATGTTTTATCTGAAGGCCTATGGAAAAGTTTTCCGTATCACACTGTTCTGAAGTTACCCACGTGACTTATTGGTTGTGGCAATGGCGGTGACGCTGAGGTTGTTTGAAAAGAACGGGATATATTTACTTGAGGAATAGCTGGAAATAACTTGGATAATTTTCTTCATTTTGACATGCCGTGTGCAATGAGGTAATGATTGAACTATTTGATTAATTTATTACTTTTATTTCATTTACAAATGTTGTTATTTTATAAAAACAACAAGCGGTCTATCTTAGAGAAAGACAGTCAACAATGTATTTTACTGTTGTTCAATGTATTACTTATACTGTAGTATACATGGTTGTTGTATACAAAAAAACTACCAATATGCGGTAAGTTGGCCTAGGGGATAAGACTGGTTTCTAATTTGACTTGAGGGTTTGTGATACTACAGCAAGAGTAAGTTTATGTCAATTCTGTAAATCAAACTTAAAGTTTAATTACAACTCTGTCAATGATTGAAATCTTTATCAATAACCTAAAAAGTTCTTAACATTCTCGTAAAGGATGTCCAGGAAGGTGCTGCATCCAAGGAAAATTAAATTTCCAGGCATCTTGTTCACACAATATTCCATGGGAGGAAGGCAGTGTAGCTCTTGGATTCATGTGTTATTACCAAAGGTATTTGTGACAAAGTGTGAACCTATCAAATGCTTGTTAGACTGAAGATCTCTCAATCAAATTTGTGAAAAAAATTATTAGATCACTTTTTTGATAGTAGAGCTTTGTTCTATTCTGAAGGTATAGTATTTGTAATAAGGTATTACTGTTCAAATCCCATTCCACTGAAGATAGAAGGAGAAATTTGTGTTATATTATTAAGGGCCCTAAAGACCCCTCCCATTTTCCCAGTACTTAAAGATTAAGACATGCATTTTATGCAGTAAAAATTGTTAAGTACAATATTGCCATGTAAACCTCCAGTATTTAACAGATCTCTAGGACTACTTGTGACACCTACAGTTCTGAGTGTAAATAGGTACCGGTATTGTCAAAATACAATATTACCATGAAGACCTTCAGTATTTAAAAGTTCTCTACTACTTGTGACACCTACAGTTCTGAGTGTAAATAGGTACCGGTATTGTCAAAATACAATATTACCATGAAGACCTTCAGTATTTAAAAGTTTTCTACTACTTGTGACACCTATAGTTGTGAGTGTAAATAGGTACCGGTATTGTCAAAATACAATAGTACCATGAAGACCTTCAGTATTTAAAAGTTCTCTAGGACTACTTGTGACACCTACAGTTGTGAGTGTAAATAGGTACCGGTATTGTCAAAATACAATATTACCATGAAGACCTTCAGTATTTAAAAGTTCTCTAGGACTACTTGTGACACCTACAGTTGTGAGTGTAAATAGGTACCGGTATTGTCAAAATACAATATTACCATGAAGACCTTCAGTATTTAAAAGTTCTCTACTACTTGTGACACCTATAGTTGTGAGTGTAAATAGGTACCGGTATTGTCAAAATACAATATTACCATGAAGACCTTCAGTATTTAAAAGTTCTCTAGGACTACTTGTGACACCTATAGTTGTGAGTGTAAATAGGTACCGGTATTGTCAAAATACAATATTACCATGAAGACCTTCAGTATTTAACAGATCTCTAGGACTACTTGTGACACCTACAGTTGTGAGTGTAAATAGGTATTGTCAAAATACAATATTACCATGTCATTATCATAGGTAAAATTGACTTTGGTTGTGGAGGTGGATCACAAAGTGGATTGTCAATATTAACTTTACTAGCATATCAAACACAGTACAGGTCAAATTTACCTTTCTAGATACTTGGTGAGAAGTAAATTTACTTGGTGTTTAAACTAACTGTTAATTACCCTTTACATGGTGGTTTTATAGCTACATTTTTAACTACAAGCAGAATGTACAATGATGTACGAAAGGTACAAAATAAATAAAGTATCCTCTTCATATTTTTAAATTGAATTCCATTTACGTATATTACCAAATTATTCTGAGGAGTTTCAAAAGAAAGGTCTGTCCATGTGGTACTTAAAGGAATACATTTATAACCTCTTAGAATGATCAAAAAAGCAATATTCTCAAACTTATATATTTTATTTTATTTTTATATTCGTTATGAGACTTGTTTGGTTTTCATAACTATAGGCCTACTAGACTTTATAATCTGATAAATCCAGAAAACTACCTTATATATTATAATTACTACAAGATATACAAAATATTAAGCGTTTTATTTAAGCTTTTTTCAATAATAACCTGTAATTTAATAAAAAATTACCAACTAACAGCATCTAATGTAATTTTTGGAATGGTGCAAATATCATTTATAAGAGAAGTATCAAAACATAAGTTCATAAAAGTTTTTAAAAAATTCCTAAAAGATTAAGAGGTAGCACAAGCATTTTTTGTTGTTCTTCATGCCATGGACATTATTGCTATCTTTTTTGTACTAAGATTCTGTACTAAGATCTGGTATTCAAAAGCATATTTGGAAGGTGTGACATCATTCAAACACTTAAATCAAGTGGAATTGCTGGAACCAAAGACGTCTGGTGCAAATTGATGCCATCAGTGTAGCTGATACACATAAAATGTAAATTTTCTTTACAAGTCCTTTAACCCTTCATTGATAATGTGTTATGTTCAATGTTCCATTCAAAAGCATTTGTAAATGAACCATTTAAAAATAACCATTGAATGAAAATAATTTTTATTTATTAATCTCTCAAAAGCAATAGATAACACATTATTTTCGTCTTTTTTTTAACAAATTGTTTTTCTTCACCTTCTGTAGACACAATCTTTTGAGGATTAACACTTTATTTTATCTTTTGCTTTATCTAAAGTGATCTTAATATTATCATGCCATCAACTCTTTCTTTTATTTAAAACCAAGCTTTCACTTGAACTGTGACTTGATCATTTAACCAGAACTAATGTTTCTATAATAGTTAGTATAATATTTAACCACTATTAGTGTTATTACATCATTTTGTTGACTAGGATTAGTAATTATAGGTGTTTTACTTTTAGTTAGGTTTGTTTAATGGTTTACCTTTCCTAATGTCTTCTTAATTATACACTGGTCATACAGTAAACAGTATAAACTATAATGGTGGTATGAATTCAAAACCAACACTGGGTCAACTCTTGAAAGCACTGGCATTGGATTCATAATGTAATTAAGGGTATTTAAATTTATTGCATCTAATCCTTTAGCAGATGACAATCTATGTGGCTACCTACTTCCACAAAAAGAAATTATTGTTCCAACCAAGAATTTATGAAGTTTGGAAATTTTCATGTTAAAAAATGGTATGAGATTTGAACAACATATTATAGAAATAAGGGGGTAGTGTGCAAAAATTTCCATACTTCTTTTAAAAAAAAAAATTAAGTAAGCTATTTAATTTTTCATAAAACTGTTTTGAATTGTAGTAAATGTTTCAGAAACAATGTTAAAACTTGAAATAGGGAACATAATTATCACAAAGTGTGAAAATCGTTGCTTAAATTTGAAATTTACTATTAATGGATCAGTTTATATGTCCAAGAAGAGTAATGTTTGATGTATGGGTATCAGCTACATAATCATAATCAACTGTTATCTTATCAACATGAATCTCATTATTTATGTTAATTAAACAAACTGGTTAATAAGTAACACCTGATTAATTACAAGTTAATTATCAGGAAAGGTACAGGTAGAAAGAAAAGTTCAAGTTAAACACAGCCGAGAGATCTTATACCTCAATATCTTACACAATATAAACAACCATTATCTAGTTAGTGTGAGCTATCAATGTAAACTGTACTATACTTGATATTGCTAGGCAAATGGTAGAGAGGTTTGCAATGCCCTTTGAAGGTATACAATACAACTATACAAGTATTCTGATCTTTTCATTAGAACACTGATAACCTCAATGTCAACCTACACAGATGGCTTTCGTAAATGTTAGTTTCTCTACTTTCTTTACGTGCACTCTTTTTGTTACATAAAAACTGAAGTTCATTGTGGTTACAACGTAAACATTAGTTTTTCAAGATAACTTCTCAATTGCTATGAAAGTAGATTTCTGTATTTTATTTATGTTCAAAACAATGCCAAATATTATATTTTGATAAAGGGTGTGGTTTCCAGCTTTCAGGAAATAAAAAAGAGCTTTTTTGATTGACAGCGTAGTTTGATTGATGGCAGTAATGGTAAAGTTCCTTTTGTTTTTAAATACCTGGCATGCTAAATTTAAAGGTTCACTTTTGAGTTTGAATTGATTGTGTTAAGGATATATGCTTTTACAGTTCACTTTGTCATGTCCGACATATCTTCCATGTACCATGATTCTTTTTGAAGCCATTTTGTTCTTTAGGAAATCTGAAAATACCAAGATATCAACAGTAATTCTAAATTTTAAAGCTTATGTCATAAGGTACGGTATACAAAGTGATCAAGACCATCTAGAAGTTTCTAGAAAAATATCTTACATGTATGTTTTTTTTTCTGTTCTCCTAGAATACTATCAATACTTTTAATCAAAATATTTTAAATTTGAATATCATCTCATCATCCTAAATTAAAAAAGTTTTCTTTGTTTGTATAATGCTATTATGATATATTTAATTTATAGTTGATAATGATATAAGATGACTATATTTGGTATTATGTTATAAAATTAGGGATTAACTAGTTTGTATGGATAATAAGACACTATTGTTGGTCTTCACACTGGGATACAGAATTCAAGGTTCACTTGTAAAATCTCTCTCTCACGTGGTAACAAATAAATTACAATTTGTTTTCTCAACTAGTAAATCCCTCGGATCGTATTTCAGAATGCAATAGTGATTAACTGGGTTAAAATGCCAATAAAATATAAGGTTGTGATTTGATGACGGATGATGTTGGGATTGCCATTGTACTCTTATATCCTTTGTGTCTTCCATTTCCAAATTAGGTTTTCACTTCATCTGAGGGACATGTGAATCAGGGGATATAGATAACCTTAATTTGGGCACAGCTTTGTATTGGATGAGTGGAGTGCTGAAAATATAGGGCAGGGCTCCTAAGGAGGCTACAGAAGAGTTTCCATCAATTTAGAACTCTCTAAATTGCATGGAGGGATATCCGATTTTTGTTAATTTGGGCACAGATAAATTGGGGGTGCTAATTTGGGCACCCTTTGAAAAATATCAAAATAGAATCTGAAAGGAATGAAATATATCACTCTTTTAATGGTGAAATGCTTTAACAATGATTTCAGAAACGAACTTATTATTAACCCCTCTCTGAATATCCTTATAAGCCAATGTTGAATATTGAGACTTTTCTCATTGTACATCTTAAAAAATACGCGCACATGTTTGATGTTTGAATTCATTCATCTTACTAAGTGATTTTTTTCAATGTTCAATTATTGATCATTAGTGAAGTGCATTAAGCTAAGATTTTTAACACCAAACTAAATTCAAAATCTGTCTGTAAACTTAAAAAATCACAATTTTGGAAGAAAATCAAAATCACATGCCTTCATTAAGTTTCCTGTGTTTGTATTAGTATACCAGTGAACCACAGAATATAGTTTGAGGATTGTCCCATTAATTTTATAGCCATGGATTCATATTACTGTGATATTACTACGAAATTCTGCCCAATAGCCTACCTGTACAATAAGGACAAGAGACAAAGAGCTAGGTTTAATGTAATGTGACTTGTAGATTTATTGAGATTAGAGTTAAACTAGTATATAGTTGTAGTGACTACAGGTTTACAACTACTATTTCATTCTAAACATACTGACTAAATATCTACAAAGGATATCATTTACATTGAAAGTATCAAGGATGTCTTAATAGTGGAATTCTATCATGGATATTTGGTGAAACATCTTTATTTTTTGTCAAGTTCTCATGGTTGATATATTGTAAGATAATATTGTGTTCACTGTAATAAGGAAGTTCATTGTATGAACAGTTATTTTGTATAAGTACTGAAATTCAGTGGGATCTTAAAACTTGTACTTAAACAGAATTTCAAGTGATACTTAATGATTCAGTAAGCTTACCTTTTATAAAGGTAAAGGTTGTTAGAAGGGATACATGTGTTTGTGTACAGTTAACATTGTGACTAGACTATTTTACAACAAACAACGATAGTGGATACGAGACCCTTAAATTCACTGTAATATACAGCCAGTGGAAAGAATAACTATTGTAGTTTAGAACGGGATTTAGTTAAAGTTCATGAAATATTCTTCAGTGGAGAGAAGATTTCAAGGAAATGCTCTACCTGCATTTCCTCACTTAAGGTGTAAAAACTGTGTTAAAAGTTATATTTGTTATCAGTCGCTGTAGGATATATTATGTTCTTTTCTAGATGTGTTATTAGATTATATTGAGTTTTAAGAGAAAATTATCAACATCTGTATTAATTGTATATACCTGGATGATTTCCATCAATAATAGTGATATATATTATGAGTTATTATACAATTGGATATATATTTAACAGGTATGTAAATGTGTGTTAATTTTAACTAGAAATATGAGATTTTGATATGCATGTTGAACATGGAATATTTCATGGTTGTTGGCTATCAAATTGTTCAGTTTTTTCTTTGTTATGCTTAATTTCTAGCTCATCATTTACATTTACATTTCATACGTCTAAGTTACAACTGTAAACTTCTTTCCGGGCAGCCATTTTTCATTTGTTAGCCATCCCCCAACCCGTTCTGATAGGGGTGTGCTAGCACCCCCTGCCCCTCTACCCTCCCAGAAATACCATGGCTCCCCAATTACCCCTTTTGTTTCCATGGCTCCCTTCAAGACACCCATTCCCCCCCAGGGAGTCAAGTATCTCCCGGTTGCGAAACTAGACAAATATATAAATCTTTTAAAGAGTTAGGTTTTGGGGAACTGAGTAACTTGTAAAAAGTCTGGAAATTGAGAGTTGTAAATGTCATCAGTTGATATTGATCTGTAGACTAGTGAATATTGAATTATTATGATTATCTATTCAACATTTAAGTGGCTATATAAAAGTAAATATTTGATATCATAATTCTGTTAATACAAATAACACAGTGAAATGACATATAATATATTGTGATTTTGGTTAGAAATTAATTTCTTATTACTCTATTCCTTTAGTAGAATTCAGTGGTGTTTTATAGTTTCATCTTAGACTAAGAATTTTTTTTTTGATTAACTTGAAACTGTGAAAATATTTAAAGCAAGAAGTTCATGGACAAATTTGAAGAACAGAATGTTCTGATCAGTAAAATATAAGATGACTCTTTGATAACAAGACCGTGGTTAACCTGAGTTTTCTGATAGCTTCTCTATGTATTTCACTATCTGTTAGCGAATCAATGAATGAAGGATGCTTTCAGTTGGTGATTGAAGGGATTTTTATACGCCCACATGAAAATGTGGACGTATATTGCCGTCACCCCTGTCCGTCGTCGGTCCGTCCGTCAACAATTTCTTGTGTACGCGATAGAAGCTAGAGTTTTCATCCGATTTGAATGAAACTTAGCATGTGTATCCATCATGATAATATCTCGGATGAGTTCGAAAATGGCGCGATTCCAGTTGTCAGTTTATGAGTTATTGCCCTTGAAAAAACCTTAAAATTAACTTGTGTACACGATAGAAGCTAGAGTTTTAATCCGATTTGAATTAGACTTGGTAATTGTATTCATCTTGATAATATCTGGGAAGAGTTCGAAAATGGTGCGATTCCAGTCGTTGGTTTAAGAGTTATTGCCCTTGACTTCGTGAAAAAAACGTTAAAATTAACTTGGTATGTGTATTCATCTTGATAATAACTCAGATAAATTCGAGAATTGTGCGTTTCTATTCGTAGGTTTATGAGTTATTGCCCTTGACTTAGTGAAAAAATGTTAAAATAAACTTGTTTACACAATAGAGGCTAGAGTTTTCATTCGAATTGATCTAAATATAAGCTCAAATAAGTGCGATGGTGCAATCAACTTTTTCATATATATTTAAATTTGCTGAAGTGGGCGTATGTTACCTTGCCTGGCAAGCTATCTTCTAAACTTTGTATGTGTATTGGGGACACTGATAGCATCAATTTGCACCATTCCAATTTCCATTCAGAATCTGCAACTGTCTAGTTGATTGCAGTTGTTAAAAGTCTGTACATTTTTCGCTGATTTTGAATGAGACGGCAATGTGATGCTTTGACCTAATATGATGTTGACAAAAGAAAAAACTGAAAATGAAATGATTTTGTATTGCTTTTTCAAACAAACCATTAGAATTTTGAAAATATATATTAAAGTTGTAGAGATTACAATATAGGTAGAAAGAATAATTAGTGAAAAGTTTTATATATGACAAGGGATAATCTATCTTTACCTACATGTATATATATACCTATTACTGTTAGGGTTCTTACACATCATTTACCTTGTATAATGGGAATAGTTTATCTCTCAATTGATCCTACTGAGTACATTCCCTAAGATGTTTATATACTAGGCTTCATTGAATAAGGACATTCCAAGATGAAAAGTTTAACCAGGAAGGAGGGATACCAGATCGATTTTAATGTGTGCTACAGACTGTGCACATTTAAAACCTCTCGACAGTTGGAAATCGAAAATAAGAGTAGGCTAGTGCTGCTGTCCTGGCAAAATTGTCCTCATTGCACACTGCATAGTGTTTTTCTGCCCTCAATTAGCTCCATATAGGTGCAGAAAAGCAGGACATAAAACTCAATTTCATTATATTTCATCACCTCATTCTTCTCAAATAGTTACAAGAGTTGTCAAGCAAAACAAAATCTGAAAATTGAGGAAAAATGTTCTGTTTCATCAGGAGGATGCCTTCAACATAGTTCTTCCAGAATTGGTTAAATATTCAAAACAACCAAAGTAAACTTAAAAGTTATTTAAGTAGACTACTACTCTGAACCTGTAGCCTACTATTGAAAAAAAGTAAAGTGAAATTTGATTCACCAAGTAAAAGAAGTCTTGAGAAAGTTAAAAATGGCAGAAGAAAAAGTCAGAGACAAAGTGATTATGATATGTCTTCTGCTGTCAGTGGTTGATGATAAAAAATGCATCATTAATCTGAAGTCATCAGGTTAATATAAGTAGCCTATATCTCAGAGCATGATAAATTACTGGGATTACAGCAACCATTTATTTAATGATTACAAAGTAAACTAAATAAATAAATGTCAATCTGTTTTCTTGTTAGTATTAAAAAAAGCAGTTGTTCTGTCAGTATTATTGCCTGGCCCGAGGACATTATTTTCATTATAAGCTTGATTTATCATTGTATTAATGGGATGATATATAAAGGTGTGATGAAATAGATAATCTACAGGGTATTTAATCTTTATCTATATATTGTAACTTGGTACTAGGAGTATTTTCTATTTTAATAACTTGACCTTAAATCTCAACCCTAACCATACCTAAATATATTACTACATTTGCATAGTGAGAAAAATATGTATGCCTATCTTGAAGATATATAGTTTTTAGAATAGTGAGATTTTCTCTGATAGTTTGGAACTTATTGAGATTGAAAGTAAAAAAGGTTTAACCATGTCTAAAAAGTCATGTCAGTTTTGCCTTCTTGTCTGAACATAGTCGTAGGAGACAGGAGGGGCAGGAGTGCACTGACCCCCCCAAATAGTATATTTTTACAATTCTCAGTGAAAACGCGGTTATATTGTATTGTGACACATGTATAGCAATACAATTGTGAGTACTATCAGTGCAATAAAAAAAAAAATGATCATAATGAATGTAGGACCCTAATGATAAATACATGTTCAATACGGTAATTAGCTGTAATTAGTATAAGTGATATAATAGTATATAATTTATAAATCATTTTAAATTTTCACTGTTTTCACACTGCAGCTGTCAGCTTTGTCAAATAGACATTCAATGTGATTTCAAGGCAAGTTTGGGAGTATTTTCTAGACTTAGTATTAGTTCATGCTTGACAAACATACACATGTCAGTAAATATCAAACACTACATTACCTTCTGTAATGTTTTATTTTTAACAGTCGAAAAGTTTAACTTGATTTTGTCTGATTTTAATGTTATATTTTAACTTCATTTCAATTTACATGAGTTTTATTTACAAGATGGTAGGGTTGGGTGATGACTCTTTTTTTTGGCATTTTCATGTTTATATGGTACAATTTAATTTTGATTTGCAGCATTAAAATTCTATTTAAGTTTACCATTGTGTGATTTCTGTAAAACCTCAAAAATTTTCATCACAAAAATCCAATTGCTCTTACAGGGTTTGAAAAAGTTATGGAAAAGGTGGAAAATCAGGGAATTTTAAAAAAACCTTTCATACCATTTTATTTTATCATCTTTTGGGGATAATAGATAAAAAAGTCATGATTAAGATTAGTCTAATTACCTGTTCTGTCTAGGATTCTTATGAAATTGGTCATGGAAAATGATAAAATGTTGCATGGAAAATCATGGAAATGTCTTGGAAAATTTGCTCTGATGATATGTATGAGCCTTGTTTTTAGTCAAGGGTAGACACAAGACACAAAAGCTTTTGATTCAGCAATGCATGTATACTTAGAGTGATCCTCAAAGATGCACTAATGTTTAAATTTGACTTAATTTATGATAAACTAAAATATAAATGTTAATTCAGCATCAAAGTTTATTGATCTTAATATATTGTTAATGCAGTTTTTGTGATTAACAATAAATAATTTACTGTACTTAGTTGATTGTCTTAAGGGTGTTAATTGGGCTATTTCACGTTATGAAAAAATGGGATAAGTATATGAAATAATGATTTCTTGAGACTTGTTGTGCATTTTTTGATGATTTGGGGTCCTTCTCGATAGTTTAAGGTTGATTTCATGTCAATCAGATTTTTTTTAATGAGTTGACAGCCCTTTCAAACATGTCATAAAAATTGGACATTTCAAACCTTTGATACAAGTTTAAAAAAATGTGAATGGATCAATCTACATCAAACCTGGCATACATGTTGACAATTACATTGCCAAGAAACGTACAGAGCGATTTTTCAAAAAAAAATATTATTTTCGTGGTTACCATGGAAATACGAAAATTTATGAAAATTTATTTGTAGGTATGGCAAACATTTTCCAGAGGCCACACTAATTCGAATTTTCGAAAAAACTCTCTGTACGTTTCTTTCTTACTGAATAAGCTTTCAATCAAGACCAAGATCATAATTTTCCAATAAAAAATGGCCGAGAAATCTTGTATCAACCGGGACACATTTTGCTACTTTTTCCTAATTTTTTAGCAAAAACTAACAAAATACCTAATTTCTTGTTGGTTTTTTTTATTCTATATAGTTTACAAATAAAGTAATAATAATTATCTACAATCTGAGCCCAAAAATAATAAGTAATTCGCAAAACTTCCATCTCGTGGTTTTTTTCTCGAACGCTAGCCCAATCAATACCCTTAAGACAGTTCTCAAATCAATAATTAGTACTAAGTGCTAAACATTATGTTAACAAACTATAAATCTATACATTATAATGCTGAATGAATTTAATAATCCTTTGTTCTTGATTGTAAAAAAATTGATTATTATATATAAAGCCCAATGCAGACGAGGAACATTTTAAGCGAACAATTTGGAAAAAAAAAGGTTTCGATCATCTTGTTCGTAGTCTGCGGATTCCAGAAACACAAACAAAAATATTCGTGAAATCATATGTTAACGACGAACATTTTTACTGAACATTCACAGACAAAAGACCAATCAGCGATCAAAGTCAGACCACATGACACTCAAAATGAATGGAGCTATTTTGAGGTCGTGATTTTCTGTATCGTATTGTTCGAGCTAAAAGTTTGTTCCGCTGCGGGGTTATGTTCGTCGTATGCTGATAACAGAAAACAAAAGTATTTGTCCGATGTTTTTGTTCGTCGACAGAAATGTAACCTGTCTGTGTTGGGCTTAAGAGTTCTCAAATCAAAAGAAATGGTTGATTTCAGAAAACAATTATGACCTCTAGGTATTGACGATGTTCAAATTGTTTTTTTTTTGGCCAGAAGACAGATCACTTGACTTGAGCTTAAACATTATTTTTGGTGATTTGTCAATTTGACCTGTTCTCACAAAGTTAGGATTAGATTTGAAGTGTAACCTATTGTACATGAGAAGAATTTGAACAAAAGATTTGATATAAGATAGATAGGGGGTAAGATAAATATAGGGTATAACAGTAAAGTATAGGTATATTGTTTAATAAACTATGTGTTAACTTGTTATATGATGGTATAAACTATCCACAACTACAGATAGATTGTTTAGATTAGTCTTATAGTTCTTCTACACGCACTTCTTTTTATCTTCAATTTTATGGCTATGGCTATTAAAATTCTAGCTAGACTTTATAAAAGATAAAATATTTTACCTACATCGAACTAGGCAGTGATGATTTTGACACTAAGTGAGAAAAACATAAAACTTTTGTTTTCATTTTGAAAGATATTACATTGAAACTTGTACATAATTTACTCACTTCTTTCATGATTTAATGATAAAATTTGGTTTCATGCATGTACAACTTAGTACCGTACATGAATGTTACATCTGTTTACAATGGTTTAATGCTGAGTTGAGGTTGGCCTGCATGGTTGTTTTGTCTGGCTTTGCTGAAAGTTATTTAGATCTTAGGTGACTCTTTGATCTTTCAAATTTTTTGATAACTTGGGACATCATTTAGATGTGCGTGGCTCTAGAATTTGAAAAAAAAATATTTTGATAACTTACAGTCTTTGTAAAGAGTTCTGTGGATTTGTCGTGCATCAAATTTGATAAAAATGCTGTACTGTAATTGTTTTTTGTACCAAATGGCCATGGAGAAATGGTGAAGTGTTACATTTAGGCAATGGCAAATTGTCTTTTCTCTTCTGTTATATATTCAGATCTCAGATTATATGATTAAATTGTACATGAACTAAATGCCATATTTTGTGTATTTGTAGGTGTAAGAGATTATATTAATGATATGTAATTGAAATGGTTAACAACATTATACGACATCAGGTAATTTACTTTAAATTATACTTTTATATAAAATAGTTTGTTGTCTTTATAGATTTCTTTACAATAGCACACATGCTTACTCTTTTTGAAACACCTGATTGTACTTCCCATTTGAAGTACACTGCAATACAGTTATTGCCCCCGATTTGTCATGCTGTGGACCAATCTAATTGAAATTAGATTACATTTCCTTTCTGTAATTTTTTTATTGTCAACTCCATGTTATATGTAATCTAATTTTAATGTGGACAAGATTTTTGGTTGATGGAATTGTTTTTCTTGTAGGAATTTTTATTATTTTTAACAATTCCATTCACCTTGGAGAAATTCAGACAATGTTCAAGGGAATATGACATACTGTTATCTGAAATATGATACTTTATGCACAGAAACTTATTTAAAGGGACAGTCTGAATTTTTTTTAGGTCAAAAATTTTTTTTGCTCAAATTTGTGAAAGCTTTACACCAAAATCTGTAACTATGTGCCCTTTAATGTATCTGAAAGTTTTAACTAAAAAAATCCAGCCGTTAATTTTTAAACGCTAAAAACACGCTAAAATTTTTAAAAACCTTACGTAAGGTTTTTAACTGTGTTATGTTTTTTGGACGCTGATAGGAAACTACTTAACGGATTTGAGTAAAATAAACGCCTAATTGTAGAGAAATGTCCCTCTTGTGTATTTAAAAGGTTTCAACTAGAAATATTGAGCCATTTAAAGGGAAAACACCAAAACTAGGTCAAATTGCCTAATTAACAATAAGTAACCCCTGTTTGTAATTAAACCTTTAAAAATAAAATCAGTTTGATCTAGAAGATGCATAGATATAATGAGCATACTTTAGAAATACTTTCAGGTAATATTTGCGTTGTTTTTGATAATGGAAACTTTTTTGAAAAAAGCAGAATGGCCCTTTAATATGATAGCATCATGGTTTAAAAATAAAGATATTATAGTATGTTTTATTTGTTGTTGACTCCATGCGGTGAATATTATAAAACATATCAAAAAAATGTTCGCAAGTACTGATGTGTAACATTGAAAGGTTTCATACCCTATTATAACGTTATATAAGAACTTGATCTCAAGATGGCCGGTCATGGTAATAAAATCATGTTACCTCTCTATTTAACAAACTCTCTTATGTCAAGTTGATATTCATAATATCAGGTTACAGCAGCCCTGTATACTTCAGAATTTCAATAAAAAAAATTGACAAAGAAATTTAAATGTTTATATCATACAAGACATCACCTGTCACTACAACTCATAGGATTCTAATTCAGTAATGTTTCTGAGTTTGAATTTTGAACATAAGATAAGATAAGATGAATTCTGCATGCTAGTCTCAAATAGATATAGATGCTTCCAGATTAATCTGATGCTACCAGAAAAAAAAAGTAGCCATTCTGGATCTTCCTTCTTTTTATTTTATAAATGCAGCTGTTTGATCAATCGGCAATCCTCATCAGTTTCCATAAACCATAATCTGTCTCGGTAATGAATATATAGTGTTTTTCGTTGTGTCTTCATGGGCGAGACTTTTTACTTTGACGCTTTACTACTTGTTTCTAACGTCGCAACATAAATTTAGTTCATATAGGTAAAGAATCTTTGGGTGAATATTGTGATGCACACTTGTGCATTTAATACTACGTAGTGACCAAATGTTCACCCATGTAGTTTGGTCAGATATGTTCGCTATTCATTATTGTGATATGTTGCAGAGCAGAGCAAAAGTGTAATACTTTCACAGAGACCGTTTGCTGTTTGATTGGATTGGATTGTAAGAATGCTAGCCAATACTGCTAATTAGAGCCATTGACAGAAAGATTGTAAATAATCAAGAGCTTTCAAATCAAATGAAATTTGATATGTGTATACATACGAAGAACAAGTTCGAATTTGAGCTATTTTCGATCATTAGAAGCAGAGTTATTGCCCTTGCCCCAAATCTTTAATATGCTATTACTCTCTTTTAGTTTTCAACCGATTTTAATACTTCTTAAAATGTATGTTATTGGACCTAAATCGAAAGGTTTGAAAAAGTTTAGTTTTATCCTGATTAAATTTAAGGCTTTTTCGTTGGGCGTATATGGCTGTTGTCCACTATCTTTCTTGACATTGTGAAGATGTTTAAAATATTGTTTGAATAATAGGCCAAACCTGCGCAAAAAGTAGTTTTTTTGTGAAAAGTTTAAGATTAAACCAGGTTGTTTATAAAACAACAATGAACATGTCTAGTCTCATTATATTAAAATATAAAGAAATATAATATTATAATTACATATAATTTTAGTTTCTCATATAAAAAACTAATTATTAGAATGACTATGAGAAGACATAATTTGATAAAGTTGATTTCTACCTACAGTCACTATTATTCAAATCAAGTCAAACAGAAACATTAAATAGATATATATTTTACGGGTTTATGGGCAAATTGCCGAAATTTGTTAGCCTGGGTTGAGTGTGAAACTTTAGACATGGTGGATCTCTATTGATGATCGGTAGTAGTTAATTGTTTGAATGTCAACTGTTTTGTTGTATGAAAAGGTTATTCAGAGATCAAGCCAAGCGGTTTATTCAAATTTTTCCTAAAGGATATTTGACCAGGGTATTATTCAAGTCGTGGGACCAATATAAGGGTTATAGTATATTAGTTATTGATTGTATATACAGAAGTTTAACTGACCCTGACTCTATTTTCACTCCTATGTGACAATGTTTTTGATGTTTTGTGAGAGAATGTATCTGGTAAAGACATGATCAATATGATTTGTTGTAGATGGAGTGTAAATTGTATCAATCCATTCTCTGGATCAGGTAGTTCTTTTCAATTATTTATCTCATGGCTTTAAATGTAATTTTGTTTGAAGCCCCGTCAAGAAATTGCTATGTTTTTCAGTTAGTTGAGAAATGGTCCTTTAGAATTTTTTCTCTTTTGATCATATTACTTCTATTTCCAATACATTTTAATAAAGTTTGTAAAAAGTTTACAGAAAGAATGTCACCTGTTTGCAGATGAACGTGGCAACTGTGATATGTATGATTCTTATTTGCTTGGATAAGAGCAATTTCCGCGTGGTCGTTGTGTTTGAGAGTTCTTTTCTCGATCAGGGTGTGAAAGTCTGATGACCTTGAATAAGTCATCTTCACTCATAATTCCAGTCACCCCAGCTTTAAATGAGTACGGATAATCCGGGAAAGATCAATGCCAAGAGGTTTCACCAAGGACCAGATGGGAGAAAGGATCCTCATGGAACATAAGTTGTTATCCTTGTAAAATATTGATATCAAATGAATTTGATGGCTCAAATTTTGACGGTGAGCTGTGAACACTGATATGTTTGTGAATGTGTCCCTTTAAATTCTCGCAGCTACTCAGCGACTATCTTATATGTTTGATTTTTTACCATAAAGAGAAATTTGAAAGAAAAAATCAAATTTAGACAACATTTGAGTTAAATTCCTCTTAAAATGGTAATAGTGCTCATGAGATACTGGTAGTTTGTAGATTATAATTTAGTAGCTATTATATTGTTTAGTTACTAAAGTAATTTAATACTAAAACTGAGATGTCTAACCAATGGGGCACAACCGACTGGGTAGTTTTAGTATTAAATTACTTTAGTAACTAAACAATATAATAGCTACTAAATTATAATCTACAAACTGGTTGTGCCCCATTGGTTAGACATCTCATTAGTTAGACATCTCAATTGTTAGACATGGTTAATTAAGCATGGATTGAATATACCTACAAGTGTAATGGATTAGTCCTAATTAGATTCAGTTACTGAGTAGGAATAGGAACTCAATATTGAGAGAATAAATATGTTACAATTTCTCTCTGCACACATTGGAGATGTGTTGTCAAGACTTGCAATGGGAAATGTACGACTGTTGGTGACTTTCTTCGCAATCAGTCACAACACAATCACCCCCTGATGATGATTCCAAGGTTACCTTTGTCAGCAATCTTCGTAAAAGAGCTCGAGAAGAAACCACACAGATGCAGACATTGTATGAACAGGAAATGACTCAAGTAGATGAAGCCCAAATACCAGCGATGCCATCATTTCAGAGCATGAAAAGTGCACTTTACAGACACCGTCGCAAGACCATTCCCTCCCTACCAATTTCAAGGTCAGAAATAGTAATTGAAGACAAATGGTCAGAAACAACATCTAGATGCTTGTGGACATTTACTTTCCCTGGGATAATAAACAAAACAGTTATCAAATGTAAAGTGAAGTGAAGTGTTGATTTGTGCAGGATGAAAAAACAAAACTGATAAATGTTATGTGAATTGTTATTAATCAGTAACCAGTAAATTGATAAATTTTGACATTACAAACAGACATGACATTAAGCATTGTTGTTATTAGTATTATTAAAATATATATTTCAAGTTGTATTGATTTCTTTACTGATTATCTAATCCTATCTGGATTATTCCATGTTAAAGTCTGAGGTAACAAGCGTGAGCAATAATGTGCACTCAACTGTTAAAAGTGTTGTTTTAAGCTGTCTAACTATTGGCACGTCTAACCAATGGGAGGACACCACCCAGTCAGGTACTAGTTAATCTCCGTACATATTACAATTCCTTTCATCTCTTCTAATCATGTGTGACTAACAACGGTCAATATACTGACCACTTGACTAGATTGACCGGTTTCACAAGTAAATAATATATTTAGTTAGGACCTTGCTTAGAAACTGTATCACGTTTTTCATTCAGTCAATAGATTCTTTATCATTTATTCGATTATCGACTATTTTCATTGATTATCAGTAATAATAAAAATGCATATATTGACTCAAAGAAGAGTATATATACATGTGCCGTGATTTATGGCATTAGTTGCAGAAACATTAACAGTCACTTAATATCAATAACAATTTTTTTGTAAAGTGAAAAAGTCCTTAAAAAAAAATTGAAAATGTAAACAAGTCAAAATTTTAATCCTGCACATCAGTGTTTAAATCAGCAAAAGTTGTGAAAGAATTGACATTAGTACTTTCTAGGTGCGTGACAGTATTTTGTCTCTAAACTTTGAATAAACATTGGCTTGAGGCCAACACTTTTTTGTCAAATTTTGGTAGTTCTTGACAGTGGTCTTTAAGATTTAAAGGATTTGTACTAATTTGAAGACGCCTTCTTGAATTTCTGTCAAAGGTGTTGACTTGATTAAACAGGGTGAAAGTGTCATGTCAAGTTGTTAGTAATGTCAGAAAATTCTATATAATATGAATGTATTCCAATTTGATGGTGAGTTGTTAATGATGTCAATATAATTGTTAGTAATGTCAGAAAATTCTATATAATATGAATGTATTCCAATATGATGGTGAGTTGTTAATGATGTCAATATAATTGTTAGTAATGTCAGGAAATTCTATATAACATGAATGTATTCCAATTTGATGGTGAGTTGTTAATGATGTCAATATAATTTTTTAGTAATGTCAGGAAATTCTATATAATATGAATGTATTCCAATTTGATGGTGAGTTGTTAATGATGTCAATATAATTAATTGTTAGTAATGTCAGGAAATTCTATATAACATGAATGTATTTCAATTTGATGGTGAGTTGTTAATGATGTCAATATAATTAATTGTTAGTAATGTCAGGAAATTCTATATAACATGAATGTATTTCAATTTGATGGTGAGTTGTTAATGATGTCAATATAATTAATTGTTAGTAATGTCAGGAAATTCTATATAACATGAATGTATTCCAATTTGATGGTGAGTTGTTAATGATGTCAATATAATTAATTGTTAGTAATGTCAGGAAATTCTATATAACATGAATGTATTCCAATTTGATGGTGAGTTGTTAATGATGTCAATATAATTAATTGTTAGTAATGTCAGGAAATTCTATATAACATGAATGTATTCCAATTTGATGGTGAGTTGTTAATGATGTCAATATAATTAATTGTTAGTAATGTCAGGAAATTCTATATAACATGAATGTATTCCAATTTGATGGTGAGTTGTTAATGATGTCAATATAATTGTTAGTAATGTCAGGAAATTCTATATAACGTGAATGTAACTGCAAACAGTACTGTTTCGGCCTTCTGGGCCTCATCAGTGCAGTGCTGAAATTGGAGTTGAGGTTTGGCTATATAGCCACCTCAGATGATCCCACATATGTGATACCATCGTACCATGCCAGAGTGCTCAAACTAGCAAGCTAGTGGGCTACGTATAACGCTAACGACACTGGTATTCCAATTTGATGGTGAGTTGTTAATGATGTCAATATAATTGTTAGTAATGTCAGGAATTTCTATAACATATGAATGTATTCCAATTTGATGGCTAGTTGATGATGTCAATATATGGTTATTGTAATGTCAGGAAATTTTATAATGATATCAATGTATTCAAATATGAGGAGATGTTAGTAATATGAGGAAATTCTATATAAAATGAATGTATTCCATAATGAGGATGAACTGTTTGTATTTGTTAGTTGTTGTAATGTCCAGAAATTCTATGTATATTAGAAATGTCAGCAGAATGCCTCATAACAGACAAACTTGTTTTGAATGATTAGCTTTTTGCCTTGGACTTGTTTGTGAAGAATTGATCAACTTAATGAAATCAATATACCCGCTTCTGTTATAGTTCATATATTAGTGGATTAAAAAACAGTATCAACATTTGATCATACCTTAGTCTTCGAAATGGGAATGTTTTAGACAAGTTAATCAGTGATATTACTAACGGCTCTCTATCAAAATTTAAGCCTTCAAATCTATCCACAATAATCTATGTTTGAAAGTCTAAATTACGATCCACATTTAAGTGAGGCTATGCTTACAAAAACAATGTTTAGTTAGTTACGGGTTATATGAAGGGATTATGCAATGTTCAGTCTGTTCCAGAAAATTTGAAGGCTATTTACATATTTTTTAGACCCAAACTGACCCTCAAAAATACCAAATGTTCTTTTTTAACAAGGTTAACCCAAAAAAGTATTAAGAACATGATATTCTTATTTTGGTATTGGTAAATATGTAACCAGCTTGTTATGTAATACACAATCTTGTCTTGAATAGATAATATAAGTTGAACACAGTACATTTGATATATTTTCCTACTGATAACATTATTATTAGCTCAATTTGATTGTTTACGATTAGTTTTATAAGTGCACCTCAATATTTTAATAGAATCTAAAGTCAATGTTTAAATAAGGTTGGTAATGTTCAGGTTAAAATAAACTTAAATAAACAGGGTCAAAAGAAAATGATATTTTATCTAATAGCGAACAAATCATTTTAATACACCATAATTATACACGTTATTATAACTTTTGAGAAAATATTGACAAATTGTAAGTTGCCATAGCTGTTTATCAGCATGATAGAAAGTTATTTTTACCCAAGTTTGTGAACATATATATAAAATACTCTTATGTTGGATATCAGGAATAAAGTTTAAAGTAAACAAAGATGATACAATATAATATGTGCCTGAGGACGACGGGGGAAACACATTGAAACATTGCATAAAACTTTAACCAGTGATTGTTGTTCCATAAAGCTGTGTCTATATATTGTGCTTATAATTGCTAAATGCCATTTAAATACTTTATTCGTCAAAGATTATAAAGTTGTAATTGGAATCAGAAACATTTTTTCAATCCAATGGAAATGGAATATTTAAACTATAATGTTTCATTAATTGTCAAAAGCTCATCTTATGCTGCTGAAACATATTATTGTGGAAATGGCGTTAAACTTTCCAATTAGGACTTCCCGTCCTCAATTAGCCCATATAGGTGCAGAAAAGTAGGACGTAAAACTCCATTCATTTCATTTTCCAATTAGGACTTTAGGTGTATGAACAAAGTACCATAATTAAGACACCCTCTACATAGGAATAGGAGTCTAGATTGTTTTTCCCACAATGTGCTTGAGGTACAGGCATAAGCAAAACTTTTCAGGATTATTTGAAGAGTAAGGTACTTTAAAAAAAACTAGAATTTGACAGTTTCACTTGAAAAATAACAATATTTGAATTTCAGGTAATAAAATGGCAGGATTTGTACGGAAATGTCCGTGTCTTAAACCACAGATAGAAGATGATGTAACAGTATTAGATTATAGACATTGTAGTCTAGCTGATGTACCTGGTGAAGTGTTTAATTTTGAGAGAACTCTAGAAGAATTATTAACAGATTCTAATCAGATTAGAGATCTACCCAGGGTAAGTAGTAGTATTATTATTTATTATAATGAATTATAAAGAATTATTAACCGATTCTAATCAGATTAGAGATCTACCCAGGGTAAGTAGTATATGTATTATTATTTAGTTATACTTCTGTGTATAAAGAATTATGCTTCTGTGTTATATTTTATGTGGTCTGAAGCTTTGTAGTTACGGGGATTGTGTCACATCCAATGAAGTCTTTCTGGAATAACACAAACCACAAGCCCAGCGGGAATTTTGAATGTACCAAATGGAAGTTTCTTGTACACATTAAAAGGCTAGAAATCCTCTTTACAATCCCTTTAAGTTACATCTGAGCATCATTATGAAATAACTCTTTATGAGGATTTGAACAGTGGACAGCTTTCATTGAACTATTATATATAGCAGACAAAAGACATCATTTAGGACTTTAAAACAAAGGACATGATTGAGGAATTTGAGACAAAGGTAAAGACAGAGGACTTTGAGACAAAGGACATGATTGAGGAATTTAAGACAAAAGATACCATTGTGGATTTTGAGATTCAAAGGCAAAGGATTTGAAGATAAAGAACATTATTAAAGACTTTAGACAATTAACATTATTAAAGATTTTAGACAATTAACATTATTAAAGATTTTAGACAATTGACATTATTTAAGACTTAAGACAATGGGATTATTAAATCTTTAGACAATTAACATTATTAAAGACTTTAGACAATTAACATTATTAAAGAATTTAGACAATTGACATTATTTAAGACTTTAGACAATGGGATTATTAAAGACTTTAGACAATTAATATTATTAAAGACTTTAGACAATAGACACTATTAAAGACTTTAGACAATTGACATTGTGTATGTAAGACTTTGAGACAATAGACATTATAAAAGACTTTGAGACAATAGACATTAATAAAGACTTTAGACAATTGACATTTTTAAAGACTTTAGACAGTTGACATTATTAAAGACTTTAGACATTTGACATTATTTAAAACTTTGAGACATGGGGTCTGAGGACCAAAGAAATAATTGAGAATTTTCATATATTGGTCATCATGTAATTACTTTCAGATATTTAGTTATAAATTCATACTAGCTGAAAATGATTATAAGTTTTTAATGAAAATAGAAAGATATAATATAATTATTATTTAAATATATTAGTGTATATAAGTCATGTAGTTGATATATATTTAAAGAATGTGTAGATGTTGTATTGATTTAATACAATTTACAAACCAGATGTACATAATGAGTTTAACACATGCTGCTAATCAGACATCATAATTACATTCTTTATAAAAACATTCAGACTTTAAATTTAACTGCATATAGTCTTCAGTTGCTGACAAAACTACAGAGTGTGCCATTCTTAGGTTAACAGAAATGGAAAAAAAAAATTTAGTTTTCATTAGAAATATAAAAATATCTTAAGATATTGATGGTATTGTTCAAAGGTCATTTTGATTCAATGGTGACAAAAGCAACAAAATATTCTTTGATTTTAAGTTCCCAATGATTGTAATATAATATATTGTTCTTGATATGTAACAAAGGCCTATTAGGTAGTTTGTCTTTTTTGATTAATGTTATGAATGATTGGGATAACAGAAGTAAATTGATTGGTATTTCTTCACATATAGCAGTTAAATGCCAACAAATGCGAAGCTTGATATCTCGATTTTTCTTTAGATGTTAGATGCAAACCTATTAAAAACCCTGCATTGTACTTTCTTATTAGCATGTTTTTTTGGAACAATTGAAAGTAATTTTATTTTATACTGATCAGTTTCTATCAAGATTGACAAAATGTGTTGTTTGAATCGTCTGTGTGAAAAGTTGTTAAACACACTACAATGTTCTTCAGGTTAAAATCTGTGAAGGTTAGAGTTTGTTAATTAAACACACCAGACACGTTTCTAGTTAAAATCAACCTAAATAGTCTGTTTCAAAACATCTTTATTTTCTCTTTAAATACATTAAAAAACAGTTGGCTAGATATCTTTACCAACTACGTCTGGTATTTTTATTTTATGATGAATAAATATTGTTTGTGTTTTCTTTGTTTCATTCAGACAAAATTTGATTACTTCTGACTTATAGCATGGATACATAGTCTGCACATAGTGTAAATCTTTGTGTAAAAATCATTATCTGTACACTCTCTAATTGCCTTTATTAGTCTGATGTTTTTCCTACCTTTCTTAATATAATTTTGTATCAGGGTTTATGATTAAAACCACAGCTTTCTTTGTTTCTCAAAAACATGTTATCAGTAGGCCTATTAATAAATACACTTCTTGTTTGGGCAAAAGTTAAAGTTAAAGTGAATTATAGAATGACAGACATAAATACATTCAACTTGTAGATGTCACAATTCAATAAAAGCTTTATTATTGTATGTACAGAAACTATATTATTGTAGTTATAGGAACTATATTATTGTATTTACAGGAACTATATATCATTGTATTTACAGGAACTATATTTACAAGAACTATATTATTGTATTTACAGGAACTTTATTATTGTACATACAGGAACTATCTTATTGTATTAACAGGAATTATATTATTGTATTTACAAGAACTATGTTATTGTATTTACAAGAACTATATTATTGTATTTACAATTACTATATTATTATATTTACAGGAACTATATTATTGTATTTACAAGAACTGTATTGTATTTACAGGAACTATATCATTTACAAGAACTATATTATTTTATTTACAGGAACTATATTATTGTATTTACAAGAACTATATTATTATATTTACAGGAACTATCTTATTGTATTTACAAGAACTGTATTATTACATTTACAGGAACTATATTATTGTATTTACAGGAACTATATTATTTACAAGAACTATATTATTGTATTTACAATTACTATTTTATTATATTTACAGGAACTATATTATTGTATTTACAAGAACTGTATTATTGTATTTACAGGAACTATATTATTTACAAGAACTATATTATTGTATGTACAATTACTATATTATTATATTTACAGGAACTATATTATTGTATTTACAAGAACTATATTATTGTATTTACAAGAACTGTATTAATGTATTTACGGGAACTATATTATTGAATTTACAAGAACTATATTATTATATTTACAGGAACTATATTATTGTAATTACAGGAACAATATTAATGTAATTACAGGAACTATCTTATTGTATGTACAGAAACTTTATATTTACAGTAACTATGTTAGTGTATTTACTGGAACTATATTATTGTATTTATTGTATTTACAGGAACTGTATGCTTTTGTTAATACAGAAACTATTTATTTACAAGAACTATATTTGATTGTATTTACAGGAACTATTTTATTGTATTTACAAGGAACTATATTATTTTATTTACATCAACTATATTTATGTATGTACAGGAACTATTTTATTGTATTTACAGGAACTATTTTATTGTCATGGTATTAGAAAGTTAAGTATTAGTGACAATGAGATAGTAAATATACCACCAGCTATCTGCAGTCTAAACAATCTAGAAGAACTTAACTTCAGTAAAAATGGTAAGTTTTTGTTTTCTCACCTGTTCCATTCTCCTAATACTACTAGACATCTTGTGACCAGAGAAAATTCTTGTAGTGTCAATGGAAAGGTTATTCTCTGATACAATTGTTGTTAATTTATAGAACATACAATGCCAAGTCAATCAAATTCTGAAGTTGTCGCAATGTCTTCGCCTTATTCAGTTCTTTAGTATTTAGGATATCAAAGACACTTAGTATATTTCTTAGTTTAAAATCGATAGCTCAATGCAAAGGGTTATTAATAATTAAAAGGATTGTAAAGAGGTTTTCTAAAAATTTGTATGTGTATCAGGGACTCTGATAGAATCAATTTGCGCCATTCCAATTTCCATTTTGACGTCTGTGGTTCTTGCAATTCCACTAAAACTAATGCGTTTATGACGTCACTGACAGTGATCTGCACAGATATCACGGATATGTAAATTTGAATGGCGCAAATTGATGCTATCATTGTCCCCGATACACGTATAGAGTTTAGAAAACCTCTTTACAATCCCTTTGATGATGAGAAAGGTGTCTCATGCAAGCAATGGTAAGATCATTAAGATCGTATACCATTTCTAAAGGAACATGCAACTGGGATTCAAGAAATATGAGTACATTTTGATTGTCATATCAGCAAAAGTATTATCCCATGTCAGACAAGCCAAACTGAAATCATGGACACATGTTTGCTAAATTACTCATAAAATTAAGTGCTGAATTCATTATTTTGAAAATATTATGAAGAATTTTAATCAAAATTGAAATGATTTGAAGTGTATGAAAATTGATCTGCATATGAAGGATAATTATGTACTTTGCATTAATAGGTGCAGCCATTTATAAAATAAGAGAACTTTGATATCAAACTCTGTTTTAAAAATAAATTTCATAAATAACAATAATACACAAGAACATATTAATAAATCAAGAATATTTTAATAAATCTTAGTAAGAATGATGGTATAAAGTAAAATAATATGAATTTTATAAATAATATCTATGTAATATATGCTATATAAGTTATAATTCACCAGTCATCATATTGTCTAATATTTTAATAGCTTAGTATTGAATTACAATTACACCTATACAATCATGTCAAAACACTCCAATATTTTCTATGCTCTAATAAAGAATTATTGTATTTCGATGTAGTTAGCCCTGTATTTAACATTGATCTCATGTTCATTATAGATGTTTAACTACTGACCTATCTTTCTTCTAATCTGAACTTAGTTACTCCCTTAAACTTAGTTTAATCTATTCTATTCTATATTATAATACAATATTCTTCAATAGTTTGAATAGATTATATTCATATATTTCATAATAATAATGTTTGATTTCAAAACATTGCATTCTTAGGTTCAATTGTAGTTATTGAAGAAGTCTTAAAACTCAAAAGCTATTCATGAAAGAAAATATCTCAATAATTGTTCAAGACAACAAAGATAAGAAAGGGGCAATTTTTTTAAGTTCAACTGTGTCATTGGACAAGATAAATGAAGAGAAAAAGCTATTATTTTCTATACAAATATCAGCAATTTTCCTTTATTTCTGAAAATGACTGTTTGCCATCCCTAGTCTGATTGAGAAACTCTTGTTTGTATCTAGTATATAATTATAAACTCATTTCCTTCAAGAAAAAAAGACAATTTTTATACGCCCTCATCTCTCTGTCCGTCCGTCCGTCTGTCAACATTTGCTCGTAAACGCTCTAAAAACTAGAGTTTTTGACAGAATCAAATGAAATTCGGTATGTATATACATATTCAGAAAACAAAGATCAATTCGAATTTGAGCTATTTTCAATTCGATTTCTATGAGGACGTATATTGTCGGCACCCCGGTCCGTCTGTCTGTCAACATTTGCTCATAAATGCTCTAAAAACTAGAGTTTTTGATGGAATCAAATGAAATTTGATATGTATATTCATAAACCGAAGATCAAGTTCGAATTTGAGCTATTTTTATACGCCCTCATCTCTCTATGAGGACGTATATTGTAGTCACCCCTGTCCGTCGGTCCGTCGGTCGGTCCGTCCGTCCGTCCGTCCGTCCGTCCGTCCGTCCGTCCGTCCGTCCGTCCGTCAACATTTGCTCGTAAACGCTCTAAAAAATGTGTATACATATTCATAAAACGAAGATCAAGTTCGAATTTGAGCTATTTTCGATCGTTAGAAGCAGAGTTATTGCCCTTGCCCCAAATCCGTCGGTCCGACCATCAACATTTGCTTGTAAACGCTCTAAAAACTAGAGTTTTTGACGGAATCAAATGAAATTTGATATGTGTATATATATTCATAAAACGAAGATCAAGTTCGAATTTGAGCTTTTTTCGATCGTTAGAAGCAGAGTTATTGCCCTTGCCTCAAATCTGTCGGTCCATCAACATTTCCTTGTAAACGCTCTAAAAACTAGAGTTTTTGACGGAATCAAATGAAATTTGATATGTGTATATATGATCAGAAAACGAAGATCAAGTTCGAATTTGAGCTAATTTCGATTGTTACAAGCAGAGTTATTGCCCTTGCCCCAAATCTTAAATATGCTATTACTCTCTTAGTTTTCAACCGATTTTGATGAAACTTAAAATGGATGTCGAAAGGTTTGAGAAAGTTTTGTTTTCTCCTGATTAAATTTTTTCCTTTTTTGACTTTTTCGTTAGGCGTATATGGCCGTGGTCCACTATCTTAGATCATTAGAAGCAGAGTTATTGCCCTTGCCCCAAAATCTTGAATTATGCTATTACTATCTTAGTTTTAAACTTATTTTGTTGAAACTTAAAATGGATGTTATTGGACCTAAATCAAAAGGTTTGTGGAAGTTTAGTTTGATCCTGATTAAATTTCAGGCTTTTTTGTTAGGCGTATTTGGCCGTGGTCCACTATCTTTATACTTGCAATGAAATATTTTGTGAAACTCTCCAGATTTAAACTTTCTCAGGGGCGGATCCAGGATTTAGAGAAAGTGGGGGCTCTGAAATATAACATGCTTCAAAATCAGGGACACTGCGAGCAGCAAATTTTGAAAGACATTAGAGGACCAAAAATAGGGGGAGGGGAGAGGGTCCCGGCTCGAGCCCCCACCCCCCTACTTTTGGCCCTCTGATGTCAGGATCCATCCCTGTATGTAATTACTTGGTTGTCTTGTACATGTTCTATCATAAAAATCTAATAATATTATGTTATATGTAAGATTATTAAATATAATATAAGATTGTAAGATTTTTATGATAGAACATTATCAAGATAGATTTATATTGCCTTATTTAAAAATGTAATAAAATGATTATATTACTATAGATGTACAGGACAACCAAATAGTTTGTCCTCATTTGTAATATTGGCTTTACTTATTTACTTTTCAATTCGACAATTTCTTTTATCTTTTCAAAATGTCCTCTTTGTAGGCCTATTTAACTGAATAAAATTGGTATAATTTGTGTATATTAATAATGTTCAATATGAAAAATTATATGGGGATTAACGTAATATATGTAGTAAACAAAACAGAGACGCGCTACAAGAATAGACAAATAGACCACAAGTTTCTTATCAAGTAATCTGTATAATATTGTTTGTCTTGTTAAAAAGGGTCGTACTAATTTGATGTGATAAATATCTTGAATAACTTGTCAGTTTCTCTAGGCTAATTGTATGACAACAATCTTCCCCCCACCACTTTGATGGTGAAAACTGATTTGATTGAAAACACATAAAACATGAAAGGAAAGGATTAATGTTTGACAAATGATGTTGAAAATTATTGAAGGTGAACAAGTAGACAAAATTTATAAGAAAGTGATGACAAGTTCAATCTTTTTATCTATTTTTAAAAACTGAATTTTACTTTTCATCGCCAAAGATAAAAAAATGCACTTGACTGCACTAAATTACACCTTCATTCTTTTAAGATATATTTTATCACTAATTTTTTATCTCTTTACTGTATGGATGACAGCCATTCAAGCAGAAACATTTTTATCGAGCTGTTTAGCTATTTTAAACTATCGACAGAAAACACCGAACAGAAAAAATTAAATCAACGTTGATCTCAGCAAAATATAATTCTCAGTTCTCAGGAGCTCTCATATAAAGACAAATAGATTTATAAAGGTCAGGACTGTCTGAAAGTAATAAGTGACTATGCTATTCAATAGTAATTTTACGTATCATTCTGATTTCTAGTCATATGTCTGAATTTGCAGAGGTTCAATGACTTATATGCTTGCTGTCTAACATAAAGGTCCAGGATTTATCCCATGGGTCAAGATAACATCTTCATTTTTTGAAACCTGTTTCCCCTAGTCAGTGATGAAGACATGGAAAAGTGTCACATCTTTCAGATGGGACATTAAACCCAGATCCCTGTGTGCTACATAATGCGCAGAGACAAGATCTCTTAATAGTTTGAAATTGAAAAAAAGATCAGACAAGTGTTGCTGTCCTTGCAAAATTTCCCTTGTTGCACACTGCATGGCGTTTATTTGTTTTAGTCCATATGTGCAGAAAAAAAAGACTTTTATGACACATAAAATGCCAGAAATATTTTTTTGAATTCCTTTAAGAGCTGTACTTGACCTTAAACTTATATTTTTATATTTTAGGTGTAATAGATGTACCGGAAACTATAAAACAATGTAAATTATTATCTGTTATAGATGCTAGTGTTAATCCACTTGGCAAGTAAGTCAACCTTATATTGTATATATTTCATACTTTATATAGATACATACCATTTTTAACTACTCTGTATCACATTGGTGACATCTTTCTGATTGCAATGTATATATCACCAACTATAGCCCTGTTTACATTAGGATTCTCAGAAGTGTTACGTTCTCGGTCTAGACCAGGACGCGATAAAATCACAAAATTTACCCCGTTCACACTAACAAAAAGTCGAGTGTTCCGAGAACAGTTCCAAGTAAACAAATTGCTGTTAGCAGACGCTTTCTCTTGGAACTCTTCACGAAAGAGGTAATAATTTTTCGCGGGTCGTAACAGTACTGGAATGTAAGGAATGGTCATTAATTACAGATTGAAGATTAAATACGCATGCACGACTAACTGTTCTCGGAACGGTTACCGTTTACACTACAAAAATTTATCTGTTCCGTACTGAGAACTGTTCCGAGACCACCTTGCCTCGGTAGTCTGAAATTGGAACTGTTCTCAGAACACTCGACCGTTTACACTACTAATTTTTCATCCGTTCCATTCTCGGAACTGTTCTGAGAACGGATAAATTTTATAATGAAAAGGGGGCTAAAGTCTTGATAAAAATATAATTTGTTACTTTTTGTTGCATTGAGGAATTTAGTCAATGAGTAAATATTTAACTTTTAAGTTTAAAAAGACTTGTATTAATTGAAATTAACTATAAGTAAATCAACTAGTAAGTTGTGCATATTGTTTTGTGCCTTCGTTATTCAGCAGGCATTATTATGTCTATTTTAGGAGTGTTTTATGTTTGTTCAGATTTTCTTCAATTTTGTAGTGTTTGACGCCAGTCCAATGTCAAATGAACTTATTTTATACAAGTATATAATATATATGATAAATTTGATAGTCATGTAAACTGTCGTATTAAATAAACAATGGGATTAATCTAAAAGAGATAAGGTTGTGTTTTAAGGTTTATAAATTCCAATAAGAGGGTGTGTTGATATTATTATACTCTATCATTGTCCTGTTTGTCAACTAGTATTGTCTTCACTCTAATTATCATATGTTAATTACACTTTCACAGGATATCTGTCTAGGTTGCCAAAAATATAGGTTGGAGAACCTACATTGGTTAAACATTGCGCCAATTAGGTTTTCTACAGACTTAAAGCGGCACAGGCTTCATTTTTGTGGGTCGATTTTTCCAAGTCTCAGAAACGGAGACTTTTTTAGCTCAGCAATTTAGTACTGGTCATCACAACTCACCATTGAAATTTGAGTCTTCAAATCCATGTGCATCCATAATTATTAGCATTTGAAAGTTATAATGCCCTACTACACATTAGCGATACTATGCAATATATAGAAAAGTCATCTATAGAAATAGAAGGAGAAATGTCTAATTTAAGATATATTTGAAGGAAATATGCAATTTTCGTACATTTCTAGTGCTTCTGAAGGATACTTAAATATATTCAAGATCCAAATCAACCAATAAAAATGAAGACTGGTCCCCTTTAAATACCTGAAAAATGCAATTAGTAGCAACAATGGTCAGATAAAATTCTGTTCACTGTGCTTCATGTGGTGACCATCCTTCGGATCCTTATCTTTACAAGCTGTATTGTACAAACCGTATTAATTAAATATTATTTAATATTATTCCAATTTTACTTTTAGACTTCCTGATGGTTTCACACAGTTACAGAATTTAACACAACTATATTTAAATGATACTTTCTTAGATTATTTACCTGGTAGTTTTGGCAGGTAAGTTTAGAGATATCTACAATACACATTTATTGGTTGAAATATTTTGAATCCTTCTGCTCAAAACATAGGTATTTTGATTTAGATATGGTAAAATTTTAGCATCAATTCACACAGTCTTCTTGTGCCACTAAGGTCCTACCCGTTTACAACCAATCTGAAATTGGATTCTGAATCTGTGTCACTCGGTTATAACGCTTTGTCCTGAATATGAATCTGGATATCGAATCCTTGAATCTGCCTCCTAGGACGGATTCTTCGAATTCGATATGGCTTCCTTCAGTGGAAACTCTTGATATCTCAAACTGGTTTTGGATTTTTTTTTAAATCTAGCAGGGCCTAATTTTAACGATTTCACAATCAAATATTTCACTAATCATATTTCATAATTAAGTTATTTTCATATTCAAACAGAGATTTTTATAATAGATCTGTAGTTATAAAACTTAAGAATATCTTTATGTTTCAGGTTGACCAAATTAAAGATATTTGAAATAAGAGAAAATCATTTAAAGACTCTACCTCAGTCATTTAGTAGATTGATAGAAATAGAAAGATTAGATATTGGTAACAATGAATTCACAGAGTTGGTAAGTTGTTTATATATTTAGTTGGTAAGTTGTTTATATTAAGTTGGTAAGTTTATATTAAGTTGTTTATATTTAGTCGGTAAATTGTTTATATCAAGTTGGTAAGTTGTTTTTATTTAGTTGGTAAGTTGTTTATATTTAGTTGGTTGTTTATATTTAGTTAGTAAGTTGTTTATATTAAGTTGTTTATACTAAGTTGGTAAGTTGTTTATATTTGGTTGATATTAAATTGTTTATATTTAGTTGGTAAGTTGTTTATCTTAGTTGGTAAATTGTTTATATTTAGTTGGTAAGTGGTTTATAATTAGTTGGTAAGTTGTTAATATTTAGTTGACAAGTTGCTGATTATTTAAGTGAGTTTTACCACAACATATTCCTTTGTGTTTTTCCTATATTGTGTGCTCTCGCCTTCTTTATGTCTTTCAAATCTTTATTAATTTCAATTTGATTTGATTTTTCAGCCAAATTGTATAGGAAGTTTAATCAAGTTGTCTGAGTTATGGTGTGATAGTAACCAAATTAAGATTATTCCTGAGGTTAGTTTACTGTTTTACCTTTAACTTTATTTTTCTTTCTGTCAAACGTTTGACAATTTGATATTTAAAACGAATTCAGTGCTTAAACAAGTAGGCCCTATCAAGTTCGATATTATTTAGATGTGAAATATCACTTGAATTGGGTTTTTCAAACTTTTTCAGTCAATTGGAAATTTGAAAGAATTGATGTTCTTAGATGCATCTAAAAATAGAATAAAGACTATTCCAGAAGAAATAGAAGGATGTAGTTCATTAGCTGATTTACATTTAACATGTAACAGAATAGAAGAGCTACCAGAAACATTGGGTATGTTATTTTTATATCTAGCAATCGGAGATATTGCTTAGTCGAGTTCTCAAAGTGGAATTGATTAACACATAGGTGGGTAACAATAGGTTTACAGGGGGTTAACACCTAGAATAATAGCTTTTACTAGCATTGACAATTGCTGACTGGATGCATCAGGGCAAGCAAATTTAGTGTTGCCTTGTTTTGGGGTTATGCTGTGAAAAATAAATTTGGAGGTCAGAAAAGAATTGTTCAGAAAAGTTTTCATTTCATGACTAAAAAAATTGGGTAACCCAGTGAATGGTACTATTTTGTTGATTCAAAAGCTTGACGACTAATTAATCCACGATAAAAAATTGAGATGGTTATACATGTTATATTCTTTGAATCCTTGCCTTTTTGAGTGTCGACTGATTTTGCTGTACACTAAAGGTAATCAGTGTCAGAAACTGTCAAAATTTTACTTTAAACCTTAACTTTCTCAGGTTGACGTTTGGCTCCCTTGTGTCTATGATTTAAATCTTGACATTGTTTTTTTACTTTCAAATGCAGGTAATTTAAGTAATTTGACAACATTTAAGATTGATGACAACCATTTAACATGTCTACCAAAATCTCTAGGAGGGTAAGTAAGATTGTTACAAGGGGATTCTAGTCTGTTTTGTCAAGCTTTGTCAGTTTAAAAAACATACTTAGTTTTTTCATTAGAAATTACATGGTATATAGTAAAAATATGCTTAGTTTGGGGAATTTTTCTCATATTATAGATAAGTTTCAGAATGTCACAACTCTTTTGATTTATTCATCAAACCCATTCTTGAAATTTGAAAATTTTAAAGTTGAAACAGATCAGATTAGATTTTTATTATTATCAATAGTTGTAATTTGAACTTATTGTTTTAAGAGTGAAAATTCAGTTACAATTTAGAAATTTTTATTTTCAAGATCTTACTTTGAATAAGGTATACCGAATTTATAACTCTGAAAAGTTTGTAGCCTTTAACTGGTGTCGAATAACATTACTAACATTAATGATTGTTTTCAGGTTAACCTCACTATCAGAACTCAATGTAAGTACCAATGATTTACAAGCCTTACCACCTACTATTGGCTTTCTTAGAAATCTTCGAACATTTTATGCTGATGAGAATCTTCTAGAAGTCCTTCCACCTGAGGTTAGTATGATATGCTTACGGCCAATGCTTTCGTGAGTTGGCTTCACAAACACTTCAGTAATCTTATTGATGTATAAGCTTAGACATTAACATGTGTTTTTAACATGGGGAGATTTAACATTAACAGTGACAGAGCAATAGTTTTATTTTACATGACTTTGGGCGGAGTACATACTTTTGCGGATGCCAAAGTTGTTCTACGGTAGAACCTCAAGAGATATTGAATTTTGCTTAGAGATGTTATAGACAGATATTTTATTTTACATGAAATTAAGGCATCTGAGATTTGCCTTTGTTGCAAATTTCCCTTCTGTTAACTTCACCTCCAAAGCTTGTCTTGGTCAATTATCCTGTGCATAAACATCAATTTTTATACGCCCATGCGAACGATGGGCGTATATATTGTAATCATGGCGGTCGGTCTGTTTACTTCCATGTGAATGGGCAGCAAACAAAGACTTGTACTTACAATCAAAGTTATCAGTGGGCGTATGTTACCTTGTCTGGTCTTTCATTCTAAAAAAAGATGTGGATATCACATTTTGGTTTCACTTTAGTGAATATGTATGAAAAGCTGTTTGTATGATAGCATATGTATGATCAAGATATTTTCCGTGTACATATATCATGTAAAGAATATTATTATTATTGTAGCTTGGTAGTTGTAATGGTTTAACTGTTTTATCACTACGCAGTAACAAGTTGACCTATATACCAGATGAATTAGGTCGTATACCAAAATTACGAGTCTTAAATCTGAGTGATAATTTTCTCAAATATCTACCATTTTCTGTGGTCAAATTAAAAAATCTTCAAGCATTGTGGTTAACAGAAAATCAGGTAATATTACTTAAAACTCTAAACTTTACTAGTATGGTCGGGCATAGATATTTGTACAACTTCGGTTCAAAATACCGACAGTCTTTTTTTTTATTTGAGGCAGAATAACAAAATGACTTCAGATGTTGCAGGCTGTATACGTTGAACATATCTTGTTGAAAAAGGAAGTAGACTGCATCTTGCACAGGGAAAATAAGAAACAAAACTGTATTTATCTTTCATTGATTTATTGACATTGCCTGCATATTATTTTGAATGAAGACAACTGTATCATAGTTATGTTTTTGATAATAATATCACTGTTTTGCAGTTTGTATTTTTGTTGGAAAATCATTTCAAAACTCTATAAATGAATCTTATTCACCAATGATAGAGATAGGTGCTCACATTCAGTTACTAGGTAAATGTTGAAATATCGAAATATGATCTAATTTCAGACTAAACCATTGATCAGTTTACAGTCAGAATATGATGAAGAAAGTGAACGTAAAATATTGACGTGTTATTTATTACCTCAACAACCATCTAACTATACAGGTTGGTTCTTATAAATTTATTTTTTATACAACTTCTTACAGTATATTTCCCAATATAATGCGCAGGCGTGTATAACGCAAACCCCTTCTTTACCCCATCACAAGCTGGAAAAATCAATTTACCTGTGTGCAATGTATTATATAATTGTTATATTGTTTGTTACATCTGTCCAAATTGGATTTTGACCTGCTACAAAGGTTATAGTTTTAATAACATCTATTGCATTGTCTCTTGCATATGTTTGTATACTATTTGTTTTGACGGATATACATAGGCTATAGTTTTCACCAGATGTTTTCAAAATTTGTATGTGTATTAGTGAAAATTGCTATACAGATGACACTACAACACTATTTTAAACTTTTTATTTAAAAAGTGAGTTATTTCCCTTGACCTAAATAATATTAGCTAAGCAGTACTATCAAAAATAAGCTTAATAAGTTTAGATGAAATTTGATATGTGGGCATGGCAATTTAGTTAATTGCACATTAGTTTCTCAGAAGATTCAGAGAAGTGTTTAACTAATTGCACTGATGAGGCCCAGAAGGCTGAAACAGTATTGTTTTCAGTAAATTTACAGTTATATATTTCTCACAAAAAAGACAAATTTATAAATGTATTTTGTTTAGCTGATGAAAAAGATGGAGATACAGATAGTTTTCATCCATCTATATGGGAGGAAGAGAGAGGGCGTCGACAGAAAATACAGTTTGAATTTGGTGAAGATATTAATGATAATGTAAGTTATAGTTGTATTAATATCTGTACTAAGTTCATTATCACTTGTTTCTGTTCTAAGCATTGTTCTGTTGTATTAACATCAATATTATAGTTCTCTAAAGTTTTTAAATGGCATTTAGCAATTGTAAGCACAATATATAGACACAGCTTTATGGAACAACAATCACTGGTTAAAGTTTTATGCAACATTTTGATATGTTTCCTCCTTGTCCTCAGTGAACAACAATCACTGGTTAAAGTTTTATGCAAGGTTTCGATGTGTTGTTGTTCCTTAAAGCTGTGTTTATATATAGTTCTCTATCTGACAAAGTACTGCTCTTAGTTTCATTTATTGTTTTGGGGTTAATTCACTCATAGTAGATCTGAGGACATTTTATGAAAGACCAGGTTTTCTTATTCAACCAATCAAATTCTCTTATCAGAAGACCTGTCCCCATAGTCCATTAGGAAAACAAAAGTTGGACGTAAAACACCATTTCATTTCTGATCAGAAGAATTTTGGATATTCTAATTAGTGTTAAGGTCACCTCAAACTAAATATATTGGCAAGCTTAGATCCAAAGAAAAAAAAAATGTCAGATCAGGGGTGAGCAAAGCAACCATCAAGAAACAAAAATGAAAAATTAAGAGCTAATTTTAATCAGATAGATTTGTTTGCATGTACAGTTGATTTTTAAAAAGATTTCAGTCATTTTTTTTATGTCTAGAGAAAAAATCTAGGATTCGCTTAGGATTGAAATCGAACCTAATTTTACTTCCAATTAAATAGGAACATTTAGTGAGGCGACCAACACCTTACCCTAAAGATTTACGAGAGAGGGCTAGACATGCTAAAAATTTAGCTTTACGTCAAACACTAGGAGACAGAGATAATGACGAAGGACAAGAGAATTATGGATTTGAACATGAGGTAATTCTTTGTGGCCTTTGTGTACTAAGGCTTGGCTTCGGAACATAGCTATAAAAACAGATTTAAGACACAGGCACCTGGTTCTGGTAAAAAAAACGAGTTGTATTGTATAAGAGAATAAAGGTATGAAAGCCACCATCTTGTTCTTACTAGAAGGTGAAATGTTAGTCAACAAAGATAACGTCATTAATACGCAATGAATAAATTCCTGTCCTTTGATTGGTCAGCCTTATTGGTTGAATTTCCCGCATTATTCAATACAATATTTATGACCAATCAAACAAAAGCAATTTGAACAACTGCGTGGAGAATGACATAATCATTGTTGAAATATGTTTCACCTTCTATTTAGGGAGCAAGAATTAAAATATTTTGATAAAATACAACATGTTTTACTGATGGCTACTTTCATACCTTTATTCTTTTATACAATAACTATATAGGATTTTATTTTACCAGAATCTGGTGCCTGTGGTGCTTTGCTGATACATTTGTATAGGCCTATTGATAAAATATAATATAATTTGCATTTGTTTGTGATTTAATAATACAACTAAAGAAGTTTTGTTATTTCTACTATTGCATGTTAAAATAATATGATTGCACTTGTTTACTTACACTTTCGAGTGAAAATGTTCATGTTTTAAAACTAAAATTGCTTTATAATAGAGAGTTGTTATTTTTACTCTATTTCAAGTGTGATTTTAACATGAATCATTGTTTGCTATTGTATTGCATAGTTTAATATATTAACATTTAAAATGGCCTGTCATCTTTATTAGTCTTGGACTTTTGTTTGCTATTGCGCCTTTATTTTTGCAATATGGTGTGAAGTGAGAAATTTAACTAATTTATTAATCAGAAAAATATGAAATTAAAAAAGTTAACTGTTAAAAAGCATTTTTTCAAAATTTGAAAATTTATGATGAAATTCTCTTGATAATAGACCATTATTCCCTATTTTTTGTTACAACTTATAAAAAATCTTGATTATTTCTCAGATTTATACTTTTAATTGAAATTAAGTAATTTTTGATGCCATCAAATTATTATTTAGTTATGTCAATCATACTAGCTGTAAAAATTTACCATTAGGCATAACAACTATAAATTTGACAGGTCAAATTGTTTGTGTTGTTGTTTCTAACATTATTAATTTGTTGGCAGGGTGGTTTAAAAACACGAGATATCTCACCTCACCGTGGTCATAGGGACATTAAACCCTCATCACCATCCTCCTCCTTACAGGAAACACATAGATTATATAGATATGATAAGGTTAGTACAATAAAACACAGGTTATATAGATATGATAAGGTTAGTACAATGAAACACATAGATTATATAGATATGATAAGATAAGAACAATGAAACACATATATTATATAGATATAAGGTTAGTACAATAAAGCACATAGATTATATAGATATGTGTAGGATAATGCATGGTTTCGAGGGATTAGTTGACATAATGCCCGCGGGCTCGGGAAAGCACGAGGGCCGAAGGCCCGAGGGCTTTCCCGAGCCCAAGGGCATTATGTCAACTAATCCCGATAGAAACCATGCATTATCCGACATAAAAACCGATTCCTAATTCAATAATTGGTAAATATGTTGAAAAATCAATCAATACATTTAACATCACATGGGAGGTAATCCATGTCTTGTGAAAAAAATGTTCCAGAATTTTCAGAAATATTTAGATTTTAATATTAAATATCTAATTTTACATTAAAAAATTCTAAAATGTAATATTGAAAGATATAAATCCCTCGAAAATTAATTACGCTCTAAAAATCTAGTTTTTAAATTTTTAAAACCGTTTTTAAAAAATAAGATGACCAGTAAAAAACATTACAAGAAATGTGAGGGTATATATTGTTGTATCAACCTTTATTGTATCATAGGAAGCAAGAAACCTTACATCACTGGGTTGTGACTTCATATTGTCTGATAAGATTGCATACTTTGTCACTGGGTAGTGACTAGTTAGGATACGTCAGCTTGATTTTGAAACTTCAATATTAAGTTTGAAAGAAAAAAAATCTTTAAGACTTAGAGTTGATTGCTCAAATGTATTGGTATTAGATTAAAGTATATTCTCTCGAATGTACTTTGGTAGAGGGGATATTATCTCTAATGTACCTGTCCACAGGGATATTATCTCGAATATCCCTGGGTTGAGGGATATTCTCTCGAATGTCCCTGGGTTGAGGGATATTAGCAAAAAGAAAGACCTGCCATAACAATGGGATGACGTCACAAGAGGTTTTTATGATAAGATAAGAACAATGGAACACATAGATTATATAGATTTGATAAGGTTAGTACAATGAAACATAGATTATATAGATATGAAAAGTTAGTACTATGAAACACATAGATTATATAGATATGAATAAGGTTAGTACAATCAAACATAGATTATATAGATATGAAAAGTTAGTACTATGAAACACATAGATTATATAGATATGATAAGGTAAGAACAATGAAACACAGGTTATATAGAAATGATAAGTTAGTACTATGAAACACATAGATTATATAGATATGATAAGGTAAGAACAATGAAACACATATATTATATAGATATAAAGGTTAGTACAATGAAACACATAGATTATAAGGTAAGAACAATGAAACACATAGATTATAAGGTAAGAACAATGAAACACATAGATTATAAGGTAAGAACAATGAAACACATAGATTATAAGGTAAGAACAATGAAACACATAGATTATAAGGTAAGAACAATGAAACACATAGGTAGTAGAGGTCATACGAAACTGCGCATCTTTCCTAGCTCCAAATGTGTCGCAGATAAAGACACGAACCTAATCACCAGCCATGACACCAACGATATTCGTTGAACGATAAAGTATGCATCAAATTTAATATTAAAACGTTTATAGGATATCAATAAGTTCTTAAATGCTAAAAATATTCGCAAATTTTACAGTGTGTATTTACTGAAGAAGTTGCAGTACAGAACTATTTTTAATGGCGGAGGCGTTTTTGAGTTACGAGTCTAGAAACCGGAGAGACGATTAAAGACATTTCGCACCATTATGAGTTGTTTCGACCTCATTAACATTAGTCTGCTTAAATTTTTATTCTTCTTCACTTAGTATGGATCAAATAAAATACATTCTCTTCATGTGTTTGTATAAATTGGTTTGAGTGGTGTGGAATCCATCTTGGGACATTTGGTTTGTTTACAGGAAGTCGTTTCGTCTCATTTCTGGTCTCCGAGAGAAAAATTTCTACGTGTGAACTATTTAAAACATGGTTGGTCAATAGGTCAGAGTAATATCTCTGATAGGTAGAATTTCTCTGGTGATCAGAATGGGTAGAGGTATGTAAGGTTCATGGCTCTTTGGCGAATCCTAATGATATAAATAAAGATTTAATTGAAAAACTATGTCTTATAAGAAGAAGAAATCATCTTGTAGAAAGAAGGGCATCTCATAGAGCTCAACTACATGTATAATTAAGCATTTACCAGACTTCTTGAAACACTTCGAGATATTTCTAACATTTTTTTTATCAAGATATTAATCACCATGACACCATAGATGTGCTACAAATATCTACCTGACGTTATCCATAAAATGAATAATTCTGAGCCCTTAATTATTAATAATAATAACTACAAAGCATTTAGCTTAAAATTGATATTTAAATACTAGGCCTACAGTACATAATTATTACTCTATATTTGTATTAGTGTTAAAAATATTATCAAATATACTTTTGAATATGGGTACAAATAAAAAGAATACACAGAAGTGAGTAAAAAAGTAAAATGGTAGGCTACGTACGTCGTACATATATTTCCTTAGAAATCTTATCCTTGTCTTATTGAGTTATTTCTTATTTACAGGAGAAGTTGATAAAAGATAAGGCTAGAATACAAAAACGTCATTCTAATGAACATGATGATGTGGTTTATAGATCTCCAAAACCTAAACGTCATTTATTAGAAGGCAGAAGCCATAAAAAAGGTGAAAATAGTTCATTTTTCATGCTGTATGGTAAAATATTATTACATTCTGAAGTTACTTTAAATGCATAACCTGATAAAGCGCTAAGGAGGGATCATTTCAATTTTCTGGATAACTTTTGTTAAGTAATTTTGTTCTTCAATAATTTAAGTAATTTTGTTCTTAACAATTTAAGTAATTTTGTTCTTCATCAATTTAAGTAATTTTGTTCTTCAATAATTTAAGTAATGTTGTTGTTTTTTCAGGATTAGGTGATCAACCTTCAACTAGAGCCAGACGGCCTGGATCAAACCCTGAAATACCTCAATCTATAATAGATTCTAATAGTGCTAAAACAGGACATAATTTTGCTGAATGGCAGTTTGACGCATTAAATTATAAACAATTGCGTTATCATCATAAAGGACATAAAAAACGTATGCGAGACTATGATTCTGATACCGGTTACCGTAGTGATCAGGATATAGTCCGATTCCATAATCAGTATTTACATCATGGTAATAATAACAATAATAATCATAATCCACAACCATTACCTCAAACATCTAGCAGACGACGTTCTCGAGATACAGCAGGTTATGGAAGTGATCTAGAATCATACGTCAGTCAAACTCGTAATGCTGCTTATAAACACATTCCATTAACTCAACAATATGGTGCTCAAAGTGTTCCTTACGATTTAAATTCTCGGAATCTGGAGTGGAGGAAAAGTGAAAATCAGTCCCGCAGTAATTCTAAAAACAGTGTTCAAAATTATGATTACCATTCTCATCCAAATAATGCATCAATGCAAGCAAACACAAAACCTGTTCATGTTGATGTACATTGTGGTAGTGCTGATCATCTTCAAATTGATCCAGTCAACAGTCGTGATAATTTGACTATCAACACAACTAACATGTTACCTAGTCCGTCCCCTAGTTTATTTCAACGTAGCCGTTTCATTGATCAGAGTACTCCAGTTTGTGTTGAGCCATCACAAGATGGCCGTCTGTCCTCATCATCCAGTATTGAAGAAAATAATAATGCAAAAGATTGGAAACGAGAATTATACACTGTGAGGGAAGAAAATTTGGCTCTAGCTGCATCCAATCCAAAGTTAAATTATGTAAGTACAATATATATCAAAGTCTATTGATTCCTTGTGAAGCAGATTACTCTGCAAGACATAAGGCTGTCTTTGAAACCTCTTTTCTCCCTCTGAACTTTAAGCTTGTGTGCAAACCCAAAGATTTTGTACTGAGTGTCAGAATCAAGGCAGTGAATCTTACCTCTTATAGATGTGATACCACTCTGAATTTGGATGAATTTGTCAGCTTTGAAAACAGATTTCTTCATAGTTAAATGAAAATAATGTTCTATAACATATTTCTTTTGTACAGCTGTAGTGAAACCTACATGTATATAGAAGCTGAATTATCTTTGTCCTTTCAATTAAGTCTAATAAACATAACAATCTTTTTTAGTCTAGTCAGAGTATAGAAGGAGCCTCCGCTATCCCACCACCGTATCAACCAGCACCACCCTATCATAAACAACCACATACACCAACAAATGACAGACGTTCATCACAATCACCCAGAATTCCTAATTCTCCACGTGCCATGAGTGTAGAAAGAAGTCCATCAAATGTAGATCCATCCTTCCGACGAGATTTAGACTTTAATGTACAAAAACGTTTATCTGATCCCAGTATAAACCTATTAACTCATCAATTCAGTGAAATGGGATCGCCGTCCATTAGACGTACAAATCGTTCTGGATCGTGTGAAATGTTAGATCATGATAATGACCGAGCCCGTACTCTACCTACTAATATGTATGATAATAGTGTCATGAATAGATATGAAGATGTAGCTATGTATAAAAGTGATCCACCCTCTCAAGTCTCCAGTTCAACTGATAGTGGTTATGGACACAGTCATCAAACATTTGATAGAGCTAACGAATTCTTCCACAAATACTCAGGTACGACAAATTTGCATCATTGACAAGGACCAAAGGAAATGCATGAAGTTTGACATCTTTTCTGCATCTGATTGCTCAATTAGGGAAATTTTGCCAGGATAGCAGCATTAGCCTACTTTTGTTTTCATTTCGACCTTCAAGGGATCTTTAACATGCACATTATAGTTTATGGCACAACGGTTTCCTTTTTCCATCCCAACAATTAGATGCTTTCTGCATCACTGACAAAAGGTAAACAAGGTGAAGATATTATTACGACCTATTGCATGCAGGGATTGAACAAGGTCTAGCAAGTGTATAACTTCAGAGCTTTAAATTACATTCTAGTTACAACGGTAAATGTTGTGCCCAAATAAACAAAACTTAGATCCCTCCATGCTATTTAAGCACTGCAGAGCCAGAAATGCCAACAATTTTGGTAACGACTACTCCATAAATGAAATTATATATCTCCTAGAGGATTTGAAATTGGTGAAAATGTTTATGTAGGTGAGGAGTCCTTTACCATATTTTTGGCGCTCGGCTCAGCGAATACGGGGTGTGCCCAAATTAAAGTAATCTAAAGCCCTGGGGTTAAATTTCATAATATTGTACTTGATATTGTAGGTCTCAATACATCTCAACAGTCGCCATCACCTCATTCACATACAACTGTTAGCAGAAACAGTTCTTCTTCTAGAGAGTATATAACTTCAAGGGAAGCAACTCCTGTTGACCCCTCTGACATGATAGTTAATAAAATAGAATATGTTGACAATACAAGTCAGGACACCAAAGATGTGGTAAGTTTTTAGGCCTACTTATTGTTACAAGAAAAAATTAATGTTTGTATGCCCACTGTTGATAGTAGATTTCAATATTCAGATAACTTAATTTTTATATATTATATTTTATTTTGACAATGATAGTACATGTATTAATCTATCTATTGTCCACAGTGAATTGCTTCAACAATCTTTTAGCTTTTACAGTAATAATCAGTATTTTAAATTTAATTATTAGGTTCAAGAAGATTTATAGGACAACCATTTATTATTTTCTTCTTTGATTTTGTTTATTGCATATTAGCATCACAAAGTTTGTAAACATAACCTTAACCCTGTGCCAGTGCCTTCTATTTGAATAGCAACTTGTTGCTTTTCAATCTTCCTAATCTCTGTCTATTGTTGTATATTTTAGTTTCAAGTACAGATAAGTAAAAATCCTGGTTTAGGTTTTAGTATTACTGGTGGTATTGATTCTAAGGGTAATCCATTTCAACCTCATGATAAGAAGGTAAATATTACACTCATTTCTCTCATTGTTAGGCTACTTATGTTCATCAAACAAGTTCATTAATGTGAATAGAAAAGTGTTATTGCACAAATGCAGTATCATTAATTCTAAAACCCCTATTAGTCTCCATTAGTACTAGAATGGATGAAATTGATTTGAAGACTCAAATTTAGACAGTGAGCTGTGAACAATATTACTGATAATCTTGGATAACAAATAACGTTTTTGACACTTATGTATGATTGGTTAAACATACAAATAACGAATTTGATAACATCATTGGTAACTAAGAGCAACAAATCATGATTCATGATACATAATTTTCAGTATCTCATTGTAAATATATGTTTCAGGGAATATTTATTAGTAAAGTTCAGCCTGATGGTCCTGCTAAACATTGTCTACGCAGAGGAGATAAAATATTAAAGGTAAATAAGTTGTAAATAAGTTGTCTCAGTGAAAAGTGTATCTGTTCATGTCCCTAATTTTTATAGTGTAAACTATCTCAATACAATTCTGGCAAACCGCAGAACAGGTTTGCATATCTCAAATATTACAGATCAGCTTAGTTTTCATCTGGTTAAAGGGGAATTTTCAGCATTTTCGAGGATCGATTTGAGCCTTGAATATATGTAAATAGCCTTCAGAAGTACAAGAACTGTACAACAATCACATAATCCCTTCAATTATATCCCTACCTTAACATTTATCTTTCATTTTCTGTATTTGTGTTTTCTATATAACGCATAGTCTTACTAAATGAAGAGTCGTATTTTTCACTTTCAAATGCGCATATTTATGGGTACACAGGGATTTGAAGGCTTATATTTCGAGTGAGAGTTGTGAACATTATGGATTAAAATAGCTAAAAAATTCCAGGTTCTATGACAAAAATTTTTCTGGTTGAACAGTTAGGGAACATATCCCTTTAAAGTAAAATATTTATTTATATTTTCAGGTTAACAATACAGACTTTACATCTATAGAACATAATAAAGCTGTTACATTATTAAAAACGGCTCATACTGTATGTATGATGGTGGAGAGAATTCATAAAGTCAATTTAGTTTAACTCTTATTATCTTCTGATCAAACATATCATTCATGACTTATAGACATTTATTCTTTGAAAAAAAAACCATATGTGACATTCATATAAATTGGTTGAAGTAATACATACTACTGATTGAAACTCCATGAAATTGTCATACTGGTACTACTGATTGAAACTCCTTGAAATTGTCATACTGGTACTACTGATTGAAACTCCATGAAATTGTCATACTGGTAGGCCTACATACTGATAGAAACTCAATGAAATTGTCATACTGGTACTACTGATTGAAACTCCGTGAAATGTTCATACTTCAATTTCAAAGCATCATTAGAAATTGTCCTATTTAGTCTGAAATTGTCATACATCTGACTAAATGTCTATGAATTAATGGTCATTCTACTGAGAAATAAAGTATATGAAATAATTATACTGCTGATTAAAATTGTCATACTACTAAATGAAATTCTATTAAATTGTTAAATAATAGATTTGTCATACTGTTAATTTAAAAAATTCTTTAAAAAACTAAAGTAAAACTAGATCTGTTGTGTATATATTGTAAATAAACAAATTATGTTGTTAGTCATCTGAGGACCATTTTTCTCATCTTTTGATATATTATTATTTGATGAAAATTTATAAGATGAAATAAATATTTTTGTTTAATTAATGTCACGATGTTGTTATTTTTAAACATCAATTGTTTGTGTGCAATGGGGAAAAAAGAAAGGAAACATCTGGATTTTCATTAGAGTGCTTAAAAAAGGAAGTTTAAATCCTGCTTTTCTGTATCTATTTTGTGCAACTCCTATTTTTTATTTCCAGCTGTGGGCTCATTCAAGTTTACAATATGAAATGCTCAGAACCTTGATTTCTTGTCCCTTCCTTACAACCTACATCACTGACAAGTTGTAACCTTGATGATACATTATCTAAAGGTTTTTATCTTGACCTATGAGATGGTAAAAAAGTTTCTAGGATCATATTTCATACTTATGAAGGCAATGATATGCGAGACAGGACCGACCGGGTCACTTTGGATTTTATTATTATAAGTCATTTATTACAAAATACATTAAGATACTTACTATTCATTTATATTGTCTAAAACACAAGTTGATGATGATAGTGGTAAGTCATTTATTACAATAAACATTATTATAAGATAGTCCCCTACTTAGGCCTGCTATTCATTTATATTTTCTAAAACACTAGTTGATGATAGTGGTAAATCATTTATTACAATAAATATTTATATAAGATAGTCCCCTACTTACTATTCATTTATATTTTCTAAAACACTAGGTGATGATAGTGGTAAATCATTTATTACAATAAATATTTATATAAGATAGTCCCCTACTTACTATTCATTTATATTTTCTAAAACACTAGGTGATGATAGTGGTAAGTCATTTATTACAATAAATATTATTATCCCCTACTTACATATTCATTTATATTTTCTAAAACACTAGTTGATGATGATAGTGGTAAGTCATTTATTACAATACACATTATTATATGATACTTACTACTCCTACTCATTTATATTGTCTAAAACACAAGTTAATGATGATAGTGGTAAGTCATTTATTACAATACACATTATTATAAGATGGACTTACTATTCATTTATATTGTCTAAAACAAAAGTTGATGATTATAGTGGAACAATGCATTTATTACATTAGACATTCAGATACACGTACTGTATATTACCTACTACATATTTATAATGTCAAAAACACTAGTTGAAATTATAGTGGCAATTCGTTTAATACAATAAACAAAACACTAGGCTCCTGGCTAGTGACAAGTTTTTGATACATCAAATTTGTTGTAGGCATTCCAGTCCAGGAGCTGGTCATGATGTAGGAGAAGTAGCTGCTCTGATATTGATCTGATGTATTAAAATAAACAATAAAACTAGGCATAGACAAGATTAAAATTAGGCCTAAGCTAAGCCCACCCTAAAGATCTCATGCAATTGGGTCGTGCATAGTTTTCTAGACCTTTCATTTCGGCCTAAAATGAAAATTTAAGTCGTACCATATGAACTTTTCGAGAACTTTTTACATTGTATGTAACTGTCTGTAGAAAAAGTAAAAATGACAGAAAATATTTGACACTTTGCTTTTTTCCTGTTGAGGTCGGACAAAGTTTTATTTTTACATCAACTTAAAAACACATAAACATTCTCAAAAAACGTCCCGTTTATAGTTAAATGCAATAAAATACCTTGACATCTTTTAAAGTTTTTATGTAATTGCCCTACTTAAACGCACGTTCTGGAAAGCGATTTCTAGAATGATTGACAGGGATTCCCAACAAATAGAGACACATGATTGGATGATTACCAAAGGGAAATGACGTGACGATTCTAGAATGATCGAGAACGTTCGGGAAAGTCCAGATATAAATAAAGTCACCTCGTACGTTTACACAAATTTAGTTTAACAGAAAACAAGTTGCTAAGCAGACATACTATTCGTTTGTACGAGTAAAATTAAAAAATACATTTAAACAAAGTTTGTGAAGTATATTTTCTAGAGGAGAAAGACATTGTCAATGATGGGAAAAGACTATTATCAAATTCTTGGAATAACCAAGTCTGCAAATGAAGATGAAATCAAGAAAGCTTACAAGAAAATGGCGTTGAAATACCACCCTGACAAAAACAAATCGCCAACCGCAGAAGAAAAGTTCAAGGAGATAGCAGAAGCCTACGATGTGTTGGGAGATTCGAAGAAGAGGGAAGTTTTTGACAAATATGGCGAAGAAGGGTTGAAAGGTGGAACGCCAGGCGGACAGACAAATGGACCAATGCCTGGAAGTGGCAGGGCCGGACCTGGAAATTCCTACCACTACACTTTTCATGGAGATCCTCACCAAACATTCAAAATGTTTTTTGGAGATGATGACCCATTTAGAGGCTTTTTCGGTGGTCAACAAGGATTTGGTGGAATGGGAGGACATGAACATATGGAAGTGGATGACGATCCGTTTGGACAGTTTGGCAGAGGTGGTGGTATGAATATGATGGGTGGTAGAGCTGGACAACATCAACAAAGATCTAAACGCCAAGACCCAGCCATTGTCAAAGAATTACAGACACCTTTGGAAGAGATTTTAAATGGTGCTACAAGAAAATTAAAGATAACCAGGAAAGTTATGAATCCAGATGGTAGATCTGTAAGGACTGAAGACAAGATTTTAACTGTAGACATTAAAAAAGGATGGAAAGCTGGAACCAAAATAACATTCCCTAAAGAAGGTGATCAAAGTCCTAATAGTGTTCCAGCTGATGTAGTGTTTATAATCAAAGACAAACCTCATCCCCTCTTTAAAAGAGAAGGATCAGACATTCGTTATAAGGCAACCTTGTCATTAAGAGATGCCTTGTGTGGTGGAACAATAAATATACCAACATTAGAAGGAAAACAAATTCCGTTGAATTTAACTGAAGTTGTGAAACCACAGACTGTTCGTAGAATTCAGGGAGAAGGCCTACCTCATCCAAAACAACCATCGAAACGTGGTGATCTTATTATAGAATTTGACATTAAATTTCCAAATAACATTAGTCCTACAGTGCGTGGTAAATTAAAGGATCTAATTCCTACATCTTAATGATGTCAGTAGACCAGTAATAAAGTTTGAATTGGGATTAATGACTTCCCGGTGATAATGAACTCATTAAAAAGAGTGAACGGACATGAAAAACAAGATACTGAATTTGACTACCCTAGGCCTAGTGGTTTAAATTTCAAACTTTATTGGTTGAGTGAAGTCTTGTCTGAGTGAGTGAAAAAAGTTCAAGTCATCTGATAGAATGTGTGGGCGAGGAATAATGTAAAAATAAACTTGATACTATTTCCATTCTGTGTCAGTTTTTGGTATTTTGCCAAACAATAAGTGAGTTCTGACTAAAAATATCAGAATAGTGGAAAAAGTTAGAACTTAACATCTACTAACTTTTTATGTATGTAACATTTTGTAAATGAAAGAATGAATGATTTGTAAAATATTTGAGTATTATTTACAACTAATTTGGTTGTTTGAAAAGTTTTGTTTGTATGATAGCACAAGTTTCAGTTTTCTAATATTTACTTGAATATTTAGGAATGTTCATATTTATGTTGAAAGCTTTATAACTTATTCTTGACAATTAATTCATGCTTTGTTACTGTGATATTATTGTACATGAATAAAAAATTCAAGATATAAAATGGGTCAATATTATCTACATACAATCTAGTCAGGCAGGCATTGTGCCAATGTACGAAGTTATAGTTACTTGGCAAGGCGCTGTTTTGAAAACAACATAATATGTTGAAATGATTTTCTTGCCATGATATGTACTCCAATCTGATCCCATTTAATATTCCTATTCAATTTGAAAGCTCTGAAGGTGGGGTTGGGTTGGGGGTCCTGCATGTTCCTTCAGCAACGTTAGACATTGGCATTGATTTATGTAATGAAATGAAATGATAGCCGTTGCTAAAGGAACATTGGGGGGATGGTTGTAGTTGAAGTTTTCTAAATTTAGGTATCGCTCACCACCAAAGTCCTCATATTTTAGACACTTTATTTCAGGAGGTGACAAAAATATTTTGATGAAAATAATTTTTTATGGGCTAATAGGTGTGGCGGAGGAGAGTCTCCCTGGCAAAGTGGACAAGTTGAAAACACCATAAGCTGGTTACTGCATATGAATGGAAAATTAACTATAGGAAAATCAAAGTTGTCGAACACAAAGATCACGATTGTTGACAATTTTGAGTAATCAAGTATGACCCTAACAAAAAATTGAAATCAGTAATTTTTCAGAAGCTGAATTGAGTGTTAGTCAAAAACTAATTTGTAATTCTATGACATGTGACATATTTATCATGGCTGTTATTTTGGCAGGAAGGACATGTGAATAAAAATATATCACTGAATGAGAAAATCACAAATTAGCAGTGACGTTGAGGCTGACTCGGCTTTTCCTTCTTCCTCTAGTTTCTCATTTGGAAATCACCTAGTAATTCCTAGTTACCGACAAGGAACTATTATAAATCACTTATTGAAACTGAAAGTTATAGATGACATGAAATTTGATGTAATAATTTATTAATAGATAAGTTATAATACAAGGTCATGGATTATATGATGCATAGAAATGATGTCAAACTAACAGTAAACTATCTGGTTCTACAAGTTTAATAAAAATACATGACATTAACTTCATACATGACTACACTCATAGAAACATGTACACCATTAACATTACTTTTATTTACATAAACACATTTAGGTCTCTTTTCACTGTTGATAGAGCAAAGTGAAAATGAATACTCAAAATTAAATGGAGTTTTACGTCCAACTTTTCTGCACCTCTCGGGTCTAAAGAAACTTAGGCAAACAACACACAGTAAGTAATGAGTGAAGTTTTGCTTGGAGAGCAGCAAATTCAATGTAGTTCTAGCCCTATAGCAAGAAAAATTCAACAGTCATCACTTATTAATACAAAATCCTTTAAAGGGATTGTAAAGCGTATTTCTAAACTTTGTATGTGTATCGGGGACACTGATAGCATCAATTTACGCCATTCCAATTTCCATTCCGACATTGGTGGTTCTTGCAATTCCACTAAAACTAACGTGTTTTATGACGTCACTGACAGTGATCTGCATTGATATTAATAGTAGCTTCAGGTAGATCACTGTCATACATACAAAGTTTAGAAATGCGCTTTACAAGCCCTTTGAAGAAACAACCTTTTTTTTTATATTTTTTAGATCTAGGTGATCATGTCTACCAACAGATTCCAATGTTTAATGCTTAAAGTTCCATACAAGCTGTCCTAATGATAGTCAGATAGTGTATATAGAACGTATAGTCAATAAAGAACCATCTTTACATCACAATTTACAAACTGGGTGGACATGAAAAGTGCATTGAGTAGCTGACTAGGACTCGATCTTAATTTCCCCACACCATTAGTAAGGGACAGACAAAACGGCTGACGTCAGTTATTTAGAAGTCTACATATTTTTAATATTTCACATTGAATGACAGATATAACAAGGTTCCGTCATTTCTGATTTAAGAGAATCCAGCTCCCTTTAAACAGAAGACATTTATAACTCCATGACAACTTGTGTAAGCTGTTATATAAATTGAGTCTTGTATTTGAAATTCAAATAGTGTTCTAGGGTCGTAAATGTCTCTATAATGTCATAGTTTAATCTCTCTTCCTTATACTGTTATATAACTTTAACTTATACAGTTTAAACAGAGGCTACCTCTTAGAATGAACATAAAATTCCAAATATTAAATTTGACCAATAAGATTAAATATGTAATCAAAAATTTAAAATTAGAAGTTATTATTGAAAGATAGTGGACCACAGCCATATACGCCTAACAAAAAAGCCTTAAATTTAATCCGGAGTAAACTAAACTTTCTCAAACCTTTCGATTTAGGTCCAATAACATCCATATTAAGTTTCATCAAAATTGGTTGAAAACTAAGATAGTAATAGCATCTAATGATCAAAAATAGCTCAAATTCGAACTTCATCTTCGGTTTATGAATAAGAATAGAGAGATGAGGGCGTATAAAAATGCTAAAAAAAAAATGTTGGCATTTTTCTGGACTCAGATTATACAGATAACTGTTGTATATTGATGACACCAGTTAAGCCCACTAATGAATAAATAAGTAAAAGTTTGAGAATTTATATTTTGTGTTCATTATAAGTGGTAGTTTTCCTTTAAACAGTCAACTGAAAACTGGAACTCAGTCACCTACATAACATTATCATATATAACAGTCTTAACAATATATATACACAACAAACAGCAATATATCATACAGTCTTTCTCTGTTCTTCATGAGAATGATGGTAAAATGTAAAAGATATGGCAGAATCCCAAGCTGATTTTAATGCCAGATCAACTAGTCCTTTTTTATCAGCACAATGATTCCACTGAGAGAGATCAGAGCTACAGTCTGTATCAGGTGGCGGAGGTCGTACTTGTATATTATTAACACATCTTCGACATTTAAATCTGAAAAAATTAGAAAAAAAATTAGCATACTTGGCAAGGTGACTTAAGGTTATAGTGATGGAAAGATATACCGGTAGCTTAAATCTAAAGAACATATAACTGCATTCAGCATAATCATCTTCAATGCTTGAGACTCGGCCATGATAGACATCCATCTTGTATGGAAAATGGTCAAGAGCAGACATCTCTTGTTCAAAGATTTATTTTGATTGGCTGAACTATTCTGTTTTCAATTGGGGCGATCTTCAAATAATATACAAGGTTATCTATCACGTTAGTCAAGTCCTTAAAGCGATACAACCTCTTAGAATGAACAAATAAATTAAGTTCTCAAACTTGGTCAATAAGAGTATATATTCATCAACAGTGTCCAAAGTATACAAACAGAATCAAATAAACCCATAAAACTATGTAATTTTCCATACAATTACAGATCATTATTGATAAATGCCTTAATTTGTGTATTTAAACATAAATTTCTGGATTTATAAAATTATTTAGGTAATCTGTTTTATAGTTATGCCACTAGGTTTGTCCCCTGATGAATATATACTCCTATTGACCAAGTTTGAAAATTTTTTTTTGTTCATTCTAAGAGGTAGTATCGCTTTAAGTTGATAAGAGTGCATTTGACTTATTACTACACACTTGCTTCCAAGAAACTTCGTTAAAGCATGTAAAGCACCAAATTTAATGAAATCATATATTCGAAAGGAAAAAGTTATACTTCCAAAATATCAACTCACTTTTCATGTGTATCACTAATAGTAGTTTCATTTAATGTAAACAGATCACGTAATTCATTTAAACTAAAATGTCTTTCAACATCCTCTTCTTTATCAATAACACAACTACTTAAAGCTTTTTTATGAGCTTGTCTTTGGAATATCTTCTCTTCTATAGTACCAGTCTACAAAAATATGATAAAATAATAAAATTTCATATACATGTATTATCAAGTTATTACCCAGTAATTGCATTGTTTTGGGGTCAAATCAAGCTTACTTATTGATCGGTGTTTCCAATGAATAATCCATTTATTCATAAGTTAATAAACGGTATGTGGACGTAGAGAGGCTTGAGTAATCCATTTGACTCAACTCGCTTTGAAACGCTAAATTTTGACTCCATTGTTTATCACGTGACTAGTCTCGGTTGTTAGGTCTCTTTCGATTACCCAAATCTACAAATCAAAGGAGACTTAACAACCGGGACTTTTTTTTTAGTACCCTAACAAAGAAATCTGAGTCGTAATTAGCCTAATTATGAATTAATTAAGGACTTGTGGGTGGGACAAACTGGTATTTTTCATTAGAACATCTCTACTTTCTATTTATATAAGTATTAGCAGTCCAATTATGGAATATAAATGAAAATAAGGGAAAGCATCTTTAATGCTATTCATTAATAGTTTTTTTTAATATATTTTTAGAAGTTCAGGGAATATGACCTATTATTTTACTTACTTACACTCAGTGTTCAATGGTTATATGACTTTATATTTGATTTCTAAAAGCAATTATCTCATAATGGGTGCACTTAGTATACCAAATACCTAAACATCATTTATATTTACTTTTTACATTGTAAAGAACGTGCTGAGCCACAATAAAGTCACATGCATCACAAGATAAATCAAAAATAATACTCTTCATATTCAGAGTTGTTTTTATCAGCCATTTTGATCAGATAGATTATTTATTTTTTGTATTTGTGAGTTGGTAAGTTTAGGCTAATGGGTACATTTGTGAGAAAATTTAGCGTAACTAATTAGGCAAATCATCCTTATCTTCTGGATGGGGTAAAGTGATTAGTTATACATGTACTACTAATTCTACGCTTTAACAAAGATTGCAGCATGTGCAATAGTGATCTAAAGCTGTTTTTCTTTTGATATCAGTGGAAAATGAAATGAATGGAGTTTTACGTCCTGCTTTTCTGCACCTATATGGGCTAATTGAGGACGAGCAAATGCCATGCAGTGTAAAATGAGGTAAATTTTGCCAGGACAGCGGCATTAGCCTGCTCTTATTTTCGATTTCATACTGTCGAGGGATCTTTAACGTGCACAGCCAATAGCACACAGGACCTCGGTTTATTGTCCCATCCGAACTAGACGCTTTTCACATGTCAGCCCCTCCGACCTGCATTACTGACAGGGGGGGAACTATCTGAATGTATCATCTCCACCAATGCCGGAATTGAACCCTGGACCTTCAGATTAGCGAGCAAGCGTCTAACTCACTGAGCCACCGCGGCTCCAGTTGTTGTCAGTGGAGGAAGTCTAATTAACATTTTACCGAAATCTAATTTCTCATTTTTAGATCACAGTTATTTTAATGAAATAGTGCTTGCAAATTGAAATCAGTTGATAAAAACATATCAGAACTTACAGCAATTAATCTATAAATAAAACATTGTTTCTTCTGACCATCTCTCCAACATCTAGCCATTGCCTGATCATCATTAGCAGGGTTCCAATCAGGATCAAACATAACTAATCTGTTAGCGCCAATCAAATTTAAACCACACCCACCAGCTTTACTACTTAACATAAATATAAACTCTGGATTCTGGAAATATCAAATTTTACAAAACTTAAAGCAAAATTTAAAAGTTGATTACAGTGGTAAAATAATTGTTATTAGGTATACATCACTTCAATGAAGCTATACAATTTGTCAAATGAATGATGGAATCATAGCCCTTTTTCCCCTTAATTTTGGAAGAGGTCCGTTCTGAACAGGTTCTGTCTGGTTCAATTCAGGCTTAAACAGTACTGAACCAGATATTTCCGAATTCAAATACCACTCTATTTGGTTCTCCGCCATTTTGAATTCCATCTAAGCCTCCCAAAGGTGATAAAAAATAATTCTGGGGCCTTATTCTCAAAAACTTAACTTGGATAAAATCCAGATTTTAAGAAATACAGTAATCTGATTGGATAATAATACTTAATTTGCAATCAACCGATCAATCAAATAACTGGAACACTAAAATCACCTTAACTTAAAGGGATTGTAAAGCGTATTTCTGAACTTTGCATATGTATCGGGGACGCTGATAGCATCAATTTCTGCCATCCCAATTTCCATTCTGAAGTCTGTGGTTCTTGCAATTCCACAAAAACTAAAGCGTTTTATGACATCACTGACAGTGACCTACCTTCCGGTACTATTGATATATATGCAGATCGCTGTCAGTGACATCATAAAACGTGTTGATGCTATCAGTGTCCGCAATACACATACAAAGTTTAAAAATACGCTTTACAATCCCTTTAAAGTTTCAAGAATAAGGCCCCTGAACTTTATTGCGACTAGTTTTTTTTAATTTTCCTGATCAACATGTTTCAACACTAACATTAATATTTCAATGGGGCTACTACAACAACCATACAAATAAATAACTTACACAAGGATTGTTGAACCTCTCTACAATTTTAGCTCTTTTTTTAACAGTCATAGTTCCATCTAATCTTACAAACAAATAACTGAAAACACAATTAAAACCAATAAATAATTCAGCATCTTAAACTAAGCAGTTCACAATTATATATTTCTTTAGTATTTAAAACACATCTTTTTATTTACAACGGTCAAGATTTCTTTCTTCAGCACAATTTGTACAACACAGGGCCTCAATTTATTGTCCTATTTAAAAGACAAGAAACTCGGTTAAAAAAGCTGACAGTAAAATCTTAACCTATAATTGAACTGAATCTTCAGGCTAATGAGCAACAATCTAATATGCTGAGCTACTGAAGCCATCATAGAATTTTTGTCTGCCCATGCCATTAGGCTGCCTTATAAGTCAATGAAAACAGTAAAATAAAGATGAAGAAATCAAATACTTACTTTCTTTGTCTACAAAGTTTTTCAAATAGATCTAAAGTCTGAGTATAGTTTGATACTAAAACTATTTTATCATTACTAGTTGATTTTATTACAGCTAATAATGTATCTAATATAATAAACTTTCCTACAATTCATAAATTAACATTCATAAATCACAGAGATCAGATGCGGTTCTAAAGCAGAATTAGTTAGAGCGCGAGTTATGTCAAACGATTAGGGATTTCAATCATAATTCCAGTCAACCCAGCTGTAAATGTGCATATATAATCAGAGAAACATCCATGCAAAAGTGTTTGGCCAGGGATCAGCTTGGATAAAGAATCCATTTATGAACTAAATTGTTATCCAAAGCTTTCAACTGTAGTTTGAAAAAAAAAAACAACAGAAAAAATTCTAGTCAAAGGCATATTAAAAATGATGCTATTCTATGCTAATAACATACACATAATGTTGAAAAATGATAACTTCAAAAAGTTGTACTTAAATAAGATATATACCTGATAGAGATGGATTAACTGTTTTTAGATTATAACCAGGGGGAAATAACTCTAACATATCTTCAAAACCAGAACTACCTTCTACACATTTATCAAATATTAAATCAGGATCTATACCATAAAAAAAAGAATTTAAATTCAACACTGCACAACTTGAGTGACTCATAAATGATTTAGTAGTGGGTAGTGCCATGCAGTGTGCAATGAGGCAAGAATTTACTCATTCCAACTGTTGATGTACCTTTGCACAAGGGGTCTGCGAGAATCATAGTCCACAACAGCAAGAACTGTCGAAACTGGATTGAGTGAACTGGAACATTGTATAGGACAAATATTTTCTGTCCAAACTAGCAAGGTGGTGCAGCAGGAACAGTGACGAAATCATGATGGCGGTTTTTCAGTGCAATGATTGCAGTCATTTTCTGTTCAGAACTTGTCTAGAACTACATGTACTCAGATGTTAGTTATGTACAGAACATTCTACTTCCTGTCCAGAACAAGTCCAGAATTACTCGAAAGCTTGTTCGGAACAGAACACCTGCAACAGGTCAAGAACACATGATTTGTGCACACCCAAGTTGAGCACAAGGAACAAAGTTTTATTCCATCCAATCAACACAGCTTCCAGGTCAATCCTTTCCAACCTGCATCCCTGACAGAGGGAAACTGAAAAATCTAAAAGTATCATCTTGACCCATGATAAGATTAATCTTCAGGTTTGTGAGCAAGCGTCTTACTCACTGAGCCACCACTGCTCCCAAATTATAATTGAAGATTTAAAAGAATACTTACGATTACAGAGTTTTTTAAGTTGTGTTATAGAAGATAAACTACTAACAGACATTTTACCACTACTTTCTAACTCTTCATTTCTACTGTCTACAAACTTCTTATAAATACACATTTGTAATGGTGTTAATTTACAACAGATTACTTGTTCAACTGAAATTAATATATAAGATTTGAATGACATATAGAAGCGAGGAGCACAAAACACAAGACAATATTATAGAATATAACACACTTCTTTAATACAGTTAGGCCCATAACGTTTCAACACAAAATACACGTGTCATCATCAGATGTAATGGCAAGAGAATAAAACATAACAAAATATATACAAACAATTAATATATCTTGAGATTATGATGGAACTTTTTTGTGATGTTAACAGTTAAGATATTGAGAAACTCAAAACAAATATACAACTCGAAAATAAATCAACATACTTGATATAATATTTAAACAAAATTCAGAATCGGAGAGCACAAAATATGATATATTCATTTTTTAACTTATATAATAATTAAATAAATAAGTAAATGAATTAAATTATGCCTTTGTCATTTCTTCAATATGTGTGTCAAAAATAGAAATACTTACTTTTAACTGGTAGATATTTGGTTAATAATGCTTGTGTTCTTCTTATAATACATTTATTAACAATAGTAGCCAACTATAATTAAAAATTAAAATATATCTTATTATTACAAATACAACTCAATTTGTATATCTTTTAGAACATAACGTTTCATGTTTAATGAAATAGTAAAAATTGTCTGATTTTTTCAATTGAAGTTATTCATTAATGGAATTAATATTCATCATAGATACACAGAAGTAAAAAACATATTTCAGATTTTTTTCATATTGAATTTACATTTTCAATAAAATTTTCCTTTAAAAATGTCCCATTCTTTTGTTCTATTTGATACCTTCATATACAATATCCCGGCTATATATTTTAAATGGTGTTAGGAATGATTGCCATCTATTGAAGATCTCCTAGTGAAAGGATTTTGAGTCTTTTAAATCTCACCTCTTGAAGTTTTTCTTCTCCTTTTTTATGATCAGAATCACTAGCACCAGCATCTCTACCACGTAATATAGGAGTCTCAAACTTTCTTTTAAATTCTTGAGCAGTTCCTGAAAAAAAATCAATGTTGTAGCTATTATTTATTAAGAAAAAAAACATCTTTATTTTACAAGGATTACAAATTAAGGTTTCTGAGAGAATTCTTTCTCTCAGCTGATCCTTGGCCGATCCTCTTGGCATTGATACTATACCCATTTACAACTATGTTGACTGTGATTAAGAATGAGGATGACTTTTTGGTCATCAGACTTTAACACTCTGAATGAAATCTAAACTCTCATCCACAACAATCACACTATGCTTGTAGATGTCATATTTGTAAAGACAGATGCTCGAACTGACTGTGTTATAGAACGAAAAAAACAAAAACTACCTAGAAATTTTGAACATAAATTACTTTCTAAGCTTTAAGCTATAGCATTTTCACTACTAAAAATGCCAATTGACCTTTAATTTATGAATGTTTATAGACATTACATTTTTTACGAAGATCCATTAAAAATATTAAGTGGCATGAGCAAATACAGAATAAGTCACTTACCAAGTATACCAGTATTCACAAAGTGTACCAAACTAAAATATTCTAATAAATCATTTTGTATAGGAGTTCCTGATAATAATATTCTTCTTTTAGCATTTAGTTCATTTAATGCTTTATATGTTTGATTTTCAGAATTCTTTAATCTGTGACCCTATAATAGAGTTTCATACGAATAAATCAATCAAACTATGTTTTGAATTTCTGAATTTAAAGAGTGTAAGAATACAGGCTATTGTTTGGCTGTAATTGCCAGAGAGGACCGGTTGAAAAAATAAGGATAAAGACTTGGAAGATAGAAATCTATGAAAGATGTTTGTTGTGAAAGGGAGATAACCTATAATATTTTTAAGGCCACAATCAAACTGGGGTTCAAACACATTCACTTCTGGATATTGAACAAAGAATGTCCGTGAAAAAGAAAAGCTTGCACATGAAAAGATTGTTTGCTTTGATCTCCATTTAGCCAGAACTAATGCAAAATGGCTGGCAACTTAAATAATCAAATAAACTGAATTATGTAGCATTAGGGTCAATTGCAAGATTCCCAAACATCATATAATGATCATCAGAAACTAACCTAAGTTTGTTTCATATCAAATAAAATTTATGGGATTAATTATTGGGCATGATTGCTGGGCACACTCTGCCCACTTTTTAATCAGTAAATTTCATTTTATATGATCTGACTATAACTATTTCCAGTTGCCAAAATAAATGACAAACAATTTTATTTACCTCATCACATATAACGAGTCCAACAGATCCTTTATGTAATACATGAGAATGGAGACGAAATGTTTCATATGATATTATCAATATAGGTAGATGTACTCTTTTACCCGACTGCTGCATAAATTGACCTATAGTTTAAGATGAAAATAGGATTGTTATCATTTTGTTTCCATTAGTAAAGAGCAGCAGTGTGATTAAAAAATTCACCAGCCATACCATGAAATAGCCATCCTCCACTCAACCCTCATAATTATTACGTTACAAAAATCACAATTATTATACTACTTTTGTTAGACTATTGTTGACAAAATAGACCCTAAATTCACAAAATCTTCACTTTTGCTAAATCATTAAGAAAGGCTAACTGTCCAATCCGAACACTTTTTCCATGTTAGCCCCTCTGACCTGCATCACTGGCAGGGAAACAGGGCTGAACAATTTTAAAATCAAAAAGTTTCATCTCAACCCATGCCGGGATTGAACCCTGGACCTTCTGATTGGTGATTCCAAATGCAAGTCTGTAGCACACAATAACAAAATAACAAAATGACGTGTAAAATTATGAAGGATAAAAGTACAATAGATGACAAAATAATCATCAACTTACTGAGATTTTTATCAATTTCACTCTTACTACCTGAATCAATAACTAGACATCTTACTTTACCTGGTAACCATTTATTAAACTCATTATACCAGTTCTATAATATATTATCTTACTTTAATAGATTTCATTACTTAACTGTTACATGCACATAATAATATAGAATGTAATTTTATTTTCTGTCAGGGTTTTTGTCTGTTAAATGGGAACAATTGGTATCTATTGGTTGATTTTAGCCTTTAGTACGTAAATAGTCTTCAGATACATGTAATAGAACTACATGAACATTGTACAATCTCTTCACATATGACTCAAATTTCAATTTCCTAATCTCACGCAAAGACAAGTAACTTTCAAACACAGATTTCAACCTCAAATTTCTTAAGTGATCTTTGGGAATTTTTACTGATAAATTTCTGTTTATGAGACTAAGAGTAAAAGTAATATTGACATTATAGATGATGGACATGCATACAATACATAATACATACCTTAACAAGACTACTAGGTGATACAATAATACCTTTATCTATAGTTGGACAACAATCTGGACTTTGTCTCTAAAATTATAACTAGATTTAACTCAATAAAGCATATTTACACAAATCTGACTTCCATTGTTGAAATGTTTTGAAATGTTTGTTAAAAGGCAACAGGAAAGAATACGCCAATTCTACTTATAGTGAGTTTGAGCAAGAGTTTGAGCAAGAAGATCAAAAACAGCATCTTCTCCATACTTACCATCAAAGTCCAAACTAATGTGATACATTGTAAAGTTTTACCAAGACCCTGAAATATATATTTTACAATTGATATATCACATTTATACATTATAAACAATGAAAATATCTTAATACCAGATTTTAATGAAGATTCACATTTTTCCTGAACTCAGAACAACCAAAAAGGTAGTGGACCACAGCCATATACGCCCACCACAGCATGCAGATGGTAAACGCAAAAGCTTTAAATATAATCATCAGTAAACTAAACTTTCTCAAACCTCCAATAACATCCATTTTAAGTTTCATCAAAATCGGTTGAAAACTAAGAGAGTAATAGCATATTCAAGATTTTGGGGTACGGGCAATAACTCTGCTTCTAAAGGTCAAAATTAGCTCAAATTCGAACTTGATCTTTGTTTTATGAATATGTATACACATACCAAATCTCATTTGATTCCATCAAAAACAAATGTTGATGGACGGACGGACAGGGGTGACTACAATATTTGTCCACATAGAGAGATGTGGGCATATAAACAAAGACCAAGGTATCATTTGGGTAGACATACATGTAAAAAATATTTTGATCGAAAGTAATAAATAGCTCACCATTTCATCAGCCATAATACAACCATAACTATTCTCTATCTGAACACCAACTACACAATCATACATAAATTTTACACCCTAGAAAATATATAAAAATACTAGAACCATGATGGTACCATGCAGTGCGCATCCGGTTTCGTCCATTGGTGAAAAGTAACATCTTTCAATCCATGTTGTCAGGTTTACAGAAGAAAGCAAGTTTTAAAACGCACAATTGTGAATTCAGTAGTGAAAAGTTGAATAACCAGTTCACACACGGTAGTCAAAGGTGAAATAAACATTTCATGTTCGGTAGTAAAAAGTAATCTGATTAAAAAAAGGCGTAATCACAGTTTGATAAACCGCATCCGGTTTCGTCCATTGGTGAAAAGTAACATCTTTCAATCCATGTTGTCAGGTTTACAGAAGAAAGCAAGTTTTAAAACGCACAATTGTGAATTCAGTAGTGAAAAGTTGAATAACCAGTTCACACACGGTAGTCAAAGGTGAAATAAACATTTCATGTTCGGTAGTAAAAAGTAATCTGATTAAAAAAAGGCGTAATCACAGTTTGATATACACCAGTGGAAAACGCATATCACAAAATTTCTAAGATTTGTAAAAAAGTTCTAAAGTGCAAAAAGGACACATGAAAGAGCCAAATCTCAATTTAGAAACGGACTGCAAAGCATTCAGACTTTGTAGTTTGAAATACAGCTCGAAATTTATCAATACATAATTCGTTCAAAGAAAGATGTTTCTTTTAAAACTGTTACAATGTAAAAAAAAGTACATTTATAATATACGTATCGCCCAAACGCAAGTTAATGGCAGAGGGCGATCGCCCAAACGCAGCTTTATGTCAAAATGTAGTACTCTCCCTTCAACTGAAATTTGAATTTAATATTTTACAAGCAGATGGAATGACTAATTTTCAAAATTCAAAAGGCGCTATTTTCATTTAAATATATTGTGTTGTATATAATTGAAAAAGTAGATTTAGCATAATTAGATTGTGAAAGAATTTGTGACGTACTTGAATTAGGTCACGTGTCAGAGCTCTTTAAAGTTAAAAACTGCAATTTTCAAATAGATATCAAACATATCATCGGAAAACCTAAATGAAAGTATCCGTGCATAGGTAACATTAATACCAATGAATTTTTTCAGGTCACATGGTCACCAAAGGTCAAGGTCACGAGATATAAGCCTTTAAAATTTTGACATTTACTGATTTATTTTAACCGGAAATTAAAATAAATCATAATTGAAATTCAAAAATCGGCTTCTCATGTTTTGGTAGCAATCGACTGTAGATTCCAAAGACATCAGAATTATGCAAATTTCATTACACCCTGAGGCCCCATTTTGCGTTTTATGAAAATATAACATTTCAAGATGGCGACTGATCTGTTACATCCGGGTGAAATTTTATTATTTGTATACTTTTGTGTCTATATTACAAACATACTGCAAAAAGAATTTTTCGAATATCTTCAAAATTCCGGAAGTTGAAATTTTAACTTTAAGAGCAAATGACGTCACAACCGGAAGTGAAACAAAAATTTTGAAAACATATTTTTGTTCGCCATCAAAATGTCTATCTATATGTAAGTTTTCAGAACGATCGAAATAAAATTTGAAAAAAACACGCATAGTTTCAATGGAAATTGGCACAAATTTTTCAAACTTTAAAAGGCGGAATTTTTATTCAAATGCATTGTGTTGTATATCATTGGAAAGAGCAGACAGGGCATAGTAAGACGGTGAAAGAAAATAAGACATATGTAAATTAGGTCACGTGGTAGGGCTGTTTAAAGTTAAAAATTGCAATTTTCAAACGGCTATAAAACCGGAAGTAACCATTGGGCATCTGAAAAAAATATGTCATTGGATACATCTAATCAAGGGCAATAACTTTTGTACAGGTCACAAAGTCACAAAAGGTCAAGGTCACAAAATATGGGCCTTGAAAGTTTTGACAATTACTGATTTATCTTTACCGGAAATCAGAAAAATTCAGAATTGAAATTCAAAAATCGGCTTCCCATGTTTTGGTCGCAGTCGACTGTTGATTACATAGACATAAACATTATGCAAATTCCATAACACCCTGAGGCCCCATTTTGCGTTTTATGAAAATATACCATTTCAAGATGGCGCCTGATCTGTTACATCCGGGTCAAATTTTATGATTTGTTTAATTTTAAGTCTACATAACAAACATATTGCAAAAAGAATTTTTCGAATATCTTCAAAATTCCGGAAGTTGAAATTTCAACTTTGAGAGCGAATGACGTCAAAACCGGAAGTGATATCGAAATTTTGAAAATTGCTAATTATTTGCAATCAAAAGGTCTATGCATATGCGAGTTTTTAGGTCGATGAAAATAAAATTGAAAAAGTTGAAAAAATGGTCATTAAAGGTGCTCCAAAAGTCAGCGACAAAGTTTTAAAAGTGGATGTTTTTAAACACCTATTTTGTGGACAATCAATTAGAGAATGTAACTAAGAAAGTCCGATCAAAATCGGTTGAAAAACAATGGTGAAATTGGTAAAATACTTAAAATGGGTTTTTCTGTCATACGTCATTTCCGGTTAAACAAAAAAGTGCCATTTTACATTCGCGTAACACCGTGCAGTTAGATTGAGTAGGGGATAATTTGAGATATTGTGTGATATGTTCCCTTCATACCGAATTAGCGTGACCAGAAGTAGACAAAAAAAAAAAAAAAAAAAGTCATTTGCAAAACAATGCAGTGCGTTCGAAGAATCGAACGCACTGCAATTACAACAATACCAAAATAACATATGTAAGCTTAGAAATATTGAAACTGAACCTGTTGTAATTTCACAATAATTTAGAACACAGTTGTTTCAATTGATCCTGTAGAAATAAAGATACTTACCTCCCTTTGATGAGGTCTGAGAACAGCAGACAACACAGGATCAACAACAACATGGACTGGCACTTTCTCACTGAAATATTAACAAATTAAAATCAAGATTTCAATGAAACTTAAAGTTAACATAACCTGGCTCAAGTTTTTTTTTTAATAATCAGTACATGTGACTTGAGACTTAAATATCCAATAGGCCTACAACTGTCAGATGTACATGCATTGCAAGATGCTCACTTTTGAGCTGTACATGATATTTCATACTAAAAAATCTAAAGTAGTGGAAAATAATAGAGCAGTGAAACAGTTCATATACATATATGAAGTAACCAAATAAAGCTTGCCAGGCAAGGTAACATACACCCACTTCAGCAAATTTGAATATTCCAAGTTGATTACACCAACATTGCACTTATCTGAGCTGATATTTAAATGAATCAAATTGAATGAAAACTCTAGCCTCTATCGTTTTCAGAAGTTAATTTTAATGTTTTTTCCCTAAGTCAAGGGTAATAACTCATAAACCAACAACTGGAATCGCGCCATTTTCGAACTCATCCGAGATATTATCGAGATGAATACTCACCTATCAGTTTTCATTTGATCATGAGCACTAAGTTCTGGTGGAGTATATAGTATCAAGGCACCTTCTTCATAAGGATCATGTAAAGCTTGTCTTGTACCTTGTCTTCGAACACCTAGTGCTTTATTTAAACTAGAACCTACAATATCAACAATAATCAATTAGCATTTATATAATAACAATTATATTTCAGATATATAGTCAGTATAGTCACATTTGTAAACTGTGACAAAATAATCTTTAAAGGGGAAAGATCTTCATTTTCTGAGGTTGGTTCGTGTTTTGATATGTAAATAGTTTTCTATGTATGGTATAGTCTCACTAAAATAAAAATTAATTATTAATTAAAAAGTAGCAAAAAGATCAATAATCTTTTATGAAATTAATTTACCTTGATAATTAGGTATGGGAATTTTAAATGGCTTAGACAATATTTTCTTAATGATAGCTTCCTAAAATAAAAAATATATAATATCGCTTTCAGAACATTACCTTGTTTTTGACATATAAGACAAAAGGTTTACAGAAACAACAATTGAACTCTTTAAAAGCAGGACCAGGTCACTTTATATCAAAATAACTTTCAAAGGGAATAATCTGTGTTTTGGGGTGATATTTTTGTCTTTAAATATCTAAATAATCAGTTCTAATATACATGTACCTATTAACTAAAAATCTCACTTTCTATTTCTATATATATGTAACCTATAGACCTATATAAGATTATAGAATAGTCTCAATGAAATTAATATCAAAGTTTCCCTTTAACTCATTCATTTCCTTTTACTCTGAACTCATTTATTTCCCTTTAACTCATTCATTTCCTTTAACTCATTTATTTCCCTTTAACTCATTCATTTCCTTCTTAACTCATTTCCCTTTAACTCATTCATTTCCCTTTAACACATTCATTTCCCTTTAACTCATCCATTTCCCTTTAACTCATTCATTTTCCTTTAACTCATTCATTTCCCTTTAACTCATTCATTTCCCTTTAACTCATTCATTTCCTTCTTAACTCATTTCCCTTTAACTCATTCATTTCCCTTTAACACATTCATTTCCCTTTAACTCATCCATTTCCCTTTAACTCATTCATTTTCCTTTAACTCATTTATTTCCCTTTAACTCATTCATTTCCTATTAACTCATTCATTTCCTTTTTAACTCATTCATTTCCCTTTTACTCATTCATTTCCCTTTAACTCATTTCTTTAACTCATTCATTTCCCTTTAACTCATTCATTTCCTTGTAACTCATTCATTTTCCTTTAAATCATTCATTTCCCTTTTACTCAATCATTTCCCTTTAACTCATCCATTTCCTTTTTAACTAATTTCCCTTTAACTCATTCATTGCACATCCAACTAAACAACAGAAGAAAAAAACTGAGCTGTAATTTCCTTGTAATTTTTACCAGGAGGAAATGATAAATTTGAAAAAATTAATTCAACCTATCATTGTTCCAAACACTCAAGTTAGTAAAAAACAGTCTAATAGCTCAAAAGAAACCAAATATCTCTGTGTAACTTACATGAGAAGAAGTATCAGTAATTATAGCTGAGTATTTGTTGATTATATCTAATAATGGTTTACGATAAGGTGATTGATGTTCTTCACAAGGTGATATACCAATATTCTTTTGTCTTTTCTGAAATACCGGTACAATTAGGGCTGGGTCTAATAATTTAAATAATCGATTATCGACGCTACAAATTATTTATTTCGATTATCGATTATCAAATTTCATAATCGATTATAATTCATAGACAAATTTTCTGCAACACGCTTATCCGAGAAATCACAACCCATTTTATTATGATAATCATACAAAATTCTGGACATAACTTCAGTTTCATTTTTCTTCGATACCTGATATTGATAAATAACAAACATTCAGGTATAAAAACGTACACGAACATGAAGATTAGAAGATTTCCCAATTAAAATATTTTGATTATTAATCGATTATTGATCGGTAACCTGCCTTCGATAATCGATCTCAATTTAGTAATCGATACCCAGCCCTAGGTACAATAAACTCCAATCAGAATTTTACATACATTTTTTTTTAATGTTTTTGGCTTAATTATGTTCTCATTTTATTGAGTCCCATAATAATACAGTACAGCATATCATTTTCGTGAAGTAATTTTATATCACTTCAAAATCAATAGTATTCTTTTGAAAATTTATCCCAATTATGTAATTGCAGAAAAGGTAACAAATTCAGCTTTGAGCTTATGTAAAATCAAAGCTTTTACCTTTTTGAAAAAAATGATTCAATTAGATCTACCTTTGTTTTGTCTGGTATGTAATCTTCATCATCATCATTGTCTGTCTTTCTTTTAATTATTGTCATTGACCTTTGGCTTGGTGCACAGCTCCGCCTCTACAAATCATTTCACATTTTACTATTAATAAAGGGGAATGTTCAGCATTTTTAAGGGTTGAAAATTTAAAGTTGTAACATATAAATTCCTAAATGATGAATTGAATCCTAATCTTATGTACTTATACTTGTTCAGTTTATGTAAAAGAGAAAAACTTCAATGTGAAAGAAAAAGTTTAGTTACGGTAGTAGGTTAGGTACTAGTACCATACTTTTATAATTAATAGTTAATACCATACTCATATTGTAATTTAATGTCATTGACTCTTTACTAGGAAAGTTGACATATAGGCCCATGTCTCGATATTTCAGCCTAAGGAAAGAGGTGATTGATAAGTTTTCTGCGATTTTGAAAGCTGATGATGATACAAATATAACTTATAAGTACGTTATATTTTCCACATAAAATTTTGAAGTATCATCCTACATTAATAACCTTTAAAAGAAATAGTTTGTGAGTAGGACTTTCCTGTACGTATGTATTTATTGTGTCATAAAAGGATATGTACAAGATCTAGGTTTGTTTGAGTGGGTAGAAGTTATTGCGTAATCAGGAAATTATGAATGAAAAGTCTGATGAAAGAGATTGCTGGCATTATTATGTAACAGTATATCAAAGGCAATAACATGAAAAGAGAAGATGAATGTAAAAGTGTGTTATACTGAAACAAGAGTGTAAATTTAGATTTTACTTCTTAGAAGACAGTAATAAAAGTTTACTTTTACTTTCAAGTGTGATTTTTATAACGGTAAATCGAAAGTAGAGTGAAATGTGATTTAACATGTTCTCATTGTTTCTGTGACAATACCATCTTACCATATTTCTGGCATTTGGTTGATTAAGTCGTTGAGTGTGTACAGTTGTATAAAACTTGGTGAAACAAGCAAATTAGAACAATTTATTAAAGGAAAAAACAGTGAAAACATTTTTTAAAGATCGCCGCCATTTTGTTGGAAATCTCTTGTCTAGAACGAGGCTTCCAATCAACGAGCACCTTGAGTCACGTGGATGACAGGATTGCCTGCAAAGGGACTGACTGACGCTGTATGTAGGTCACAGGGTGAAAGGGTTGTTATGGTCAAATTTTCGGATATTAGCCTGAAAATTTGACCATCGAATGGCGAAAGGGGTACGAGGGAATCAAAGATGACAAAGGAACTGAAGTTACACAGTCCGGCTGGGGCAGAATCAGCCATTTACACATGGCCTTTTCCCGATACGGTAAGGCGTGTTTCTTCTATTATAAAAATAAATGGATGGCATTTCACTCTCTTGATAGAATTCCCCTCTCATTCAGTACAATTTCCCCCTAATTTTTTCAAATTATTGCCCGGGTTGGCATATACAGACTTTAAATGAAAAGTGTCTTTGTTTAATTTTTAGGAGGGAAAAGACGGGTCGTGTGAAATAGTTGATACTATAAGGTAAGCATTGTCGTGTCTATTTTTATCTTCATAAGTATTTAGATTGATTTGTTCAGTCTCGTTCCTTTAGACTAAGGCCTGTTCTGATTCGTCCAGTGCTGTCTGTGGCCTTTTGTAACCTCATTTGATTGGTGAACTAATTTAAAGGAGCCAAGTCAGATTAATTAATCAAGTAACAAATCCTTAATCCAACAGATTAATTAGACCTAAAGTGTTGGATGTTGAAGATTACATCATCAGTTTAACTTTTAGGCTAAAGTTTAGCTCTAGCTTAATTTATTATCTGTTATTTGGAATTAGAAGCTCAACCTATTCAGTAGACCCTATGGCCCTAATAAACTGAAGCCGAAGGGCCTAGCTAGCTCTAAGCATCACATTTAAACTAGGCCTTAAAGGCTTAATAAAGGCAACTGACTGTAACACTTTGATTTAGCTAAATGAATTACCGGTATAATAAAATGTTAGCATTAGCCTAAAATCCATGACCATGAATGGATATTATTTGAGTTTGAAAATAAAAGTTAAACACCAGGGTTGAAAATGAAAATGGGGCAAAAAGACTGGGTGGATTTTGAAAAGGGGGGAAACCACTGTGCCGTAGGCCAAAATGATGACTTCTTAAAATAAAAGAAAAGACACATTTAGAAATAGAAAGTAAAAACTCTAATTGAGGTAAACTTATATTGAAAGCCACTGGGATACTATCCTGTTTTTTGTCATTTATAAAGTACTTCAGCTGTAGACTATTTATATACATTCAAGATTTCAAAACCTAAATCAACCCTGAAATAAGCTCTCAGGGACTAAAGATATCTTTAAAGTTGATATTCAAAATGATTAAATCAATACATGTTTAATCAATTGGCTTAAAATTGAGGCCAACAGTTGGGAGTCTGCAGACTAAATGTGAAATACTAGAACCAATAGTACTGTACTAGTATTAGTATGATGATCAGACTGGCCTAGTTTCATTCTAGGTCACCAATCAATATTCCTTATTGTTTTGTCTAGACCTAACATCAAAGGCAATAAACCTTTCATGCCATTGATCTGATTTCTATGAATTCAATTAGATTTCTTTTAAAGAAGCTATCTCATAATTGTTTTGCATAAAAATAGACATTGCTGAGATGATAGGTAGATGGTCATGTTCCTTCAGCAACGTTAGACATTTGCATTATCTACCGTTGCTGGATTGACAGGGTTTTCTCGTCATTATCAACTAATAACCTCGTTTAAAAAACACTATACGTCACATTCAATTTATGACCGTTGAGACTCGATTATCACAAGGTAAATTTGCTACAAGAAATTTGACGTCTGGTCATTCGAAAGTTTTCCCGCAATAATTTGTTACAAGGAATATAACTGGTCGACCATAATCGTTCGACCAATCAAAGTTAATGACAAGAAAAGCTTATCATGATAGCAATGGATTAATGTAATGAAATGAAATGATAGCCATTGCTGAGATGATAGGTAGATGGTAGGTTACCATTAGATATATAGCAACAAGTTGCAGTGTTAATGTCAGCACTTTAAATAAGAGATTTGTAGTTCTAACATATTTATGTAATAAATAGATATTTCATAATTTACATACCTAAAGACATTGTTAAAATATGTCTGCTGATAATATCTAATGTAGGCTACACATCTGTTGTATAAATCTATATGGTGTCAGAAATATTTGTTGATTGAATTTTTTTAACTCTTTTAATTTATACATTAAATGAATAAACGAAAGGTTTTAAAACCATTACATACAGTTTAAATGTATTTTGAAATGAAATTGTTGGAAAAGTGTAATTTAATTCTTCTGTAAGGAACACAACAATATATACAATTGCAGAGCTTCATGCCTTCATTTGGATGGTACCGGTACAAAAGAACACTAATTCAGCCCACCCTTTTTATAAGCTTATATATTTCTGTTAAAATTAAAGAGATATGTTCACCATTCCTTCTACCAGTACAAACCTTAAATTTTTTAGCTTATCTAATCTGTAGTAATGTTCAAAACTCTCCCTTGAAATTTAAGTCTTTAAATCCATGTGTATCCATAATTATCAGCATCTGAAAGTCAAAAATACGAGTTGTCCTTTAGTAAGACTATGACATATATGGAAAACACATTCAGAATAAGAAAGATAAATGTTTAGGTACAGGTGTAATTGAAGGGATTGTGTGACTTTTGGGAAGTTCCAGTGATTTTGAAGGCTATTTTCATATATTCAAAGTCCATATCAACTTTCCAAAATATTGAACATACTATTTTTATTGTAGATGGGTATGTGCAGACTATCCAGAGTTAAAGATAGCCATGGAGAAGACGGCCTGTATAAATGATTATGATATTAAAAGGTATGTTTATATTCCCTGTGAATACTAAATACTTATAATTCTTATCATGATATATAAAACATTGATTGTTAAATACTTGTTAGTACAATGACATCTATATGGTATAAGCTTATATATAAGGAAGTTATTGTAATTGTAATATGATTTTGCTTAGATAAGTACAACCACTCCAGAATTTTCTACTCTTTGTCAGTTATAATTATGACATTTTTGGAAAGTTGCCAATCAAAAATTATGTTTGAAATCTTACTTAGTCTTTACCCTTCCTTCATTCTACCCTCACTGACCAATTTTAAGGGAAAAGCTTAGATTATTTGCTGATAAGCTCAATTTCAGCTCTCCTTATCAAACTTTTAGATAAAATGTCTGATGCTCCTGTAAGGCAACAAAAATGTTTCCCAAATAATGCTCTTGTCACTTCCAGGATCATCCTGTAAATCTCGTGCTTTACTGAGCTATTGGTATATGCTATACAACTGTAAAATGATATTGTTTGTATCCAATGTTTATTTTTTTTGAATATAGTTATGAGAGTATGAAAAGTATATGTGATAAATATAATAGAGCTATTGATAGTATTCTTCAACTTGTAAGTATAAATGTTTACCTACAAAACATACAAATTATACAATCAATAAGCTTATATCACTGTATAACTCCTACTAGTCTAGAGTTGTCATTAATATAGAACATTTATAATTGCCACAAATTCAACATGTTAGTCACAACGCTTAAAGGGATATGTTCACTATTCATTTGACCAATAAAATTTTAGTCTCAGAATCTGGAATTTTTTAGATAACCTAATTCGTATCAGTGTTCCCAACTCCCCCTCAAAATTTTAACCTTTGAATCCCTGTGTATTGTTTGAAAGTCAAAAATACTACTCATATTTGAATGAGTCTATGCCTTATATAGAGAACATGTATACATAAAATGAAAGTAAATGTTAAGGTAGTGAAATTAATGACTGGTTGCTATCATTAGGTGTTCATATGAATAATTATTTACATGTTTACAGTGGAAAGGCAGCACCAGACCATATAAGCCTAATGAAAGACCAACTAGAGATCATTTAAAACATATTTTACAACAATGTTATAATAAAGCAGTTAAAGATCCAGATAAATTGAACCAGTATGAACCATTTTCACCAGAGGTATGTTTAGTTTACTTATTGTTTATTATGAAGATACTTAAATCAAAACTTGCATAGAGATCCATATTCAAATTTCTGTTATATTTGTTTTGCCAAATTGCATGCATGCTAATGAAATCAATTCTATGGACGGACATAGAATCTAAAGAAAGAAAGATACATCTTTATTTTATAATTATCCATACATATTTACTGCTGGTTGGATTGGAATTATGTGTGAAAATGATTTTTTTAAAGTTCATCGGACTTTCACACCCTGATCGAGAACGGAGCTCTCAAACACAACAACCCCCATTTGATCGTATTCAAGCAAATGTCTAATATATATCCTAGATAGTGAATTTTGTGACTATTGATATATAGCACTATATTTCTTTGTGAATATTTTCTAGGTATATGGTGAAACATCATATGAATTAGTAGAACAGATGATAAACTATATTAATTTTTCTGATACAGATTACTTTATAGATCTTGGTAGTGGTAAGTATTAAACCTTATAATGTTTAAAATTATATAAAATTTATTGAAATAAACCTACTGCTTTAAAGATATGCCATACCCAATTCTGTAAAAAGATTTGCTAGGAGGACTTTTCTTAGTGAGTGGTTCAGTGAATTAGACATTTAGGTGCTAACCAGAAGTCCCAGGATTTAATTCGAGCTAGAAAATACCTTCAGATTTTTCACCCCAGTTTCCCTGTGATGCAGTCAGTGAGTGAATGACATGGAAAAAATTGTTCAGATTTTAATGTTTTGTTATCTGAAATATTATATTTAAAGTATTATATTATATGTTAGGTGTTGGTCAAGTAGTTATTCAAGTAGCAGCTTCTACTAATTGTAAATATTGTTATGGTATGGAAAAGGCTGATTATCCAGCAGAATATGCAGAGGTAAGTACTCTGATGAATTTTTAAGTACAAAAATTGTCAGATTAAAATGACCATATGTTCCGATCTGATGTAGTGCTGAGCACGCATTGCTCTTAAATGCTTTATACCAGTTGAAAACATGTTCTTAATATTTTTAAAAATTGATATTTGACATTTGATTTGATTACAATTGAAAAAGATTTGATTATGAAAGTTAAGTTTAAGAATCATATGTCATATTACCTTTTCCTATAATGAATGTTATATGTATATAATTTGTAATTATGTTTTATAGATTATGGATCGTGAGTTTAGAAAATGGATGAAATGGTATGGTAAAAAACATGGAGAGTATAAGGTAAATCATCAAACTTTACTTAGATCTATCCTTTAATAAATCTTCTGGATTTTGATCAAATAATAATCACGTTGAAGACATACAGAGTTAATTTGATTTCAATCAATTTCAATTTATGTAGAGTTTTTGTATCCTCATAAAATAGCTATGTTAATGGAATATTGCCCAGAACGATTACGACTATAACTGTAATTTATGTTAATTTTATATCGTCTTTTTCTACAGATTGAAAAGGGAGATTTTCTCTGTGATGAAATGAAAGAAAAAGTCAATAATGCAACGTAAGTATGATACATTTATTATTTGTACAGCTGTGTATATATCAGGTGTCTAAAAAAAAACGTCGCCAGGTTAGACAGGAAGTATTTTAGCTGCTAATGATCCTCTTTCAAAATTCTCACAGATTTACTTCAATATGTCCTTGTTAGACCCTGAAAATATGAGAGTCATAGAATAAAAATTGTAAAAGTATTGCCCGAAACAAAAAAGTATGTCAAAAATTTCAATATCAGAGCAAATTACATATTTTTGACTCTTGATTCTATTGGGAAACCTAAAAAATCTGTCTATATACCATTTGCCTACACACCACATTATTCTCGTACAAAACATTGGAATAAGTATTATTAATTTCTGTTTATATATTACAGTGTGATATTTGTTAACAATTTTGCTTTTGGTCCAAATGTTGATCATCAGGTAAGTTATTGACATTTAAATTTTGTCTCTGTAAAGGAAATGAAGGTTGTTATGTTTTCAAGTTCATTTCTCGACCTGGTTATGAAAGTCTGAACTTTAATAAGTGATCTTCACTGATAATTGCAGTCAACCCAGCTATAAATTGATACAAATAATCAGGGGTTTGGCCGGGAAAAAGGATTCTCACAGACACTCAGTTAAAAAGGAGATGAAAAGATGATTTAACCATCTCTGAATTTGTTTCTAATGTATTTATTTCATTGTTTCAGTTAAAATTGAGGTTTTCTAATATGAAAGAAGGTGCCAAAATTGTTTCTTCTAAAGCTTACTGTCCCTTAAACTTTAGAATAACAGATAGAAATTTAAGTGGTAAGTGGATTTTTTTTGCTTATGAATTTCTATGTTGGTTACATTGCCAACATCACATTTGACAACAAACTTGGCAAGTAATGCTTTAAACATTATCCAAATTTGTATTGTGAAGATAGGAATATTTCCAGCAGGCCTTCTCAAATGGTGGCCTGCGACGCACTTGTGAATGTCACCCTAAAGAATGACCCCGTCCACTAAAACGCTATGCTACCTAGCTCTATTTGGCCCCTATATTTTTTTCATGAAATGCATTTGGCCCTTTAAAAGAATTAATTGAGAAGGCCTGAAAAATAGGAATAATGTTAACATCCTCCAAGATTTTGTTTCAAAACAAACATTCACTGTTCTCAACTTTAGTATGATTTGTGTTCTAGGACATAATGATGATTACGGCTACATTTTTAGATCTCATATTTTTGGGGGTAAAGGTGTCACTGGATAATTTTCAATGTATTTTTCCATCCCTTGGATATGGATCTTATGCATGTATGTTTATGATAGTTACTCATAATCATCCAACCATTTATTCATTCATTTAATATGCATTCATTCATTCATTCATTCACTATAGGTAATTTGATACTGCATATGACTTCATATTTCCTCATACCATAATAAACACATTTCATTATGTTACATGTTACATCTATATGTAGCCAATCATTTAGGTAGTGCTTGATTTGTGAGTTATGAATAAGTTAAATTTCTTCTAATTTTTTGTCTGGTCTGAGCCAAATTTGTTACTTTCAAAATTTACCCGCTTATCTCCATCTTTTTAGATGCCCCATGTGCTACAAGCTATGCACTTTGTAGATCCCTTGACAGTTAAAAATTTAATTCCTTCAGCCATTTTTTGGAACATATATTAAAAAAAGATTAAATGAATGGAGTTTTACGTCCTGCTTTCTGCACATATATGGGCTAATTGAGGACGGGCAAACGCCATGCAGTGTGCAATGAGGGAAATTTTGCCAGGACAGTGGCATTACCCTGCTCTTATTTTCGATTTCCAACTGTCGAGGGATCTTTAACGTGCACAGCCAATAGCACACAGGACCTCGGTTTAGTGTCCCATGCGAACGACTAGACGCTTTTTCCATGTCGGCCCTTCCGACCTGCATCACTGACAGGGGGAAACCAGGTTGAAAAATTTGAAGGTATTATCTCGACCCATGCTGGAATTGAACCATGAACCTCCAGCGTCTAACTCACTGAGCCATCGCGGCTCCCTTGGAACGTATATGAGACGTATTCTATACAAATCTGAACCCTGTTTCAATGTTTTTTTGAACGATAGAAATAAGTAGAACTTTCCAATCAAGCACACCTTTTATAATGTAATCAGTGTAGTCTCAAACACTCCAGGTCATTCTAGCACTTTCTTCCTTCTTTTTCTCTTGTCCTCATCAACTTAGTATAATTACAGATATAGGAAGTATAATGCATGTAACTGAATTATGTCCCTTACCCGGATCAGTATCATGGACCAGTAACCCTGTCACATACTATGTTCATACAGTAGATAGAAGTTTGGTGAGTTGTCATGACGATGGAAGTAACAGTTCCGTACTCCATATATCACTTTGTTTTGTTTTAGTGTTTTGTTGCTTTGTTAGTTTATGTTTTGCCTGGTACTAACTAACTTCATCCTTGCATGTTGCATGTATCATCACTTTAATAATCTTATATATTGTATGTTATCATAAAGTATTGAATTGGAAGTATTTTTACTGAAATTCATATTAAAATGATTTGTCTTGAAGCCTCTAGAAGAATGGTGGTGTATTCCATTAGAACTTCCAATTCATTCTTTATTATTACATACAATATAATGTTGAGGTTTTATAACTACAGTTAGATTATTTGAGAGGTTGTTGTTTAATATTGTTCTGCCTTCCAGATATTGGATCTATAATGCATGTGGTGGAATTATCGCCATTGTGCGGGGCCGTGTCCTGGACAGGCAAGCCCTTTACATACTTTGTTCACACTATAGATCGTACATTGGTAAGTAAGAGGTTTATCTGGAGAATGAACTTGTATTGTTTGTTGTTTAGTTGATAATGTAATCGGCATGAGAGTTGTGTTAGTTTGAAAAATATATGATTAAGTACAGAATGTGTAGTCTATTTTGTCCAGATTTCCACAAGATATGGAAAATTCAGAAGAATCATAAATATATGAAAATTCACAACAAAACTTGCTGAAAAACAAGATTTACACCTGAAATTTTCTTTCTAGTGGAAATCAAAATACAAGTCTAGGCTTTATGTTACCTTATATAATATGAATGCCAATGACTAGTATGTTGTCTCTGTTAAATGTTTCTTATTGAAAAATCCAGACATAGATATAATTTTATAATATGAATGTTTTTCTGGTAGCCTGTTCTATTTGCTTTACAATAGGTATGAACTAATTCACTAATTATGTCAAATAATAAACTAATATGCTCAACTAATACAAGTACGGATCTAGATGTTTTATTTTGTGGGGTTTTTCTGTGGGTGACTTCATCTTTCTTCCATGATCTGACAAATTTTCTGAAACATGTGTTCTAGGTCACGGAAATTTTCAACCAATCAAATACTGAGATATTTTCTGCTATTATTAGCACACTTGTTTATTTAGCATAAATTATGATGCTATTGGATCAGAATGCAACTGAACATAATTTAAAGAAAAACTTTGTGAGATCATGGATGGAGATTGTGGTACACTGGAGAAAGAAAAACATCTAGATCTGCATTTTTGGCTGATTAAATGCTTTTTTGACTAACCCAATCTGAATTATTAACATGTTTCTGCTTAGTATGCTAGAGATACTCTTTTATCTTCCCATTGCCCTGTTTCTCATGTAAATTTATGATTAATACAAGCTTTGATTATTTTATTAAGCTTGCAAAATTAAATTCAAATTCAAATGGCTTACAGTTATATTATTCAGCATTGATATAGCCTAGATTTATATAATTGTAATACAAAATATTATTTTTTATACGCCCACATGAAATGGGGAGCATATATTGCCGTCACCCATGTCCGTCTGTCTACATTTGCACGTTAACACTCTACAGGTCACAATTCTTTATGGATTTTGAGGAAAATTGTTTATTATCTCCCAAGGATGAACCCTATTTAAAATCAAAAGAATCGATAAATATTTGATATGAATAATTTCCTTAAATGTTCTACAAAACACACTCCATTTATAGCTCGTTAACACTGTACAAGGTACAATTCTAGACGAACTTTTGTGTGAGAGTTGAGTGTTGTTAATCGACCAATTGGACCCTATTGAAAATCAGCAAAATCGAAAAATATCTATTATCAATTATTGCCCTTGCTCTTCAAAATTAATTTTTAGCTCATAAACACCCTACAAGGCGCAATTCTTGCTGAATTTTGCGTGTTCATAATAACTCGAGGAAGAACCCAATTGAAAATCAAAATTTATTTACAATGAATTATTGCCCCTGTTCTTGAAAATGCATTCAGTGTTTAGCTTGTAATCTCTGTACAAGGCACAATTCTTGATTGATTTTGAAGAAACGCATTGGGAGTGTTGTTAATCACCCAAGGATAAACCCTATTTAAATTCAGCAAAATTTTAAAAAAAATTAACAGAGAATTATTGCCTTTGTTCTTGAAAACGCTTTCTGTTTTTAGCTCTTAACACTCCAGAAGGATTTTGATAATATTGTTCAGTATCATAACAAAAAGTTCAAAAGAGGTGTATGACTGAAGGCTGAATATTTTTTCTGTAACTATCAAATATAATTGTTTAATATCAAAGCTGTCAGTGGGCATCTATTACCATGTCTGGCAAGCTATCTTTAACTTACTCTACATATTTTGAATGAGAATTTAAATTTTTAAATTATCTTTATAGCTAGAGAAATACTTTCAACGATTGAAAAATCCAAGAGCAAAGGTAAATTATTTTTTACATTACATTATATGGTGAAGAAAACACAATTTTGGTGCATTTTGGATACAGAATAAATCAACTGACTAAACATTGAAATTGTGTCATATTATTATTTATTTTTTTTGTAGGATTTAGAAGAAGTGAGAAAAGATAGAAAAGGAAGAGTAATAAAAGATAAAAATACAAATGTATGTATATTTCTGTGTAATTCTGTACCAATAATTTTTTATGAAAATTAAGAATCTCTTATATGATGTATAATGTATGTCTCTGCTAAATTTCTGCTCACTGATGGACAAATGATTACTTAAAGTGATTGTTATGCGCCATTCCAATTTCCATTCCGTAGTCTGTGGTTCTCAAATTCCACTAAAACTAACATATTTTTTGACGACTAATAATGTTCTAACAGAAGCTACTATTGATATCTATCTGTCAGTGACGTCATGAAACACGTTAGTTTTAGTGGAATTGCAAGATCCACAGATGTCGGAGTGGAAATTGGAATGGCACAGATTGATGCTATCAGTATCCAGAATACACATACAAAGTTTAGAAAATCACTTTACAATCCCATTAAACAATGAAATTATGTTTTTATATGCCCTCATCTCTCTATGAGGACGTATATTGTCGACACCCCTGTCCGTTGGTCCGTCCGTCAACATTAGCTCGTAAACGCTCTAAAAACTAGAGTTTTTGACGGAATCAAATGAAATTTGATATGTGTATACATATTTATAAAACGAAGATCAAGTTCGAATTTGAGCTATTTTTGATCGTTAGAAGCAGAGTTATTGCCCTTGCCCCAAATCTTGAATATGCTATTTCTCTCTTAGTTTTCAACCGATTTTGATGAAACTTAAAATGGATGTTATTGGACCTAAATCGAAAGGTTTGAGAAAGTTTCGTTTACTCCTGGTTAATATTAAAGCTTTTTCAAGATTTAGGCCTCTTTCATCAGTTTTGAGGAGTTTTTGCCCTTTAACCTCTATACAGAAAGTGCTTCTATCATCATCAATTGCTTGTAAACGCTCTAAAAACTAGAATTTTTGATGGAATCAAATGAAATTCGCTATGTGTATATACATATTCAGAAAACAAAGATCAAGTTTGAATTTGAGCTATTTTCGACCGTTAGTAGCAGAGTTATTGCCCTTGCCCCAAAGTCTTGAATATGCTATTACTATCTTAGTTTTCAACCGATTTTGTTGAAACTTAAAATGGATGTTATTGGACCTAAATCGAAAGGTTTGAGAAAGTTTAGTTTACTCATGATTAAATTTAAGGCTTTTTCGTTAAGCGTATATGGCCTTGGTCCACTATCTTTAATATTCCATTCCAATTCTTCTATGGTCAAAGCATGTGATTGTATCTCTTGCCAATATTAATTTGGAAGTGAAAATAATTTTTTATGTTACACAGGAAGAAAAAGATAAAAAGAAAATTAGTAAAGATCATCAGGATCATACATATCAATCAGCTAATAATAAAATAGTTGATATAGATAGTAATAGTAACACTAGTACAGCTACTACTATTATTAGTAACTTAGACGAGAACAGTTCAGCATCTAACATGGGACCAACTACCAGACGAGCCTGGACAGAATGGGTACAAACTAAACCTAAATCATCTGCTGAAGATGAAGAAATTGAAGTGGTAAGTATTTAATAATAAATTGATTCTTTTGATGATGTTGTTATATCAAAATGCTGTCTTGAATAAAGGAAAACAGTTTGAAAAGAGGAGACAGACGTTATATTGAATTTAGGACTGCAGAGTGCAAAACATCATCACCCTTAAAGCCATAGCAGAATTATAGCTTTAAATATCCTTATCATGTCAGGGCTGTTCCAGAAAAAAATACTTCCCCCCTTGGACGGCACTCTTGCATATCAATAAGTTTATTGTAAGAACAATGACCCATATAAATTTAAAACAATTGCCATTCCAGATGGATGGATGACATCTGATACTACCCTGAAATTTGTCTCAATCTTCAAATGACCAATGAACTAAATTAGGTATTGGTACATTATTGCAATGATAACTGAACAAGAAAATACAACTTTTGCTGTGACAACTTCGATTTAGAAATGTTTAAGTGTTGAATTTATGTTTTATTTTAGTTTTGATGAATTTATGTTTTATTTTAGTTTTGATGAATTTTTGTTTTATTTTAGGAGAGAGATATTAAATTAAGTAAGAAATTAAAGAAGAAGAAGAATAATGTGGTTAATAAAAGATTAAATGGTAGTATTATAAACAATAATAAACAGAAAGAATCAAATACATGTAGTACGTAATAATTATTATTTCACATCATATTCTAATCCCTTTCATTCTACTTGTGAAGGTATTCATATAGATGAAATAATAAATCTATAATAACTAACTGCTATCTATTCTTAATCTGTATGCTATTTACTAACAATTCTATCACAGTTGTTGATTTGAAACTATCTTTCATTGAATAGGCAAATTGTAAAATATAGCAAATATGAGCACAAATACATTACAATTGATAATTGTTGATGTGTATCAGGAACACTGATAGCACCAATTTGAACCGTTCCAATTTTCAATGAGACATATGTATTCCCAGCAATTTCACATAAACAAATTGCAAAATTTGCTTGTGTCGCAGAAGCTTTTATTGCTTTAACAAAAGACATCTGATTGAAAATTGGAATAGTGCAAATTCATACTATAAGTGTCTCATAAAAACAATTTTGAAACCTCTTTATAATCCTTTAATGAAAAAATAAAACCAAATCATCAACTGTGAAATCTGAAGCCTCTATTTCGAATCTTGCAGGGCGGAAACCATTTGCCAATCCAAGAAACAAGACAAAAGCCAGAAATAAGACAAAAGCTCTGGATTTGGATGGTTTAAATCTGCTTCATACTCATACTCTACTTTCAACATCAGGAAAAGGTATGAACAAAACCTTACTGAAATTTGTCAAATACACACTGAATTAGTTGAAAACATGGTCCTCGAATATCTAACAAGCTGAGAGAGCTCTGGGGTCTTATTCCCGAAAACTCAACTTGCAAAGATTTTAGTGTTCCAGTCATCTGATTGGTCAATTACTAAGATCGATTTTAAATTAAGAACTATTTTCCAATCAGATTACTGAATTTCTTAAAATCTGGATTTTGTCTTAGGTAATAAGAGAATAAGGACCCTGATGTAGTGCTAACAGGTAGCGCCATCCATGTTTTCAATATTGAAGAATTGGTAGAGTGTGTCTGGATAATTGAGGCAATTGTCTCTGGCTGTTTTCATAGGTTATCTCAAATATCGTGTCTCGAGTCATATAAATGAAATCAGATTTTTATTTTGAAATGACTAAAGTTAAAACATAAAGGAGACATATATATAATAATATATTAACTGATTAATTTAAACAATTATTTTTCAGAAATTAAAGATACTCAGAAATATAATGATAGTCGTATGACTAATAGTAAATCTACCTCATATTTTAAAACAACAACACAATGTCAAACTGTATCATCATTAGAAAAACCACAAACATTAGATCAATTTATGGGTAAATATTTGTATTTATATTTATATATTTTACATACCATTTGCCTCAACCTCAATCAACCAGTAAATGGGAAGATTGATTGGCTTTTTTTTTTACAACGCACGAAAAGACAATTCTTTCTTGAAAACCAATTTTGATTGTCTGAACTACTATTTATTCAATATGGCATGCTTGTCTAGTTCTGAAGTCGATACGAGTTTCTTTTAACATAAAAGATATTTTGAAAGATAGAGGTTACTCTATGATCAACCAATTGGAAAAATTTTCCTGATTGCACACAGATTCTTTATAACAAGAGAGTTAGGAGTTACTGATTTTATTTTTCAGATAAACTAAAACAGCAATACATAACATTTTTAGCTTATATGAAATCTCCAGCTTATAAAACATGTCTTCAACAACAGATAACTAAAGAGAGGGTAGGTGTTTATCATGTATTATTTTATAAAGTTGTACATTCACCATCCATTCTGATACACAGGAAATATTTAGTTAGACTAATCCGTAACAATGTTTACAGTTTACCATAAAAAATTTGAACCTTCCTATCCCCATATATTCATAATTATTCACTTTCGAAAGTAATCAAAAACAAAAGGTGAACTGCTGGATAATCAATTAGTATCCTAGCGTTAATGTCACTATAAAATACCCCAAATTCTTTATGTTGGTCCAAGTCATTAAAGCCATTTCTGTCCGAGCATGTACAGTACGGTACCGTGCAATATGTATTCAGACATAAAAATAGGTTGCCTTTCTCGTCTTGGGTGTATACTATGTACCTCCTTTGTTCTACACGCTTCTTAAAACTTGCTTATTGTACTCCTGGACAAGTCCAACGGTTCTTATACATAGGTGATGGTTTTCCCCCTTTGTAATAATTTCCAAGCAATGTGCAAGTATGTAAGGTCGTAGAGCAAATGTAACCACATCGCCATTTTGTACGAATATTTATTGCACGGTACTGTACATACCTTATTTCCTATTTGTTAACAATATTCAATCTATGCACATGACCAGTTTTTTTTTTCCTGTGTGTGAATTGTAGTTCAGTCTAATTTGATTTTTCAGGTTAAAAGAAAAGATTTAGAGTTGAAAGTCGGATTGTTGGAGACACAAATAACAGCTCTTCAAAGAAACAGCAAAACATTGCTCAATGCCCGAATTAAAGACGTAAGTAAAGAAGTAGACTTTCTTTTAATTGTGTCTAACAACTGCACTCTGTCTAGCAAAAAATGATAATAACTTTGGTATTATCAAAGTAGGAATGGTCAAATTTGGGGCTATCTTGGTTGATTGATTCTTAATAATCATGATATCATTTTGTCCATTTTTTAGCTGAAAATAGAAGCTGAGACACCCAGTGAATTTTTAAATCAAGCTAAACAGATAGTTAATGAACATAAAGAAAAGGAAAAACAAAGTAATTTCCTCCAATCCCAGATTTCTAATCTTCTAAAGGAAAAAAGTTTATTGGTAAGAACCAATTTCTTTTCTTTTGTTCAGTAACTATTTCTGTTAGTTTGGTGATTGCATGCAATTTACGTTTCATTAAGTTATATGAACAATATTTTTTTCTATTTCAGACTGAGGCTACAAAACAACGAGAAAATAAAACTCTCAACAAGAAGGGCAGCAAAACGGTAATTATTTTATGTCTGAATTAGGGGAATTAAGTACAGCAGGGAAAAGAAAAGATAACTGTTTTGGCTGTTTGGTCTGTGGTAAAACCCTTGGACATTGACAGTTTCAAAATTCAAAATAAGCTCTTACAGCAGAGACAACCGAACTAATTTTGATTTTTCACTGAAATTTACACAAACTGAAAAGGGCCAAGCAAAGGATGTCATTACCCTTCCCTTGTTCTTTTTAAAGAGATTGTGATGATTTTCTGTATGATTTGTATGCATAGATATCACTGATCACTGTCAGTGACGTCATAAAACATGTTAGTTTTAGTGGAATTGCAAGAACCACAGACATCAAAATGAAAATTGGAATGGCGCAAATTGATGCTAGCAGTGTCCCCGATACACATACAAAGTTTAAAAAAACATTTTCAATCCCTTTAATTTGACTAGAAACATCAGGCAAAAATTGGGACTTCCCAATAAAACAAGACGGTAGTTCTGGAATTTTATTTGATTTTTTCTCTCATTTCAGAATGGTCTGTTACAACAACCATATTATACTCATAATTACCTTTATAATGAAGTGAACGCTTCCATGGCAACTAAACATAAATTACTAGAACAAGTCTCACATTTAGAAGCAGAAGTAAAAAGTTTAGAAAAGAAAAATGGTGAATTAACAAACTGTAAGGAGAATGGTGTGAATGGTGCCAAGAAAGTGAAACTCTCTCTGGAAACGAATTCCAATAAAAATGATTTTGTTCATTCAGTGGTCAAGAAGATTAAAGTGGACTCTCTAGATTCACTGAAACCTATGAATGGTGTACAGTTAAATATATTATCTAATATTGTTAGTGATAAGTCTAGTGTAGGAAAAACATTAGATAAACCTGATCTGTCCATTAAAAGTCTTTTAGAAAACACTAGAATGACTAATAAAACATCACCTATAGTAGAAAAACACTTAGAAAAATCCAAGACAAAATCACTGGTTTTAAATAGTGCTAAACCAGAGAAGTCCGTGCCAAATAGTGTTAGTGGAAATAAAGACTTGGTACATTCCAGAGAACATACAACTGATCTCAACAAGTCCAATGTAGAGGATGATAGTGTAGTTAGGTTAGCTTTAGCTGATGGTCTCATGCAGTTAAAATCTGGAAGTCCAGTTAGTAAATCTGGGCTTCATTTTAAATATGAACCAGTGAAAGATTCTAGTCAAAATCTAGATATAGAAAAACCTGCTTCTCAATCTATATCCTTGAATATTAATACATCAATTCCTATTACATCTCAAACGGTTCATCACGGTTCAGTTGTTTCTAGTAATTCATCATATAGTAGTCTTACTAAATCTACTACCGGTACTCCTGAACCGAAAACAACATTGACAATGACCAATGTAAAAGGACATTCACCAGCTATTTTAGCTAAGAAAAAAGAAATATTAAATAGTGCTATAGTGAAACAATTGCAAAATCAGTGTTACAAATCTGGCAGTAAATCTGTTAGTCCATGTAGAGACACCAGTCCAAAAACACTAACAACCAAAAACATGGAAGGTAAAAAAGGAAAACCATTTCAGAATATAAATTCACCAACGAGTTCCATACCTATCCAACATAAACGAATTGATCTGCCAACAAATCCAGTAAAGCTTCATCAAATTGTTAAAACAAATCAACTCGTTAAAGCAAACCAAATTGTTGTCAAGGCAAACCCAAACTCCATTGTTGTCAAGGCAAATCCAAACCCTCATGGCGTCAAGACAAACCCAAACCCACTTGTTGTCAAGGCAAACCCAGTTGTTGTTAAAGCAAACCAGACAGCTGTTAAGACAAACCAATCAGCTGTTAAAGTAAACCAGATATCTTTACCAGCTGCTAAAAATATTACACGTCAACAACCTGTACAGTTTGCTTCTGGTAATGTACAACCTATAAGTTTGCAAAACGTTCAACCAGCTAATTATGTTCTACAACCTAATACAATACAACAACTACCCATAACACAACAACAACAAATTCAGCTACAACAGCAACAACAGCAATCAAATACTGCTGGAGGTGAGAATGTATATTATCTTCTATATCTTTAATGTCACTGTAGATATTCTAGCTTCCTGCTTTTGCACTGGTAAGATGTGAATGATAATAAACTAAAATTGTTGATGTTGTGAAGAGTTAATCAGTAATTGACTAACTGTTGATATAATAAACCACTAAATAGTTGACTGCTTAATGTAAATTTTGTTTTTATTAAAAGTATATTGTGTCGATGTTCAATGTTTATGATTTTTGGTTGGTATTGTGTAACCTCTATATTGTGGATGGTGCTATTTTGTTGCTATTCATTATATGACCCTAGTAAGCCTAGCTCACAAGACTTGCTTGCTGTCAGGTACCAGTGGTGTGGTTTAGGTGGCAACTAACTAGATTACTAGATCTTATAACCCCATATTACTTGATCAAATTATAAACTTTCAATCAAATTCTCTCTCACAGCATGCTTTTCTATCTTTTCATTATTCTGTTAGCTATTGTTTTCCATCTCTTTTGTAAATATTCTGTAAAGTGTATGCTAGTAAATTGTTATGATATACTGATACATTTTTCCTTCCTCTTACTTTTATTTACTCTTTTGCATGATGCTTTTTGTGGCTTTTTTTCCATTCTTTATATGAATTGTCCCCAAAGTACCCAGTTATGGCCAAAATCTTAATTGCGTTTTTTATCTGCTCTTAGGTGAGAATAAAGACGGAAAGTCTGGTTCCACCAAGAATTGGCAAGCTCCTATTAATAGTGGTTTTGATGCACTTGTGGCCTTTGCATCATCAGAGCATGATCGTAACCGAGAATTAAAACGAAGAGACACTGAAGATGGTAGTCCAAAGACAGCTTTGGCAAGAGAAGATGATAATAAAAGCACAACTAATTCACCAAAGTATTATAGAAAGATGAACAGATCACCATCTAAAAGTAGTTTATCATCATTAAGTAGTATTACATCTAAAACATCTCAGGGACCAAGAACACCTCCTGGTTCACCACCAACCAATAAACGAGGACCATGCACACCACCTGGTTCACCAACATCAGGTCACACATCTCGATCTACCAGTAAGAACAAAGCATCACCTAATTCATCTCGATCATCAAGTCGTACCTCATCCTGTAGTAGCAGTAGTAGTTTGGATGATACTTCTAGTGATAGTAGTTTGGAACGTAGGAAAGCTAAATCACAGTCACAGTCCAAACCATCACCAGTTACTAGAGCAACATCTCAACCATTAGTTAATGGTGTTATTAATAGTAATAGTATATGTGTGGGTAGTTTAGTTACTAACAATTATAATAATCAACAATTAGGTATAAATATGGTGCCTGTTGCTAAACCTACAGTGACATCTTCAGGACCCTTATTTCCACCTGTTGAAAATCATAGAATATCCAATATTAATCAGCTACAAAATTCTCCTCAAACTGCTAGAGTAGCATATCCATCTAATTCTGTCCAGGGATATACTATTGGTAGCCAATATATTACTCCATCCTCTACCACTGCACAAACTGTTATGGGAGGTGCACCTATGTATGCCAATCAGTCTATATTTAGTAACATGCCAGGTAGACCAAATACCAGCATGCCTGATGTATCAAGACCTCCCCCTCCCTCCAACTTTCCTCTCTCTAACTCACCAATGCCACCAAATCTCAGTCCACAAATAAATTTACAGCAACAAAAAGCACCATCCAATGTAGCAGGTACCATGTTGACCAACCATGTTCAATGTGTTACCCCTTCACCAGCACCATCACCATCACCTCTTCAACAACCACCATTACCACCTCATCTTATACAACAACCAGGTGTCCGATTACTACAACCATCCAACCAGGTATTCAATCACCAACAACCTACAGCTCAAGTAATCAGACCATTAATGTCTGGTGTTGGTACTCGTCCAGAAATGACAAGACCTGACTATAATCGAACACAGTACACTGGTTCTAGAATGCCAAATGGACCAAAGCAAACATTTAACCATCAGAGACCTATGTTTATTGGGAACTGCATGGACCAAAACAGACCAAGATCTGATTTCATGCCTCCAAGATCAAATATGAATGGACCAAGATCATCTGGTTTTCCATCTCAAAGACCAGAATTTGGTCCAAGATCAGACATGCTTATGCACCAAAGAGCAAATGGTCCAAGACATGACTACAACAATCAAGGACATGACTTTGGAGGACATAAGTCTAATTATAACAATGGTGTAAGACCAGTGTTTGTTAATGGAATAAGAATGGATTTTAATAACCAGAGACCAGAATATAAAGTAATTAATGATAACAGACAGAAAGGTCCAAGACCTGTTTATAATACAGCATCACCACGGATGTTAAATGCTTGTATGAATACTCCAAGAAATCCATATCATACAGGAGGTGGAGGTGGCAATAATTGGAGGAATTATAATTAAGATGGTGCTGGAATTAGGGGTAGTTTTATTTAGGTAGGTATATAGGTTATATTCTTCATCTTGTACACTCAAAATCTCATCAAGTCTTGAGTGGTAAATTTTTTGAATCTAACTCAAATTATAAGAATGCTTATTGGAATTTAAAATAAGTTTTCTCAATTTATTAAGTGGATCAGTGACACTGATAGTACAAGTTGCACCATTCCAATCCAAAGAATTTGATGACAAGACAAATCATTAAAATATGATTGAACTTTGCAATGTCATCAATATAAGTGCTGGAACCACAGATGTCTGAAAATTGGATTTGTGCAAATTGGTGCAAGTGTCCCTGTTACATGTAAACAATTTAGAAAACCTATTTACAATCCCTTTAAGCTAAATCATTGTCTGATGAGGCATAGAATTTATTGGATTTGTCCTGAAAAGATAAATATGTGAATGCCAAAAATTTTTGGGATTGTTAAGTGGTTTTCTAAACTTTGTATGTGTATCGGGGACAATGATAGCATCAATTTCAGTGACTTCTTAAAACGCGTCAGTTTTAGTGGAATTGCTAGAACCTCAGACGTCGGATTGGAAATTGGAGTGTCGCAAATTGATGCTATCAGTGTTCCCGATATACATACAAAGTTTAGAAAACCACTTTACAATCCATTTAATACTGCAATCTGATAGTTTCACATTATTATTGAACTGTTTATCTACGTTCTTAAAATTGTGAGGTGTGTTATAAAACGTCATGAAAATGAAATATTTGTATATCTATTTCAGGTTATACATGGTTAGTTTTATTAAATAATCAACAAGCACAACATTATACACATAGATAAACTATAGCTGACAGAATATGGTTCTAGCTCAATATACAGTTACTAGCAAATCATCAAAATTTCAATTGATTCAATTTAAGTATATTGTTAATGACCAGGGGCCTTATTCTCGAAAACTTAACTTACAATGATTTTAGTGCTCTGGTCATCTGATTGGACAATCACTAAAATTGTTTTTAAATACAGCTTTATTATCCAATCAGATTACTGTATTTCTTAAAATCTGGATTTTATCTTAGTTAAGTTTTCGAAAATAAGATCTTTACTCTTAGGGCTTCGAGAATGTGGCCAGAACACTGGTTTTAATTCTTATGTACTATGTAGGTATTTACAGTTAATGGCTATTTACTGTGTAACATCTCAGGAAAGAGTTTATAGCTTAAGCATTATTTGTTATGGAATTTACAGTTTCAAAAATAACCAAATTAATAGCCTGAACTGTTACAATATTTTTGTCATGTACAGTCTCAATTTCAACTATATCATGGTTAAGGATGTAATATGTGACATAGTCAAAGTGAATTGAATAAGCTCAATTTTGACAATGTTATTACTGATCAATATGATAATGTTATTCAGGGTTTCTTTGTTATTTTGATTATTTATGACTTAATTTATTAACTGTAAACATTGTCATCTAATTATCAATTATCAGGGCAAGCTTTTAGAACAATCATAGTTTCTATATATTTTAATTGAATTTTTTTTTTATTAAAGTGATCAATTCTGTAGCATGTATATATATATATACAATTCTTTGTCATCTTATATACATCTTATTGAGACATCATAGCTTTAAAACCTCTCATTTATTTATGACAATTTGGTAGTTTACTGACATCCGGCAGCATTGTCTGTACGGACAAAGATTTTTTTATGCATGCTGTTCAATAACACAAAACTTATAAGCTTTATTTTGATAAGTTTAAAGGGGGCAGTCTGTCCGTTGGAATTTACGCGCTAGAATTACTCTAAATCTAGAGACCAAAATCTAGAGAAATGTGGCACTTACCACAATCTAATTAAAATTAGATTACGTTTCGTTTTGGTTATTTTTTTGAGTGTCGACTCCATGTAATCTAACCACTTATATAAGGCAAGCATCTTCTGATTCTGATCTTCTAATTTTAATTAGATTGCACTTACCATATCTGAAAGATTTAAATATAAATATCTTGATGCTAAAAGATGTTATAACTATTTCAAATAAAGTCACTTTGTACAGATTGAAGCAATATGTACATGTATAGGATAATAAATACCATAATTTATTTACAATTTTTTCTTAATTTTAAATTTATGAAATTTCTTTATGTTTTGAAGAAGGAAGTGTATTTGTCTCTTAATTAATATCTTTGTCTTATTTAGATATGTACTTGTCTTATTTAGTGTAATGTTACACGGTTAAAAATCAAATGGCTATCATATTTTATAGGGCTCTTTTTACTCTATCCCTCCTGTACATTGGGAAAACAACTCTTTGTTGATTTGATTGTTTACATGAAAGTAATTCAGTATAAAATGTTATTTATATCAATTGACATCACAATTCCCGTAATGACTTTATATAACCATTATATAACCAAACACCCCATTGGTAATCTCTAGATTAGCTAGCTATGTCACTCATTATATGCAAATGCCATGAATATCAGTTTTAGGGTAAAAACAAAGTGATTCAGGGTTAGCTTAAGTATCCACATTATCCTCTGCCAAGTTTGTTACAATAGAAAACTGCTATCAGGTGTGTGACAACTTTGTTAAAAAATCTATTTAATTTAGGATTCTGTTAATGTAATTATTTAAAGCGATACCACCTCTTAGAATGAACCAAAAAATTAAGTTTTCAAACTTGGTCAATAAGAGTATATATTCATTAACGGTGTCAAAAGTATACAAACAGAATCAAATAAACCCATAAAACTGTAATTTTCCATACAATTATAGTTATAATTGAAAAACGCTTAAAATTTGAGTAGGCCTAAGCATTTTTCAATTATTGTATATAAACATAGTTTTCTTGATTTTTTAGATTATTTAGGTAATCTGTTGTATAGTTATGCCACCAGGTAAGCCCCCTGATGATTGACCAAGTTTGAAATTTAGATTTTTTGTTCATTCAAAGAGATTGCATTCTTTAAAAGGAGTTACTTGACATCTGTTTATACCCTAAAACTGACGAATATCTGTTTATTGTAAATATCACTGCTGTATAAATAGCCCCTTAATTTATCATTGGCATGACAATCTGATAACAAAATGGCAATTCAGTATTTTTTAGAAATGTATATTTGATAAGTAAAAAGTGCCACAAATAACATTCCAAAATTAAAATCACTGCCATATAAGTTGTTTTTTTTTGTAATAAGAATGTTAATAACTCTTATAGTTTTCTAATTTCTGTTATCAAATTTTCTACAAGCCATATGAATCCAATTTTAGGTGAATCTATTTACGTTTATTCATTTATTTCCAAAGCTTTAAGTTATCACTTAAAATATAACATGATATACATCACTTAAAATATAACATGATATACATCACCCTTTTTTAACAATTCATATGTATATAACTAAACATTCTATATTTATTGATAATTCATATCATCTAGTAGATGTGATTTTAGATTTGTTTTTAGTGTGATCTCTCCTTTTCAAACCCTATTCTAGCTAGTCGAACATGATTATAGCCAACCTATTTATAGCGTTACTGAACGATAATCCCCCAGTTCACGATCAATTAGATAGTGGTGCACTGTTTCCTTATATAATTTACTTAATCCCTTGGTAACTTATTTATATATAGACTGGGAACAGGTAGTTTAATTTTATAATGTATGTACTAAACAGTTTTAATATTTTAACATCACTCCTTGAGGTTTGGAAGAAGATAATCCTCATTTGATGCCCCTCATAGATTATCTTCTTTCATAATCCAGGATTAGGGTTTAGTTTGATATTTAGTTACTTTATTAAATGATATTTTTGGGAATCAAATTCTTTGTATTGTTATTTGAATGATTTTCAAGCTATTTTTATACTGACATAGCTCATATTCTCAATCTTAAGGCATGCACTGAACTTAATTTATTGTCAAGACCTTTACACATTGAGTATATTTTAGAGGCAGGCATATTTCACTTTATTTATATGAATTCTCTTTGTTACAATATCAGTTATCTATCTGAAAATTGTCTGCCTTAAAACTTAACCTGCAATGTGTGAAGGTCTTGTGTTTGTCTAAATAGCACTAAGATAATATATAGGGTATAAAATGAATGGTTTATATTCAATATAGGAGATTGAAATTGTTGTAATAGAGTATTATATTTGTGAATAGAAAGATGGATATTGTAAAGTATATTGTTATTGTACAGAAGTATAGAAAGTTTAAGTTGTGTGCTATTCAGATTGTTTGTTGGTCAGTTTTCATGCTTGTTCATCAGTCTTCAATAAAAATTTCATCTTAATTTCAAATATTTGTTGTTTCTGATGATATTCAATGGACAAGATGATATCTTCGGATTTTTCGGTTTCCCCCTGTCAGTGATGCAGGTAAGAGGGGCTGACATGGAAAAGCGTCTAGTCGTTCGGATGGGACAATAAACCGAGGCCCCTTGTGCTATTGGCTGTGCACGTTAAAGATCCCTCGACAGTTTGAAATCGAAAATAAGAGCAGACTAATGCCGCTGTCCTGGCAAAATTTCCCTCATTGCACACTGCATGGCGTTTGCCCGTCCTCAATTAGCCCATAGATGCAGAAAAGTAGGACGTAAAACTCCATTCATTCAGAAGTCCCCAAGACAGTACAAATTTCAGATTGCATTGAAACTGTAAAAAAAATTTATTGTAGATGAAATTCAATTTACTTCTTGTGTTTGTTATTCCTTTACCAGATATATTTCCCTTAAACCAATTCTGGCAACTGACCTCAAACACTGATCGCAAACATAGAGTGGCAGACGACATTAACTAATACAGCTTGCCAGGCAAGGTAACATACACCCACTGATAGCTTTGATTGTAAGTACAAGTCTTTGTTTGCTGCCCATTCAATCAAAAGAACCTGTAAATAATTGTTGCCTGTGGATTGAGCATGAGTTGCATAATATAGCTAATAGAGTAAAACGTCAAGTCAGAAACGATATTTCAGAGAGAAATTATCCTATCATCACAAAAATCAATAGGGATCATCTTCATAATGGCAAAGACAATCAAAAGAATCTGTAAAAAATTGTACCCTGTAGAGTGAGCCCGAACCGACAGGGAGATTACAATATACAATATATAAAAATAATTAAATGGCTTGACATTAATTTATCAAGAAATTAACATTGTCTTTATTTCATCATCTTCTCAATCTGAGAAAGTATGCATGTTTACATTCTTTACCGTCTACAGGATAATATTTATCATAGAAATCTAGTAGAAACTCTTCTGGTTTAAAACCAAACTTTTGGTATAATAACATGGCTGGATTGGTAGCAGAAACATGTAACGTTACATCTTTACCCATACATGTCTGAAATAACAATATAAATTACGTTTAAATTTTATACTGTGTATCATAATTTTACTCCAATTTCAACCCTAGCTATAAGGGTTATGTTCACCATCTATTCAACCAATAAAATTTTAGTTTCGGAGCCTGGAATCGTTTTGCTAATCTTATCCTTAAAAATGATCACAACTCTAACGAAATTTAAGCCTTCAAATCCCTGTGTATCCATAAATATCAGCGTTTGAAAGTTGATAATATGACTCGCAGCATAGTAAGATGCCTTATACCAAAAATATATATACAGAAAATAAAAGATAAATGTTTAGGTAACTGTTAAATTGAAGGGATTGTGCGATATTTGGGCAGTTCTAATAATTCTGAAGGTTATGAATTGACCCTCCAAAATGCTGAACATTCCCCTTTAAATAAGAGAAAATTAAAAAATTAATATATTATAACCTGTATAAGATGGTACACCATAAATTTAGCAATACCAGCTCTTCTCCATTCAGGATGGGTAAATAAATATGATATATAAGCTTCATTATATTTTACATCAGGTACCATAAATGCAAAACCTATCACTATTTTTCTGAAATTTATATATTAAGTTAAGTATTATAGTTAAAATATTTCCACTAATAAAATATAGCAATATAGAAATATTACTGTTAAAATAGTGCTCAATACATTTATTGTAGAAATACTAATGTTAAGATATTCACTATTTTTAAGTTTTATAAGTTAGTGGGAAAAAAAAGGATCTGATGTATCTTAAAATATAACAACACTATACTCATTTACCTAGCTAGACAACAGTTAATTTATAGACTTTATATGCTTATTGGGTATTACATATTAGACAGTGATAAAAAATACTGGAAATTAGAATGTTTCAAATATTAATAACTTACCTAAATAATACAACACAACTAAAATCTGGATAATGTAGACATTCTGATACTAAAAAAAATGATTATTTGGTCTATTTATATTAATTTAATCTGATGGACTAATTTTAAAGCAAATTTTTTATGTAAAAATTCAGTACATTTGCTCTAGTCTCAAGTCTCAGAAACAGGAATTTTTTGGCTAAACAGTGTACACATAATACCTGCATTTGAATTCTAAAAATATGACTTTTTGGATAGCGGGGCTATGCACATTTAGACATTGAAAGGAATTAATATGTAATTTTTATGCAGTTCCAGTACTTCTAAGGAGTTTACATATTCAAGACCCAAATTAACCCTCTAAATGCTGTTTGCTATCTTGTAAATAAATCATATAAGATATAAAGTATAACAATACATACAGTCTATATGAGGCCAGAAGAATTGTTGTGATAATATATTAACAGACGGTATATGTTCTGGTCTAACATAACAATAATCTATAGATGGTGGATCACTAGCTCTCCAATTCTTATCATTTCTACAAATAAATAAATATTGATATAGGCTATCCTGTTAACAATGAAAGTAAGTTGAAAGGTCTTGAAAGCACTGGCATTGGTATCAGATAATGAATCAACCGAGCCCAATTGACTAGTGGACAACCATCCAATTGTCAAATTAAAGGAATACCACCTCTTAGAATGGTAAAAAAAATCTGAATTCTCAATGTTGGCCAATAAGAGTAAATATTAATCAGTGGAGTCGTAATAATAAAAATAAAATCCAAAACATCCATTAAACTAAGTTATGTTCCATAAAATAAAGTTACTATTGAAAAACGCTTAAAAAAATTAAATATGATTTTTGTTTTTTTTAGCGATTATGAGATTATATGGGTAATCTGTAGTATAGTTATAACAAAAGGTGAGTTCACTGATAAATATAATATGCACTTATTGAAAAAGATTGATAATTTTGATTTTGTGATCATTCTAGGAGGTAATATTCCTTTAACAAATACCATCAAATTATATTACCGTACCTGTGAGGATAAGCTTTTATTTCTTCTAATAATTTCATTTTCAATGGTCGTGATTCATAATCTCTTCTGATGAATGGTTTTAATATTCTAATATAAATAATACAATTATTAAACAATGTTTGAAATAATATAAATGGTTTGCGAAAAGAGAATTTAAATAGTTGGAATAGTTTACTATGGACATGTTAATAATTGAAAGAGGGAAATTGGTCAAATACATAAATGTTACAATTGTCTAGAGTGTCAAGAACTTTCATTTACATCTGAAAATTTATTCCATTGATTCCATGAATCTAAATATACAACGAAACAGAAGACATTACACTCTTACATATTGATCATTACAGAAATCAATACCAATATCTTTTATAGATTAATAAAATATAAGTAAGTATACCTGGTAGTATAAGGACTTCTAATACACTGTAACTGATCATCATCTGTTCCTATTAATCTATTGATAAAACATGGTCTTTCTGGTTGTAACTCTACAGAGGCATGGTTACCTATCTAATAATAGAAAGATAGAGTTATGGTAACCTATCTAGTATGAGAAAGATAGATTAGTTGAAAAAAGATAAGGGTATGGTTAGGTTAGTGTACCAGTCTAATTAAAATTAGACCCTAATTTCGTTCGTTCGATTTTTTAAATCCTGTTTTTTAAACACTACATTATGGTCTGAGAACCACGTGCGATATAGAACGTATCTAGGTGCACTCTGACCTTACCTGGATAAAAATGACCTGATAAACTAGTCTACAGCACTTAAGAATCCTAGAATGCACCTATTGTTTGCGAACAAAATCCCAGCGCGGGAGAGGGCAAAGATCTGATTGGTTAAAACCAGAGTTAAAGTAGACACTTTCTATCGCACGTGGTTCTCAGACCCTAATGTAGTGTTTACAAAACTGGATTTAAAAAACTGAACGAAATGAAATTAAGGTTTGATTTTAATTAGACGGGTTAGTGTACCAAATGGAAAGGTTAGGTAGTTGAACAAAGATAAGGTTAGGTTAGTTAAACAAATGAAAGGTTTAGGTAAGTTGAACAGAGATAAAGATAGGAAAGGTAAGGTTTGTTGAACAAAGATGATTCAAAATAAACACATGACCATTACCTTTTATTTAAGACCAAAATATAGTAATCAGTACTATAGTATCAAATATACAGATATTTAAGATGATAAATGAAATAATTCAAACCTGAAATCTGTCTAGGACTCTTAAATCACCATGAGGAAATCTTGTAAACTGTACTGCTGGTTCACTGCCTTCCTATAAAATAATCAAATTGTTTTGGACTACTAGTAGATTCTGTAATACACGAAAAAATCTTTCATCATAAAAAAATATATAATGTCAATGCCCAAAACGAACAATAAACAAAATATATAATGTTCAATGCTCAAAATGAACAACAAAGAAACAAGCCTTACCTTATCTGATTTTAATCTTTTATTAACTTCATGATCTAAATCAAATACAGGTAGTCCTCTTTCTCTCTTTAACTGAAATATTAACAGTAATATAATCAGGTTAACTGAAACAAGATTACCTGTCTGACTAATGAACAAGATTACCTGTCTGACTAATGAACAAGATTACCTGTCTGACTAATGAACAAGATTACCTGTCTGACTATTAATTTCTGTCTAAATCAGGTTTACTCTGGTGATAAACAAGATTACCTGTCTGACTATCAATTTCTGTCTAAATCAGGTTTACTCTGGTGATAAACAAGATTACCTGTCTGACTATCAATTTCTGTCTAAATCAGGTTTACTCTGGTGATAAACAAGATTACCTGTCTGACTATCAATTTCTGTCTAAATCAGGTTTACTCTGGTGATAAACAAGATTACCTGTCTGACTATTAATTTCTGTCTAAATCAGGTTTACTCTGGTGATAAACAAGATTACCTGTCTGACTATCAATTTCTGTCTAAATCAGGTTTACTCTGGTGATAAACAAGATTACCTGTCTGACTATTAATTTCTGTCTAAATCAGGTTTACTCTGGTGATAAACAAGATTACCTGTCTGACTATCAATTTCTGTCTAAATCAGGTTAACTCTGGTGATAAACTATAATACCTGTCTGACTATTAATTTCTGTTTAAACCGGGTTAATTCTGGTGACAACTTCTGTATATCTGCTGCCTGTTTTAACTTCTGTAATAATATCTGTTCATCATATAAACTGATAGCTTTATATCTAAAATATAACAAAAAAATTATCCTGAGTTATTTAAATATAACAATAACATTATCCTGCTTTACACAAATATAACAATATCATTATCCTGAGTAACTCAAATATAACAATATCATTATCCTGCTTTACACAAATATAACAATATCATTATCCTGAGTAACTCAAATATAACAATAACATTATCCTAAATAACTCAAATATAACAATAACATTATCCTGAATAACTCAAATATAACAATATCATTATCATGCTTTACACAAATATAACAATATCATTATCCTGAGTAACTCAAATATAACAATAACATTATCCTGAGTAACTCAAATATAACAATAACCTGAGTTACACAAATATAAAAAATAATATCCTGTATTACTCAAATGTAACAATATCATTATCCTGAGTTACTCAAATATAACAATAACATTATCCTGAGTTACTCAAATATAACAATAACATTATCTTGAGTTACTCAAATATAACAAAATAATATCAGAGTTACCAAAATATCCCAATCAAAATATCCTGAGTTACAATTTACACCTGACAGAAATAACAATAACAATTCCTTGAGTTTATGTCAAAATTATGTGATAACTATATGATCATTGGTGGAATTCTAAAATTGTCAATGTCTTTAGATTCCAGCATATGAATGAATGAAGTTATCCATTAAAAATATATCAAACAAAACATCTAAGCTGTATTTCTTCAACATTGACATAATGCCTTCTTTGGACTAACTGAATATTTGTTGCATAGAATTGGACCCTAAGTGCATCACAAATAACAGAATCTTACTGAGGTAATTGAGGTTGTGGTGTGATAACTTCTTTCTTCACTCGAACTCTTGGTTTAGAGTCTTTAAGATGTTGTAACAGTTCACTTTCTTCTTCCTCAACATCACTGACTGGTTCTCTCTTGATGTTAGACTCATCTAGAACAGTTGTTTCATCTTCTTCTTCTTCTTCATCATCATCACACTGTTCCTTCTCTTCCTCTATATAATCTTCAGTATCATCATTAGAATCTTCAGGCTCTGTTTTAATATGATTGACTATAGTTTTATCTGGTATATTACCAACATCTTCACTAGTTTGATCTAAATATAGTAACAATCATTATTTAAAAAAAATGATTGACAAAAGTTATAAAGAACAGAATTAAAAATGAACACAGACAAAATGGGTTTGAATTTTTTTTAGATGTGATTCAGCTCACAAGAGTGCGGTTCTCGATCAGGGTGTGAAGGTCTGATGACCTTGAATAAGTCATCTTCTCTCATAATTCCAGTCGACCCAGCTGTAAATGGGTACGGATAATCCGGGAAAGATCAATACCAAGAGGTTTGACCAAGGACCAGCTGGGAGAAAGGATCCTCACGGAACCTAAGTTGTTATCCTTGTAAAATATAGATGTTTCTTTCTTTCAAGTTTCAAATTGATAGCTCAATGTGAAGGGTTTACTTATCATTACTGATAGTGTTTCTTACCTGATATATTGGAGAGAAGATCATCTAATGAAAAGTTATTATTTAAACTTAATGAAGAATCATCAGGAGATAAACCATCAGGATCTATTTCAATATCACTTTCATCATCACCTTCAATTTCATCATCTTGTAACAAAAAATCTGGTAGCTTATCTAAAAAACATTATAGGACATTGAGCCTCAGTTTATCTTCAAAATCAAACGACATAATGCTTTTTCCATGTCAGCTCCAACCAACATGCATCACTGGCAATAGAAAACAGGGTTCAAAAATCTGAAAGTATCATTTAATGAGGATTGAGCCTTGGACCTGCAAATAAGCGAGCATGCAACTCTCCATAAAAGTTCATAATACTATTTGGTCATATAGAAACATTAAAGGTATTCTATACTATTTAAGGCGTTTTGAGAAACAACATTGCAATAATATAATCCATCTCAAGCTTGACTAAAGTGAAAAACTTGAAACTAAGCTGTTGAAAATTTACAAAATAAAAGTTTAGGAAAATCTGTTTTATATCTTGTTCCTTAATTAAAGGGACAGTCTGAATTTTTTACCTTTTGCTCAAATTTGTGAAAACTCTACACCAAAATGTGTAACTATGTGCCCTTTAATATATCTGAAAGTTTTAACTAAAAAAATCCAGCCATTAATTTTTAAACGCTAAAAACATTCTCAAATTTCTAACAACCTTACGTAAGGTTTTCAAGTGTGTTACGTTTTTTGGACACTGATCATAGGACACTACTGAACGGATTTGAGTAAAAATAAACGCCTAATCGTAGGGAAATGTCCCTCTTGTGTATTTAAAAGGTTTCAGCTAGAAATATTGAGCCATTTAAAGGGCAAACACCAAAACTAGGTCAAATTGCTTAATTAACAATAGGTACTCCCTGTTTGTAATTAACCCTTTAAAACCAAATTCAGTTTGATCAAGAAGGTATAGAGATACAATAAGCATACTTTAAAAATACTCTCAGGTAGCATTTGCGATTTTTTTGACAATGCAAACTTTTTTCAAAAAAGCAGAAAGGCCCTTTAAAGGTGAATTAGAGAACATTTTGATTGACAAAATACAACAAGAAACCATAATCCAGAAAACTCGAGAATTGTTAGTCTTACCTTGAGGTAGGAGATCTTGATTAGTGAGTAAGTCACTAGAGGATGTTGATAAGAGATCACTAGTAGAACTAGTACTAGTTAATAATGATGAGTTATCTAGAGGTTCATCTTTAATCTTAACATTATAATCAAACACTGGTTCATTAACAGGTTCAGTTTTTATCTGTAGTGGTGTCAACAGTGGTTGCTGTTCAACTTCCAGATCATTTGATGTCACTGGGTCTTTCTTGTTGTGTGTCACAGTAGAAGTTCTCAGTCTTCTTTCTTTTAATTCAATGGCTGCTTCAATAGCTGATTTTTTACTTCTAACTCGTAATCCTTCCATTTTAACAGCTGGTGCTTGATGTACTTCATGTCTTCTACCCTTTCTTAATACTATATCAACTACAAAATATAAAAATCTTGATACCGTATATTACCCATGTATAATGCGCACCCCTTCCTTACTCCATCAAAATCAGGGAAAAATTCATTTACCCATGTATAGTGGGCACCCCTTGATGACGAAAGAAAGTTTGCATAACACAGACACCAAAATAGTGAGTGATAAAAAATCAAATATTCAAAGCTCCCTAAATGAGATTTTTTTTACATCCTGTGCCTATGTTTTTGTAACTGTGTCATTAGTAGGGCTACTCCAAAACAAACTGTACGTTGTTGGTACAATAATAATAAGCTTTTTTATTCATACCTGGTCTACAAATTGGTGATGATAAATCAGTTAGTTTCCACCATCCAGGTTCCCCTAATTCTTGTGAACCAGATGTAAAATAGGTAGGACAACCTGAAGACAAGGCTCCAGCTACTGTACCATACCATAATGACGTCTTTTTTCTACACGAACAAATTTCATTACAAATCATATGAATGAAAATCATATCATTTTGCTCCAAGTTGATATGTATGAACCTTAAAGAATCTTTAAAAATCTTCGTATATATACTCTTGTTAACCAAGTTTGAGAATTTTTATTTTGTGATCATGCCAAAAGGTAGTATCGCTCTAAGGCATTGCATGCACTGATGTCTATAAGAAACTATATAATTGTACTTACTTATGAGGTCCTAGTAATAAAGACCAATGTTTATCTATATAAGCACAAATATGTTCTTTCCATCTAAAATAGCCATGTTTACCATTACCAGATAGATGTAAATTGTATAGTGCTATACTCACTATAGTTAACCTAAAACAAAATAGTATAGGCTTATATCATGCATATATTGGCTACATATAATACATTCATAGCCTACATATCATACATACACAGCCTACATATCATACATACACAGCCAAAATATCATACAAACACAGCCAACATATCATACATACACAGCCTACATATCATACATACACAACCTACATAATATCATACATTATACACACTATGCTATGTAATATCATACATCATAAGCACACAATCTATACATACCGGTACCTACATTCATAGGCTACATAATATCATACATTATACAATCTACAGATTATACATAATATATACACATAGTCATGTCAAAAAACAAGCATCAAATTCCCCATCAATAAAACTAACAACCCCATTTAATTTCCCTTATGATCAATGAATCATTTCCTCATTTTCAACCAGATTTATCATACACATAAATGTCCCACAGTACCTAATAACTTTCACACTAAAGCAGATAGTTAAGAAGGTAAAGGTAAGGACAATAAATGGGTTTGTATATAGTGAACTAAAGAAAAAGGTTACCATGGTAATTTGGAGCGTTCTATCTGTTCTGTACCAGATTCACCACATCTTGAACAAGTCAAATCAAAAAATACATCACCATGTAAATTGGAAGGTTTTCCTGTTTTCAAACAATCTAAAGACCAAAAAAAAAACAATTCCAATATTGTAAAACTATAGGACATTTTTTTTTCAAGTAATATCTATGCTCTTTAAATACTGGTATAGTCAATATTCAGACATGTGACTCTGGCCTTGATATAAATCATGTTAGATTACAATAGAGAACAAATATCAAAACATTTAAAGATTATCGATTATCGAAGGCAGGCTACCGATCAATAATCCATTAATAATCGAAATACGTTAATCTAAATTAAGAAATCTTCTGATCTTCGTTTTTGTGTTTTTGAATGTTTGTTATATTATCAATATCTGGTATCAAAGACAGTTGAACCTGAAGTAATATTTAGAATCTTTTTATGATAATTAAAGCATAATATAATGAGATATGAGTGATAATCGTGTAACAAAAAAAAATTTGACAATAAATTTAAATCAATAATCAAATTTGATAATCGATAATCAAAATTAAAAATTTGTAGTGTCGTTATTCGATTATTTCCATTTTTTTACCCAGCCCTAATAGTAATACCCGTATAAGATCAGATGACTATATAGGTAGCCTGCCTGTATAAAAATTTTGATGTAAAATTTACCTAAATGAAATTTAACTTTACATTCTAGACAGGGTAATGTTAGACCTTTATCTTTTTCTAGATTCTTCCCACAATAACATACTTTATCAGCCATCCGCATTTAGACACATCAACTAATAGCCTATTCTTCCTAAAATAAATAAATAAAATGTAAGAATAGTCATTGATAAAATATATAATAACTGAAAACAAATTGTCACAGACATAAGAACATGATCAAAACATCATAGATCTATGAGTTAGCTAAAACAAGCCAAACTTGTAAAAGGTTGCATTTAGCCTAAACTAAAGCAGTAAAGCCTAAAAAGGAAAAATTAATTCCAGGCCTTCTACCACATTCAGTAACACTGCATCAATCATCAATCTCATGAATTGCAGATTATGACAATAAGACATCCGAGGCTTCTATGACAATGAGTGAGGTCAGAAGTAGGGGTTAGTGTTACACTAGTGTTACACTTACGTACTAACAACAGTGCCCACTAACCCTGAGTTCTGACCTCACTCAATGTCCTGCAGAAGGGATAATATGTCCATTCAATATTAGGAGTTGGCAGTTTAGAGACACCGAGGTGAAGGTGGAAATAGAAAACTGTTTCTTTACTTTACGAAAGTTCAACACGAGAACATCTATGTGACAGCAATACCTTTATAATTATATGTTGCTAAATGTCTTACAAAAAAAGAATTTCTACAAATACTTTAGCAGATAAATTGGAAATTTACACTACCAACTGATTACTTGTTGATTTGTTACCACTTCAGACAACCGTACATCAACATATCCAGAGTTACTTCCCATTAACTATTAATTCTTCAAAAATAAAATAATTCCCGATAATCGTTACTATAGTATTGCTTCAAGTTCTGAGCTTACTTTAAAAAAAGAGTTATAAACCCTCACGTTATAGTTGTTTGGTTACATTGAAAGTTTGCCAAAGAATTGCAAAACATGGATGTCCAACTCCTACAAATGTATGTAAATGTAGTCTGTAGGCTTGTTCTCATTAGAACTGTGTTATCTCCCCTGCATTATTGCTAAACTTTTTGAAGTATTGCCGTTCTTTTTTCTAGCCTTTATCTTTTCAAGATCATCCGGAACAGTTTCATCCGGAAAAAAACATAATCTTTGTCCTTTTTTTTCAGGGTTATTCATAAAGTATCAAAGCTATAAATACCGTGATGTTTTACCACATATTTTTTACAGATAATAAGACAACTTTTCGAAAAACACTCTTATATTGCATTGCGAGCATTTTAAAATGCCTTGTCACAAAATATATAATAGTCCTATTGCCGAGAGTAATAAATCAAGTTTTGCCTCTTTCATTAAGTAAGCTATTTACGAGACCACCATTTTCTGCTCAAAAAAACCCAAAGACGTCTTTAAACATTTATAATCAAATTAATTTTTATCAGAAATTTTATTATAGCCTACTATACCGGTCGAGTTTACCACATTCGTCTCCCTGAAGACTCCGATTTGCCGACTCCAAAATGATTATAAAGTTAATATAAGGAGGCAAATTCTGGAAGGGTTTCAGATTCTTTCCAATCATCTTGCATCTCTGAAGACAATATTGACTGATTTTCTAAAAGTATTAAAGCTAGACACAGAACTTTGCACAGGACACATTGTCAAGTTAGCACCACCCATATGTGTCTGTATAACATTAATTTTCGTCATCAACATTTTGAATGAAACGTAATCCAAATGTAATTAATCAAAGAAGGCTCCAGAAGATCAAAAAAGATGTAATTAACTAAGATCAATATTAGCACACTAATTAACGCGTGCTTTGAAAAGTTTTTGAATGACAGTAACATGACACGTTCTGTAATGACCTGATCAATGATGAATCACGTGACTAATATCAAATACCATGCATTATGAAATGGATTGGGTTCATAGGCGTACGAGCCGGGGGGCAGGGGGGGCAATTGCCCCCCCAGTGATTTTCATGAAGGAAATTTTAAAAAATAAAATCGTTCGGAAATGATGTGATCAGGCAGATGGCGAGAAGTTTTTGGAATTAGGGGTTGGGTGGGGGTCGACTTGTCGGGCATTTATATTTCGTTGTCGGGCAAATTAGCATTAGTTGTCGGGCAAATTGGTTTTGCCCCCCCGCTCAACTTACACCCCGTACGCCTATGATTGGGTTGCGCTTCCCATCTTTTAGCATCACAAAAGTTTTCTGTGGCTTCAGTGAGTAGGCCTAAAGGTTATCAGGTAACACTTTGATGGATCGGATACTTGGTGCATTAGATTAGACAGGTGATACGATTAAAGATGACGTCCCAGTTTTATGTTTCAACAGATCTTTTAATTTTAAAAGAAAAGAAAATCTATAATTTACAAGGATAACAACTTCTTCAGAGGATTCTTTCTATAAACCGGTCCTGGGCCAAAACGTCATGGTGCCCGTCTTTTTATGCAATAAGATGCATAAATATTGGAAATAGATCCATGCAATTCATTTCAGCGATTCATAAAGTAGAGTCATAATAATTGCAGATAGTTTTGCTGTCAATCCTTATGTGAATTAAAACCCTTTACTCTTAGTTGATATCTAAGAAATACACTTTTTTCAATTATTGGTAAGGGTTTCCATATTAGCAGCGTAGATTCATGTCTTGAACCAGACTTAGCTACTCTAAAAAAAGAGAACCTAAAACTGTGTTATTTTTTGACAGCAAATATATTTTTAACAACAAATAAAAGACGAAGTTTATTGAATTCACACGACGCCATTCGTAATAAATTGTTATTTCATTTGGCAATCATCCATCAAATTCTTATCCATTTTCAATTTCAAATATTACACGATTTCTATGATTGAATTATTCCAGAATAATACCAACTGAGATAAAATTATTTCCTATTTAAATACCAACCTTTCCGTTCATGATTCTAAACAACAGTTTATTATTGGAGTATTGGTGCATGCACGCAAGCTGCTCAAATTCCAATTTTGCATGAGGTGATTTTTAGAACTCAAATGAAGTGAAATGAAATAGAGTCTGCACCTGTATTATGGGCTAATGAGGATGGGCAAATACCATACAAGCATGCAAGATGTTCAGGTTATTTGAATACATTCACAGTTTTGTTTACGATCATTCGCTTCTGTAAAGTTAATTATAACAATGTAAGTTGGTTATAACAATGTAAAGTTAGTTATAACGATGTAAAGTTAGCTATAACTATGTAAAGTTAGCTATAACGATGTAAAGTTAGTTATAACAATGTAAAGTTAGTTATAACGATGTAAAGTTAGCTATAACAATGTAAAGTTAGCTATAACAATGTAAAGTTAGTTATAACAATGTAAAGTTAGTTATAACAATGTAAAGTTAGTTATAACAATGTAAAGTTAGTTATAACAATGTAAAGTTAGCTATAACAATGTAAAGTTAGCTATAACGATGTAAAGTTAGTTATAACAATGTAAAGTTAGTTATAACGATGTAAACTTAGTTATAACAATGTAAAGTTAGTTATAACAATGTAAAGTTGGTTATAACAATGTAAAGTTAGTTATAACGATGTAAAGTTAGTTATAACAATGTAAAGTTAGTTATAACGATGTAAAGTTAGCTATAACAATGTAAAGTTAGCTATAACAATGTAAAGTTAGTTATAACAATGTAAAGTTAGTTATAACAATGTAAAGTTAGTTATAACAATGTAAAGTTAGTTATAACAATGTAAAGTTAGTTATAACAATGTAAAGTTAGTTATAACAATGTAAAGTTAGCTATAACAATGTAAAGTTAGTTATAACAATGTAAAGTTAGCTATAACAATGTAAAGTTAGTTATAACAATGTAAAGTTAGTTATAACAATGTAAAGTTAGCTATAACAATGTAAAGTTAGTTATAACAATGTAAAGTTAGCTATAACAATGTAAAGTTAGTTATAACAATGTAAAGTTAGTTATAACAATGTAAAGTTAGCTATAACAATGTAAAGTTAGTTATAACAATGTAAAGTTAGTTATAACGATGTAACTAAGTTAGCTATAACGATGTAAAGTTAGCTATAACGATGTAAAGTTAGCTATAACAATGTAAAGTTGGTTATAACAATGTAAAGTTAGTTATAACAATGTAAAGTTAGCTATAACAATGTAAAGTTAGCTATAACAATGTAAAGTTAGTTATAACAATGTAAAGTTAGTTATAACAATGTAAAGTTAGTTATAACAATGTAAAGTCAGCTATAACAATGTAAAGTTGGTTATAACAATGTAAAGTTAGTTATAACGATGTAACTAAGTTAGCTATAACGATGTAAAGTTAGCTATAACAATGTAAAGTTAGCTATAACAATGTAAAGTTGGTTATAACAATGTAAAGTTAGTTATAACAATGTAAAGTTAGTTATAACAATGTAAAGTTAGCTATAACAATGTAAAGTTAGTTATAACAATGTAAAGTTAGTTATAACAATGTAAAGTTAGTTATAACAATGTAAAGTTAGCTATAACAATGTAAAGTTGGTTATAACAATGTAAAGTTAGTTATAACAATGTAAAGTTAGTTATAACAATGTAAAGTTAGCTATAACGATGTAAAGTTAGTTATAACGATGTAAAGTTAGTTATAACAATGTAAAGTTAGTTATAACAATGTAAAGTTAGTTATAACAATGTAAGTTAGTTATAACAATGTAAAGTTAGTTATAACAATGTAAGTTAGTTATAACAATGTAAAGTTAGTTATAACAATGTAAAGTTAGTTATAACAATGTAAAGTTAGTTATAACAATGTAAAGTTAGTTATAACAATGTAAAGTTAGTTATAACAATGTAAAGTTAGTTATAACAATGTAAAGTTAGCTATAACGATGTAAAGTTAGTTATAACAATGTAAAGTTAGCTATAACAATGTAAAGTTAGTTATAACAATGTAAAGTTAGCTATAACAATGTAAAGTTAGTTATAACAATGTAAAGTTAGCTATAACAATGTAAAGTTAGCTATAACAATGTAAAGTTAGCTATAACAATGTAAAGTTAGCTATAACAATGTAAAGTTAGCTATAACAATGTAAAGTTAGCTATAACGATGTAAAGTTAGTTATAACGATGTAAAGTTAGTTATAACGATGTAAAGTTAGTTATAACGATGTAAAGTTAGTTATAACAATGTAAAGTTAGTTATAACGATGTAAAGTTAGCTATAACAATGTAAAGTTAGCTATAACGATGTAAAGTTAGTTATAACGATGTAACTAAGTTAGCTATAACGATGTAAAGTTAGCTATAACGATGTAAAGTTAGTTTTAACGATGTAAAGTTAATTATAACGATTTTAGCAGGTTAAGAAACAGCATGTTCAGCGATTCCGCTTATCTTATTCAAAGCCTTATTTTGGAAGGATAGACCCTATTTAAAAATGCTCTGACGATTGTGTAGTCGAAACAACTTTACATTACAGAATAATGAATAAGCCTTGTTTGATGCAATCATTAACTACAAAAAAAAAAAAAGAATATCATGCACGAAACCGAGTTAACCACTTCAGAAAATAAATTTTCTCAATGACCCAATGAAAAACTGTGTGAAAGATAATCAGCATTAAAATGAATATCATGATCAATTTGGGTCAGCCAAGTTTGAGTTATAATCCCATTTATAGAAACATATCTCTTTAACGACACCATTTAGATTTTAGATTCAGAAAAAATGTTAGGCATTATTTAGTTCATCTTCTAAATTAAGAGTAGGCTAAACCACTGTTCTAGCTAAAATTTCCTTTCATTGCCCACTTTATGGCGTTTGCCAGTCTATAAGAGCACAAACGTTGCAGGAAAAGGTCAAATTTGTATCGCCACAGACGAAATTTTTTGGAACTTTAATGTTCTCGGATGCCAAATTGTGCCTTTTTCATGTCCATTACAGACATTCTACTCAACCAAGCTTGACCATTTGTGGGTGGGGGGGGGGGGGCACAGGGCATCTCCCCCCCGCCCAGGTATCCCCATGCCCCAAAACATCCGTGAAACTTTAAAATATATGGACATGTACATTGTTATAGTTTCTAAAGTAATTTGTTCAGTAATCAGATCTGATTTAAACAGCGTCATTTAACCTGACCAATGTTGACCTGGTAGCCTGGTAATGATAATTATGCGTTGAATGATGAAAGAGAGTCATGTTGAGTCACCTTATCAATAAATCATAGTATTATATCAGTCATGATATTATAATACTAATTAATAGTACCTGATACTAGTAACATCGTCTCTTATTACTAAAACTAACATATCATTTCATACAGTTTATCACATAATAATGCATTCACTTTATCACTGTTTTAATCCATGACCAGCTGTTTGTCTTTGTCTACGTATCAGTGAAGAATAATACCATTTAATCAAAATGATTTGGCTTAAAAACTTGTGTTTCGATGCAAATAACAATTTCTCTTGCCAGATTTTGCTAAATTTATATCAAAGATTACAAGCCAACGAATTCTGAAAATATACAACAAGTGGTTGCCTAGCAATATACGCCCACCTTCCTTATAAATTTTTATTATATCAAGAGCATTCCCCAATTGGTGTCAAATCGTATCAATAATATAACCTGTCAAAAATATAGTTTATATCTTTTGATCACAAAATTAAATAAAATTCCGAATTAAACTTTCAATCTCGAAGAATTATGACTAAGTCAAAATCCAATCAATGTAAAATCGTCAAATTAAACTTCTCCAAGTTCTCAGGAATATAAATGATTACGTAAAATGTCAATGTGGGCGTATAAAAATATATGTTAATCGATATTGTTTTGCTGTTCTTAATGGGGAAGGTTCAACATTTTCGAGAATGGATTTTGGCCTTCAGCTTTACTAGAACAACCCAAAAGTCGCTCAATCCCTTTAATTATACCCATACTTAAACAGTTTTCTTTCATTATTTTTCAGTATTATGTATTTTCTATATAAGGCACTGTCTTACTAAACGACGAGTCGTATTTTTGACTTTCAAACTCTGATATTTATGGATATACAGGGTTTTGAAGGCTGAAATTTTGAGGGAGGGTTTGGAATATTATTACAGATAAGATTAGCTAAAAAAAATCCAGGTTCTGAGACTAAAAGTTTTTTGGTCGAACAGGGTGAACATATCCCTTTAAGACTACTGTTATTTGCATCCATCGTAAAATTTCACACATTTTGAAGTTTTCATTTTAAAGTGTCTCATGTTATTTTTTAAAGAAATACAAACATTTTACCAAAAATGAGACAACTGCAATTGACTTTCATTCTATAAGAACACTATATTAACATTTCTACAATAACCAAAGTCAATAATATCAATTCAATTCATTAAATATAGCAATTAAAGTCAACAGTCGACAACTGTGAAAGTCTATTGAAAAGAAAATGATATTCAAACCCCCAACGATGCTATCAAAATCAATTGAGATATAGTATCAAAGTACACAGACCAACTGTTAACTATATAGTATCAAACAGGTGTCATCTTCAAAATTAGCATTTCAGAACAATTCAAGGAATGAAGGTTCTTACAGTGACCATAAAACTATTTTCTTTATATAGATTTATATCGAATGATCTTATAGGATTTCACATATTCAACATTTTTCTGACATTGTGTTAATTGTATTGGTAGAAATCGGAAAATTAAGTTGTCTATCTTTGGGTTAGTTTGGTTTTTCGAATCGGTTTAGTTGGCGAAGACTATCTGTATCTCAGAGGCCATGATATTGTACAGAATTAAATGTTAAAAACAAATGATATACAAAATAAATTTTAAGGACAAATGATATACAAAATGAAATGATATACAAAGTGAAATGTTAAGGACACGATATACAATATTAAATGTTAATGGCATATGACATCCAAAAGAAATGTTAAGGACACAATATGGTAGCCAAAATAAATGTTACCGACACTTAGCCTAATATGCAAAGTGAAATGTTAAGGACACAATATGATATTCAAAGTGAAATGACATACAAAGTGAAATGTTAAGGACACATGTTATACAAACTTAAGGAGAAATGTTATTAGGTATTACGCTATAAACAAAATGAAATGTTAAGGACACAATATGCTGAACAATATAAGGCTATATACAAAACAAATGTTTAGGATAACTGATTTACAAAAATGGAATGTTGAGTACACATGCAAAATAATAAAAGGCTATATACAAAATGAAATGTTAAGAAAATAAAGATATACAAATTGACATAATATCCTCAATCAACTAAATATACAGAAGAAGTGTCGTTACAAACACAGGTCATCTGATATGATCGCTTAATTGATCAGTTAATAGCATTCACAATTTAACTGATTATTTCCCTTGACCTGCACATCTGGACACTATTCAAGCATAGCTGGCCACACTTCTTAACAATACGTGCTAATGCGTTGTTCTGTGATAAGGGGATGCATGTAAGGTCGTACAAGGTCAAGGGTTAAAAGCGATAGGTCAAGAGACACGTGCTTAATACAATTAATAAAGGAAGTAAGATCGAACATCGTTGGCTGTCTTTAAATCTGGCTGTGAATAAGCTCACGATTGAAGCAATCTGTCTTGTGAAATAAATTTTATCGTATAAACTTGGCATTAATTGCTTTAATTATTTTTCCTGTTATTGGCTACCATTGTCTTGTAAGATGCCTTTGATTTAGAAAGGCTGCAGGTCTTAGGGGCTGAGTAGTAAAAGCGTCCATTTTCACCGAATTGGAACTCCGGGGATCTGTAACCTTGAGACATGTATGTGCAGGTGATATATTCCTGGACAACAGACAATTGAAAAAGAGTATATTGATGTCACTGTCATAGCAATTGCCCTTCATTGCAAGATTATACATCTATGGGTTTTTTAAATTTCCCCAAAAATGCACAATGAAATGACCATGTCCCCTGAAATGTTCACAGAAGGTATCGAAAAGATGCAATTTCAAAGCATGATATAGTAGCAGCATTTTTCGTTGTAATACAAACTTAAATTGTGGTCGTTGTTGCTAGTGGACACTGGTGTTTCAAGATAATACAAAATATAACATTTTTTTTCAGACCTATATCACAGTTTGTGTCCCCAGAAGAATGTCCAAATGTTCCCAGGGTACATAGGAGAGCACCTTTCTACCAGTATGAGTATAATCTAGTTCTATACCTGGTTTTAACTTTGGATTTCGTAAATCACGGACACCTACCCGACCTTGCCATGTTGTAAATCTTATTCCTGACAAGACAGTCTCGAATTCCCTCTCTGATCATTAAAGGTAACTTGAAAGCCCATGTTAAAATTAATTACACTTGGATATCGCTCAATGAATTGATATGAGTCAACTGAATGCCATAGCGTGCTAGCCATCCATAAAAATCAGATTAACTGTAAATCTTGGTCCAGTAAAAAAAATGTAAAGTATGATTATCAATTGAATTATTTGCCCCTTGCTAAATTACTAAGCTCATTAATTCTACAATGATTAGCCCCTGAGATTGATAGTTGGAAATTAATGAGATCGAGCTTCGTAACTAATTTGAAATAGTGGAACCACTTGAGGATTTCTCTCATCTCTCAGCTAGAAAGCTTACAGTTAGTTGTGTCTGTTTGCCAAGACTGTTGCACTCTTTCCAACAAAAACCATTACGTTATGATGCTCTTTTGAAACCGTTTTGATTTCTGATTGAAATATTTTCACAACATATTCAATCAAAGTGCCACTGTCTCTTTCATTGAAAAAGCGTTTTCTTTATCTTCGAATCCAAAGTGCACATTCCAGCGTGTGAAATATCGGATTTCACCAACTTGTTTCTGATTAAGGTTAAAATAAAAAATGAATGAAGAAAATTAATTTGAAGAATCTCATTTATTTCTGTGTTAATCTCCTAACAGACAAGACGGATTTAATAAGATTAGACTAGAGTCAGATTAGATCTAGATTTAAGTCGGATTAAATCAGGGTCTGACAAGTAGGATTATGTCAGTGACAAATGATGCATTTACAAGCCTTATATTTTTCGTAAATCGATTTATTTGAGTGGCCTTTTCTCTAAATCTAAAAGTACAGTGGCTTCTTTCTACTTAAAAATGTTACTTGTTACTAGATCATTGAAAAAAGTGGCGACCGTTTGCATAGAAAATGTGGTTCCGTGTAAAACAATTTGTGCACAAATTCATTTGCAGCCCCCAAAAGAAAAGAAAGAAACATCTATACATGTATTTTACAAGGATAACAACTTAGGTTCCTTGCGGATCCTTTCTCCCAGCTGGTCCTTGGCCAAACCTCATTAATTATCCGTACCCATTTACAGCTGGGTTGACTGGAATTATGAGTGAAGATGACTTATGCAAGGTTTTTACCTGTAGCAATTAATTGTATCTCTTTATTTTAGAAAATTTGAAGCTGTTGTAATATTTATGACTTTGTATTTTCAGTAATGATTTAGTTATTTCCGTAAATATAGATTATGTGAATCTCTTTTAGGTCCAAGTTTTTTTTAAAGATTTTCAGTTCAATGCATATTAGCATCACCATTATTAACCTTTATCAAACTTTAACCCTGTACCTTCCATTGAATACTAACTTGTTTCTTTTCAATCAACCAAATCACTTAATATATTGTTAACACATTTTGTTAAAAAGAACATTAAACTGTGCCTGTGCTTTCGTAACTTTGTCATTAGTACAAAGTTACAACCTTTACTCCCTGATCGAGAACCGAACTATCAAAGATAAGGTTATTGCCATGTACATCATACACACTGCATGCGGTTGGACTTCTTCATTCTGAAAAAAAATGAAATGAATGGAGTTTTACGTCCTACTTTCTGCACCTATATGGGCTAATTGAGGACGGGCAAACGCCATGCAGTGTGCAATGAGGGAAATTTTGCCAGGACAGCGGCATTAGCCTGCTCTTATTTTCGATTTCCAACTGTCGAGGGATCTTTAACGTGCACAGCCAATAGCACACGGGGCCTCGGTTTATTGTCCCATCCGAACGACTAGACGCTTTTCCATGTCAGCCCTTCTTCATTCTGAGAACGTTAAAAAAAATTCGATGGATGGAAAGCGAGAGAGCTGACTAATGTCACTTTTCTGCCTGTCTAAATTTCTCTCGTGGCATTCATTCCATGAGCCCCGACACATGCAGAATAATAGGACGTAAAACTCCATGTCATTTAACCAATCGTACCTCCGCTGCAAAGGCGTGGATTTGTCCAAAAGTTTGTAGGGGACGAACCAGGATGGTTTGTAGAGTCAAAGTACGTAGTAAAACCCATAGGCGTACGGGCATATATTATATTCCCTTGTCGGGCAAATTGTTTTTGCCCCCCGCACCCCCACTCAACTAACGCCCCATACGCCTATGACAAAACCCCACCAGGAGGTTCTCCCTCTAGAAAAAAAATGGAAAATGACTCAGATTTAGTGCATTCTGAACCATATTTCAGGTTTAGGATGTTGAAATCGGTATTTTCCGCTCTGACTATCATTTAATTCTTCCAAACACTTGCTTACTTACCAAATTATGTGGGTGACCAAGATCATTTCGTTCCCACTTCTGAGGGGGAGGGGGACACGACACGTCTGCCCCAAATCCACGCCCTTGCTCCACTGTAACACCTTAATGTAAGTGAAACTATAAATAAATGGCAGCAAATTTGAATTATTCGAGAAATGTTTTTTTAGAGACTTAATTCGAATCAATGGCGAATAAATATCTCATTTTATATCAGTGAATATCTGGAAAAGTACAAGATGTTATAACTGATAAATAGGGTAGTCTGTATTTCATCAAATAGAGTTCATAGGGTGACAACTAATCACAGACATCAAGACAACTTTCAATTACTCATATTCTCTATATTTTATATATTTTAGTGGTGTATTACAATTTGATTTATATAATATATATTTTCTAAACCCTAGGGGCCCAACCTTTTGCACTCTTCGTACCCATATTTTGTTCAATCAAACTCCTGGTACCCCTTTGCCCACTCTTAGTAACATTTAGAGCCACCATGAAGGTAAAAGGATATTTGTAGGTTGTTGGAGTTTGATATTTAATCCATTCCATACTTTTAATATTGTCTAAGCGGCTTCTCAAGTACCCCATGTGGTGTTTACTGGTACCCCCAAAGGGTACTAGTACCCCCGGTTGGGAACCGAGGTTCTAAACAGTGGTTTGCGGCATTGCGGCATTTGTTATAGGGCAATGGGAACCCTTTTTTTGTAAGATGTTGTATAAGGTCTTGAGTGTGTGGTCAAATGTATCTGGACTCCCAGATGATGATATTTAATGCTGGGGAACAGAACGGCAATCCTATACGCTATGTCTCGACTGTTTCTCTTTTCTCAAAATTGTTTCCCCACGTCCTTATGTACAGCTTGAAAACTGTTCTGAATGTTTCAGTGGTATATAACTTTCAAATATTAGTTTTCAGTGCAGTGTGCAATGAGTTAATTTGACCAAAAGCTTCTCCAACGACTGTGGTAGACATCGATAACAAAGCAGAGCATGCTTACTCTTCCGAAATACACATAACTTTGCTTCTTTAAACAACCACCTCTTATATTAGAGAATTTTTGCCATTTTCAGAGTAAATTTTATTGACATAATTTTCTAAATATTAATATAGGCTACCATTTTCTATTATTTGATTACTTTAAAGGGATTGTAAAGAGTATTTATAAACTTTGTATGTGTATCGGGGACACTGAGAGCATCAAATTGGAATGGCGCAAATTGATGCTCTCGGTGTCCCCGATATACATACAAAGTTTAGAAAACCACTTTACAATCCCTTCAAGTAAAGCTGCATTTGATGGCTACTTAAATCAACATTTGTGTAGTTGAAATATTTTCATACTTTAGATATTGATTTATGTCGGTGAAAAACAAATATACGACCATCTATAACCGTTCTGAAATTTGTTGACTAAATATCTTATTAAAATATCAATTTTCAAAGAATAAACACGTTACAAATTGAGTGAAGAATTGATGAATTACTGTTTTCAGAAGAAAATTTCTCAATAAATCCAAGATAAAGATGCTCTATAAGAGATGATTAACCCTAAATCTAGAAATTAAACCAGGAGAAACAGAAATGTTCGCTGAATTATTGGATGGTCCGAAACAATTTCATTTTGGTCTTGCACAACTTGTGTACACTCGCGCTGTTTTACTTGTTTTTAAAGTTGGGAAATGACACTATATTAGAAATCTTTTCTAAGTTGCTTAATGAAGATTTTGCTGAACATTGTTCGAGTCTGAGGTTAATGATTATATTTTGCACTTCGAAGTTTTTTTTTTATAAAATGCCAACCGGAAGTAAAATAGTCGCAAAAACAATTGGACTTAATGGTTGAAGTTTTTTCTAAGATGAAACGAAACTAATAAATTTGGAAGGATATTCGGTGACGTCAATGTTATGGTGAATTATATCAACTTCTTTAACTTATAAAGAGTCTTAAGGCCTCCACTGCTTTTTATTTAGATTAACAAAGACTATTATGACTCTTCATAATTTTAAAGGGGAACAACGGTATTTTTGGGGATTGATTTTAGTCTATGCAAACAGCATCAAGAGTACTAGAACTTCACAAAAATCGCAAAGTCCCTTCAATTCTATTATACTTATAACTAATAATTAAACATTTGTCTTTCAATTTCTGTATATTTCTATATAAGGCATAGTGTCACTAAATTACGACTGTTCAAAACGCTGATAATTATAAAAAAAAGAAGATGGATCTAATCTGAAGGCATTTGTAACAATATTGCTGATTATTTTTGCTTTAAATTCCCGTTTTTGAGACTTAGATTAGAATGGTGGAACGAATGGTGAACGCACCCCTTTAATCATTCGTCCAGGGTTGTAAATCGGAAAAATATAACGTTGAATAATAAACACAAAATATAAAGCATGAAAAAAGGAATGACGGCACTTTAACTATAATGGAGTTTGATATTGATGATGTGTGTTTAATGTCAATATTATTGAGATTGGAGGTTATTCATTCTCCGCTCTTCTACTGACAAATTTACATCATTACTGATTGATTATGATATATTACTCAATTTAACTAGCACAAAATAATCAAAATAAACTCGGTTTTCTGCAATTGATTTTGCATTTTGATGAATAACGTTAAAGAAACACTTTGATTATTCACTTTATCTATATCAATTCAGTATAATCTTGATGTCTAATTCTTTTATGATAAGTTATGCTTTGTGACTATGATACAATGTAAAAACTATCTATGACTTTACAAGATACAATGTAAAAACTATCTATGACTATACAAGATCCAATGTAAAAACTATTTAAAGTGTATCTTTGCACCTTTTGAAACATGAGGAAGTGGTGTTAGTATCATGAAATCTAACTTTAAAAGGAGAAATTTCAGTCGAGGCTGTAGTATAAATCCCTCGACCAGGGCCGGCTGAGCCGGGGTTTGGGGGGTGTTTGCACCCCCTAAAATTTACTCGGAAAGTGCCATTTTTGAATTTGAAAAAATATGTATTAAAGGGACAGTCTGATTTTTTTTAGGCGTATCTACAATGGCTAGCCACCCCCTTACTAGTCAGATAAAACATGTCGTTGAGCAGGTACCCCCTTACCTGTGATGACGTGTTTATGTTATTACCAATTTATATATCATTTGATTAAAATGTTGAAAAATCTTAGGAGATTTAGAGATGTATATTTGAACCTTAAACTAAGCCTATGTGAACCTAAGAAAATTTGCCGCTCGCACCTTCGGCGCTCGCGGGTTTACAACACATCTTTCATTATCCACCCCTTTTATGAAATTCCTAAATCCGCCACTGCTACATGTACACTGACTCTTTTACTCAGGCATTATTGAAGCTGAATTCACGGGAAATTAGGGCCTACATCTAAATGTTGAAATTACACATCGCTGCCGTGATTGATTATGTGCCCTTTTGATGTCTGTACCCCCTAAAAATTTATTGGCGCGCCGGACCTGTCGACAGTTGAAAATAGAAAATAAAAGGACTAATTTATTGCGTCTGTCATGGCAGAATTGTCTTTATTCCTAATATTACAATAACATAATAATATTCTAAATTATTAAAATTAACACAATAACATCGGTTGTAAGTATAATAACATTTCAAGATTCATATAAATATATAAGAAATAAACATCATATTTCAAGATTTATAGCAGTTTACCTTGAAATATTCATAAGCTCTTATACATTTATATAAATATGAAAGCCATTCCTCCATGCAGAATTTAAATGATACAACAAAGACGACGAAATAATTTTAAATGAGATCACCATTCCTCTGACATAATGTAATCACTGAATTGTGACAGGATTATATTCAATTTAACTTAAACGCAGTGCATCTTCTACGAGAACAAAATTACCAAGACAGTTGCCTACTCTTTTTTTTCGTTTTCGAACTATTGAAGGATCTTTCAACGAGCAAAGATCGGAAAAGAATCCAAACCGTATAGGAACTGACGTGAAAGAGTGTTGTTCTGATAGCACATTAAATTAACCCCGATGTGTTAACAGGCTTTTCACCTACAAAAAAAGAAAGAAAAGAGTAGGCCTAGGCTTATGTCGCAGTGTGTCAAATGTTTTTTTCTGCCCTTATATTGTGTTTAATCTGCAGCAAAATCAAATTTAAGAAAGTAAATCATGTGCCATGTTCATAACAATAACTATCCAGACAAGCAAAATAATTCCCCTAATCAAAATCCCATCTAAAATAAAGCAAAATGTAGATTTAAAGTTGTATAGTAGTGGACTTCTCCTCAGAGAAATAGGCCTACACAGATTCATAGCAAATAGAAATACAGTCAGCAACCAATAATTCATGTTTGGACATAACTCTGTACTCACAGAAACATGATCATAAATTGTCTAGAACATTACTTCATCTGTTTTACCAATTGATGGATATTGTATTCTTCACCCATTGGATCGAAACCGCTCAGAAACTGAATTTTACCATCTCTGATGAGGCACAGTTTAATTGGGAAAGCCGCGTATGCTGAACAGGTATCATTATTCATAACGTCAGCAACCATTGGTATCTTTATTTCAAAATGGTTCTTAACATATTTTGCTGTTTCTAATCGTGACTTCAAGTCTTTATGATTATTTACTTTAAATTGGTTATAATCCAAAGCCCAATCATCAGCTGCATGAGCCTCGGTAATGTACACTAAAAGAAAATCGACCTGAGCTCCAAACTCAACGAAAGCAGAGTTGAACTCGTCCATTTTCTTTTCCATCCCGGGTCAGGTACAACTACCAAAGAATATCACTAGCATTCGATTTGGTTTCATGAAATCCAACAGCTTCATATCTTCGCCATCTAAACTGATGACAGGAGCGTTTGGAGCTTTGGTTCCAACATCCAGATCACTATTGACATACGCATTCAAAGACTGAAAGAAATGTTGAAAACTTCTCAAACCGAGTGATCTAAGGTTGCCATCGAGCTCGAACGACTTCAAAGTATTACCACCAAAGGTATTCCTGACAAACCATTTTCTTAATGGTGGAATCTTATTTATGATGCAACCCGTAAAGTTTATTAAGATAGCAAATATAAAGACAATAATGGATATGATGAACTTAGGTAGATATGGCTTTAAATATTTCAATCTGCTGAACGCCATCTGTTTGTTTAACACTCACCAGCCCTATCTGAAATATAAAATAGAAATATTCGATACATTTATTAAAATAAAGTAGATTTTAATATCTTGCCTCAAGATATATATACTTGAACTGCACGAAGATCGCATTATCCTTTCATTTTTTTAATATAGCGTTTTCTACATAATAAAGAGTCCCACTAAATCGATCTAAATTCGAATCGTAGCCTACTTTTGACATTCAAACGCTTATAATTATGGCTATAGAGGGATTATAAGGCTAAGTTGTGAACATTATTACGGATTAGCTTTAATAATAGCTCAAGAATTCCAGATAAAGATAGAGATAAAGATAAAGCAGAGTATTCTATTACATGTACTCTCTTAGTTTTCAACCGATTTTGATGAAACTTAGAATGGATGTTATTGGACCTAATACTTTTATCAGTATTCTTTTTGTTTTTTTCCACCAAGATGATCAAGTTTTGATTTGTCTGTTCAACTTTTTTTCAAATCGCAATCTTTTGTTGTTATAAATAAGTCACGTCTTTCAATGTCAAGACCGCGTCAATTCAGACATGAAACAAATCGGACACGAAACAAATCGATTAAATGATTAAAAAAAATCCGGACTATTTATATTAAGAGAGATAAAAAAAAAGCCTGTTTCTCAATCCTTTGCATATACATGAATAAAATATTGTTTTTAAAAAAGGATTTGAATTTAAAAGCGGAGTTAAAACAGACTATAGATTAGATGCTAAATAATTCTACATAACACATAGTCCGAAACTTGCTGCTCTATTCCCAGTCTATTCCCCTCTTATTTCAATCTGACAATCTGAATCTTGAATTCTTCGGGAAATGTCGTGAATTTGCGTATTCAGGCGTCTATATAATTCTCAAAGGCTTCTTGTGTTTGTTCCGCAATTTATATTCAAAATAAACCTTCTAATTCTCAAGATTTTCTGGAGGACTCCAGACTTCAGAAAAGAGTGTTTCCTAGCTTCCAAGAAAGATCATTGCCAGCAGTAATGGTAGCGTCTTATTCTCAAAATGTTCTAGGCAAGACTCCTCAGATCAGACAGAAATAGGCTAATATTAAACCCTAAATTCACTAGGTAATGTCAGGAATTTGCATTTCCTGGTGTCTAATTCTCAAAAGATCCTTCAGATCCGACACAAATATATTAAAACTTAAACGCAATGGGAAATGTCTGGAAAATGAGTTTCTAATTCTCAAATTGTTCTTGTGTTAGTCTCGCAATTCCTGTACAAATAAACCTTAAATTCGTCAGGGCAATAATTCATAGTAAATTTTTTTCGATTTTTCTGATTTTCAATAGGGTTCAAACATTATCAGTAAGTTTCGTCAAAATCAGTCAAAAATTGTGCCATGTAGAGTGTTTACGAGCAATTGTGGACGGACGGACGAGGGTGACGACAATATAACACCACATTGTAGGCGTATTAAAAAAAACGATTAATAACAGAAAAAGCACAATGATGACGACGTTCACAAAGACCAAAATATGAGCAGGGATAAAACTGCATAGTCCTGACTTCGTCCACTAACGGAAATAAAATCTTCTAGTTTACCATTGTTAAAATTTCTAGAAAATTGGAATGGAGTGCAACTAATTTTGATAATCTTGAAGAAAAAAAAAACAGGATAAGCCGTATATAGTTGTCCAACTTTCACATCAAAAAGCCAAATTCCCAATATCTTCTACTTATAGCAATGATAAACACATACCAAAAACCATACACAATATCTATCAAACACTTTACTAGGTTTTGATCTGTTCTTATAATCCAAGTTTTTGGAATCGATTCAAATTTTTAGAATTCTTGTTAATTCTTTAACTTTTAGAAACAATAAAATATATCTATATCATCAAACGACATCTGAAAATCCTCAGAATATAGTTCATTGAGAAACATTTTAGTGTAAATTTATGATTTTTCTACTAAAAACAAACACAATTTCAAAATATTTTAAACTTTTTCAAATTTTCTATTGGAATACTATGACGTCACGTCATTGTTTACAATGACGTCCGCGTTAACAATACAAAAAAGAGCGTTGCAATTTTTTATCGTCACTTTTAATTTAGAAGTAGTAAGAAACGGACGAATCGGGTAAGTTGGTTTTTAATATTACTATTACTAAAATTACTAATATCCGTCAACAATAGGTATGCGCATCCCGGGATGATAAGTCATACACAAGGGCAGGTTATTATTTTCTAGGTAGATAAAAAGGTAATTGATGTCACTCAATGCTAAGTTCATTTCCACTTATTCTACAATTGAAAATAGTAATCTGTTGTTGGCGGACATTGTTCGAACGTAACGAGTGGGTATATTATTATTACGATTCTACGTCAACTGTATGCACATCCCGGGATGATAAGTCATACACAATGGCAGGTTATTATTTTCTAGGTAGATAAAATGGTAATTGGTGTTACTCACTGCTGAGTTCATTTCCACTTATTCTACAATTGAAAATAGTAATCTGTTGTTGGCGAACATTGTTCGAACGTAACGAGTGGGTATATTATTATTACGATTCTACGTCAACTGTATGCACATCCCGGGATGATAAGTCATACACAAAGGCAGGTTATTATTTTCTAGGTAGGTGAAGAGGTAATTGATGTCACTCACTGCTGAGTTCATTTCCACTTATTCTTCAATTGAAAATAGTAAACTGTTCATTGACGGACCATAGGAGCGACGTTCTAAGGGGAAAAGGTCGATCTTTAGGAACATTGGCTTGCGGTTCAAAATTTCAAAATTTGACTCTTGAGAGAGGTGTCGGGCTGTGTTGTTAATTTTGTTTCTAATTACCAATACTGGCGAACAACCTCAATGGCCTAATTATTGGTTACTATTCCTTACAGATATCGATTCACATTGCGTGTACGTTACCACTTATTCTACTTCGAAATATGTAAACTGTTAGTTGTTCAGATGTGCCTAAAATGGCATTGTGCATAAAAAGAGTGTGCCTATCTGAACGAGTGCATTATAGAGGTTTGCCTTCAAAATGTTCTAGTGATGCACGATATTATGTGTATAAAGTCACTTGTATCAACTTCGGAACTAGATTGGCGTGCTAGATAACTAGCTTATTATGAATATTTGAAAGTCAAAAATACGATTTGTCGTTTAGTAAGACAATGCCACAAATACAGAAATGTAAGATAAATGTTAAGGTATGGATATAATTGAAGGGATTTTTGTGCAGACAGTTCTACTACTTCTGGAGGCTATTTACATAATATTCAAGACTCCAAAACCCTCGAAAATGCTGAACATTCCCGTATTAACGTAAACAAGAAAATCATTTTATACATGGATCAAATAGACATACTTGTAACCGAGGGCGTGGATTTGTCAAAATATTTTGGGGGGACCAACCAGCATGGGTTGTAGAGTCCAAGTAGGTTCTACATCGCGAAGCGCCGCAACCGCAATCCTAAACACAAGGTCCTTGCCCTAGAGAAAAAAATGGAAAACAGTTGACCTGTGAATATTTCTATATACAGAACGTTTATGTCCGATAACAAAGCTTCAAGAACAACATAATTAAAAGAAGAACAACGGATGGTCGCAAGAGGATCCTTTCACCAGCGAATTTTGGCACGATAATCTTTCCCGGACCTCTGACACACTGATGGAGATTAAAACTCACAACCACAATCATCATCTGTTCAATGTATGAATCGTATTATGCTACATGTATTTGTTTTTACCTGAATTGAAAATTAACTCAAAAGAATTGGGCGTCGCAACCGTCTTTTGAGTTAATGCTAATCAAACGTGATTTTCAATTTGCGAATATCAAGTCTCAAATACCTTGGCGGGATGGCGGAGGCGGTTCGCGCTTGACAGAGGAATCAAGATAGGTCCGACGTAAAAATTAGGCCCCCTATGACATGGAAATATAATATCACAAACAAGTACGTGCAATGCGGGACACGTCTCTCCCCTTAAACCCAGAAAGGCGGGGGGACAAAAGAATCTCGGTCCACCCTCTATATAGTTCGATTGGTAAGAAAGATTTTGTGAAGAAGCAAAACGTTTTTGGACTCTTCAAACCATCCTGGTTCCCACACCGACCTTAACTCCAAAATTCGTACAAATGTATGCAAGTCCTTGTTCACAGAGATAAATATTTTAGTTATTGAGGTGGAATATCGGAAAAGACTGTCCAATTCATTCCAATATACAAATAATATGCATTAAAAATTTGCGAATTCAGCAGACATCGCTAGGTACTTTCAGCTTTATACAAACATGTAATACTTAGTCATAATGTTATTCAAAACTAACTTACCTATATTTTAATAACTATTAAACACAAAAATCACAACCATTTCTTTACAGATGTTGAGTTACCCCTTAGTCGTACATAATGCTAACACAAAATACAAATACAGTGTTGTGAAATTGTAATGTCGATTATAATACCACATGGGTCAAAATCTAGGACGTTTTAGAATAAGTGGGTTTAAAGTGTGTAGATTATACAGTTATTTTTTATCTGCCTGTTGAGTAATACTAAGATTATCTACATAACTATGTACAAACGTCACGCATCAATACTCTTTTTGCTGTTAAAATAAATGCGCCAAATTTGGCTTGAGGACAAGTAAAAGCGCCAATCTGACCATGTTCCTTTAACAACGGCTATCATTTCCTTTCATTACATTAATCCGTTGCTATCATGATAAGACATTCTCGTCATTAATTTTGATTGGTCGCTCGATTATTGTTCGACCAGTTATATTCCTTGTAACAAATTATTGAGGGATAACTTTTGAATGACCAGACGCCAGATTTCTTGTAGCAAATTTACTGGTAGATTTGTGATAATCGAGTCTCAAAATGTAATGAGATTGCTTATTGGATAAAATAATGTGACGTAGTGTTTTTAAAACGAGGTTATTAGTTGTTAATGACGAGAAAACCCCGTCAATCCAGCAACGGTAGATAATGCCAATGTCTAACGTTGCTGAAGGAACGTGCAATTACTGGCCTTTGCGTTGGTTTAAACTAGCCCAACCAATTGATCTGAAGTTACCCTCCAGTTCATCTGGAGATAGAACTTGGTTACCAATTCCACTGGTTGTGAGTAGTCTTCGTACAGTCTTAAAGAGCCACGTGCGGCATTTTTGGGAGTCGTTTTGGGCCTTTGTTATATGTAAATAGTCTTCAGAAGTACTCAAGTTATAAGAAAATCGCAAAATACCTTCAAATATATCTCAAACTAAAAAATTCACTTTTATTTATTTTTTTTTCATTGCTGTACGCGGCTGGTCTCCAGCCTGTGTGAAAATTGTGTGTCTTGTTGACCAAGTCTACAATTCAAAATACGGTATGCTTGTGTGGGCCTGTGCAGTAGTCTGGATGACCTGACCCGCGCTGTTGCACCACGGGAATAACTTATTTGTTATCATGATGGCGGGACGCTCAATGTGTAGTAGGGCATTGGGACTTTCAAACACGGATAATTAAGGATACACATGGATTTCAACGGTAAGCTCTGTAGACTATTTATAATTAGCTAAGCTAAAGATTTCACATCTCTGCGACCGTCGGATGATTGTCCGAAACAAATGCCGCACGTGGCTCTTTAAATACAACACAAATATTATGATAATAAATAATACAAATTGTATAGGTAAAAGAAATTTTCAGAGCCTTAAATTTGTAAAGTATGACCAGAAAACAATACTGTCCTATCAGTATCACAAAACAATACTCTCATATCACAAAACAAGACTGTGATATCTCAAAACAAGACTGCAATAATTCAAAACAAGACTGATATCTCAAAACAAGACTGCAATAATTCAAAACAAGACTGTGATATCTCAAAACAAGACTGTGATATCTCAAAACAAGACTGGAATAATTCAAAACAAGACTGATATCTCAAAACAAGACTGCAATAATTCAAAACAAGACTGTGATATCTCAAAACAAGACTGCAATAATTCAAAACAAGACTGCTATAATTCAAAACAAGACTGCCTTATTTCAAAACAAGACTGTCCTATACTGAAAAACAAAATTGTCACAAAACAGACTGCATGTACAATCACAAAAAAGACTATCACAAAACAAGACCGTCTATCACATCTTAAAATCATTATGTTATGAAACAAAGGTTGCAATTGAATACAACGTATATATTTAACTCCTGGAGACAAATACAGTATGCCCAACTGCAAAAAACGACTTGTAAAACGGAACTAAAGGTTTCTGATGTCTTGAAACTACTTCCTGGGAAACCGCCAGGTAAGTTTATGTATTTTGTATTATAGTTCTGATCGTATAAACTTGGCTTTTTATTTTATTCCAGATTTTACCATAAAACTATAGTTTATTATCCCCAAACAGGTCCAAATTATAAATAAAAAGAAAATAGGTGCGGGACAACAGATTAAAATATTGTATAGCTATATCAGATTTTATCAGAGACCTTTTGTTTCTTTTCTTGTTTGTGTAGTTGGGCATGATGTGGCTAGTTGGGCAATGCGGCAAAACGAACTCACCGTTACCGTAGCCTATGTGTTTTCCTGTTCAACAGTCCATCTGTATTAACACTCTGGTATTATCAATTAGTTAGATATCTTTGTACTCTTGTAATTATAAGGTAAAATTTTATCTAATGTAAATAGGCTTGTATGTCGAGCCAAATAAAATGGGGTAAGAATGTAGACCAGGTCAAAATCTGGGACATTTGATATATTTCAATACCCGAAAAGTATGGCAGCTGATTAGACCCACAAATCTAACTTCGTTCGTTCCGCGCATTCGTCTAACCTTCAATCATCTAACCATGTAATATCATACTTTGTACCGGTGATCATCTAACTCTCGGATACAAAACTATGCTAAATCTAATGTCTTTGTTTATTTCGTGCAATCAAGAAGTTTAATTGGATTAAAATGCGACCCTAATGTTACATTATATTTCTTTACTTAAATGAAGTAATACGGTCTGAGAAATACGAAACACGGGATTACATTCTTAGATTTATCATAGCAACCATCAAGAAGACGTCGCTAGATGGCGCTGCAGTATGAACACAACAGAGCCCTTTATAGAGAGAGTTGGACAACGTCAAAATGACCGCCATATTGGATACCTACTATCGAAGCGTGACGTTATACGCTAACGTTAAAACAGCAAAGCGCGGACGTTATTATTCGGCATTTTTCAACTGGTATTCAAGTTATTTTGATTTTTTTTTGCATTAAATAAATATTCTTTTTATTAATTCTACTAAACAAATGTAAAATTATTTATTTAGCACTCCCGAATAATGACTCTGAAGCAGTGAAGAATTTCAATATTCCCCGTCTTTTTCTAATGATGACTTCGTAATTAACTATTGCTGTAATTTTCTCTTGAACACTTTTTATGTTTCTTTAAATTGTCAGAATTTTGTTGGTACCTATACGCTCTCAATGTGGATTATATAGGAATATAATAGGATACTGTCGTCACTTATGCCCGTCTGTTTGTCTGCCGTGTTCAAATGCATGTAATCACAATAATTCTCGACGCATTTTGACGAAACTTTGCAAAATATTACCCAAGGACAACCCCTTTCGAAAATATAGAAGAAAAAAAAATCACAAATATAACTATAACTTGTTGCTCTTTTACCACCTACAAGGCATAATTCTTAATGGAAATTCTCAATCAGCACATTAGGATAAACCCTTTTAAAAATTCAAATAAACAAAAATATTAATATAAGGCCACATAAAAAAAAAACAATTGGTGATCGTCCCCGCCCGTGCCTGAAAACGACCCCGTCCCTGATTTTTTTTTATTTTTTTATTTAAAAAAAAAAAAACGTAAACAATCCGCTCAATAGCGTAGGTATAGCAAAAATTCAATTTTTTGCGGACATTTAACGCGGAATAACTGTAATATAATAGGAAATACCACCAGTAGGTCCATAGTAGGAACTACAACACCCATCCACGCATGCGCTGCCATCGTATCATGTGTGCTTAAGTGTTTTAGGGTCCTATAAAAAAATAAAAAATAAACCTCCCCCCCCACCCTCCCCTGATTTCGGAAATTGAAAGGACGATCACCAATTTTTTTTTTTATGTGGCCTAAGGTATTCTTGTTCATCGAAACTAGTTCTATGTGTAGAAAAGATACGCTTCGATAGTAGGTATCCAATATGGCGGTCAATTTGACGTTGTCCAACTCTTTCTATAAAGGGCTCTGTTGTGTTCATACTGCAGCACCATCTAGCGACGTCTTCTTGATGGTTGCTATGATAAATCTAAGAATGTAATCCCGTGTTTCGTATTTCTCAGACCGTATTACTTCATTTAAGTAAAGAAATATAATGTAACATTAGGGTCGCATTTTAATCCAATTAAACTTCTTGATTGCACGAAATAAACAAAGACATTAGATTTAGCATAGTTTTGTATCCGAGAGTAAGATGATCATCGGTACAAAGTATGATATTACACGGTTAGATGAATGAAGGTTAGACGAATGCAAGGAACGAACGAAGTTAGATTTGTGGGCCTAATCAACTGCCATAGAAAAGTACCTAAAGTTTAGCCTATACTCATTTTATATGACGTCATAGTTTTGATTGTAGGTCTATCATTTCCAATATTTGTTGTTGCTGTATTTATTTACTATTCATATTTTGAAGCTGATATCTCAATTTACATATACTTTAAATTAACAGGTCATTAAGTTTAATGCATATATTTAATCATTAGTTATTATCCATTCCGTTCCTCGGAAGAAATATATCAAACTTTCAACGCGACAAGGGATAAAAACAACGTTCATGCAAAATGATGATTTCAGCACATATGCATTAGCTTTAATCCACTCCTTACATATAGTATTTTTGTGGGTCTTGATTCGCAAACACTGATAATTATGGATAGACATGTATTTGAAGGTTAAGATTACGAGGGAGTGCTGTGAAAAGTATCACTGATAAGTGTAAATGAAACAAATTCCGTTTTTGAGAAAAGGGTCGATTGTCGAAGGGAGTCGGTGAACATACCCCGTCAAAAGATTCTGTTTCAGAGTAATTTGAAGGCCAGACATCCTACATATTGACCTGTACTATATTTTAACCTCGTTGAATCATAATCAGATAAAAAAATATTTCAAAATGATTTCTTTTTATTACGCCATGATCGAGTTCAGATTTTAACTCCTACATTACAGTATATTGGTCGACCGAAGGTAAGGGACAATATTTTTTCTTCTATAATATTCTTAGCGCTGAAACACAGGATCTATCACAGGGGCTCATAGTTATTTTTTTTTTAAATATTGTTATACGGTTATAAGAGAAATGAGAAGGGAGGACACTAATTTTGGGGTCAAAATTGAAATAGAAATTCGGCACCTTTTTTCGCCTCAAAAACGGCGAAGTCTTTGGTCTAACCGATATATTTAGGTAAATAAAGCAGATTTTGAATAATAGACTGGTTTACGACGGTGTAATTACAAAGCAAAGGGAGCAAACATGGTTCGGGCAACTTCATTGTAGTCCATTTACCGCTTGCATCGAGACGAATTACCAGTTGAGTTTTCATTGGTCCAAATTCGGGTTAATTATAGACGTCATTGTATGCCGCCCAGAAAAATAAATTTCTATTTTTTATTTGGAAAATGGCCTACAATGAAGTTGTCCGCACCATGTTTGCTCCGCTTGGAATACAAAAACGGTAATTACACCGCCGAAAACCAGTCTATCATTCAAAATCTGCTTTATTTACCTAAATATATCGGTTAGACCAAAGACTTGGCCGTTTTCGAGACGAAAAAAGGCGCCAAATTTCTATTTCAATTTTGACCCCAAAATTAGTGTCCTCCCTTCTCATTTCTCCTTACCACCGTATAACAATATTTAAAAAAAATAACTACGAGCCCCTGTGGGATCTATAGATTGATAATTTCAGATAGAATTTGTCCCCCACTTTGTATCATTTAAAGTAGGCCTAAAAGGTTCTATAGTATTTCTAAATTCGAATAAATAAAAAATGGGACAGTTATGTATGAAAAAAGCCAGTCTTTATCAGAAATCATCTTACTTTTAGTTGTTACTAACACAATCAGAAACATCTTATTTTTCTTTGTCACTAACAATCAAAATCATCTTACTTTTCTTTGTCACTAACAATCAGAATCATCTTACTTTTCTTTGTCACTAACAATTAGAATCATTTTACTTTTCTTTGTCACTAACAATCTGAATCATCTTACTTTTCTTTGTCACTAACAATCAGAACCATCTTATTTTTCTTTGTCACTAACAATCAGAATCATCTTATTTTTCTTTGTCACTAACAATCAGAATCATCTTACTTTTCTTTGTCACTAACAATTAGAATCATTTTACTTTTACTTGCTTACTTACACAATCAAAATCATCCTACTTTTCTTGGTCTCTAACACAATCAGAATCATCTTACTTTTCTTGGTCACTAATACAATCAGAATCATCTTACTTTTCTTTGTCTCTAACACAATCAGAATTACCTTACTTTTCTTTGTCTCTAACACAATCAGAATCATCTTACTTTTCTTTGTCACTAACAATCAGAATCGTCTTACTTTTCTTTGTTACTAATACAATCAGAATCATCTTATTTTTCCTTGCCACTAACAATCAGAATCATCTTATTTTTCCTTGCCACTAACAATCAGAATCATCTTACTTTTCTTTGTTACTAACTCAATCAGAATCATCTTACTTTTCTTTGTTACTAACTCAATCAGAATCATCTTATTTTTCCTTGCCACTAACAATAAGAATCATCTTATTTTTCCTTGCCACTAACAATCAGAATCATGTTACTTTTCTTTGTCACTAACAATCAGAATCATCTTATTTTTACTTGCTTACTAACACAATCAGAATCATCTTACTTTTACTTGCTTACTAACACAATCAGAATCATCTTATTTTTACTTGCTTACTAACACAATCAGAATCATCTTACTTTTCTTTGTCACTAACAACCAGAATCATTTTACTTTTCATCTTACTTTTCGTGGTCACTAACAACCAGAATCATTTTACTTTTATTTGTCTCTAACACAATCAGAATCATCTTACTTTTCTTGGTCACTAATACAATCAGAATCATCTTACTTTTCTTTGTCACTAACAATCTGAATCATCTTACTTTTCTTTGTCACTAACAATTAGAATCATTTTACTTTTACTTGCTTACTTACACAATCAAAATCATCCTACTTTTCTTGGTCTCTAACACAATCAGAATCATCTTACTTTTCTTGGTCACTAATACAATCAGAATCATCTTACTTTTCTTTGTCTCTAACACAATCAGAATTACCTTACTTTTCTTTGTCTCTAACACAATCAGAATCATCTTACTTTTCTTTGTCACTAACAATCAGAATCGTCTTACTTTTCTTGGCCTCTAACACAATCAGAATCATCTTACTTTCTTCGTCACTAATACAATCAGAATCATCTTACTTTATTTTGTCACTAATACAATCAGTATCACCTTACTTGCTTACTTACACAATCAGAATCATCTTACTCTTCTTTGTCACTAACAATCTGAATCATGTTACTTTCCTTGGTCACTAATACAATCAGAATCACTTTACTTTTACCTGCTTACTTACACAATCAGAATCATCCTATTTTTCTTGGTCACTTATACAATCAGAATCATCTTACTTTTCATGGTCACTAACACAATCAGAATCACCTTCCTTTTACTTGCTTACTTACACAATCAGAATCATCCTACTTTTCTTGGTCACTAACACAATCAGAATGTCATGACCTTCCTTTTACTTGCTTACTTACACAATCAGAATAATCCTACTTTTATTGGTCACTTATACAATCAGAATCATCTTTCTTTTCTTGGTCACTAATACAATCAGAATCATCCTACTTTTATTGGTCACTAATACAATCAGAATCATCTTTCTTTTCTTGGTCACTAATACAATCAGAATCATCTTTCTTTTCTTGGTCACTAATACAATCAGAATCATCTTTCTTTTCTTGGTCACTAATACAATCAGAATCATCCTACTTTTCTTGGTCTCTAACACAATCAGAATCATCTTTCTTTTCTTGGTCACTAATACAACCAGAATTGCCTTACTTTTACTTGCTTACTTACTCATGTTTTGTAAGCTTAATGCCTGGGTTTAATTTTTGTATTTTCAGAAACTCAGTATGGATAGGCCGATAAATATACTTGTACGATTAAAGTCCTATGTACCTACACCTGTACTTTGGTGCCCATTTTTACTGTTCATATTCTTTACTAATCTTTTGGGAGGTATAATCAATCTTATACCACCACTTCGCAGATGGATAGCGCAGACAATGCATGGTGATGATTCCGTTGAACTTATGGAGGGTACTATTAAATCCCTCGGTTTGTCCAGCATGAAAACCATGTATTACTCCTTCAGCACTTTCCTTAATGATAAGATCGACGTTGGTTCAAAGGCGCCAAATACATCTGTTGTAAGCCTTGATGGGAAGGAGATGAAACTGTTGGATTTCATGAAACCAAATCGAATGCTAGTGATATTCTTTGGTAGTTGTACCTGACCCGGGATGGAAAAGAAAATAGACGAGTTCAACTCTGCAGCTGAAGAGTTTGGAGCTCAAGTCGATTTTCTCTTAGTTTACGTGAAAGAAGCTCACCCTACTGATGAATGGTCGTTGGATTACAATAAATTTAACTACAAACAACAGAAAGATCTGAAAAGTCGGTTAGAAACAGCAGAACACGTTCGAGATTATTTTAAAATCAAAATACCAGTTGTAGCAGATACTATGAGTAATTTGACGTGTGTCTCTTATTCCGCTTTTCCTATTCGAGTTTGTATTATAAAGGATAACCGAATACAATTTATTACCCAGTTTGATCCAATGGGTAAGGGATATAATATATATGAGCAAGTGAAACAGATGCTGTAAAGGCTATACCTTTTCGTTAAATAACACTTTTGTAGTTTGTAGTACTTTTGTAGTGTGATGAATATACAAGACAAGACCAATTTCCTAAATTAAATGACAATAATTCGTGCATTTTATGTGACGTTCCTAGAGAATTCCGCTGTCCTCAAAAAGTGGTGATGGTGGAGATGTTGATATATACGTTAAAACTTTGGATGAAACATAGGATCGGTGCATCCATAACCAAAAAACCCCAACTGAAATTGAACACTCAATAGATACACATTGTTTTGTAAATTCTGAAATCTAATTTGTCATTGCTTAACCATTGAAGGTCTCACTTTCAGTCTCAGACTAATTCATGAATCTCAGTCAAAGTAAAATAGACAAAATAAATAATAAATAAATATAATATGGAAGAATTTATGAATATTTTAGGGTAAATTCGCAATAACCTTAAAATATGATGTTACGTCTTTTTATATTAATATTTGGTATAATTTATTTTGTCTGTTTGTAGGACAACTTTACTAACTCAGTGGCGGATCCAGGGGGGGGGGGGGGCGTAGAGGGCGTACGCCCCCCCTTTACTTGGTCTTTTTTTTTTTTTTTTAAGTTAGACTGTATTACGACATCAAAAATGTCTAACCCATTAACGTTTACTATAAAAAATACATGGTCCGAAACCGTTAAATTAGTACAATTTATACTTATTCTATGTTTTTAAGCCAAAAAAAGGTCAAAAAAATTTCGCCACGCTTCGCACGGCTCAAGTTGGGATATACGCCCCCCTTTTCTAAAATCATGGATCCGCCCCTGCTAACTCTATAATTTATCTTAAATATGATAAACTATAAACATTTATACATTTATACTTTTTTCTCTTCTCTAAAATAACTTCTAAAACTCTTTGTTTTAGGAATTGAGTTTTACGTCCTAATTTTCTGCATCCGTTTGCAGTGTGCAATAAGGGATCTTTTAAAGAAAGAATCGATTCATACTTGCAGAATATTATGTAGATACATGTACATATATTTTATTTTACGGGAGACAACTCGAAGTTTAAATGTCTCTATACAGAAAAACGAATGACCAGGTAAAAAGAATTTAATAATTGTTGACAAGCTCGTACAATTTGAAGGGTCACAAAATGAAATATTATAAATTGTCCTTATATTATTGTTGTATAGTTGTGACACGAGGTAAGTCCAGTGGTGAATAAATACTCTTTTTGACCAGGTTTGAGCGATGTTCATTTTTTGTGTTAATTCTAAGAGGTGGTGTTGCTTCAAAGACTCTTCCCAATGACTTGTTCTATTCTGAACATTCCAGGAACTGTTAGGCTCAGAGAATTAAATTCAATAGAAATGATATTTTAACACGCGTTTTAACAGGTCGAAGGGAAAATGTCAAGTCTTTCGTTTGCGTAGTTCATAAACCGGGATTCCCTATCTTAAATATTTCACTATTCGAACTGATTTTACATTCGTTGCCTTGCTTTTATATATAAACTGCAATATTCATGTGGTCTAATCAAGCAGAAACGTGACAATACCATTAAATAAACAAATTACTGATTGACAGGATATACCAAAATCAATATGGCGTTACTTCCGGTCACTGATTAGGTTAATTAGCCACTATCTTCATTACAAGTGGATAGATAGATAGTGGAATATTAACTTGCAGGGAATCACTAAAACCTGTTTATACTTCATTTACAATCCGACTTCTTATCTACAAATCAAAGAGACTAATAATGTCAACAGTTAGTTGGATCAAGTATGTCTCTTGTGAAAACACATATTTTCCCGTTTTTAAAATGTAATGTCTAAGTAGCAAGCTTGAATATATTTTCAGAACAGTCTGTGAGATTTTATTGGCTTTTCTTCATTTGGAGAACTGTAGTGCCGTACTTTGATCTTTGACATAGATAGAGAGAGATGTCACCATTTGGTTTTCCACGTAAGTGATGCAAGATTTTGTAGTAAATCTGTGCTCAAGTTTTGCACGTAGAGATAACAGCCAAAAATCGATTAGAGTTGAATGTCTTGAGTTTTTAATTGACAGGAATAGAAAAGTAGGACTTATGAATGTAAAATTAATTTCATTAACTTCAAAATACTCTCGGACATTGTTCTCGTTTAAACTCTTATCTATAGCCTACGTTTATTTCAGAAATACTGATTTGCAACGACATTATCTTGCTAAATAACGCGACAGAAGCAATGATCTTGATGAAGCTGGTACGTACATAAGCTTTTGTAATTTGGTCGTAAATTGACAGAGTAACATCCAAACTCAAAGTGCGAGATGCTGATAGTTGCAATATCGCCTTTGTTCAATGACGTATTTGCTACTTCCGGTCATCTATAGTAAAGGGTGAATTTTGACATTTGTTGTACTTAGCGTGATTCGATAATAAGATCAAGAAAAACAGGAGAAATAATGAATATATCTCGCCATTAGTAATAGATGAATTTATAATGGACGATGATTGATCAAAATACTGACCTGTGTCCACTTTGTTCAGACGAGTAACCAATAAACTAGTACGTCTGTCTTAACTTATACACAAGATTAATCTCTGGACAGTCTCTACAGTCTGATTTTTGATAATTTTATTAGGAGTAAATTTAATTTCAGACCAATTACTGACCATTCGTCAACTTTCAGTCAGAAAAATATTAAAACGGCTCCAGATTAATCGTGATTCGCAAAACCAAGAAATATTAGGACTTCCATTCTAAGACTTTCTATCATACGGAGAGAGTGACCAATCGATATTTTTGACAGAAACCAATATTACAATAAAGTGATCAATCATATTGCTTACATCATAACTACAGATTATTTAAAGGAAGCTATACCTCTTGGAATCGACACACAATCTACATTTTAAAACGTGGCCAATAAGAGTTTATATTCACCAGTTAACATACTTGGTGTAATAGATTACCTGTATAATCAGAATATGATAAATAGAAAAAATACCTGAAATAATTATTGAAAAACGCTGTCATTTTATGTGAAAAATGTTTGTATCACAGGTGTCATGAACCACTAAGTTTACATGGAATTGCTTGAACCACAGACAACTGATTGCAAATTGGAATGATACAAATTAATGCCGCAAGTGCCCCCAATACACATAAATAAAAAACATACATGTATTTATAAAACCTCTTTACAATATCTTAAGAGTAGGGTTTCTTAAATTATATATAAGTGATAAGTGTCTCTGATACATTTTTTTGTAGAGATCCAGTATCTCAATGGTCATAAAAAAGCACGGAAGAGCGATCAATCTGAATGAAATCACCAATCGAATCAAGTCCTTTTGGTTCAAATTAATCAACATAAATTTACTCCCACACTAATGCTGAATCAACTATTTTTTGGGGTTTTCTGGAAAACTACCCAAGAGGCTCGTGAGCCCCACTTAATATTGCCAGAACTTATCTTGTGGTTAACACGATCAGCGACACTTAACCTTCCCTCTCCAATGATAAATCTTTTGATTTAGTAACCATAGTTGTTGGTATCAGGGAATAGGATTGAAATGTGAAGATTCAAACTCTTAGAGCCGACTTTGATATATTAGCTTCTTCTCTTTATCACATTTAAGTGAGTCGTAACTAAAGGTGTGTCAGCTAATCGTGTTTTAAGGCGCCTTTGCTTAAACCCCCATCACACCGGACCGCGACCATCTACGTTCTTACGGCGACCAGAAAATGGACAAATTCGCGGCAAACGCGACGAAAACTCGAGAAAAAGACTCCGAAAAAAAGAAAAAACTATAACAGCCGCGCTTTTACCACAGCCTATGCGATCATACTGCGTTCTCACGACGCGCCCGCCACGACTTTTACCCGCTTATGGCGTTTCTGTTTAGATCTAACGGCGTTCACCTGAGTTCCCGCAGCGCTCTCACTACGCTTTTGGTCGTATCAGAAACCCGAGGGTCGTGGTGAGGACGCCTTAAAGTCGCCGTTTCAAGTGTACCCGTTTTCGCAGCGTCTTTACCACGCGTGTACTGCGATTATACTACGTTCATGGAGATGTTATGGCGTTTGTATTACGACCTTTGCGATCCCACCGAGTTCTCGACGCGTTTCAAGACGGATCGCCGGACCTTGGCGTTTGTTTTGAACATGTCCAAAACAAACGCCGTGACTCTGCGATCATTGGCGACCATGGCGACCACAGCACGATGTCTGGCGACGTTACCACGCTAATACCACGCTTATGGCGACGTTACCACGCTCTGGGACCAACAGAAGTTCAACCAAAAGTATTTGGATCAGTAAAAAAAGAAAATTTCACTTTGTGAGAGAAGAAGATATGGGACAGACAGAGTTGAAAAGTGTTACTAAGTTCACTTTGTGAGAGAAGAAGATAGGGGACAGACAAAAAGAGTTGAAAAGTGTTATACTCGCGTCACACCAGAAAGCCTTCCTTACTGCGCTGTTGCAGCGACGGAAAATGGTCTCAGAGCGTGTTAAGGTCGCCATAAGCGTGTTTTAAGCGTGGTGGAAACGCCAGACATCGCCAGAAAACGGTAACACTTGAAACGGCGACTTCAAGGCGTCCTCATCACGACCCTCGGGTTTCTGATACGACTCTACTACGTGATAGAAACGCCATGAGGTACCCGTGCAGTCGTTAGACACGTGGAAGACGCGTGGTAAGAACCTCATAAGCGTAGTGAGAGCGCTGCGGGAACTCCGATGAACGCAGTTTACAAGTACATAGAATCGCCATAAGCGCGTACAAGTCGTGGCGGGCGCGCTGTGAGAACGCAGTATGATAGCATCGCATAGGCCGTAATAAGAGCGCGGCTGTTTGAGAGTTTGAATTTTTTCTGAGTCTTTTTTTTTCGTCATGTTTACCGGCAACCTGTCCATTTTCTGGCATACGGCTATTTCCGTAAAAATTTCCGTACTCCAATTTAGCCTCAGGATTGAATGGACGTAGGGATTTGTTCCAAAGTTTGCTGATTGGTTGAATACCTTATTACTGTCTATTATCCGTTCGCGCTAAAGAGTCCGTTTGGTCTGAAGAAAAAGGGGAAGATAACTCTAACATTACTTCTTATGAAACGCTTTTGGACAATCGAGACTATCAAAGATGGCGGACAAAGTTGATATTTTTTCCACTAGGGAAGAACATGCTTGGTGTCAGCTTCGAATTAAAAGAAAAACAGCTGGAAATTTTCGAAAATTTATATTCTGGGCGGGACTGTATCTCTGTGCTGCAGAAAATACATTTATTTGCGGTTTTCTTCGCTAAAGCGAAAACCTGTTTTTTCGGTGTTTCGGCCATTTTGTACTATCACGTGAGCAATATGTCACGTGAAATATGACGTAGTAAAAGTAGTCCAGAGAATTAGCTTCGATTATCCAGACGGCAAGCTCCCATTCAAGGCCGTGATCTAAAAACAATACAATACGATCACTGGTCGCCGTAAGTTCGTAGATGGTCGCGGTCCGGTGTGTATAACGAATACATGTACATCGAAATTCATTTGCAAACCAATTTTACAAGAAACAATTAATTCCCTTCAGTAAACCTAGATTAGAATTTTGTACCGTGTCTAAGTGGTGAAAATCTATACCAATTTGATACGGAAACCATTGAGTTTAGTCCCAATATCCTTGTGTTGATGATTATAGCGAGCTATCGTTAAGTACATGCTTGAATCTGTCTCAATAACTTGGTTTATTATTCCTATCATAGATTAGGTTGTATTTAACATGATTACATACATACTTCACAGTAAACTGTTTTGCTGGTAAGAAGCGTCACTGAGATGTTTCGTGTATTGCTGTATTAGTGAATTGATCCACTTGTGCTGACCTTTGGAATACCCATCTACGACTCCTTAAAGTGGCACAGGCTTCATTTTCGTGGGTCGATTTTTCCAAATCTCAGAAACGGGGATGTTTTAGCTCAGCAATTTAGTACTGGTTATCACAACTCACCATTGAAATTTGAGCCTTCAAATCCATGTGCATCCATAATTATTAGCATTTGAAAGTTATAATGCCCTACTACACATAAGCGATACTATGCAATATAATAGAAAAGTCATCTATAGAAATAGAAGGAGAAATGTCTAATTTAGGATATATTTGAAGGAAATATGCAATTTTCGTACATTTCTAGAGCTTCTGAAGGATACTTAAGTATATTCAAGACCCAAATCAAGCAATAAAAATGAAGATTGGTCCCCTTTAAGTGTTATATTTAAATCAGACTTTCTCCGTTCTCGAAAGTCAGTTTGTAAGATTTTTTTTATGAGATGGATGTATAGGCTAGGATTTTCAAGGTTTAACTACCTATGCTTCGAAATAATACTCGCAACCTGGTCAGATTCTGGTTTATGTTACATATAATTGTCCAGAGCATTTCCCACAATAAGTTTGAGAAAAAAAAAATCACCGAAATCTGAGATTTGTTTTCTGGGTGGACATATAGAACAATTGGCAACTGGTTCTTAACGTGGTCCTCTGATAAGGGGGCACAATGTTGTGTCTTTTTGAGCTAAATGTTTGGGTGTCCAGTTCCGAGTTTTTGCTAGAAGATAAATGACATTGGCAGATGCCTAGATGCATTTTCTAACCTTTCATCGAAATTTAGTTTCTGCATTACGATTTAATACTCCAGTATCCGTTGGACTACATGATAATATAATTCAACTCTAATTGTAACATTCTGACCTTGTATCTAACGAATACAATTTACCAGTGATATAATAAATATCATGCTAAATACTCTATATAATGTTTTAATAATAATGATTTTAGCCTTATTGAACTTTACATTTATTACATTTTTATAATGTCAAACATGTAGTTAGATACAATATCAGAGAACTGGGATATGTTTTGTAATGTCTTTTCTTGGTTGTGACAGCTCCGGTTGGATTCCAGTGTATGCTGCAATAATGCATACTAAGTAGTTAGTGGCAGCTGGATTGGTTCAATTGGATGGTTCTGTGCTGTTTGGGATAAATATTATTCGTGTCGATTGACTGAAAGGAATAAGACACGAGTTACTTTCTCTTGTTCTCGAGTCCCGGATAGTGACGAATAGGTTTGTCATGTCATTCAGCATCGGACAGTGGCCGGGTACACATGATTTTATGTTTCTTTTCAAATGTATTGAAATTTATATTGTAAATTACAAATTACATTATGTCATATTGTTTATTGTATAACAATAAAAGAGCTCCGGTCATTGTCGATGCTCATACCCATGTGTATTGTTGTCACGGTGCCGGACTGGGAGGTATGCACAAGAGAAGGGTGATTCTTGTTTTGTAGGCGGATAGAAAGTCCTTGGTTTACTATATCTAGTTAGTAATGTGTACTCTGTTTTGGTATGGTTTGGCTGCTGGATTGCTCATCCTTCGTAGTTATTTTACAATGCCAACAGCGTTCTGAAATGTGTCACACACATCAAAAAGATATTTATGTAAGGAAATATAACAGAATACCAAGTGTAATGTAATTATTTAGGCGTTGACTTTCCATTTTTTACTCCTATTATAACGCCTTCACCCACTCTCCCCCACAGTTAATCATTGTCCAAGGCCCACTGTGATAATAATTATCTTAGATATACTACCTTTTCTCACGCTCTCAATACATAAACGGAAATTGGTCTGAATTATTATTGCTGTTATCGCCACTATTTATTTATAGACATTGATTACCTTATACTTAAATTACCTCGATTTCTCGTGATTAGTTGTCCATATAAAGCATAATTAAATGGAATATGATATTCTTGACGTCTCGCATAAAATAATTGACGACGATGTGCAGCTATTGACATTATTATTAAACACGTTTATGTCTATTTATATATAAATTTACAGACTATTGAGGAAGCAAATAATTGAGAAGAAAAAAAACCTTTAAGCTCACATTTTCAGTAACAAACCACAAGATTCCCGAGGCTTTACTCACTAAAACAATAGCTAAAAGTTATTTCAACATTTTCTGCATGTGATAGGTCAACCATTTAAACCGACTTTATATTTATTTTTCATTAACAATAAGTTGCTAGTATATACTAAAATCTGGTTTTAACAATGTGAATGGAATAATGTTGTTAAAATCCATTAAGACGTAAGGTAATATAAAAGATATATTTGTATTGCAGGTTGATGTATCATCTGCTGTACCATGGATTGTACCACTTATTGTACCATTGGTTGAACCATTGGCTGTACCATTGAATGTACCATAAACTATGGTATCATTATTGGGTTTGGATATACTGAGGTTTTAACCAATCTTGTTGGTTCAAGGTCTCCATTCTGAACAGTCTCCAGCTTCATCATAGGTCAACCGTGAAAATGACGTCATGGTATCGACAATAGTTTAGACGTTTTGGAAGTTACGGAAGAGTAAATATTCTAACAGACGATTGTATCAAGTTGCAAAGCATTTAGATGACACAAAATACAATATCCTTTTTAAGTTTTTGAGAACTTCACCCCGTGCTCGTCTCTTATAAATGATGTCCATGGCGAATCCTGACTTTAATTTCTGATTCGTTTAGTATTGTTAAAAAATGAATACAAATTCAAAGCCTGGCAAAATCGAGAGTAATAGTTGTTTCGAACAGAGTAAGCATGGTCTTTTTCATATTGAGAGCGCCGCGGGAACTCCGATGAACGCCGTTTACAAGCACATAGAAACGCCATAAGCGCGTACAAGTCGTGGCGGGCGCGCTGTGAGAACGCAGTATGATAGCATCGCATAGGCCGTAATAAGAGTTTTTTTGTTCGTCATGTTTACCGGCAACCTGTCCATTTTCTGGTCGCCGTAAGATCGTAGATGGTCGCGGTCCGGTGTGTATAACGAAATTCATTTGCAAACCAATTTTACAAGAAACAATTAATTCCCTTCAGTAAACCTAGATTAGAATTCGTACCGTGTCTAAGTGGTGAAAATCTATACCAATTTGATACGGAAACCATTGAGTTTAGTCCCAATATCCTTATGTTGATGATTATAGCGAGCTATCGTTAAGTACATGCTTGAATCTGTCTCAATAACTTGGTTTATTATTCCTATCATAGATTAGGTTGTATTTAACATGATTACATACATACTTCACAGTCAACAGTGTTGCTGGTAAGAAGCGTCACTGAGATGTTTCCTGTATTTCTGTATTAGTGAATTGATCCACTTTTGCTGACCTTTGGAATACTCATCTGTTACTCCTTAAGTGTTATATTTTTAATCCGACTTTCATCGTTTTCGAAGGCCAGTTTGTTCGATTTTTTACAAGAGGAATCCATGGTCTTGGATTTTCAAGGTTTAACTACCTATGATTCGAAAAAATACTCGCAACCTGGTCAGATTCTGTGTTTAAGTTACATATTTTCCTGAGTATGTCAATTCTGTACTCTTTGAATTTTCCACAATAAGTTCGATAAAGATCACCGAAATCTGAGATTTATTTTTGTTTCTGGGTGGACATATAGAACAATTGGCAACTGGTTCTTAACCTAGTCCTCTGATAAGGGGGCAAAATGCTGTGTCTTTTTGAGCTTAATGTTTGGGTGTCCAGTTCCGAGTTTTTGCTAGAAGATAAATGACATTGGCAGATGCCCGGGTGCATTTTCTAACCTTTCATCGAAATTTCGTTTTCCTTTAGCGATTGAATACTTCAGTGTCCATTGGACTACATGATAATATAATTCAACTCTAATTGTAACATTCTGACCTTGTATCTAACGAATACAATTTACAAGTGCTATAATAAATATCATGCTAAATACTCTATATAATGTTTTAATAATAATAATGATTTTAGCCTTATTGAACTTTACATTTATTACATTTTTATAATGTCAAACATGTAGTTAGATATAATATCACAGAACTGGGATATGTTTTGTAATGTCTCTTCTTGGTTGTGAGCGAATCAACTCTGGTTGGAATCCAGTCTTTACTGCAATGACGCAAACTAGGTAGGTTGTTGTAGTTGGGTTGATTCAATTGGATGGTTTTGTGTTGTTTGGTAATTTTGGGAATTCGAAAGATCTGGTCGGGTCGATTGACATGTCAGTGAAACTCGGCCCTGTAGTGTAGTGTGAGTTAATCGGTCTTCTTCATTCTTCAAACTCATTTTGGGATTAGGGCCTTCAACTTGAGGGACATGTCCCAGACTTGGGACATTTGGACATTTTCTTGGGGACACAAACTGAGTTATAGATCTCAAAAAGTGTCCACAGCCATGAACCTTTAATCTGGGCCACTGTATTAAAAAGCAAAATGATGTGACTTTTTCATACATGTTTTTGATGACTTCCGCAGACAAGTCATTTCCTTGTGCGTAATCAGAGACATTTGAGAAAACCAGTTGAAAACCCAGGATGTAGGGGGATAAAAAGTCCTCGGTTTACAATATGAGTATATAGTTAGTAATGTGTACTATGTTTTGGTATGGGTTGGCTGCTGAAAAGCGATTGGGTTTTAATCCGTGGTGGATTGCTCATCCTTCGTAGTTATTTTACAATGCCAACAGCGTTACTGAAATGTGTCACACACATCAAAAAGATATTTATGTAAGGAAATATAACAGAATACCAAGTGTAATGTAATTATTTAGGCGTTGACTTTCCATTTTTTACTCCTATTATAACGCCTTCACCCACTCTCCCCCACAGTTATTCATTGTCCAAGGCCCACTGTGATAATAATTATCTTAGATATACTACCTTTTCTCACGCTCTCAATACATAAACGGAAATTGGTCTGAATTATTATTGCTGTTATCGCCACTATTTATTTATAGACATTGATTACCTTATACTTAAATTACCTCGATTTCTCGTGATTAGTTGTCCATATAAAACATAATTAAATGGAATATGATATTCTTGACGTCTCACATAAAATAATTGACGACGATGTGCAGCTATTGACATTATTATTAAACACGTTTATGTCTATTTATATATAAATTTACAGACTATTGAGGAAGCAAATAATTGAGAAGAAAAAAAACCTTTAAGCTCACATTTTCAGTAACAAACCACAAGATTCCCGAGGCTTTACTCACTAAAACAATAGCTAAAAGTTATTTCAAAATTTTCTGCATGTGATAGGTCAACCATTTAAGGGTATTGATTGGGCTAGCGTTCGAGAAAAAAAACACGAGATGGAATTATTGCGAATTACTTATTATTTTTGGGCTCAGATTGTAGATAATTATTATTACTTTATTTGTAAACTATATAGAATGAAAAAAAAAACGAAAAGAAATTAGGTATTTCGTTAGTTTTTGCTAAAAAATTAGGAAAAAGTAGCAAAATGTGTCCCGGTTGATACAAGATTTCTCAGCCATTTTTTATTGGAAAATTACGATCTTGGTCTTGATTGAAAGCTTATTCAATAAGAATGAAACGTACAGAGAGTTTTTTTGAAAATTCTAATTAGTTTGGCCCCTAAAAAATGTTTGCCGTACCTACAAATAAATTTTTGTAAATTTTCGTATTTCCATGGTAACCACCAAAATAATATTTTTTTTTGGAAAATCGCTCTGTACGTTTCTCGGCAATGTAATTGTCTACATTTATGCCAAGTTTGATGTAGATTGATCCATTCACATTTTTTTAAACTTGTATCAAAGGTTTGAAATGTCCAATTTTTATGACATGTTTGAAAGGGCTGTCAACTCATTAAAAAAAATCTGATTGACATGAAATCAACCTTAAACTATCGAGAAGGTCCCCAAATCATCAACAAATGCACAACAAGTCTCAAGAAATCATTATTTCATATACTTATTCCATTTTTAAATAACGTGAAATAGCCCAATTAACACCCTTAAACCGACTTTATATTTATTTTTCATTAACAATAAGTTGCTAGTATGTACTAAAATCTGGTTTTAACAATGTGAATGGAATAATGTTGTTAAAATCCATTAAGACGTAAGGTAATATAAAAGATATATTTGTATTGCAGGTTGATGTACCATCTGCTGTACCATGGATTGTACCACTTATTGTACAATTGGTTGAACCATTGGCTGTACCATTGAATGTACCATAAACTATGGTATCATTATTGGTTTTGGATATACTGATGTTTTACCAATCGGGTTTGTTCCAGGTCTCCATTCTGAACAGTCTCCAGCTTCATCATAGGTCAGCCGTGAAAATGACGTCATGGTATCGACAATAGTTTAGAGGTTTTGGAAGTTACGGAAGAGTAAATATTCTAACAGACGATTGTATCAAGTTGCAAAGCATTTAGATGACACAAAATACAATATCCTTTTAAGTTTCTGAGAACTTCACCCTGTGCTTGTCTCTTATAAATGATGTCCATGGCGAATCCCATGGGCTGGGTGTGAGACAGGACCGTTACCACTCGTGGTATAGGGCCTAATTCTGACCCATGTAAAATAAAGAGTTTATTATTATTATTAATCCTGACTTTAATTTCCGATTCGTTTAGTATTGTTAAAAAATGAATACAAATTCAAAGCCTGGCAAAATCGAGAGTAATAGTTGTTTCAAAAAGAGTAAGCATGGTCCTCTCAAATACTGTACACAATAACAACAGTTTGGACAACTTGTTGGCCAACGTGTTGCCGAAATGACATGTCGTCTAAAATGTTGTCAGTGTATACAGGTCGGAAACATTCGGCAACAAGTTGCCCAACAAGTTGTCGAAAATATTGTCAGTGTGTACAGTACTTAACTGACATGGTGTTGATCACCTTTCGCGACCTAAATGCTCGATGCACATGCACTTAGGCATCTGTTTAATATAGTTATGAAATGTTTTGAAAGTTACGATACACACTGACAACTAAGTACGAAATGTGAAACCTAAAACCTTTAATCTTTATATGCTCCATTAGTAACCAATTACTAAATGATAAGTAGGAATTTGTAACATCTTGGGTTTAAAGGGGTGTTTACTGAATTGTCGATCTTTAACTGAAAAAGTTTTCGCTCAACTACAACTCTGATAGAAACAAGATTTACGGAACAAGCAACTTTCGGCATAATATTTCAGAATTTGATCAATGGTTTGCTTTACTCTTATAAGAGCGCAATGTTTGTTTATGCCCATCTTTCTAGACAAAAGGGTCTAATCGTTGATCTGTGCTGTCGAAGTTATGTGATCACCTACTTGATTGCAGTGGTCAGTAGACGATTAAATCGGTATACCTCTTGTTCCATGTCAACCTGCGCATACCTTTTAGTCTTAAATGAATATTACTCCCATACCTCAAGACCAAAAATCTGAAAGGTAAAAAGTGATTTTTGAGGAAGAATTTGATTATTGGAATTGCTTAAAAATATTATTATACATATATGCCGCAAAATCAGTAGATTTTGTTCCATACAAAGGCATCAATAAATCTTGACATTAATGTTTCATAGTAAATATGATTCGTTTGACCATCATATAATGCAAGTGATGGCATTGTATATTGCTAATATATTTAAGGGTCAATTATTAGGCCAAGGGAGCTGTTTTTTGTTTTAAATTGAAACGATAGTTTGTTGGCTTGCCTAATCTTGATCCAAGAGTACATTGATTTCTTTGCAAACACAGAGGAAATAGCATGCAGTTTCAATTTCAAATGTTCACAATTTTGTACTCTAGAATAAATGCACTGCCATAACTGCATTTTTAAGACATGTACTATCTTATGAATAACAACCTTGATAACTTATAATCTAACTTTAATTACCAGCAACATTATAAAAACTTCACTGATAACAACGGTTCGTTGTCTTATCTCTTTAAGTAAAACCTGGCTCGTGACTGAAACTTGTTGATAGAAAACAATGAACACAAGCAAACAAATGATCCATCACAACTGTTTTAAAATACTTCACAAAAAAGACATGCCTTGAATTCCATCAACTTTTTCTACTCTTTGAAATATTTCTATATATTGTGTTATGTTTTCATCTTAATTTCTTTGGAATAGGTAACATTTCTGTTACATTTATGTGAATATTCAACATACAAATAAACGACAAAGGAATATACTGATGTGCAGACAAATTCTCTTACCACCATATACATTTGCACTTGCAGCACTTTCAGTGTATTGCAAGAAAATAGTTCATGCGATCAGTTGATGGTTTTTTCACAATAAAGTAAGGTGTTAATTTGCAGCATCTTTCACAAAATGCCCAAAACAGATTAGCTAACTGGTTTACATCAGGTCAAAAGATGATAGAGACTGGGATGGCATCCCCTCTCCCTTATACCATTTCTCTATCCCTCCCCTCTCCCTTATACCATTTCTCTATCCCTCCCCTCCCCTTAAACCATTTCTCTATCCCTACCCTCCCCTTAAAGACCTACCATTTATCTATCCTTCCCCACACCCTACCATTTCTCTATCCCTCCCACACACTACCATTTCTCTATCCCTCACCTCCCCTTAAACCATTTCTCTATCCCTCCCCTCCCCTTAAAGACCTACCATTTATCTACCCTTCCCCACACCCTACCATTTCTCTATCCCTCCCACACACTACCATTTCTCTATCCCTCCCCTCCCCTTAAACCATTTCTCTATCCCTTCCCTCCCCTTAAACCATTTATCTATCCTTCCCCACACCCTACCATTTCTCTATCCTTCCCAACACACTACCATTTCTCTATCCTTCCCCACACCTTACCATTTCTCTATCCTTCCCCACACCTTACCATTTATCTATCCTTCCCCACACCCTACCATTTCTCTATCCTTCCCAACACACTACCATTTCTCTATCCTTCCCCACACCTTACCATTTCTCTATCCTTCCCCACACCCTACCATTTCTCTATCCCTCCCCACACCCTATCATTCTCTATCCCTCCCCTCCCCTTAAACCATTTCTCTATCCCTCCCACACACTACCATTTATCTATCCTTCCCAACACCCAACCATTTCTCTAGCCTTCCCAACACCCTACCATTTCTCTATCCCTCCCACACACTACCATTTCTCTATCCTTCCCCACACCTTACCATTTCTCTATCCTTCCCAACACCCAACCATTTCTCTACATCAAGACATTATATAGAAACCGCTAAGGTAATATGATTTTGGATTAGTTTCGGACGCGCCGCCTATATGTATATTAAATTCAAGCACAAAAACAAATCACCTTCATAACATTTTACACTATAAATATCAACAAGTCTATCAAATGTTTCCAATCATATAAAAGTTGCCGTAAATCAGTAAAATTATTTTATTGTGTTCATAAATTCTTAGAATTGGTCAAATTTAATTCTAAATCTCATTCAATATCTTAATGAATTCCATAAAAGTTTCTATAAATGCCGATTCCAATTTTGTTTGATTTTTACAATTCATATACATATATTTCGGTTATATCTTCTCATGGAAGAACATGATAATATTATCTCTTCCTCGTCTGATTGTATCCGTTTCGGATGGGACAATAAACCGTGTGCTATTGGCTGTGCACGTTAAAGATCCCTCGACAGTTAGAAATCGAAAATAAGAGCAGGCTAATGCTGCTGTACTGGCAATTAGCCCATATAGGTGCAGAAAAGTAGGACGTAAAACTCCATTCATTTCATTTATTGTATCCGTGTCCTTTACGCCAATTTTTTAGCATTAATTAGATAGTGGTATCCCAACACCATAATGAATTATGAAATTTTCTGATATTTTGATTCTGTTTAATATAATACATGCAAAAGACACCCCAAAACACCATGGTATACAGTAGAATTTATTTAGAATTATCACAAGGACAAAGGTAAATATCTCGTTTATTGTAAATTTCTGTGTCAAAATCAAGATTTGAGTTCTATTTCAGTTATGTTTGTACATGTATTTAAATATAAAACAACACGTGTTCATTACCGTTACCTACTGCATGAATAATTAACCTAAATACCAAACACGTATACAGGATGGTACGGTTAGAAGTTATTCAATGGATTAATGAATTGACGTAGCCTACAACGGCTTTCTGCACAACGTCTAAATCATGTTTGAAAAAGTCAATTTAATTGAATTTGATACAATCGGGTTCATAAAATGCATAATAATATTTTCATCTATACACTTATAAGATATAACTTAAAGGAATACAACCTCTTAAAAGGAACAAAAAATCTAAATTTTCAAATTTGGTCAATAGGAGTTTATTTTCCTTTTACATTTAAGGCGTTTATCAATTATAACCTGTTATTATATGAAAATTTACATAGTTTTTTTGCATTCGGTTTGTATACTTTGGACACTGTTGTTGAATATATACTCTGATTGATCAAGTTTGAGAACTTAATTTTTTTGTTCATTCTAAGAGGTTGTATCGCTTTAAAGGGAAGTAATCGCCTAATATTTGCTTTTATATATCTATTCATGACCTCGAAAGTCTGCTCTGTTCTGTAAAAACTTTAATAACAACCCTGCAAATACGTTTATACTGGTAAACGGACAACTATTCAGGCCTGTAGGATAAAAGGGGTGGGGTAAAGAGGGGAATTATTTCACCTTTTGCAGTTGAAAAAGAAGATATGTTTCTGAATTTTTCATTTATGACAGAAGCAATGATATTTTGTATTTCATGTTTAAGATTTAACAACATTACTGGTATGTTGTTAGGGCCGGTAAAATCAAAATTTACCAACTAACCCTTTTCATAGATATGGATAGAAATTGTCTTACCCATCTTTTTATTGTCCAGTACCTACCTATTATTATTTTGTGAAATGCAATTTGTTTTAATGCTAAGGGGTTGTATTTCTTCTGCTAATTTCAGATTATTTACACTTTACAGAATAGCTAATACGCACATTTTGTTTCTTAAAGAACATTAAACTTATACGTCCTGTGCCTGTGCTTTCGTAACTTTGTCATAAGTATAAAGCTACAACCTACAATCCATACCCCAAGGTCTTACGATTAGCCCTCCAATATGAAATTGCTTCTTACAGGTCTGCTATTGAGATACATAATTTGGTGAAACATAATATATTTAGACGTCTTAAGTGTATATCCCTTTAATTTTTAATTACGGAGGATATAAATTTAATGAATAACACAAGTTTTATGTTAACAGATTATCTATCTACATTAATATAATATATATATGTATGTATTTATAGTGGTATTAATTTAAAATATTAGTTTATTTCTAGCTTGATGGAATATTATCAGTAATGCCATATGTAATAAAACTGTTTTATTTTACATTGACCTAGATCATATTTTTTATACAATATAATGATAAGTTTGTAGATTTTTAATCATAACATATGCAAATACATTACATTAAAGGGGCAAATTAAATCAGCAATTTCGAGGGTCGATTTTAGCTTTTAATATATGTAAATAGCCTTCAGAAGTACTAAAACTGCACAAAAATCGCATAATCCCTTCAATTATATCCCTTCCTAACCATTTATCTTTCATTTTCTGTATTTGTCTTTTCTATAAAACGCATAGTCTTGCTAAACGGCAAATCGAATTTTTGACTTTCAAACGCTCATAATTATGGCTACACAGGGATTTGAAGGCTTAAATTTCGAGGGAGAGTTGTGAATATTATTAAAATAGCTTAAGAATTCCAGGTTCTGAGCCAAAAATTTCATTGTTCGAATAGTTAGTGAACATATCCCTTAAATAGTGCAAACATACCATAATAATATATATCCTTCTATGTATTTCGTTTCCAACAATTGTCACTTATTTAAAAGGAGAGTTTTGACTTTGGACGCGATCGGGAAGTCGATAAAAGATTAGATATTGAAGTGAATGTCAATTCAATCATATCATTTAAAGAATAAAACAAATTAATAACGGTCAAACCATCTGGATATCAAATTGGAAAAAAGAAGTGGACATTACGTCGCTACAGGAGGTCTTCTAAATAAATTAATGTTGATCTATACAGTCAAGTGGATAAAGGGAGGGTGGCATCATGCCGTGATAAATTGACAGTTGTTCCCTGTAACTAAATAAGTGTTGTAGCATATCAATGCACAGTTGATCTTCAACGTTGGGTGAGGTCCTTACTCGCTGAAATGAAAGTAATATAATTTATAAATTTAAATGTCTTAACAGCTGGTTCTATTAGTCAAGCACTGCTACCATGCGGCGGAAATTGAAATTAATATTTAATTTCTAGACTTAAAGAGCATCTGACCTTTAAAATGTACGGAAAACTATGAGGCAGCAAATAGAAAGCTAAAAACACATCTTACAGATTAATTCAAGTGTTACATCTCAATGTATATAGAATAATGGAATGGAATGGGATGCCCCCACCCCCGACAATTATTTGGACCCCCATCTTAAAGGTTCCTAGAAACGCCACTGCCACGATGTCCTATTTAGGGTGTCGGAATGTTCTTGGATTTCATTTACTCCAGAGTAATAAATACACGGTATCAGAAAACCGTGCAAAATCACCTACTCCTGCCTAGAACAACTGGTTTGGCCGTACTTTATTAATCTGAACGATCTTGGGCACCATGCATCAGAATCAAGTCGGCACTTGCTGGCGGCACTTGCTGGCTCAAAAATATCTCTGATAAATCAATATGAAATAAGGAGTAATAAGAGTTTAGCCCCTTATTTTATTCATTTGCTACCTACCTATCTGTCTGTCTGAACTTTCAATTAGAGACTGGAAAGAATCAAAAAGCTCCCCAACCATTTCTACCTCATCTTGAAATTATATTAGTATCAAATTCATTTATCCGGTGATTATTTTAATTACATAATAATATAATGTAATAACTAATATCTCCTCAAACGGTTCATGCCCTCAAACACAACTTCTTCCATATGAATTTAAGAGCAGTAATTATGCCATGTCAACAAACACTGATGATTTTCTATCGAATGAATCATTACAATCAAATCTTGTCGGGGTGCGTTAGTGATCAAGGAGATTCCCCCTGAAAATTGCAATGGTACTAGTTACTTAAGCGTCCTCAATACACACGAACAGACACGAAGACATTTTTGAATCCTTGTGAGATTTCAGAATTGTCAGCATTCAATCGTATACTTCAGGCCTTCTCAAATGGCGGCCCGCGGGCCAAATCCGGCTCGTGACGCCCTTGAGAATGGACCCTCAAGAGTGACTCCTTCTACTAAAACTCTCTGCTCGCTATGCCGATTAAGCTCTATTTGGCCCTAATATTTTTTTCATAAAATGCATTTGGCCCTTTACAATTGAATGCAAATTAATTGAGAAGGCCTGGTATACTTTTACATTTTGTATCAGAAAGAAATCTTGGTTCACTGCCTCTTTAAAGCAAACATAATACATTATTATATAGACGCAATATTAAAATAGAGCATTATTGATATAATGTTTAATATAACGATTATGACGATTTAATAGAAATCGAAGACTTGTTTTGGCTGGAAATTGTTTGCTAAAACAGAATAAACAATGTGCTGACTTCCAGAAAGAGATACCGGATCGACATACCCAAGGTCGATTTGATATATCCAATACAATGTGACATTGGATTCCTCTTGGTAGCTTTCATAATATCCAGTGAAAAGGGGTGGCTCTTCAGAAAGGGTGTCGCGCGCGAAGCGGATCATGCTTACTCTTTTCGAAACACCTGATAGTACTTCTCTTTGGGGTAGTCCACTACTATACAACTATTACTCTCGATTTTGCCAGGTTTTTGGATACGATTTTGATTAACGGAATTGTTTTGCTTGTACGGCCTCACGTCTCAAATATTAAGTCAGAAAGCGTTAATTCTTCAAGATGATAAAAAATAGTAACCACCTCAGGAATATGTTAAGCTGATCGAAGGCTGTGAATATAAAATCTTCTGACAAGACTGGAGCAAGGTGACAGTATAAATTGTAACGTGTGAAACTGATTGTGTAAGGACAACAGACAATTTCCCTTAGAGAATAGTCTTGCCACATTACGGAAAGGTTAACGGTTATATTTTTTTCTCTAGAAATAATGTGATATGTAGAGATACTACTAAAGATTTGAGACTAACACTAAGATGTCACTAGTCGAAAACTCCCGAAACCGACTGTTCTGTTATGATGTAAACCCAATTTTACAGAATATTTTCTTTGAGTGGAGTATTAGCATCATAAGAGCACTAGTGATCTTAGAATAACTCTATGTTGATATAACTCAGTATTTCTCAACCACTCTCAAGGGCGAAACTGCACAAATTCTGAATCAAAACATTATATACATGTACATCAAAAAGGACCCAACAATGGTTTTGCATATTGGACAGTAATATACACATACAAATATATGGTAAAATTCGACATGCCTATCAAATTCTCCACTATAATATTACTTCAATCCCTTATGCGAAAAAAAAAAAGACGATCTCAGAAGTTATCAAATGATATGGACATTAAACATCCTGCTTTAGTAATCTTAAGTATTCTCAAGCTATGTGATTTCGTTGGAGCAGTTTATCAATGGAAATTGAAATACTGTTTGTTTTTCTGCAACCATCGCACTAAAATTCTAGTTCAAGTTACAAAGTAATTAGTTCAATGGATCTTCAATATACTATGTACCTTTGAATATTAGCGAATGAATGAATAATCAAGGAAAACAAGTAGGCTTAACAAATTCTAACATAATTTTATCAAATGCCAAACTGGGAAAGTTACAATTGGAAATTAAAGAACCATTCATCATCATTTCAAGTTGAAACTTTGACAGTGGGGATATCAATATTTATCTGGCAATATCAAATTAAACACAACCAATAATCAACTTTTAACCCTGTAACAGTCACACTGAACTCAATGAAACCTAATAAAACATGGTATGAGATGGACAGACAGAAGGGTTAATTGCTTGTCTTTAAATCAATCATTCGAGCACTTGTAACAGTTTAATGAGTTTCGATAGAACGTTTAAAAGTGGGTGTGAATTATGACTAAGTGACAAATGGAACGCCAATTTAAAGACACCTTAGAGAATGAATTACATTACCCCGTGGTAGTAATTTAAATCATAATATCAATGTCTAGCTAGATAGACAATAGACATTAAATCAAGACTCACATATTATGTTAAACTATGTACTTTTACAATCCCTTTACAGTCGAAAATCGAGAAAAGAGCTTAATACCTCTGTTCTGGAAGTGGGGTGTTTAAAGGGATTGTAAAGAAATTACTAAAGATATTTATGCAGATCACTGGTAGTGACGTCATAAAACACGTTAGCAAGAACCATAGATGTCGGAATGGAAATTGAAATGTCGCAAATTGATGCTATCAGTGTCCCAGTTACACATACAAAGTTTAGAAAACTTCTTTACAATCCCTTTAACTCATTTCATTTTTTGTGGGCAACAAATGTTACTGGTATCATTTTATGGAATCGATGAACAATACGAATGATAAATATCAGCCACATAAAGAGCATTAAATTCAATAGAGAATGCCAATAGTTCATAAACGGCAAAGCTTTTTGCTGGTGAATGGGTCCCAGGAGGGGCTAGAAACCTAAAGTCATAATTGATCATTAAGAGATCATAAAGAACTAAAACGTTCTTCGACATTTGCTAATGTACCTTAATAAACATTTGAATTAATTTAAAAGTAAGCTTTGATCCCGATCTCTCATGTTAACGATATACAAGGTTAAAGTTAGCTGTAGGCAAAGTTCATATGAAAACACGTCAATGATTCCTGTTCAAAATGTAAATCTAAACTTTGTTTTGTGGATAAACGAAATAGTTCAATCAAAACAAGACAACTGAGTGCGAAGAAATCAAATTTTGATATATTAATATCCGCCATATGGTCACAGGTCTTTAGGTTGGAATTTGGAAACAATGTCTCAATCTCTAAAGTAATGTACACACTGACAACATTTTCGACAACATGTTGACGAAACACCTGGGCAACACCAATTTGGTTCTGTACACACACGACAGCATTTTGGACAACATGTTGGGCAACTTGTTGCCGAATGTTTCCGACCTGTATACACTGACAAGATTTTTGACAACATGGCATTTCTGCAACACGTTGGCTAACATGTTGTCGAAAATTTTGTCAGTGTGTATAGTACTTAAATGCTACTTATTGAACCAAAAAATATAAATATGGTTTCAACCCATATAAGTTATAAGATTAGAATTTTAGTACTGCTGTACTGCACAAGTCATGAACGAAAGAGCTAACATGACATGATATGATATCATTTGTTAACCCAGCGTTCATTGAAGAATGGAATAGCCTACACGGAGAGAGTCAAGTGTGGAAGTTTCTCAAATAATTTCCAATATGCGTTTCATGTAAATCTGTATTCTAGTACATAGCAGTCTAAAGACTGTTCTTATAGTAGGAGACGTATTATTTTGATATCCGGAAATTGATACAAAGGGGCGACTCGTAGCTACAGGGTTGGGCAATCTCACACCTACCCTGAACAATCCAATCTTGCTAACGGGCCTGAAAGAGGCTGAAGGGTCCTCATATGTATTTCAATAATATTCAGCATGGGTTCCCGAAATTATATTTCGGACCCTACTGTTTAGGTATTAGCATTTGGCGGAACTTTTGGAGCAGTTGCTGTCGAATGGGAAGTGGTACGTTTCGGAGATTCCACAGTCCCAGTGATAGACGATGTAGGCCCACTAAAGGGGACGATTACATTTGCTGCGGTGCAACGCACCACTGATATTAGTTTAACGATTGTACACGACATAAAACCAAAAGTAGCGGAGAAGTTTTTAGTGCGTTTGAAAACTGATACAGTCGTGGGTAATGCTAAAGTTGAAGGTATTATACCATTAAGCTAGAAACAATTTATAAAAATAATAGAATTAATTCTGGAAGAATCCGTTGGGTCATTCGAGATTTAAGGCTAATTTAAGACGCCTACATGGCTGAAATCTCCCAGACAACCAGTCATTGCAAAAATCTTTAATAAATTTTACCATCATTTCAACTAAAACGAGAGTGGGTGTTCGATAATAATAATGCGTTTGATGACGTCTTTTACTACCATAGTCCATTTCCATGGTCATACAAGGACATAAGCATATCTGACCGTTTGGCTACACTGGAAGTTAGGCTATGTATGTTTATTTGTAGCTTTCAGACCTAACATCGTTGATTTCCTAACCATTGAGCCTATCCTAGCAACAGATAGGAAGTACACACTGAGTTTATATTTTAGCATTAATCTTGTACATTTCCGAGGCGGAAGAGATTTTCCGTGTTCGAGGACAAATTTACTTCCATTAAAATTATCAGTACACTGAATCTCTAATAAAAATGGTGTCCGCCCAATGCATCCTTACGTAGCACATGTGATAGAATGTGGTAATTTTTATTTTCGATTGGGTTTCGACTAAATCTTTGATGCAGTAGAAAAGCTTAACATTTGGACAATATATGAGAAGTACGAGACGTGTTGACCAGCACGGGTCGAGATAATAGCTTCGGAATTTTCTACCTGATTTTACTTTTCAATGATGCAGGATTGCGGGGTTGACATTCAGGATGGGACATTAAATGTGCTGCTGGCTGTGCATGTTAAAGATCTCGAAATCGAAATAAAAAGGATGCTTATGACTCGGCCCTAGCAAAATTGTTCCCAAAGCACGCTGCATTATAGTGTTTGCCGTTATTGGCCAAATGAATACTGAAGAACGTTAAATTCATTTCATTTCACGCTTTTTGTCAACGTAAAGCACATGGTGCATTTACACGCAAGACAACCACAGTGTGTATCTGAACCCAAGGGCACCAGACTAACCCGATGAAGATTTTAAGTACATTATAAAAATAATATGTGGATAAACATCACTAGAAATTTAATAAAGACACTTAAAATATGGTTAACATATGTTTATAGAAACATTTCAAACAAACCCCGGAAAGTATCATATCGAATTCTTTTGGCAACTTATAGAAATTATGATCTAGAATAACAAGAAAACTGAGAACTGTTTGGCCTCAAGATCAGAAAAATATGAGCCTGGAATGTGTATATGGGTAAAATTTCTGAAATTGGCTTTATTTGTTTCATGTTGATGAATAAGATTGTAACTTGTAAGATTACCACACATTAAGAAACATAATTCTGGTTCTTGGTAAAGGCGTTACTGTGCTGCTATGTTAGACTCTGCAATCAGAGAGTAAATTAGCAATTTATTAAAAAGTAATCATCGTGAGATTATGTATTATGTACATGCGTTTATGTATTTTGTGTTTCGCTCTCCCATCCTTGTATATTATACCTTTAGTAATTGTGTACATTCTGTGTAATATATCTTACCTTCGGATTTTTCAACCCGGTTTCCCCCTGTCAGTGATGCAGGTCGGAGGGGCCTTCTTTATTCTTTATTCTTCGGATGGGACAATAAATCGAGGTCACGTGTGCTATTGGCTGTGCACATTAAAGATCCCTCGACAGTTGGAAATCGAAAATAAGAGCAGGCTAATGCCGCTGTCCTGGCAAAATTTCCCTCATCGCACACTGCATGGCGTTTGCCCGTCCTCAATTAGCCCATAGGTGCAGAAAAGTAGGACGTAAAACTCCATTCATTTCATTTTATTTTTGTATAATATGTCTGATGAGCTAGTGGATCAATGAATAAAGAATTGAATTGAGACAAACTGGCTTTTAAAAGCTGACTACTGAATGTATGATATGCTCTGATCGTGTAAATGAGTTTAATAGAGAACGATATTATTTGGACATAGTATTTGTATCTTTCACATACTTATTTTCATTTCCCGTCTAAAATCTGCCCTTTAATCATAAAGTTTGGCCTAGATATCAATAGGAAAGCTTTCATTACACTCAAACTGAAATAAATTCAAAATATAAATTTGTCTGAGTGTCGGAGAATTAAAATTTATTTTTTATCTCATGAACATTAATATTATTGAGTGCTTCAAGGATATTCCGTACGTTAACACGCATTTTATCTTAAAACATACATGTTACTCATGTTCGTAGACAAATTCTTCCTGCGTTCAAACAGGCCAGATGCATTACACTAACCGGAAACCATTATCATAGTAGATTGAATCGTGATCATATGGCCGATAATGAATAATATGAATTGAACGAATTATTGTTGCACACCTACGATACAGAACGGTCAGGTAGATTCGTGCATTACGATTTACAATGATGCTGAAATTTTACAATAGGCTATTTGTTTTATTATGAGAGTCGAGCCACGAAGGGAGGGTGGGGGCTGTTTAAAGTAAAATTTCGGTAGTGGAAAAAGACATCTTGTTGTAAGAGATCTCGTTTACAGGGTCAAAACAAGTCTTGTCGACGCATCCTCCTGCCCTTCTCTTATGGACAGACCATAACAAAGTTCTCTTCTTGCTGCTCTGCTACTGATATTGCTACCCAGAACCCTGGATTCCATTTCGTCATTTTGAATTATGCCTTGGTGTATTTGTATATATTGTAATACTGAGCATAACCAAATTTGAGCTTTAAGTTTATGTTTACAGCTTACTTAAAGGGATTGTAAAGAGTATTTCTTAACTATGTATGTGTATCTGGGACACTAATAGCATCAATAGGCCATACCAATTTCCATTCCGATGTCTGTGGTTCTTGCAATTCCACTAAAACTAATGCGTTTTATGACGTCACTGACAGTGATTTGCATAGATATCAATAATACCAGAAGGTAGATCATACAGACGTCGGAATGAAAATTGGAATGGCGCAAATTGATGCTATCAGTGTCCCCGATACACATGCAAAGTTTAGAAATATACGCTTTACAATCCCTTTAACATTGAAGATTTAACAGAATCAGTACTGCAGACATTTTAGAGACAAACTTTAAATTTACCAATATCCATACTCGTCATTTCTAATTTCCTTGCATGCTATTCAGAAGAATAAATATCAGTCATTCTACATCGAAATCTTTGGAACTTTTCATTGGAATAAATTGTATTTTAACAATCTTTACATCAAATTCATAAGCGTTACTGATGATGTCTGAGTTGTTTTTAATTTCTTTGCTTTGAACACATTGTGATTTTAGAGTTTTGTTAGTCTATTTCCAATGGCTATTTTGTCATATAAAAATTGCATTTTTTTTTGTGTTTACTTGCGTCTTGATATTTCGTTTTCACAGCACAATAGTTGTTTTATTCTTTAGATTTTTCTATTTTTTCTACAAATGATGATGCAAATGCGTAAATTTTTACGTGCTATTGGATTAAACGAAAATCTTGTCATACTGAAAAAAAAAAACCCAGCAAAGACGTACCTAATCTGAAAGAAAAACTTAAGATGTCAACACTTAAAAACTGCTGTGAATTTAAAAAAATTAAGATTAAGTAAAATATACTTATATTCGACCTATATATAAAACTTAATTAAGTTATAAGGCATTTTCAGTTCTGAAAATTCAACTTTGTTTAGATGTTCACCATAATATTCGATCATCATATCTCATTTACTAGCATTAAAGGGGCTTTATAACTAAATTGATGCTTCGGCATTCGACGACCGTAACCTTGTTACATACACCGATTTTTTTTTAGATAATCTAATCAATAATAGTGTTCACGCCTAACCGTAGAAATTTTATCCTTCAAATCCTTGTGAATCCATAATTATCCTTGTTTGAAATTGAGCACGGCGATTCGAAATTTAAGCAAACCGCCATTTGTTTCAAATATTAAGCTAGGTTTGGGTTATCCAGTCTCATACATTCACGTGATTTTATATTAGACCTGATCAACAAGACGTAGCCTAATTTTTAGTCTGAAGAGAAAGTTGTAAACGAAAGACGATACGTGTAATTTTTTTTTCTATAATGCTGAACATTCCCTTTAATAGCAAGCTTCCATGTGATTCTTTAATTATCTGCTTTTGAAAATTAAACATACATTATTTTAGTGAGACAATACGTTTTATTAGCACAAAGTAATACTTCTGGTTTCATGTATATATTTGAAAGGTACTTCTGAAGACCATATAAATAAATTCAACCCCCTAAAATATCGCCCGTTTAAAAATGATCTTGGTCGGTCCATGCCTCTCTTGCGCCATAAGTACTCAAATGATAGGCATAATGTTTTTGTCATATAAACGGTAAGAGTCCTACACCCACATGACTTCATAAAGTGTTCAATTCACAAACACCATACCTTCATGTCAAATTGGTTCAATCAGATCTTCAATAAGGTCAATACAGTACCAATGATAAAGTCTACTGAAAATAGACGTTTGAAAGACACTTACTTTTGTCTTTCGATTATCTTTCATAATTTTACAAGATAATAGGAATGAAAAGAGTTCAAAGAGGAAGTTGAGTGAAAATTATTCAAAATACTAGACAAATTCCTGAATAAGCTCCGACAAATAGTCTATCGAAAGCAGTATGGATAAATACAGAGTTCTGTCTATATTTAATAAAATCAAACGTCTAAAACACAATTTTTTTTCTATCTGTTACCCCTTAGTATGCCTGATCGATTGCATTTTCTCCTCCAAACTTAGCTCGTAGCATCCTTACTATTTCTTGATTTTAAATTGCCTCATATTGGTAACCCCTTCTTTAACTTGAAATAATTTTTTAGTCTCAGAACCTGGAAATTTTTAGCTAATCTTATCCGTTATAATGTTCAAAACACTCTCTCGAATCCCCGTGTATCCATAATTATCAATGTTTGAAGGCAAAAAAGATGATAATTTTAAGCGATACTATGCTTTATGCGATTTTGTTTGCAGTTCTAGCACTTCTGGAGGCTATTTACAAACATTAAAGGCCCAAATCGACCCTCGAAAATGCTGAACATGATGTATTAAGTCAAATAAGTACATTACCTAAATTTGTGGAACCCAACTTAATTAACACGTGTAGGTAGATTCAGGTATGCAAAGAAACCTAATTTGTAAATATATTGATAACATATAAATTGAATATCGTGATATACATAAAATATCGTAGTATAACAACACTAGTTTTAATCTTATTTATGAGTTAGCTCATTCCTTTTGAAATATCCAATCAAGATTTTAAATATTAAACTCGATTTCATTTCAAAAGAATTGTCCAAGCGTTTAATGATATACATGTACCACTGTTTGTCATACTTTTTAGGAATGGCATCAAAATTGCTCATCAACAAGGACGTGGATTTGTCCAAAAACATTTTTTGGAGAGGGCGGGGGGCGGATTGTGTGGACGAACCAAATGGTTTGTAGAGTCAAAGTACGTCGCAAAGCGCCGCAATCGCAAGCCCAAACAGAAGGTCCTCGCCCTAGAGCAAAAATGGAAAATAGCATCAATTTGGTGCATTCTGAAAGCTATTTCTGGATTTGAGTTGGCAAAAGGGAATTCCTGCTCTGATTTTCATCTGATTGATCCGTCCCGTTCCCCGTTCCCCCTAAACCCACGCCCTTGCTCATCAAGAGATATTTAAACCTCGGTAGAAACGATAATTCGTCTAATTTTTATGGTTCAGACGTTGGAAATCATAAAAGTTTAAAAATTAAGCATTTGTTATCAAAGTGGAGATATCTTTAAAGTATTTGATGAAATAGTTCTATTTACTAAAAAATTTCACATGTATTCAACGTTTTTTATATCACATTGGTATTAAATATAATGGAATTGTTATCATGTATAAGAACATCAGAGATTTGATTGATGAACAAATTACATGTACACATTGATGTTTTAACTTCCGATTTTTTTAACAGAAACTTCTAGACAAAATGGCAGACAACATGAGAAATCGGATCTTAAGATTTTGAAATCAAAATTAAGGATAAAATCGCCAGTGCACCATGTTTTGATACACAGGCCCGGAAACAGTGAAAACTCTGTCTTCTCCTTTCGGTTGTTTCCTCCTGCCAATGGTTGTAGTACGTCTTCACTTCAGAACCAAATTTATGTTTAATTGCGATTAACAGAAGTATAGAATTTTGTCTACACAAAATGCTTCAAGGTTAAAAAAAAAACCTCTGTAGTTTGGAAACGTTCACAAAATGCTGAAAATGTAGAGGAATTTTGTGTTTGTTTGTATGGTATTGCATAAATGAAAACTCAATTACTTGTGACTGTAAACAACCGAATGAATATTTCTACCCGCCAACACCAATGAATCGCCTGCTCTTGAATGAAAAAGGCGGTGTATTTCGCTGTACTGATAGTGATACGATTCCTCTACTCACATAAAATAAAACGACGTCGTTTGAAATCAATGATCGCGATTAAACAGCCGCGAGGCAAGGCATATGCGTTTAGCAAGATATTCGTTGAAGTACTCTCATGATTCACATGTAGCTAAAAGACTGTGGGAGTTTGAATTGGTTCTAAAAGGAACACTTTAACACGTGGTTTGATAACAAGCAGTCGCGTGAATTCCACTCGTATCACAATATTACCAATATGTTGTATGGACAAGTATATTGTATCAGAACTTCTGAAACTCTTGGAGTTTTTGCTTTATTCTGAATGGACGCGATAAGGAGATAATTTACGACTTATTCCAGAAGTTTTTATTATTATTCAGTGTAGATACGAGTGTGAAGAATTTTAATGGGACGTTTTCAATAGTCATATAACATTTAGTTTATGTGGTAAGAGACATACTCTTATTTAGAATAGTTCACAATACACAAAAGTGTATAGAAAAAAGTGCTATTTGAATATGTGACACGATCGGTAATGCAACGTTCTTATTTGGAATGCAGATCAAAGTAAGTGTGGAAAGAAGTTATTTACGTTCTGGTATGCAATTGCAGAATTAAGTAAGTATTGCATGTATTCATTTCATTTATAAGGTTCGGTAAATGCATTATTCAAGTGTGAAGAGAATATATGAATAATATGAATACGAATTAATTATTCATGCTAGTTATTTCTTCTATAATAATAATCAGTCACAGGTGATTCACAGTTTAATATCAAACAGTTTGATGAATGTTTCTGTACTTGATGCTACAGGGAACACGTGTTGTAATGGTATTTATCTGTACGTAATATCGTAAGCGTAAACTTACAAACAGATTCAATGAAAATTACAATACAGCCACTATTAAAACTTACATAATGTTCCACAATTGAATTATTTAGGGCAGATGTGTTGTTGAGCACTGTTGTTCCTGGTGGATCTTGCTTGCAAACGGTATATGAAGATATTTCGGTTTTGTGATTTCTTTTGGATTGGACACAGATTCATCTTGAAGAATCCACACTGACTTATTTCACTCCTTTTGTTGACTTGTCATGAATTTTAATGGTTTGTTATCATCAGTAAATCATCTAGTTTCATCTAGAAATTCTCAAATTTAAATGATGGTACAATATATTATTTCACATCTGATGATGTATTGAACAATGGAATAAAATGAGGTTCGTGTCATACTTTCTGTTCAATCAATCCAAGAAGGAAAAAAATAAACACCGTACAATGTGCGTTGGAGTTAATTTTGCCCGGACAGCGACAATAGCCAACTCTTTATCGATTTAAACTGTTGAAATGTTTGCATAATGTAGCACTCATTGGCGGCAAGACGCTTTTTCCATGTCAGCTCCAGCGACCTGCATCACTGGTGAGAAAATTGCATCTTTGGTTCACCTTTTATTATGTAGTTTCAGTCTCTACTTTTATTTACAAAAAATATAAAACAACTTCGATAGACCATCAGAGAAACTTACTTTTAATAAAGATCTTTGAATAATAGACCAATTCATCATCCGTCTTATCTGCGACAAATTGTAGTAGGCTCAAGTCTAATGGAATTATTTGTCTCTGATTTAATTTATAGAGAAAGAGCTTTAGGGACATCCAAGAGGCTTAGTATAATTGAAATGAGTCTACTTGGAGAAAATACAATTCAATTATACATACGTAGTGATTATAGACTATAAAACATGGAAATAAAGGTCGTGGAAACATACAGTACGCCAACTTAAACTTTTAAAGAGGAAAAAATAACAAATAGGTATGCCGTCCACTTTTTCAGATCATGATTAAGCTATTACAAACGGACAGCATTTTCACTGTGCAATGAGGGGAATAATTTATTCCATCTAAACAGACTGTAGCAGACTTGGCCTTTATTTGTATTAAAGGTACCCGATGCCTGCGTGTTTCATCAACTATAATAGTATCATTTGAAACCCCAATACAATAGGAGACCTTTACAGCAACTGTAATAAAAAAAGTAATTGTTAAAATTAATCCGATGTTACGAAACCGCATCAAAGGCAAAATTCCATGAAATGAAAATGACAAAATGAAAGAAATGTCAAAGCCAAGACAAGCCGAGAGGTAAGTAAAACTTATCATATATGAAATGGTGTTTTACTGTTACTTTGCGCATGTTATTGATGACGGAGGACACAATTCAGCGAATGATGTGTTTTAATGAAGGCATCGGCGTATTCGTTTTAATTCAGATTGTCGATGGATCTTAAACAAGTTCTAGTTTCTTTCTTAAAAAATACAAGTCTTGCAACTTTTTCATTGTATTAAAAGAAAAAACAATTCCAGTGTAATTACGTGTTTTTTTTTTAAGTTTCGAACCTTGTTTTCTCGACAATTGTAATAAATCACTTTGACAAAATAGATAAAAAAAACACAGACAAAGCACTCCTAATTGTTCCTTTTCCAATAATAGCGTTTGGTATCGAACTAAATGCTTAAACATATACCAAATATTGACTTTCCCAGAATTTATGAACTGTAACTTTATCCTATTTTATGGACAGCTAATCACGAGAAAAATGAGTAATTTAAGTAGAAAGAAATCAATGAAGATAAATAATTGTGGCAATAACTGCAATAATAATTCAGACCAATTTCCGTTTATGTATTTATTAGCAAGTGAAATTACTGCGATTCGTTAAGTCTCGAGTTGCTCTTTATTGAAATGTCGATGGTCTGAAAGTATATAGTTTTATTTACTTTATCGTTAGAAGTTACTTTTTTGTTCCAGAAACGAAACGTCCGAAGTTGATAAGGGGATAGAAGAGTTTCAATTTTAACAATATCTAATTGAATTGAAAAGAAAGTTTGAAAGAAGGTTCATTTCCAACTTCTCTGGTTGCGCTTTTAAAAACAATTCTGATTGAGACTTTAATACAAGTGTAGCATTATCCTGCGCTTTTCCTATTTCTTCTTAATTTGTGCTTCTACCTCACAAGCAACAACACAGGAGCTTCGGTGCATCTGGAAGTCCCCTCTGAACCACTGATATATAGAGAGATCGGAAAATCCCTTATAAATTAAGGCATAAATTTCTTTCAGGAATGACAATTAATGCAATATGTCGTTAGTGAAATGACTCTAAGTTCACTAAACTGCTGAATAATGGTGTGAAAGTATGTGAACTATCAATAAATAGTTATTACAAGGTTAATAAGATAATATTATAATAAAAGTTATTACTCTACAAGTTATTAATTATCAATATGATTATTATTATAATTATCAGGACCTTTATATGAAAGGTTATTATAAAATACTGATTGTGTTACTGATATCCTACATTCAATCGAGTTTTTTTTTCTTAAAGGGGAATGTTCAGCATTTTCGATGGTCGATTTAGGACTTTAATATTTCTATCTAACCTCCAGAAGTACTAGAACTGCATGAAAATCATATAATTCATTCACTTATATCCCTACCTTAACATTATCATCCTTCATTTTCTGTATAATATGTGTTTTCTATATAACGCATATAGTCTTACTAAACGGCGAGTCGTAATTTTGACTTTCAAACGCTCATAATTATGGGTACACATGTGTTTGAAGGCTTAAATTTTGAGGGAGAGTTTTGAAAATTATTACGGATTAGAATAGCTAAAAAATTCCAGATTCTGAGATTAAATTTTTTTTGGTCGAACAGTTAGTGAACATATCCCTTTAACAGCCCCCTATGTGAATTTTTTGCCACCAATTTATGCTGAGCAGATTTTTAGGATTTTTTTCTTCAATTCTGGGGCATTTTATCTTGTATTTTCTCTATTCCAATTCGACATCTGCTGTTCCAGTATTTCCAGAATTACAAAATCCGGTTAGGACTTTAATCAACAAGCGTGTATGGTATTTCACTAAGTGACGTCATAATATGACTGAAATAATATATTATATTCTTGAAGTGAATAACTTACTGAGGTCGACGGGGGTAACACTTCGAGACGTTGCATAAAACTTTAAAACAATGTTGTTCCATAAAGCCGTGTCTATATATTGTGCTTACAACTGCTAAATGCCATTTAAAAACTTTAATCCCAGCCATCTTTCATCAATTCGGTCATGGGCTTCCTAAAATGATTTTATAACAAACCCTACCAGAGGACGTCATATTATAAACACCCTTACAATAGAGAAACAGGCAATGTTTCATTAGTAACAGGGTGGAATAATGACAGTATTTTGTGGTCAGATACGGAAGGTGATGCACTTGATAGCAGTAAGATAATTCAATGAAATTCAATAAAAATATGAATTTTTACATGTTTTTGATTCATTATCTCTGACTGTTTTATAACAAAGAGAGGTTTAATTGTGCTTGGTGAAGTTTTATCAGTGAAATATTTCTTTACATCTTGATTGAATTCCACTAAACAAATTATGAATCATCACATAAAAGATAAATTGAAAGATATTAGTTCATGTAGAAAATAACTTCAACTTTTAAGTATTTGATTTGCTATCACTATTGAAATGCATAGGAGATGTAACAAAAGAGCGGAACTACATGCTTTTACCATTGTTCAAAACGGTTCTTCGTGACATTAATAGGTGAAAAAGTAGAGATGTAATTTGAGTTTTCTGCATTGCTGCTGTTTTAGTAACATCTCCTTCATAGCACAGTTCATGACTTTTGCCCGTCCTCATTAGCGCAAACGGGCACAGAAAGGTAAAAAAATACTGAAATTTCGTGGCAGCATCCCATAAACTTTTTCGATTTTTAATTACCGAGTGGCTTTAAGCGAGCACAACCTTGGTTATTGTCCCATCCTAACTTATACAACATCTATGACCAGCATCACTGATAGGGCAAATCATATAAGTACAAAATGAACTTTTCAGATCGAAATCCGGACATAGTCAATTTAGAAGTCGATTTAGGTTTGTTGCAAGAATTCGTAAATTCATGACTTATGATTGTGTCAAAGGCGGTTTCGTTTTAATTTTGTTCATGTAGTTGTTTTTGCCCTCACATCCTCTTTGAATAATGCTTTTCAAACTTCTGTACTTTTAATCTGATTAGATAATTCCCGGTTATAATTCAACAATTTAATTTTCCAATAAAAACATTCTTGTTTAACTCTAACGTTTAATAAGTGATAAATCATAGACATAACGTCGATATTTCTGTTTATATAATGAGAGGTTGTTATATAGCCACTGTGTTTATTATATTAATATCAAAATTGATAAACCACAATTAAATTTCAACATCACTGCTTTACAAGTACGATATTTAAGATATGTTCTCTGATGTAATAACCAAAATCTAATTAAGAACATGTTGTAAGATAATAATTAAACTCAAACCACGAGTCTGTTGGTTCAATTACTATAAGAATCAGTCTCCAATCTTATAACATGGAGAACATTAGTACTTTATATTTCATTAGCAAAACGATTTATTCATCTGTTTGCTATAACCAGACAAATGGTAGAGGATTGGGAAGATGGACTGTCGAGAAGAGTTGGAGATCGAAATCCAAATGGAAGAGATGGAGGGTAGAAGGGTTAGGGCAGTGGTTCCCAACCTTTTTCAAGCTGTGGCCTAAAGTCACGAACATCCCAGAGTCAAGGCCCCCTGTTCTATTCCAAACTAGGGCAAACTAGGGAATATAGCGCAATACAAGGGTTGTTGTTTTGTGCCTCATCATCAGGAGGTCAGATGCATTTGACTATAAGCAACTACAGACCTTGCACAGCAAAATATAGTTAAATAAAAGTTGGGCTAGAGAAATAATTATATACATCCTCCATGGCCCCCTGACAAAAACCCCATGGCCCCCAGGTTGGGAACCACTGGGTTAGGGGATGGGCCTATATCATGACGAATATTAAGCAACAGAACAGTATATTTTACTCAAGATAACGGTTTACGGGGTGTCAATCGAGAGGCACTCATTGTAAATAAATTGAACCCTGGCCATTGAAACACATCATTTATATTTCTTGAAAAATGTGTTATTTGGGAATGAGTTAATTTAAATTTTGATCTTTTAGTGCCGTATAACCGGAAAGGAAAATCGAAAAGTCAACAAATTTCCTGTATTTTACTTGACACTTCTGGCAATTGAATCCAATTGGTTTTAAAGGATAAAAAGCAGTAAAGTTAAAGAGAAGTCGACCTGGGAATCGCCTGAAAGTATTATTTGCTGTAATAACGTAAAAATAGACTACAATTCTAATTACATAAGAACCCAGGCTTCTCTTATATTCTAATTCAATTTTCACTAATTATCTCATAGCTTTTTAACTCACCGAGTTAATGTTTTAAATCGATTTATGCCTCAAAACACATGGCATAGTTTGCAATTTAAATCCTACAAAAATACAAGTTCGCAACGATTTTGAAATCAAATGCATCCAAAGGGACGTATAGTAAAAATAACAAGTTCGATTGATGCGCATCCAGATCTCTCTAAGGAAAAGGTTGTCATCATTATATTTCATGATTTTAATCAGAGCAATGGCAAGACTTTATATTATATATCATAAAGGATTTAACTTTCACAGTTTTGTTAAATTTGATCCTAAGTACAACTGACGTACAGGGAAAATGCATGACCTTGGAAACTTTGTCATTAGTTTTCCCTTTCCCGATTTTTAAGTTACGAAGGATCTACACCAATCCTTCTCAGTTAATTTTTGTAAAGGGCCAAATGCATTTTATGATTGCAGTATAAGGGTCAAATAGAGCTTAGATAGCAAAGCGAACAGAGCGCTTGAGCGGGTGGGGTCACTCTTGAGGAGCAACTCGCGGGCACGATTTGGAACCCAGGGCGCCATTTGAGAAGACCTGATTTACATAGTCTGTAGCTTTAAGAGCTTAACTTAGTTGTACCATCGGAGCTACTCGGCGCTTTTTCTTCGTTACTGGGTTATGTTCATTACCCATAATATAACTGAGATAGTCTTATCGACAGAAATACATTTTGTTTCATATATTCATACCCGTAACAGCAAGAAAACAAATTATCATAGCTGGTGTTATTGTACTAGGAAGTGATTTGTAATGTAAAGATGTAGAAAGATAGAGATAGCCATCTATAATTCAACTTTATGATATAAAGATACTTTTAGCTTTTACCATAAATTGCTATACACTCTCTGATAGAAACATTATCACACAATAAAATCCATGACTATCTGTATAAAATGACTAAATGATATCTTCAGAACTTCTTTCTTTGGAACATTCTTGCTTGGTTTGTGTTTTGCACTATATTTTCTGATGTTTTTCGAAGGGGTTCATGTTACTGTTAGGCAATGATTTGCTCTTTATTCAGTAAAATAAATACCAATCAAACTTGGCGAAAAGTGAGACCTGTATTAACTGAAACGTACTATATTATGAGATATTTTTTTACGTGTGCCGAGGACACTAATATGGCATCAATTTGCTCCATTCCTATTTTCAATCAGACGTGCTTTTTTCCAGCAATTCCACTTAAATCAAGTGTCGATGACAAGTAGGCGTATATCACTGTAGACCTTTTGACAATCGTTGCAAATATTGTTCTAATGCAATTTCGTTATAATTTCTTGGGATTCTGTTGTCCAATATTATTAGTTGAAAGTACATTACATCTCTGTAAGTTTTATCTGTAATAAATGTCTTTATATCTGAGTACATTTAGAAAAAGTAACATTCCTGAAAGTTGATTTCTGCAGGGAGTTATGAAAATTGTCATGAATTAAAAATGACCTTCGAGATATTGACAATAGAATGATTTGTATTATTAAATCTGGGATTGAACTCTATGTTGGCTTTTCGTTAATACAGTATTAGTTGTAAATAATGTGACGGGGTTTACGTTCAGCACTTTACATACAACTGGAAAGGACAACGAGGTGATTCAGAAGGAAGGCAAGAGAGTGATTGTGGCATCTTAGAACCATCTTAGATGGTTGCAATCAAGGGAAAATCAAAGTGCATGGTCTGCAGCACCCGTAATCCATGGCAGGTCTGGGGAGCACTTATTATGATAACAACTTTGTTCATTATTACTTACGGGAAACTATGACTTCAATGCACTGATTTGGGTGATTTGATCCGATATACTGAAATTGTGATTATATTTTGCAATTCGTAACATGAGAAAAACGTTTATAGAAAGCCTTAACCCCGGGTTCTCAAAGTTGGGTAACAAAATCCCAGGGGGTTAAGGGAGGGTTTGGAGGGTTTAACACCTTCGGACACCTTTTGATTGGATGAAACAAATATATCAAAATTGTTTTAAGGCGACTTTGGAAAATAAAAGGGGGGTCAGTGAAGAAATGCTCGGAAAAGTTTATAGGGTTAATAATCTAAAAGCGTCTGAAAACACAGGCCTTAGGTCGTTCTGTCGTATGATAACTTTTATGGAGTTTTGTTATGTAATGATTGTTTTTTCATTGATCTGATGGGCTTGTCTCTACCTATCTATATTTATGATGATTTGCGAAGTTTCGAAGTGTGACAAAACAAAAAAAAGAAAGTATATCAATGCCAATCCTTCTCAGTAAGTCTCCCAGGGCAATATCTATAATATATAAACCTAGCGACATCATGAAATATTTAAAGAGCTAATCAAACTCAGAAATCCGGACTATGTTTGTCTTAGTTTTCATTGTAACGTTTTTATTAAGACACTGATATGACTTTCTCTTGGGTATTTTTCACGCTCAATTAAACTCTATCAAAGACAAAATCAAACAACCATGTTTTAGACTGTTTTCTTCCGTTACAAAAGAACCCTACCTTCCATTTAAATCACTAAATACCAGCAGTTATTATTGGGACCATGTAATATTAATGAGATTCGACAATGATCATAAGAATGTAGTCTCACTTATCAGACAGCAGTTCATACTTAAAGCCATGAGCTGTTGGATTTTTTTACCATTATTTTATTCAAAAGCAAGTGTGCTTATTTAACTTTTCAAATAATTATAAATATATGTGTGTATATTCTCTTCTCCGTTAAGACCAAATAATAAGCCCACGGGACAATAAACCGAGGTCCCGTGTGCTATTGGCTGTGCACGTTAAAGATCCCTCGACAGTTGGAAATCGATAATAAGAGCAGGCTAATGCCGCTGTCATGGCAAAATTTCCCTCATTGCACACTGCATGGCGTTTGCCCGTCCTCAATTAGCCCATATAGGTGTAGAAAAGTAGGACGTAAAACTCAATTCATTTCATTTTTCATTTGTGCTATAGAGAAAGGTAACCACCACGTGATCTAATTATCACGTGTCTACATTAACAAATACCGGAGATATCCCCAAAAATGTACTTTGGAAGAACTGGTACAATAATCTTGACCAAACTCATCTTGGAGTCACGTGCAGTTACTCACATTTAATGCCATCAGGAAAACTCAGTTCTAGACGTAGCGATAATTTTTTTTGAAGGGTTGAGGGGTGGGTGTGCTACGCATGAGCATTCTCAAATTTTGCGCTTTTTAAGGTAAAATATAGCAAATTTTCGGCCGTCCTGGCACGATGCCCCCTAAATACGCAACTGGGTATTATACCTTTAAGTTATTGTATAACGGCATCTTCGTACCAAGAATAATCAATCATGTACTATCATTGTAAGATAGATATTTATTACTCTTTCGAGAATTCCTGTTGAATTCTTCTATAATGCAAGACTGACAAGTATGAAAAGGACAAACTGACAATAGACATTTATTACATAATTTGGGTGTATAGGAATAAATATAGGCCTAACACATATAGTTGACATTGCAAAATTAACAAACGAAATTCAGTTGAGACTAGTTTTTCTTAAAAATCTTCATATTTTAAGCAATTTCTCTGGTGACTGTAGAAAAAAGAACATAGAAAGAAGTGTACTTTCTATTTTTCAGCTACATTTTGGGCTCCGGTATTTGTACAGAAAATCGACTAGAGCTTATTTCTTCACTATTTCAAACTTTCGGCGAATTTTAAATGCGTTAGGTTTATAGTCTTTTGAAGACAATTTTGTTTCGACTGAAAAGATGTAGAATATAATAAATATTTTCCATTCTATTTATATACCAAAAATCAAGATCAGTGACGGGTGAAAGAGACTATGAATTTTAAAAGTGTTGTGATGTCTGTAGCTGGAAAGGTCACACTACTTATTTCTGTTTAATACAAGTGCCACCAACATCATTACCATTTTCTTCAGACTAAACATTCCATAATCTGCATTTCCATTTTAGGATTAAACCATACTCAATTTAAATCTCAACATTCAATTTGGAATATCAAATGCAAAATAGTAAGGAAAATCAGGCCTTCTCAAATGGTGGTCAGCGGGCCAAATGCGGCCCGCGACGCTCTTGGGAATAGCCCCTTAACAGTGAACTATGCAAGCTAAGCTGTATTTGACTCTTATATTTTTTACATAAATGCATTTGGCCCTTTACAAAAATTAATTAACTGCTTTGAGTGACTAAAGATTCTACACTAAAGGGCAAATAAATGATGGGTTATTGCCCTTGTTTTTGAAAATATGTTGTGGACACGATAGAGAGCTGGTTTCTTGATGAAACTTGGTGTGACTGTTTGTTATGACCTTGAGATAAACCCTATGGAAAATCAGAAACATATAAAAAATATGTCACTCTGGATCTTTCATTTACTGACAACTCTTGCCAACCTCCCGTACGAATTGGATGCCATTATAATAGACATCGCCATTTTTTTCTTGTCCATAACTTCTCGAGTAGCTGGGATTGTCTTAAGAATGCAGGAATGCTCGCCAGTACATCATAAATAAAAAACATATAAAAAGTGACAATTCTATTTGAACTTGTTTCTATTTTTCTATTCTTACCATCCATATTATTGTTTTCTCTCTGATGTTTTACCTAGGTCCCCAGTGTGTTGAACATCGTTAAATATGTATAGTATACACTGTAAGGTAGTTGTGAATTTTTAAATATATTATAAGGATGGGCTATAACGGTTCTAAAATATGTAACAGCCAAAGAAAGTGTCCTCTTTGATAACGACACGTCATGGTGTTTCTTCTAGTTAAGATACAATCATACATTTATCACATATACAATCATACATGTATCACATATACAATCATACTATATTATGTGATATGTGTGATTGCATCTTTCCATGATATATAATGTCGCCTTTCTGAGAAGATGAAGCAATTATGTTTCGAAACTTACGTTACTTATCCTCATTTATTTAGTACAGTTTCGGACTTCTGAGTCTCACCAGCATACTTGTGCTATTGGAGTTGAGGTTTGGCTGTATATAGCCGCCTTAGATGGTCCTACGTAATGATATCCTCTTTGTCAGAGTGCTCAAACTGGAAAGATAGCATCGCAAACGACAATGGTACACTCCAATATTAGTTGAACTCATGTGCTGTTCGATTATAATCCATTTTGAACAGAAAACCTAAGTAGAATGAAATTTTAATTTATTCCTAACCAGTTGTCTAAATTTCTGTTGTATTTCTGCAATAAGAATAAGTGAATGCACAATCAACGTGTATCGTATCGAGTCGAGTTGTCGATATGTAAAAGTAATGATATTTTAGGTGGTGATGCCGCAAAGCCATTTTATTGTCTTGTTCCAATACATTTAATTACATCCACTAACACATTTGCACACGCTTTTCATTAATTGTTAAAAGGATGCTTAAATATACTTTTATTTTATTTAAACGTTATTTGCCATGTAGTGAACAATACTGTAAGGAATACATTGTGTTGAACACATCACGTTATCAATATCTGAATTGACGCTAAACAGCTGTTAAAGGCTTGTAAAAGTGTTTAAACAATTCTAAACACAAAGGAAAACGAACGCCTGAAATCCTAACTGGGGGATAATGTGACTTTAAATACAAGACTTGAAAATTGAGTCAGAGCTAGAATAATTTAAAGATATATCTTTGATATGTTTCTTAAGCTAGATAACCTCTTAAAAAAATGATTACAGTTCGTTTAATCAGGTGTCTTTGTGCTGGCACTTCTCAGGCCCATATAGCTCGCCTGCATACTTACAGTGGGCATCGACTACTGTGAAGGGGGCAGAACAATTAATGACATTCTCTGAAAAAAATCACTATCAATTTTTTTCCATTGGGGCCCATGATTATAGTGATAGCATTTGCTACGGGCTTGGTACTTGTTAACACATGCCTTCTGTTTTGGCGTCTTGTTATGTGAGGCTATATTAGCGCTTCAGTGATACTTTTGACTACTTTTAGACAAAATATGAAGCCATTTGTACAATAACTGTTCCGGGATCACCTCCACTTTATTGGCAAAAACTGGAAATTTCACTGAATGCTTGCCTGTTATCGTTTCATGAAATTAACCTATCCATTCTGAGAAGTTTTGTATATTAAAAAAATTGTCTCTGTCAGACAGCATACTTATAAATCATTGATTGAACATTCTCTGTTTTTTTTTTTCATTCCGTTATCCGAATAGTCATTGAGTGCTGTGCGAAGCTTGTCATTTTCAGGATTAAATATAATTGCTGCCATCATTAATAAAATATACCATTTACCTTTCAGGTTGTCTATGTGCTTAGTGTCAACTGAAAAAAACAGAAATAGTTTACGATAACCATCAGTTATTGTCGTAATACGAAGCCAGGCGTAAATAAAAGAATTAAACGGTGGATAATGGAAAAGGGGCGTGACCGGCTGTTTACCCAGTGCAGATTAACGATAATCTATTGACATTATAAAGAGGGGCGGAACACTTCATACGGGGGCGACACAAAAGTATGTACCGTGCCGGGTAGTCTATGAACAAAAGTGGGAATTAGGCTGACAGGGTACATATGGTGACTATTCTAAAGGTAAATCAGTTCTGTAGGCACGGGGCAGTGACATTAGTAAAGGTTTAACGTTCGCATCCAACAGACTGATCATAGGGCTTTAACAAATAATGACAACGGAATAATACATAAAAAGAAGGGCGGTCTCTGTCATGGGGTTAGGTGACAAAGGGCGACAACTTTCACCCTGAAGTTTCTTTTGTTTACATTATTTATGTGACATGACAGGTACAAATCTGTTGAAATAATCACCCTGGCTTTAACTCGAGGTGTTATGGTCACAAATCTATTGATAACCGTCCTAATTATATAGGAAAGTAGAGATTATGTACTTGACGGTGGTCGACGTGGGAGATCAAGTTAACAGTTGAAACCTTGAAGTTGATCGCGTTAAAGTGACTACGTACATCGCTACCCTAGAGACATAGTTCAACATTCACTTTTATGAAATTTCTGGTACAATATAATTGATTGAATTTTATTTCTGTTATTCTTTGGAATTTCGAACAGACTGTATCTTATGTAACAGTCATCTCATCGTCTTTATAGTACTGCAGAATCATTGGAATAAGCAAGGATCCTAATTTTACTACTACTTTTCATGTAACCGACCAATTATTGACCGAAGAGGCGTTTTTACACAGTGCTATTAACGAATGGTGTTAATTTATACTTTACTATAATAAACTAGTGTGTTACGAACCGTATAACTAAAGCCAATCATTCATAAACCAATAGTGTCGATAAGAGGAAAGACGATCGCATTAAGAATTGTGTTAATCGTGGACGGAAACAGCTCTCTATTTTCCTATCAGGAACCAAGTCAGGATTATTGGAAAGATTATACGCTTGTCACAAAGTCCATTTCCATGTAACTCGATATGGAAACCTGTTTTACTGGACGTGCTGTAATAGGCAGGTTGAATGTGTCGTACGGAAATAACCATGATTAATGCTTGTTCTGTGAGATATGAGCAAACATCTGTGTTGATTGCTTAATAAATTTTCTCTTTAAGAGTTGTGCAGATAATTGCACCAACACGATAAAACTGCTAATAAACCTCGACCTTCTGTCGCGTAATTTTACGGAATAACTTTTTAAGTTAAAATTGCTGAACTGGATTTTCGATTGTTCATTTACAGTACACTTGAACCATTATAACTTCTCATTGTGTTTTACGGATAGTGTTACATGAAATCACGAATATGAATGTGTGGTGATATTATTACAATTGTGCATAGATAAATTCGGAAACCAATTTATTGTATATGAAGTGTTAAATTACAATTCAATCCTTATATTTATTGAATGGTAATAAAAATAATTGGAAAAAATAAATAAAAACGTGTTTGGCGTGTGAAGTGCCGCAGAATCGTCAATTTACTAAAGTTTCAGAATACATCGTGTGCAGTCTGTACAATTTAATTTAAAATCATGACAAGCTCAATTACATTTTTGGATTAATAAAGCTCAACTCTTTGAATATATCGACGATATTTCCGTTTTAAATAGCGATACCAGCGTTTTTAAATGTTATCCATGGGAATTGCACGGCATAACAAAGGATATTATAGCATATAAAACGTGATTGTGAGATAGTTTTTACTCAACAGGCCATAATTATTTGTCCAACAATCGACAATGAGATTGACAAACAAGTCAAATGAACTGGACTCCTTGTCTGATCAAAATTCTAATTGTGTTGACAAATTTAATAAAAAGTGGCCAGAGACAACACTAATTCTTTCAGACTAACAAGCTTTTTTTCTTCCTTCAGGCAACTGGAATCTCTTTGAATTTTATTGCCTTATAATTGACGCATAACGAAATTATATTCGGGAGGATAAGTGGGTGCTTTTTGCCAGGAAATTGATCCATTTGTGAATTAAGACAATATTATGAATGTTAAATTAGGTGGAATTTTATGCAAATCAGCGTCATTGTGTGTTAGCTATGATTTAGAAAGGTTTCAAATCATCACGTTATTTTTCTCGTATAAAATAACTTTGTGAATTATTATAAATTATTATTGATTAATAGACTTTAAACAATTTCCATTCTCCAGGGATTAATCAAAGTTATGCTCTGTGACCATTATTCTTCTATATAATAATTCTGTTTTCGCTATTCAATGTGGTTTCCATCAGGAGAACGAATTTTTGCCAAGAATAACGGCTATTGTGTAGTATTGTAGACTTGAAAATCAGCCACGCAACTGGGGGCATAATGGATCTACCTGGAATACTGAATGTTTGCTGCCTCTTCTCATTATGGCTGCATGCCACAGGTAAGGCCATTACGTCATTTTTATCTCTTAATTACTTTCATTAATTACTCATTATTTACCTGTTTATGTCATGTGTTTATTCTGGAGAAGAGAGAAACAGATTTGAAGGCGAGTTGGTGATGTCTTTCCCGTGCCTGACATGCTGAGTGACTATCTGGATTCAGCCAAATTTGATCTGATTCTATCGTTTTATTAGTCTAATGTGTGTTTTGTTTCACATATTTTATTCGTGAGAATAAAGCTTAACTTCAAGTGCCTGTCAAAGCCAAATTTTCAATTGAAAATTTCAAATGAGTGCCAAAATAGAAGAATTTCTTAATGAGACATTTTTAGAACGGTATTTTCATCACACATTCCTGGGCTTGGCTTAAAAAAAAAACAACTTTTCGTGCACTTGTCAATATGCTTCGGTTGTGCCTTCAGTTTTTACCATCATTCTATTTTCATCTCACCGAACCCATCAGCAAAACGCTCGATGAGTTCAACCGAATGAACAGATATTGATCAGATTTGACAACAGCAGTAGCCATTTTCCAATGGTTGATGTGCTAAAGTCAACTTATTCTATGAAAGAAATTTTCTCAAAGAGACACAAATTCAATGAATACAAAATGTATATTTTTTTCTAAACAATGTAGGTCATATCATCATTGAAAATAATAATCCGTATCACTATATTTTATTTCATTTGATAATTTTTTTTAAAAAGTTATCATTGAAACGTGATCATAGATATGAAATATATAAACTTGTGTGTTGTATATCAATGAGAGGTCTTTATCAAATCAAATCATCTCTGGTTTTTTTAAATGTCTGTATATAATGTAAAGATATGAATAAACACACAGTTTACAGGCAATTAGCTATACTGATAGACCACAATAAAATCTCATTAACCCTTAGCACTGACTGGAAAAGCCACTTACAGATGTGACAAAGGCGTATAAAAAGCACTTCTGTAAACAGACCACTACGACAAAAACTGTTATTTGGTCATGAATTAAGAGTGGTCATTTGTATACGTATTGATAAACTTCGAGTCGACTAACATGAAATGATATACAATCTAATGAATAACAAGTGGTATATTAACGTAAAAGCTTAAAGGAAGTAAATCTCTTTGTGATCATGTTACAGTAGATGAATGCGTTTAACATTTTAAAAGTTTGTCAAGCTATCATATATCGATATAAATAAAAAGGCATTCAGGCGATGTTTGTCCTACATCTTTAGATATGATTTAAGGGAGGCATTTTGAATTGGAATTGTTCGTTCAATTGTGTTTATTACTCGGTTAATTTCGACATTTATTTTGTATAATGCTGTAAGCTTAAGGCTTTGTGTCAATGAACTGAAACTACAATATCCACCATACAATCATGTTTAACTTTCAAACGATTAAGCCATCTCCATATCGGGTAATAGCTATCAGAGGCTGTGAAAGAGTCAGCAAGTTTCGGACTACATATCGGGAAAACTCTTTATATTTTTCAACACTGTTTTTGCAAAATGCTCAAGAAATATTGGAAAATGCACACTACTTATTAGAAAGCTCCGAGTTGTCCTAAAACCAACAAGATCTGGCATCTTAGAAAATGCTACAACGGTGTACGATTAACGCGAAAGTGTTCCCGTTTCCATACTTTCGATCTATTTCCAATTTATAGAAGGTAGTATACAAGAGCATTTGACAAATATAATAATATACTTTGATATAAAAGTGGTTCTCCATCTTACGGAAGGTGGGTCGTAGCATGCCGTATATTCTGAAAGAGTTGATTATCTTTGTTGTTCAAAGGTAGTTTAAAAATTTAACGAATTCTGATTTGGTTCTTTTATCGGAATCTGGGTTACTTTAGCGTGTTATGCCAAAATTGAACCCTTACTATCAGCATGCAGCTTCCTTCAGGAGCCACTAGAAAGACTATTAGCAAAATTCTGATTGTGTTTAGTTTTGCACCTAAATCCCCGTTACAGCAGAAACGCATATCTGGTCCCTTGATCATAATATGCACAACTCACCTACTAAGCTCATCTTTAAGTACGGCCTTAAGGTCAATTAGTGGTCAGCTTTATTAAAGTGAACAATAACCTGATATTAAAACTGGTCATTACAATATGTGATTGACAATGCGTGGATTATTCCTCAATTATGTTCCTGAAGGACATCATAATAAATAATAATGAAACAATATTAACATCCTTATTTCCAGATGGTCACTTAATATGTCTAATCATTGTTTGATTTCGGTTTAGGGTTGATGGCAATGTTCAATGCAATGTCCCTAGCAAGATATCAATTTTACGTGTTATTATTAAAGCATTTGGTCAATTTGGATTTCATCCGAATTGTCCTAAAACCAACAAATACAACAGTGTTCAAGTAACGCGAAAGTGTTCCTGTTTCCATACTTTTGATCTATTTCCAATTTTTAGAAGGTAGTATACAAGAGCATTTGAGAAATAATATGTACTTTGATATACAAGTGGGTTTCATCACCTTACGAAAAAAATTCAATTTTTCTGTGTACCTGTACATAGACTATTCTTATCACTAATGATGAGTCTTTTGAATAACCTCAATCTGTGTACTTCGGTCTGTGCAGTTGGAAAAGGAAATCTCATTCTAAATCTCGCCATTCGGGCGCACTTTTCAGTTTTCTAGATGATTTCAATGGGAGCGTTTAAAGGGATTATGTTCACTAACTGTTCGACCAAAATAAATTTATTCTCAGAATCTGGATTTTTTTTTAGCTTATCTAATTCGCAATATTGTTCACAACTCTCCTACGAAATTTAAGCATTCAAACGCACGTGTATACCAATAAATTTCGTCGTTTGAAAGTCTGAAATACGACTCGCCGTTTAGTAGGACTATGTCTTATATAGAAAACACAAATATAGAAAAAGAAGGATAAATGTTATGGTAGGGATATAATTATTGAAGGAATGTTGTGATTTTCGTGCATTAGTAGTACTTCTGAAAGCTATTTGCATAAATTCAAGGCTCAAACGACCCTAAAAATTGCTGAACATTCCCCTTTAAGATATTAGTTATTTTAGGTAATTGCTTTACACTCAAAACAATCACTACAACTTTGTGTAAATTCAACTTCAGAGTACATTGGCTTAATTTTATATTTGCATGTTATGAATATGTCTCAGTTGTCTACTTGTTAGCTGGTTGAGTAATATGAACATGTGTTATTTAATTATATATGACATGTAAAGCTGCAGCGCCTGATTGTTTTATATTACTTTAACATGCAATCATTTCATTATTATACAAGTCTTGTATATTTAATAATTTATACTATAACATTGGTCTATTGGGAACGCCTTTTGACATCTGTAACAATTGCGTCGTCTAGTAAAACCATTTAGGAAGGATATTGCACCTATACTTTTACGTTAAATAATGCAAATTATTTTAGATTCGCCATTTTAGATTCGAACTAGCATAGTGCTAATCTGACATTTCTTGACACCATGTTGACCAAATTATTTTCGGGAAACGGAAATTACTACATGTATTGCCCATTTAATATTCAACAATTCCACTTTTTTTTATGAATCATCCCCTTTAATGTAAAATAAAATAAAAATGCTAATGTAAATAATAACGACTGAAACATGCTATTGCTCTTAAAATATTAAAATCAAAATCCAATAAGACTGCCAGTGTTCATTTTTATACACTGTTGAATTGTAAGGACATTAACTTAAATCCTTGGTAAATAATCACAGCATCATCTGTTCTCGAGGTCATGACGACCGTGTTGGTGAGTGGAAAACAAGGGAAAAATATCGGTTGATTTACTTTAACATACTCGCGTACGTGACTATTTTCGAAGCTACTAATAAACTTAAGTACACCTGCATCCACACATTTTCCCAAATGTTCCATGAACGTCATCCTCGTTAAAACCACACCCCTTATGTCAAAATGACATCTATTGCGATCCAATAGTTCCTAATAAAATAATTATCACGACGATCTGCAAATCGAATCTAATTGTATTTTTTTCCTATCAATCGCATGTCAGTAAGGTATCGTCGTCAGAACCAATCGATTAAAATCTAGAAAAACTGGAAAATTGTGAATTTGTACCGATTGTTTGATTAGCCAAAATTGAAATTTGTTATGAATTGGTAATAAACTATTTCAATCTAAATTGAACCCTTCGTGAATATCGGTTAACTTTGTCCTAATAGCTTTGGATCAGGTGGTGAACATTATACCTGATTAAAAAAAAGAACTTTCATACGATAGGGGTACTCTTATATGAGAATCGAACATGTCATTGTGTTCATATTACAAAAATACCTACGTAAATATCAAGGTAGGTACCTATGCCTATCAAATTCTCACAAAAAGAAATGTGTAATAGTTTCGGACGTGTTTTAGACACGGTGCATGTACTAGTTGGGTCATCTGGAGAACTCCCGCGAACGTGGAGAGCGAAGGTTCGTTTCTCAATGGATATACGTTCAATGAAACAGAATATGAAAGACACTTTTCTTGGTCAATTTCAATATTGCACATTCTTTTTTACATAAATGAACAAGGCACTATTCAATCAACAATTAAAGGTTCAATAAAGATCATCAAGAATAAAACAAGTAAAGTTCATTTAAAAAAAAACTTGGGTTTGTTTAGCGGTACTTGCTGTACAGCTCAGTATCAATTCACAGATTTCCGAAACCTATTTAAAATTTGACATGTTTGAACTTTGCGAAATTCCAATAGTGATCTGTTGATGCAGAATGGTTTAAAAATCATTAAGCCAACACCCAAGGTATTAAATATCTGGTCTGCTTAACGAGTTTTTGACGAGAATATTTTTATACCAAACAAGAATGGGGAGGCTGACAGGAGTAAAAAACGACCCACAGCACGAAGTTATTTTACTAAGTAGAATGGGTTGTGAGAAAGTGACTGTTATATCTATTATTTCTGTTTTCAAATCATCACTTCACTGTCAGCATCATTATTTGTTGAAGGCCGATTATATCCTTCGTAAAGAATTTATCTGCACGTGTAACAACAGACACGTGATCTATGTCCCAGGTGACACCACGTGATTAATTAGGAAATGAGGCTGTGCATCAAATAACCTCTAAACAAAACGATCTTGTACTATTCAAAGGCGCTTTCATTAGACGGTATATGGGCGACGAAAGCGATCGGTTCGAATTATTTTTTCTTGTGACACAAAGGGATGGGACGAACGTTATTGCTTTCCTTCTGTATTAGTTAATGGCTAATCAAAACATAAGTGAAATGATTTTATGAAGGTATATGGTGGGATCCCGTATAGGTATAGACCTTTTACGAATATGACCTCTATAACTCGTCCTACACAAGCTCTTGAAAGGGACTGTAAATGGGTTTGCTATTATAAGCATGCGGTCTCCTGTTTGGAAGTTAAGAAAAGTTTGGTTACAGGCAGTGCGTGTTCAGATTCCCTCGACAATATTGAAATCGAAACAAAAAGTCTGCTTGGAAAAATAGGACAAATAATATAATTTTCTACTTGATTAAAATACTTGATTAAAACACGAGACACGAGTCAGTGCAGTAATCAATGAAATAATTCCTTCATTTGGAATTTAAAAATTCAACATCTTGACCCTTAAAAACCTTTGTATTTTGAACAAGTGTAGCGAGCAAGCATTAGTTGCCGAGTCCCTTTATATAATTGTCATTCAAATATTGGGAATGTCGATGTCTTGGTTTCTTCGGCTCCGACGACAGAAAATTTCATATTAAAAATGGAACAGATTTAGTTTCGTTAATTTATCATAATTACACAACATTTCGAAGGTGTATTGCAGCCAGCGTCAAGAAAGTGAATTCCCATTTTGCGGATATCAGGACCCAAAATGATTTGTCTGAGCAGAGGAGACACCTATATTAAAGAGGCACAGGCTTCATTTTCGTGGGTCGATTTTTCCAAGTCTCAGAGACGGGGACTTTTTTAGCTCAGCAATTTAGTACTGGTTATCACGACTCACCATTGAAATTTGAGCCTTCAAATCCATGTGCATCCATAATTATTAGCATTTGAAAGTTATAATGCCCTACTACACATTATGGATACTATGCAATATATAGAAAAGTCATCTATAGAAATAGAAGGAGAAATGTGTAATTTAAGATATATTTGAAGGAAATATGCAATTTTCGTACATTTCTAGTGCTTCTGAAGGATACTTAAGTATATTCAAGATCCAAATCAACCAATAAAAATGAAGACTGGTCCCCTGGATATTATATTTGACTTGACTTTTATAGCTATATATATTATAGGTGATTATTATATTGGCCTACGGTTATATTATAATATAGAAAGACAAGTACTTATCAAAACCGTTCAGTTCAAATTTGTGAGGTATAATTATGATCTTCACAAAACTTTGTGAATTATTTTTTTCTTTTGAAGTGTAAGATCAATTTCTTTGATTATGTCGTATAAAGACATAGGCGCATGATTTTGGTTACATTTTCTTTATCGGCATGATCATAACACGAAAAGCGGCATGAATATAACAAACTACGGAATCTTTCTGAGGCCATATTAACAGAAGAAAAAAATAATTGTATTATCATTAATTTCAACATACTATGTCGAAATGAAATTGATTCATTTAATTTCGACATACTTTTATCGGAATCAAATAAAAATCTTTTACTTTCGACATGTTTTCATTTGTTTGATTCACTGAGAAAGAAACCACAACGATTTCAGTCAGTCAAAAATCAGAAATACAATCTGCGGCATCCTTCTAAACCTGGATCATCCCTACACTTCCAGTATATTATGTTCCATTGGTCCATAGCATTGATGGAATGGAAATTTTTCAGGAGAAATTTGTGAAATGTCCATCTCGTGGTTACTGTATTCTGATTGATAATAATGACAGACATTTGACGTGAGAAACGGTGGATTAAAGTGAACATTATCTATCTATAGACAAAGCCAACTAATTTTAAATATGGTGGCTAATTTACGAACTATATTGTCTTTCAAGCTGATAACCTAATAGCTAAGGAATGTATATAAACAGTTCAAGGATGAATACACTTCATGTTAAATAACGAACAGAAAATTTTAAAGAAACTTGCCAGAAATGTGTAAGAGTGCAATTGAATGAAGAAAATAATCTAAAGTTAATAGATTGCGAGCTCTCCAAAGACTGTCAGGGAAAAAACTAAGTTGCTGATGGACTTCAGGTGTTTTGAACGGATAGGATTTGACTCAAATAAAAACTAGAACCATGAATGGTACCATGCAGTGCGCATCCGGTTTCGTCCATTGGTGAAAAGTGACATCTTTTCATCCATGATGTCAGGTTTAAAGAAGAAAGCTTGTTTTACATTAAAATGCAGAAGGTACAAAATTTTAAAACGCACAATTTTGAATTCGGTAGTGAAAAGTAGAATAACCAGTTCACACACTTTAGTCAAAAGTGAAATAAACATTTCATGTTCGGTAGTGAAAAGTCATCTGATTAAAAAAAAGCATAATCACAGTTTGATATACATCAGTGGAAAACGCATATCACAAAATTTCTAAGATTTGTAAATAAGGTCTAAAGTGCAAGAAAGGACACATGAAAGAGCCAAATCTCAATTTAGAAACGGACTGCACAGTATTCATACTTCATAGTTTGAAATACAGATCATATTTTATCAATGCATAATTCATTCAAAGAAAATATATATTAATGTTTCTTTTAAAACAGTTACAATGTAAAAAAAAAGTACATTAATGATAACTTATCGCCCAAACGCAAGTTAATGGGAGAGGGCGATCGCCCAAACGCAGCTTTATGTCAAAATGTAGTAGCCTCCCTTCAACTGAAATTTGAATTTAATATTTTACAAGCAGATGGAATAACTAATTTTCAAAATTCAAAAGGCGCTATTTTCATTAAAAAAATATTGTGTTGTATATACTTTGAAAAAGTAGATTTAGCATAATTAGATAGTGAAAGAATTTGTGACGTACTTGAATAAGGTCACGTGTCAGAGCTCTTTAAAGTAAAAAACTGCAATTTTCAAATGGATATCAAACCGGAAGTAAACATCGGAAACCTAAATGAAAGTATCCGTGCATAGGTAACATTAATGCCAATGAATTTTTTCAGGTCACATGGTCACCGAAGGTCAAGGTCACGAGATACAAGCCTTTAAAATTTTGACAATTACTGATTTATTTTAACCGGAAATTAAAATGAATCAGAATTGAAATTCAAAAATCGGCATCTCATGTTTTGATAGCAATTGACTGTAGATTCCATAGACATCTTAATTATGCAAATTCTATAACACCATGAGGCCCCATTTTGCCTTTTATAAAAATATACCATTTCAAGATGACGACTGATCTGTTACATCCGGGTCAAATTTTATCATTTGTATACTTTTGTGTCTACATTACAAACATATTGCAAAAAGAATTTTTCGAATATCTTCAAAATTCCGGAAGTTGAAATTTTGACTTTGAGAGCTAATAACTTCAAAACCGGAAGTGATATCAAAATTTTGAAAACATATTTTTCTTTGCCATCAAAATGTCTATCTACCTGTAAGTTTTCAGAATGATGGAAATAAAAATTGAAAAAAACACGCACAGTTTCAATGGAAATTGACACAATTTTTTCAAACTTTAAAAGGCGGAATTGTGATTCAAATACATTGTGTTGTATATCATTGGAAAGAGCAGACATAGCATAGTACGACGGTGAAAGAAAATAAGACATATGTAAATTAGGTCACGTGGTAGGGCTGTTTAAAGTTAAAAATTACAATTTTAAAACGGCTATAAAACCGGAAGTAACCATTGGGCATCTGAAAAAATATGTCATTGGATACATCTAATCAAGGGCAATAACTTTTGTACAGGTCACTAAGTCACAAAAGGTCAAGGTCACAAAATATGGGCCTTGAAAGTTTTGACAATTACTGATTTATTTTTACCGGAAATCAGAAAAATTCAGAATTGAAATTCAAAAATCGGCTTCCCATGTTTTGGTCGCAGTCGACTTTTGATTACATAGACATAAACTTTATGCAAATTTCATAACACCCTGAGGCCCCATTTTGCGTTTTATGAAAATATACCATATCAAGATGGCGCATGATCCGTTACATCCGGGTCAAATTTTATGATTTGTATAATTTTGTGTCTACATAACAAACATACTGCAAAAAGAATTTCTCGAATATCTTCAAAATTCCGGAAGTTGAAATTTCAACTTTGAGAGCGAATGACGTCAAAACCGGAAGTGATATCGCAATTTTGAAAATTGCTAAATGTTTGCAATCAAAATGTCTATAAATATGTAAGTTTTCGGGTTGATCAATATAAAATTGCAAAAGTTGAAAAAGTGGTCCAGAAAAGGTGCTCCAAAAGTCAGCAAGATTTTTCTTAAAATGATATTGTTAAACTTTTGTATCATGGACAATCGATTAGAGAAATAAGCAAAGTTAGTCCGATCGAAATCGGTTGAAAAACAAAGGAGATAATAGCCAAAACATCAAATCCGATACGTTCTCATACCTCATTTCCGGTTGGTAGGGCATGCGCCATTTTACATTTAAACAATACCGAGCAGTAGATTATCGTGGGAAATATTGAGAGATGGTGTGTGGCATGCATAGTTTTGGCTGGGCGCTCTGACCAGAAAACGGAAAAAAAAAAAAAACTAGAACCATGAATGGTACCATGCAGTGCGCATCCGATTTCGTCCATTGGTGAAAAGTGACATCTTTCAATCCACGATGTCAGGTTTACAGAAGAAAGCTTGTTTTACATTAAAATGCAGAAGGTACAAAATTTTAAAACGCACAATTTTGAATTCGATAGTGAAAAGTAGAATAAAATGTTCGGTAGTGAAAAGACATCTGATTAAAAAAAGGGTAATCACAGTTTGATATACATCAGTGGAAAACGCATATCACAAAATTTCTAAGATTTGTAAATAAGTTCTAAAGTGCAAGAAAGGACACATGAAAGAGCCAAATCTCAATTTAGAAACGGACTGCACAGTATTCATACTTCATAGTTTGAAATACAGATCGAATTTTATCAATACATATTTCATTCAAAGAAAATATATCTTAATGTTTCTTTTAAACAGTTACAATGTAAAAAAAGGACATTAATGATAACGTATAGCCCAAACGCAAGTTAATGGGAGAGGACGATCGCCCAAACGCAGCTTTATGTCAAAATGTGGTTCTCTCCCTTCAACTGAAATTTGAATTTAATATCTTACAAGCAGATGGAATAACTAATTTTCAAAATTCAAAAGGCGCTATTTTGATTTTAAAATATTGTGTTGTATATAATTGAAAAGGAGATTTAGCATAATTAGATTGTGAAAGAATTTGTGACGTACATGAATTAGGTCACGTGTCAGAGCTCTTTAAAGCTAAAAACTGCAATTTTCAAATAGATATAAAACCGGAAGTAAACATCGGAAAACCTAAATGAAAGTATCTGTGCATAGGTATCGTCAATGGCAATGAATTTGTTTCAGGTCACTTGGTCACTAGAGGTCAAGGTCACAGGATATGAGCCTTTAAAGTTTTGACAATTACTGATTTATTTTAACCGGAAATTAAAATAAATCAGACTTGAAATTCAAAAATCGGCGTCTCATGTTTTGGTAGCAATCGACTGTAGGTTCCAAAAACATCAGAATTATGGAAATTTCATTACACCCTGAGGCCCCATTTTGCGTTTTATGAAAATATACCATTTCAAGATGGCGACTGATCTGTTACATCTGGGTCAAATTTTATTATTTGTATACTTTTGTGTCTATATTACATACATACTACCAAAAGAATTTTTCAAATATCTTCAAAATTCCGGAAGTTGAGATTTCGACTTTGAGAGCCAATAACTTCAAAACCGGAAGTGATACAAAAATTTTGAAAACATATTTTTGTTCGCCATCAAAATGTCTATCTACCTGTAAGTTTTCAGAACGATCGAAATAAAAATTGAAAAAAACACGCACAGTTTCAATGGAAATTGACACAAATTTTTCAAACTTTAAAAGGCGGAATTTTGATTCAAATATATTGTGTTGTATATCATTGGAAAGGGCAGACATAGCATAGTACGACGGTGAAAGAAAATAAGACATATGTAAATTAGGTCACGTGGTAGGGCTGTTTAAAGTTAAAAATTACAATTTTCAAACGGCTATAAAACCGGAAGTAACTATTGGGCATCTGAAAAAAATATGTCATTGGATACATCTAATCAAGGGCAATAACTTTTGTACAGGTCACAAAGTCACAAAAGGTCAAGGTCACAAAATATGGGCCTTGAAAGTTTTGACAATTACTGACTTATTTTTTCCGGAAATCAGAAAAATTCAGAATTGAAATTCAAAAATCGGCTTCCCATGTTTTGGTCGCAGTCGACTGTTGATTACATAGACATAAAAATTATGCAAATTCCATAACACCCTGAGGCCCCATTTTGCGTTTTATGAAAATATACCATTTCAAGATGGCGCCTGATCTGTTACATCCGGGTCAAATTTTATGATTTGTATAATTTTGAGTCTACATAACAAACATATTGCAAAAAGAATTTTTCGAATATCTTCAAAATTCCGGAAGTTGAAATTTCAACTTTGAGAGCGAATGACGTCAAAACCGGAAGTGATATCGAAATTTTGAAAATTGCTAATTGCTCGCAATCAAAATGTCTATGAATATGTAAGTTTTCAGGTTGATCAATATAAAATTGCAAAAGTTGAAAAAGTGGTCAAGAAAAAGTGCTCCAAAAGTCAGCAAGATTTTTCTCAAAATGATATTGTTAAACTTTTGTCTCGTGGACAATCGATTAGAGAAATATGCAAAGTCAGTCCGATCAAAATCGGTTGAAAAATAAAGGAGATAATGACCAAAACATCAAAACCCATATGTTCTCATACCTCATTTCCGGTTGGTAGGGCATGCGTCATTTTACATTTAAACAATACCGAGCAGTAGATTATCGTGGGAAATCTTGAGAGATTATATGTGGCATGTGTAGTTTTGGCTGGGCGCTCTGACCAGAAAGTGAAAAAAAAAAAAAAAAAAAAAAAAACTAGAACCATGAATGGTACCATGCAGTGCGCATCCGGTTTCGTCCATTGGTGAAAAGTGACATCTTTCAATCCATGTTGTCAGGTTTACAGAAGAAAGTTTGTTTAACACTGAAATGCAGAAGTTATTGTGAATTCGGTAGTGAAAAGTTGAATAACCAGTTCACACACGGTAGTCAAATGTGAAATAAACATTTCATGTTCGGTAGTGTAAAGTAATCTGACTAAAAAAGTCGTAATCACAGTTTGATATACATCAGTGGAAAACGCATATCACAAACTTTTAAATAAGTTCTAAAGTGCAAGAAAGGACACAATATGAAAGAGCCAAATCTCAATTTAGAAACGGACTACACAGCATTCATACTAAATAGCTTGAAATACAGATCGAAATTCATCAATACATAATTCGTTCAAAGAAAATATATACTAATGTTTCTTTTAAAACAGTTACAATGTAAGAAAAAGTACATTAATGATATGCCTATCGCCCAAACGCAAGTTAATGGGAGAGGACGATCGCCCAAACGCATCTTTATGTCAAAATCTAGTACTCTCCCTTCAACTGAAATTTGAATTTAATGTTTTACAAGCAGATGAAAAAACCAATTTTCAATATTCAAAAAGCGCTATTTTCATTTTAAAATATTGTTTTCCATATCCTTTGAAAGTGCAGATTTAACATAATAAGACCGTGAAAGAATTTGTGACGCATATGAATAAGGTCACGTGTCAGAGCTCTTTAAAGTTAAAAACTGCAATTTTCAAATGGATATAAAACCGGAAATAAACATCGGAAAACCTAAATGAAAGTATCCGTAAATAGGTATCGTCAATGGCAATGAATTTGTTTCAGGTCATTTGGTCACCAGAGATCAAGGTCACGATATATGAGCCTTTAAAGTTTTGACATTTACTGATTTATCTTAACCGGAAATTGGAATAAATCAGAATTGAAATTCAAAAATCGGCTTCTCATGTTTTTGTAGCAATCGACTGTAGATTCCAAAAACATCAGAATTATGCAAATTTCATTACACTCTGAGGCCCCATTTTGCGTTTTATGAAAATATACCATTTCAAGATGGCGACTGATCTGTTACATCTGGGTGAAATTTTATTATTTGTATACTCTTGTGTCCATATTACAAACATACTGCAAAAAGAATTTTTCGAATATCTTCAAAATTCCGGAAGTTGAAATTTTAACTTTAAGAGCAAATGACGTCACAACCGGAAGTGATAAAAAAATTTTGAAAACATATTTTTGTTCGCCATCAAAATGGCTATCTATGTGTAGGTTTTCAGAACGATCAAAATAAAATTTGAAAAAAACACGCACAGTTTCAATGGAAATTGGCACAAATTTTTCAAACTTTAAAAGGCGGAATTTTTATTCAAGTATATTGTGTTGTATATCATTGGAAAGAGCAGACAGGGCATAGTAAGACGGTGAAAGAAAATAAGACATATGTAAATTAGGTCACGTGGTAGGGCTGTTTAAAGTTAAAAATTGCAATTTTCAAACGGCTATTAAACCGGAAGTAAACATTGGACATCTGAAAACAATATGTCATTGGATACATTTAATCAAGGACAATAACTTTTGTACAGGTCACAAAGTCACAGAAGGTCAAGGTCACAAAATATGGGCCCTGAAAGTTTTGACAATTACTGATTTATTTTTACCGGAAATCAGAAAAATTCAGAATCGAAATTCAAAAATCGGCTTCCCATGTTTTGGTCGCAGTCGACTGTTGATTACATAGACATAAAAATTATGCAAATTCCATAACACCCTGAGGCCCCATTTTGCGTTTTATGAAAATATACCAATTCAAGATGGCGACTGATCCGTTACATCCGGGTCAAATTTTATGATTTGTATACTTTTGTGTCTACATAACAAACATACTGCAAAAAGAATTTTTCGAATATCTTCAAAATTCCGGAAGTTGAAATTTCAACTTTGAGAGCCAATGACGTCAAAACCGGAAGTGATATCGAAATTTTGAAAATTGCTAATTGTTCGCAATCAAAATGTCTATATACATGTAAGTTTTCAGGTTGATCAATATAAAATTGCAAAAGTTGAAAAAGTGGTCAAAAAAAGGTGCTTCAAAAGTCAGCAAGATTTTTCTCAAAATGATATTGTTAAACTTTTGTTTCGTGGACAATCGATTAGAGAAATAAACAAAGTCAGTCCGATCAAAATCGGTTGAAAAATAAAGGAGATAATGGCCAAAACGCCAAAACCCATATGTTCTCATACCTCATTTCCGGTTGGTAGGGCATGCGCCATTTTACATTTAAACAATACCGAGCAGTAGATTATCGTGGGAAATCTTGAGAGATTATATGTGGCATGCGTAGTTTTGGCTGGGCGCTCTGACCAGAAAGCGAAAAAAAAAAAAACTAGAACCATGAATGGTACCATGCAGTGCGCATCCGGTTTCGTCCATTGGTGAAAAGTGACATCTTTCAATCCATGATGTCAGGTTTACAGAAGAAAGCTTGTTTTACATTAAAATGCAGAAGGTACAAAATTTTAAAACGCACAATTTTGAATTCGGTAGTGAAAAGTAGAAAAACCAGTTCACACACGGTAGTCAAAAGTGAAATAAACATTTCATGTTCGGTAGTGAAAAGTCATCTGATAAAAAAAGGCGTAATCACAGTTTGATATACATCAGTGGAAAACGCATATCACAAAATTTCTAAGATTTGTAAATAAGTTCTAAAGTGCAAGAAAGGACACATGAAAGAGCCAAATCTCAATTTAGAAACGGACTGCACAGTATTCATACTTCATAGTTTGAAATACAGATCGAATTTTATCAATACATATTTCATTCAAAGAAAATATATCTTAATGTTTCTTTTAAACAGTTACAATGTAAAAAAAAAGTACATTAATGATAACGTATCGCCCAAACGCAAGTTAATGGGAGAGGACGATCGCCCAAACGCAGCTTTATGTCAAAATGTAGTACTCTCCCTTCAACTGAAATTTGAATTTAATATTTTACAAGCAGATGGAATAACTAATTTTCAAAATTCAAAAGGCGCTATTTTGATTTTAAAATATTGTGTTGTATATAATTGAACAAGTAGATTTAGCATAATTAGATTGTGAAAGAATTTGTGACGTACATGAGTTAGGTCACGTGTCAGAGCTCTTTAAAGCTAAAAACTGCAATTTTCAAATGGATATAAAACCGGAAGTAAACATCGGAAAACCTAAATGAAAGTATCTGTGCATAGGTATCGTCAATGGCAATAAATTTGTTTCAGATCACTTGGTCACCAGAGGTCAAGGTCACAAGATGTGAGCCTTTAAAGTTTTGACAATTACTGATTTATCTTAACCGGAAATTAAAATAAATCAGAATTGAAATTCAAAATTCGGCGTCTCATGTTTTGATAGCAATCGACTGTAGATTCCAAAAACATCAGAATTATGCAAATTGCATTACACCCTGAGGCCCCATTTTGCGTTTTATGAAAATATACCATTTCAAGATGGCGACTGATCTGTTACATCCGGGTCAAATTTTATTATTTGTATACTTTTGTGTCTATATTACATACATACTGCAAAAAGAATTTTTCAAATATCTTCAAAATTCCGGAAGTTGAAATTTCGACTTTGAGAGCCAATAACTTCAAAACCGGGAGTGATACAAAAATTTTGAAAACATATTTTTGTTCGCCATCAAAATGTCTATCTACCTGTAAGTTTTCAGAACGATCGAAATAAAATTTGAAAAAAACACGCATAGTTTCAATGGAAATTGACACAAATTTTCCAAACTTTAAAACGCGGAATTTTGATTCAAATATATTGTGTTGTATATCATTGGAAAGAGCAGACAGAGCATAGTACGACGGTGAAAGAAAATAAGACATATGTAAATTAGGTCACGTGGTAGGGCTGTTTAAAGTTAAAAATTACAATTTTCAAACGGCTAGAAAACCGGAAGTTTACATCGGGCATCTGAAAAAAATATGTCATTGGATACATCTAATCAAGGGCAATAACTTTTGTACAGGTCACAAAGTCACACAAGGTCAAGGTCACAAAATATGGGCCTTGAAAGTTTTGACAATTACTGACTTATTTTTACCGGAAATCAGAAAAATTCAGAATTGAAATTAAAAAATCGGCTTCCCATGTTTTGGTCGCAGTCGACTGTTGATTACATAGACATAAAAATTATGCAAATTCCATAACACCCTGAGGCCCCATTTTGCGTTTTATGAAAATATACCATTTCAAAATGGCGCCTGATCTGTTACATCCGGGTCAAATTTTATGATTTGTATAATTTTGAGTCTACATAACAAACATATTGCAAAAAGAATTTTTCGAATATCTTCAAAATTCCGGAAGTTGAAATTTCAACTTTGAGAGCGAATGACGTCAAAACCGGAAGTGATATCGAAATTTTGAAAATTGCTAATTGCTCGAAATCAAAATGTCTATAAATATGTAAGTTTTCGGGTTGATCAATATAAAATTGCAAAAGTTGAAAAAGTGGTCAAGAAAAAGTGCTCCAAAAGTCAGCAAGATTTTTCTCAAAATGATATTGTTAAACTTTTGTCTCGTGGACAATCGATTAGAGAAATATGCAAAGTCAGTCCGATCAAAATCGGTTGAAAAATAAAGGAGATAATGGCCAAAACATCAAAACCCATATGTTCTCATACCTCATTTCCGGTTGGTAGGGCATGCGTCATTTTACATTTAAACAATACCGAGCAGTAGATTATCGTGGGAAATCTTGAGAGATTATGTGTGGCATGTGTAGTTTTGGCTGGGCGCTCTGACCAGAAAGTGAAAAAAAAAAAAAACTAGAACCATGAATGGTACCATGCAGTGCGCATCCGGTTTCGTCCATTGGTGAAAAGTGACATCTTTCAATCCATGATGTCAGGTTTACAGAAGAAAGCTTGTTTTACATTAAAATGCAGAAGGTACAAAATTTTAAAACGCACAATTTTGAATTCGGTAGTGAAAAGTAGAAAAACCAGTTCACACACGGTAGTCAAAAGTGAAATAAACATTTCATGTTCGGTAGTGAAAAGTCATCTGATTAAAAAAGGCGTAATCACAGTTTGATATACATCAGTGGAAAACGCATATCACAAAATTTCTAATATTTGTAAATAAGTTCTAAAGTGCAAGAAAGGACTCATTTTAGAAACGGACTGCACAGTATTCATACTTCATAGTTTGAAATACAGATCGAATTTTATCAATACATATTTCATTCAAAGAAAATATATCTTAATGTTTCTTTTAAACAGTTACAATGTAACAAAAAGTGCATTAATGATAACGTATCGCCCAAACGCAAGTTAATGGGAGAGGACGATCGCCCAAACGCAGCTTTATGTCAAAATGTAGTAATCTCCCTTCAACTGAAATTTGAATTTAATATCTTACAAGCAGATGGAATAACTAATTTTCAAATTTCAAAAGGCGCTATTTTGATTTTAAAATATTGTGTTGTATATAATTGAAAAAGTAGATTTAGCATAATTAGATTGTGAAAGAATTTGTGACGTACATGAATTAGGTCACGTGGCAGAGCTCTTCAAAGCTAAAAACTGCAATTTTCAAATGGATATAAAACCGGAAGTAAACATCGGAAAACCTAAATGAAAGTATCTGTGCATAGGTATCGTCAATGGCAATGAATTTGTTTCAGGTCACTTGGTCACCAGAGGTCAAGGTCACAAGATATGAGCCTTTTAAGTTTTGACAATTACTGATTTATCTTAACCGGAAATTAAAATAAATCAGAATTGAAATTCAAAAATCGGCGTCTCATGTTTTGGTAGCAATCGACTGTAGATTCCAAAAACATCAGAATTATGCAAATTTCATTACACCCTGAGGCCCCATTTTGCGTTTTATGAAAATATACCATTTCAAGATGGCGACTATTCTGTTACATCCGGGTCAAATTTTATTATTTGTATACTTTTGAGTCTATATTACATACATACTGCAAAAAGAATTTTTCAAATATCTTTAAAATTCCGGAAGTTGAAATTTCGACTTTAAGAGCCAATAACTTCAAAACCGGAAGTGATACAAACATTTTGAAAACATATTTTTGTTCGCCATCAAAATGTCTATCTACCTGTAAGTTTTCAGAACGATCGAAATAAAATTTGAAAAAAACACGCACAGTTTCAATGGAAATTGACACAAATTTTTTAAACTTTAAAAGGCGGAATTTTGATTCAAATATATTGTGTTGTATATCATTGGAAAGAGCAGACATAGCATAGTACGACGGTGAAAGAAAATAAGACATATGTAAATTAGGTCACGTGGTAGGGCTGTTTAAAGTTAAAAATTACAATTTTCAAACGGCTATAAAACCGGAAGTAACCATTGGGCATCTGAAAAAAATATGTCATTGGATACATCTAATCAAGGTCAATAACTTTTGTACAGGTCACAAAGTCACAAAAGGTCAAGGTCACAAAATATGGGCCTTGAAAGTTTTGACAATTACTGACTTATTTTTTCCGGAAATCAGAAAAATTCAGAATTGAAATTCAAAAATCGGCTTCCCATGTTTTGGTCGCAGTCGACTGTTGATTACATAGACATAAAAATTATGCAAATTCCATAACACCCTGAGGCCCCATTTTGCGTTTTATGAAAATATACCATTTCAAGATGGCGCCTGATCTGTTACATCCGGGTCAAATTTTATGATTTGTATAATTTTGAATCTACATAGCAAACATATTGCAAAAAGAATTTTTCGAATATCTTCAAAATTCCGGAAGTTGAAATTTCAACTTTGAGAGGGAATGACGTCAAAACCGGAAGTGATATCGAAATTTTGAAAATTGCTAATTGCTCGCAATCAAAATGTCTATAAACATGTAAGTTTTCAGGTTGATCAATATAAAATTGCAAAAGTTGAAAAAGTGGTCAAGAAAAAGTGCTCCAAAAGTCATCAAGATTTTTCTAAAAATGATATTGTTAAACTTTTGTCTCGTGGACAATCAATTAGAGAAATATGCAAAGTCAGTCCGATCAAAATCGGTTGAAAAATAAATGAGATAATGGCCAAAACATCAAAACCCATATGTTCTCATACCTCATTTCCGGTTGGTAGGGCATGCGTCATTTTACATTTAAACAATACCGAGCAGTAGATTATCGTGGGAAATCTTGAGAGATTATATGTGGCATGTGTAGTTTTGGCTGGGCGCTCTGACCAGAAAGTGAAAAAAAAAAAAAAAAAAAAAAAAAAAAAGTCATTTGCAAAACAAAGCAGTGCGTTCGCTAGAACGCACTGCAAAAAAAAAAAAAAAAAAAAAGTCATTTGCAAAACAAAGCAGTGCGTTCGCTAGAACGCACTGCAAAAAAAAAAAAAAAAAGTCATTTGCAAAACAAAGCAGTGCGTTCGCTAGAACGCACTGCAAAAAGTCATTTGCAAAACAAAGCAGTGCGTTCGCTAGAACGCACTGCAAAAAGACATTTGCAAAACAAAGCAGTGCGTTCGCTAGAACGCACTGCAAAAAAATGGAACTTCAGTGGGATGTTCAGATGTTACTGCCAGAAAAGCTGACTAAGTGAAAGTGTAAGTTAAGAGGAATGAGTGAGACAAGAACTAACAATATCCTCTCCCAAATGTTCAAACATTCAAACAATAGGGTCTTCACCCCTGCTCAATATATTAGGGGTCATCAACAGATTCACTTTCACACACAATTAAGTAAATTAGCTAGTTTATTTTTACATATACTGAAATATTGGAAATAATAATGTTTGTTGTTTCCTATCTTTAAGCGACTTATTGATTGGAGTCAATGTTTTGGTTGATAATAAATTCTTCTAAAATATCTAAGATATTTGGTGGGATAAAAAAGATAACAACCATCCCACCACTGGGACCAATGCTGTGGTATTTTGAGTGGTTAATCAAATGAGATGTAAACATGGTTAATTTAGAGATTGATTTGGTGGTCTTCTACTGATAAAAGATAAAAGGGTAGATGAACATGTTGATATAAATCCATATCGAGAGTCGTATCATTCCAATCAGATCCCTGGAGACAGCATTATTTGAATGTGGTCAGGGGAAGACAGGATGGAACACGTCTCTATTGACCACTCTACTGACCACTGGCTCCAAGCCGTCTTGTTAATAATACCATAGCATTCCCTTGATTATGAGATAAATTCCGGACCAGATGAGAGTCCATTATATTACTCAGTTAATTATGCGATACAACATTTGTAAAACCAAATAGTCTACTTTAAGGCTTAAGCATTTGACTATCAATCTGTTATCTATAGACTCATAAATTGAACATTAAACAACGAGCTTTCATATTGTCGAGAATATTATGGTTTTGTTTTTCGCGTCTTGTCAGGATTTGATATCCCTTAATTTTGATGGATACACTTTTATCATATCCATATCTTTAAATAACGTTCAATTATCATATAAATCTCTTTCACACTGGACATTATAATGGACAACTAATTTCCGTACTAGCAGACAAAGAGACAATGGTTCGATTTAAAACATTTCCAGTTCTATGGTCACGCTGATCTGGATAGAATAACCCTGATAGCATTCGACAATCACAAATGATTGAAAATAGGGATCAGATTTCGCCGACATTCAGTCGGTTTCTATGCCCCAGACGGAATGTAGATGCAGATTAAACCTGTAATTCAGCAACAAGGGACTTTTTGACAGGTTGGAGTATAGATTTTACTATGAAATACGGATACAATTTACGTAACTTAGAAATCTAGTAGACATTTAATTGACAATATCTCGTCAAAAGGTGCTTATATTTCATCTGGTATCATACAAAGCATTAATTATTTCCATTTTGTTAAATATGACAAGTGCGTTATGGGAATTCTAATGTTCTATTTTCTTAGACAAATCCTATCAAGAACTCTGTCAAACGATAATAAAATCTTGCATGCAACACGTCAGTCAGTTCTACAAATAAATACTTTGTTTTCTTAGTCATGTAGGGTAAAATTTTTAATGATAAACATTTTCGGAAGTTATTTTGTTTGACGTCATAATCACACGTTTCAGGTAGCCTTTAGGGAAACATTAAGGTTACTTCGAAGCAGAAAAAGGTTCAGGAATATCGACAGCGAAATGTTTATGAATGAATCTTGTGGATGGAAAGTTGGTATATGACAGGTAGCTTCGGAGCGTTGCAAATTTTGCACTCGTTGAAAGTCGCAGTAGTTCGTAGAGGATGCAGTAGTAGCAATATCGTTACGTACTCAAATCAGAAAGACTTTAAAGACTGAATTGAAGCCTTTTGAATCAAATTCTTGCTCAAGACCCTAAGTAGTGAAATGTAATTCTTAGCTCCATGCACCTTTGGTTACTGCTTAAAACAGTTGTTCTGCTTATGTCGCTTCCGGGCAATGCTCCACTCTAAGACACGTTACCCAACCAGAGCAGAAATTTGGAAAGTTGAACTACATTTCATTTCAAAACGAGAAATTGTATACTAAGTTTATAACAATTTTTCACTCTACAACTTACAATAAAAACTCTAGACTAATTGAATTACTACATATATAATCAGATCAAATACTTTATTTGGAAATTTCAAGACGTTTATGACACCTATACTTCATTAATATTTCAAGATATTTGCAACACGTTTTGCTGAGTGTTAAAATAAAATGTACTCTAAACTTCCATATCGGTAAAGCGTTGGCGGACCAGGGAAAATTATTTTATTTTCAGTTTTCACAAATTAATATCTTTTACAACTTTTGATTAATTTACAATAGAAATACTTGTACTTTTCTCATATATTTGCGAAATCTTTATATAGTTAGGCAAAATCTACCCGAATTTTTCCTTCCGGAAGCAACAAACATGCAATGAAGAGACCGCGGTCCGATCTTTGTGCACCTTTGTAGAACCGCTTCATCTCCTTATCGGTCTGTCACGGACTCTAACGCCGCCACAGGCAACATAGTGTAAACCTAGCATTAGAGAATAAAACGATATGGTATTCCATCTTACTGTCACTGAATGTTAATTCATTATTTTCAAAATACACGTATCTGTATTAGGTTTTTCTTGAAATGAATAATGATAACGCTTTTAAGTTTGATATTATTCTACATCATATTCTATAATCGGAACAGACGACATTTTAGGGTATTAATTTGGGTCTTCAATATATGTAATACCCTTTTGGAACTAGAACTGCACAAAAATCACACAATCACTTCAAACATACCTTTCTATTTCCTACCGTTATTATTATAAGTAACGATTAGTCGATAGCGAACTTGCTCCATGGGTTCAAGATAAAAATTAATACTTTTTTAGTTTCCCTATCCGCATTATGTTGAAAATGCACGTCAGAAAACACCTACACGGAAGTAAAGGCACCTGTTAATGCCGTTATGTACAGGTATTACATATTTCATTATATCGCATTTAACAGAATGGAAATGTTCGGAATTATTAGCGGCGGAGAAGTGAATGATAAGGCGAGAATTTAATATGCTACGTTCAGACCAGGTATATAAGTATATAGTGAATGGGATATTGATGAAATTCTGTCACCTGTTGTTATCATTCTGTTAGTATTTATCTTCTACTGGAATAACATGAAAACATCACCTCCCTAGTGTGTACTTCTATAGTTAACTTTTATAAAGTATTAGAAACAGTTGTAACTATTAGTTGAGATTGGTTCTACAACCACAAAAAATACAATTATTACCAATTTTCAATTCACATTTAAAGTTTTCACAATGTGTTCAGTTACTATAACATTGCCAACATTTATGCATATAAGGATTTATATTTCCATATATAACAGCATAGCAAGCCTACAGCAACCTGATGTAGACGTAACTGAAAATTGCATGCAAAAAAGTTCACACCGGTTAAGGGTTATACTTCTGAAATGAATTTCTAAGTTGAATCTGTGTTATGTGTGTCTACTTTAAATTATTTAAACTTTGTTGTGAAGAAATGTATGTGAATAACTATCAAAATGAACGAAATTTAAAGGAACTTATTAGCATACTTGATATTGCATGGATATAACTATGGTTATTTGAAGTTTACACTTGTCATCAATGATCTGAGGCAATTATTGTTCTCCGAATTCCCTTTATATTTAACCAATCAAACGTTCTGTTTTATAAAAGATTTCCTTTCCATTGGATCAAACTTCCGCCAGCTTTATAAGATGATGGCGTAGTAACCTGCAAAGCAGAAAAAGTCCACAAGATAAAATGAAATTATAATCAGAAAAAAATGATATCAATTTCCTTAAGCAATTTAACAATTTACTAAGTGAAGATCTTGTTGGAATGTATATTGACTTTGGTTTAAGGCAGAATTGTCTTGGTCTCACGATAATGAACGCCAGCATAATTTTTGGGTTTTTTTCAATTGCAGCTTATATATTTAATAGCTGAATTTCATATTCTCTAGCTAAGAACAGTCAATAAAATACTTCAAATCTAAACATTATCTATTAGAAATCATACAAGATTATATCTTACTACATATTCTTTAAAAATCACCATAGCGTCAGGGTCTTGATTAATCTGAAAATTGTTGGTGTTAAAATTCTCCATAACAAGGCACGAATAATACATCTAGCATTGAACACGTTAAAGATTTGTTACGAATTTAATCAATTTACGATAAGATATTGTTAGACGTTATAATCTTTTTTTTAATCTTATTTGAAGCATGTTATTTTCTGTCTCTAAGCTATTTATAGTGCTGCTAAATCCTTTTACAATTCCTGCAATACTTCAATTATTCTGTTAATTCCCAGACATAGTGCAGTTTAATTTTTTACCATAATTCGACAGGAGACGTTGAATAAAACGCTCACGGTCTTAGACAAGATCAACTTAAATATACTTAAATAAAAGATCAATACTCCCGAGAAAGCACCCCGAATTTCTGTCTATATAAGCCACTACTTGAAATGTAATCATGTTTTCTTAAGCACCAGTTTTAAATTCCCCAGGGGGAATCAATCTTTAAATATCATCATCCTTAAGTCTTTTCATCTCTCACTTCTTTTCGACATCATACGGCGAGAAATATTTTTTTTTATATAGAGATGGGAATCATCTTTGATTTTTTAGCAATCGATGATTATTTCCAGGAAACGTCTTCCAGTAACAAAAAACCTTCCTAATCCGAACTAATAACCAAGCAATCCATTATACCATTTAAGAAGACCATGGACAAAAACCCAGACAGGTTTTTTGATTCGTTTTTAAGTCTGTGATATAAAAGAATGAATTATAAGAAGTTTGTATAGCCTAATGGTCATGTCTATAAGGTTCTTTTCTAATGTTTCTTAGCTCTACAAATAAAGATGAAGTTATATGAACACGGATCTCTCACCATGAAATAGTCTCGTCAAATAAAATAGATTGAAAAGTTCTTTTAATGATGGAACATGTTATCCATTATTTTTCATATCAAACCCTTCTTGGATCTTGATGATCTCAAAAATCTGAAATAAATCTGGCAATGCATCTTTCAATTGATTTTCGCAGATGTTAGAAGTGATTTTGTGGTTGACATAACCTTGTGACTGATTGGTTACATTGTGATTAACTAGTAACATATTACGTGGTTGATTAGCAAGACGTGACCGTGTGGGTGATTAGCAAGACATGACCTTGTGACTTATAAGCAAAACATGACCTTGCAACACATTGCCCTATGGTTGACTAGGAAGACATACATCTGTGGCTGACAGGCACGATATGACCCTGTGTATGACTAGCAGACATGACCATGTGGCTGACTAGCAAGAAAACACTTTTTGGCTGACCGGAAACACCTTAACCTGTGGTAAACTATCTGACATGACCATGTGTTGACTAGCGAAACGTGCCCTTGTGAATAACTAGCAAGACCTGACCGTGTGACTGATGGGAAAGACCTGACCTCGTGACTAACTAGTAAGACATAACTTTGTGACTAACTGACAAGACACGACCTTGTGGCTGAATAGCAAGACATGACGTTCTGACTGACTAGTAAGACATAACTTTGTGCTGTCTAGCAAGAAGTAACTTTTTGGCTGACTAGCAAGACATTACCTTGAGACTGACTAGCAAAACTTAACATTATGGTGACTAGCAGAAAGTAACTTGCTGACTGGAACTAACTGGCTGACTGGCAAGACCTGGACTTGAACCTGTTGTAGACTATCAGACATGACTTTGTGGTTGACTAACAAAACACATGAACTTGTGGTTGACTAGCAAAACATGACTCTGTGGTTGACTAGCAATACACGACCTCTTGGTTGACTAGCAAACCATGACCTCGTGACTAACTAGCAAGATATAACCTTGTGACATAACCCTGAATAGCAGACATGACCTTGTGGTTGACTAGCAAGACATGACCTTGTGGTTGACTAGCAAAACATGACCTTGTGGTTGACTAGCAAAACATGACCTTGTTGAAAGTCGCCAAGGTAGAAAACATTGGTCTAAAACGCTGTAATTGAGATTCGTCATTGAGTGACATTTCTGGAATAAAAACAAGTTTCTGGCAGACTAATGAGACTATAAATTCTGCATTCAACTCGAGACAGGAGCTTCCTGTCCATGTCACATACAAATTTGATGTGAGTCTCACGGGGTTTGATCAACTACATTGCTAGATCAGTGGTCAGACATCTTGTCATTAGTTGATGGTTTTAAAGGAGTCGTCTTTTCCACTTCTTGTGGAGGCAATTACACGTAATTCCCAATGTAAACATTATGGTTATTAAACTGATAGCTAATTCTTTTCTGTGCTTGAAGATTGATACTTTCCTATCTCTGTCTGATCACACATTCATTACGTGAATGTCTGTTTAAAATACTCATTTTTTAAATGAAGTCATCTTTTTGTAGATTTTGTAATCTGAAGGTTATCGCTCATGTCAAAACGCAGCTTGTGAGCAGTTTCGTAATTTTGACATACGAGAGAAAGTTTTGTGTTCAGTTATTTACAAATCATAAATATATCTCTTTCAATTTAGATGGAATATGCCTCATTAAATGCCTCAAAATGATGACGATAGTGGACATTAGCCATATACGCCCACCACGGCATGCGGGTGGTAAAAACGAAAAAGTCTTAAATTTAATCAGAAGTAAACTAAACTCTCTCAAACCTTTCGATTAAGGTCCAATATCATCCATTTTTACATTCATCAAAATCGGTTGAAAACTAAGAGAGTAATAGCATATTCAACATTGTAGGGCAAGGGCAATAACTCTGCTTCTTACATTCGAAAATAGCTCAAATTTGAATTCGATCGTCGTTTTATGAATATGTATACACAACCGAATTTCATTTAATTCCATCAACAAATCTAGTTTTATTGCGTTTACAAACAAATGTTGACGGACGGACGGACAGGGATGCCGACAATATACGTCCACATAGAAAGCTGTGGGCGTATAGAAAAGAAGGATATTTCAGATATTAAGACTATCGAAGATAAATACAAAATATCAAGAGAAAATGGTTTTCTTAATCAAGCATCAGATAATATAGACTTTGAACCGCAGACATCGTCTCAACAGATAACAGCACAATAGTTCAGAAACCGACATATAGAATAGAAAATTTTATTCAATATGTAGAGCAATGTTATCTCACACTATGAAATGAAATTCTATATTTTGTTCAAATACTGAAAGAATAGAACTGGAATCGTATTATCGGTACCGTTTCCTCGATCCAGTTCTTAAGAAATTCGATAGGAAAATCAATTAAGTGGTTAATTATGCGACAAATCATTGAAGTGGTCAGTAGTGGTCATTGGTACTGGTCAGTGTGTTATTTCATCAAGTATTTATATCTATATTACCAGTATGTGTAGTCACGAAATCAATTTATTATCATAGTCCACTCATAATAAATTTCAAGTAACTCTCGATACATTTCAGGCCTTCTCAAATGGCGGCCCACGGACCAAATCCGGCCTGCGAAACCCTCGAGAATAGCCCCTCTAGTGACCCCTTCCGCTAAAGGGCTCTGTTTTCTGTGCTATGGCTAGGAAAACCATACACACCTTACCACTGCACGCTCAGAACGATACGGTTTAAAGACAAGACGACATTTTATTCATATTCCAATGTCACATGAAATTACTTGCTTTGCTTGAAGTAATATCAAGTATTTTACCAATATAGCCAAGGTCTTCGATTGTTTAGAATGTAACACACAATTTTATTGCTACTTCAGCATGTAATTATGCTGGTTTTGCATCTACTCATTTCTTGGTGGGTAGCCGCAGGTTACAGCTGTTCAAATATGCACTTCGGAAATAAATTCGGAAATTGTTTCTTTCCGTTTATCTCTCATGAAATATCTTACACGACAACCATCGCTGCAACCGCGTTTCTTATTATTAATTCACGATTTCAAATGAATCACGTAACACATTTTTCAAGTTAACCATCAACATGGATTAAGAAAACAATTAGGAGATTTAAGAAATGACGAGATAGGAAACTCAATCTATCATCTTAAAGACAGTTCGTGTTCAATTTGATTTAAAGTCACGTTGTGCCAGTGTGCGGTTTGGTAGTCTTGTTAAGGAATTCAGAAGGATTTAAGCAATAGGCTAAGAACATTTAGATGTGAGCATACTGAAACAAATGCTTCACTTGGTGTTGGACTAAGTTTGAATCCTGGTAAAAAAAATGATGTGGAATTAGCGTACATGATTTTTATGCATCATAATGTGTTTCTGGAGATGGCAAATCCTGCCTTTCAAATTGGGTTTTATCTGGTCTAGATAACGGGACATTGCATTTCTGAATATAGGCCTATATATACTTAACATGAAACAATACCGTGCAAGGTCAACCGTGTCAGGCAAATCGTTAGGGTCTAGCATACAATCATGCATACACTCCATGTGTGAAATTTCAAACGAAGGTAATACGATACTGTGTGGCTTTTGTTCAAAAACTGTGAAAACAGGTGGTTAACATCAGCATTAGAAATTGGAATTTAAGGAATCTGTAAAGAAAGACCGGCTGCCTGACAAATTGAACAGTAATTGTAATGGCACCTATTAAACGTTATTTGTGAAAAGAAAAACGATACAACTGTTTCTAAAAACCATCAACGTCAAATTCAATCATTAGTCATATAAATCACTATCAATTCGATTCTCTTAACTCTTCGAAAACTCTTATTAGCTTACCTGATATATTTTTTCCCTTCATTTTTTAAACGTTAATAAGAATCGATTCAAATTACACGTATTATAAACTAATTTCGTTCTCCGGATATGAACGAAGAAAAACAGTTCTCAGTTTGCTTTTCCCCCCGCAACCTTATCTCGCCTCCTAACTATTATGTATCCTTCATGCTTAATATTTAATAGACCTTGCTGGATTGTAGAAAATGTACAATTCCTATTGTCTGAAAGTGCTTCATGTTTTAGCAGTCTGATGTAAATTTGGTATATACGGTGTGACTTATTGGCCAAATTTCTAGTAAGAAAAAAGGAGAATACCCCAGGAATTAACGTTGAATTATAATTGGCATATCGAAAATCGATGACATTTCTTCATTCTAAACCACAGAGAGTACAAAATGGTTGCCGCAATTATATAAAATCAATGTTAGTTTAGGGTTATCAAAGCACCAGGGATGTGAAGACTACCAAAATCTATTTCCTGGAGGTCAAATACTTATTGGCATTAATCAAAGCTTCCAGGAACCGGTCTCAATACGCTATGGAATGTTAACAACAATTCATTTCCTTCATTCTGTCTGATAATGAAGGGAAGCGATGGAGTTAATGTTATTTTTGATTATGTAGGTCTTAACTAACTAATTTCTGATTTGATGCTCAATTTGGAATCATTGGTACGTTTTCACTGTTTTAGTCATACTTCGGGATATAATTTGTGTCATTTCACCATGTGTCTTTTGATATTTAACACATTTTAAATCATGGAATGTGTTAAATTTACTGCTTAGTTTGTCTTAAAGGGATTCTAAAGCGGTTTTCTAAACTTTGTATTTGTATCGGGGACACTGATAGCATCAATTTGCCCCATTTTAATTTCCATTCCGACGTCTGTGGTTCTTGCAATTACATGTACATTAAAACTAACTCGTTTTATGACGTTACTGACAGTGATCTGCATAGAAATCAGAATCAGTACATGTAGTAGCTTCGGGTAGATCACTGTCGGTGATGTCATAAAACGCGTTAGTTTTAGTGAAATGACTAGAACCACAGACGTCGGATTGGAAATGGGAATGGCGCAAATTCATGCTATCAGTGTCCACGATACACATACAAAGTTTAGAAAACCACTTTACTATCCCTTTAAGAAGTTAATATTCCTTGTTAAACTGTAAAAGGTTTACTAATAATCTAGAAAAGGTCAATACCAGCAGATTTGGACCAGAAAATCTGACATACAGGATCCACGAGAACATGGGCTTGTGTATATTACCTCCGATTGATATTTTCATTATCTAGTGATTTATGTTCCTAATGTTGCTTTTATTGAAATGTCTTGGCTATAGTCCATTAAACAATAAAATTCTGTGTATTTAAAATAATAATGTAGTAGCTTCTTTCAACACAGTTTCAGTTCGTACGTTCTCGTTTCGGTCTACATGAACGAAACTTGTGTCTAAATTTAAATATAACGTCAACTTCAGTATAATTATTATAAAATCTAAGTGTTGGTAAAGTTTTATTACTAAAGCTTCAATCATGAGGATGAAAGTAATTAGAAAATGTTATGTGCTGAACTCAAGAGGCACTTTACTTTTCAATTTCCCTTTGCTCAATGGAAACGTATGATGTCCTTAGACAAACATATTTAAAGGGACAGACCGAGTTTTCAATAACCACTATATCTATGACATGATAATCCGGAAAAGATCAATGCCCAGAGGTTTGGCTAAGGATCAGCCGGGAGAAAGGATCCTCATGGACGTTGTTATCCTCGTAAGATATAGATGTTTATTTCTCATGTGAAGGATTACTTTATTATCCCAATCCAGTATCAATTTATAGATTAAGCTACAATATTTGCAACAAAACTTAACAGATGTGTAGGTTAAATTTATACTGATAAGTTGACAAAACCTGAGGGATTATAGCAAAATGGAAAATATACCATGGTCCTGATTAAAATTTGCCTTGACAAATCATCGTTCAGTTGATAACAGATGAGTTGAAATTCAATCTGATTGACAATGATTGGTGATAATTGGTCTAATCAGTCGGCACATTCAACACCCAGGAGTCACAGTTTGTTCGGAATTACTCGTATCTAAACCCGAAAAAAACCAACAACTTTCTGCTCAAAATTTTGTGATTATGAAGCTGAAATTTTTATGAGCTATAGCATTTTCAATTGTTTCCAACTACCTAAAATACCAGAGTCTGAATATCTTTATTTAGTGAGATATAAAGCTAAATGTATTCTATTGTTTCTCAGTTGTGTGCGAGTGATTATTTCAGATTTACTTGAAAGTCGAGACTAAAATACACCGGAATTGATATAGCTTGGGTAATGATAAATCTTATAGATAGGAACACCACGACTGAAATTTTTATATTGTAATGAACGCTTTTCAAATGAATTCAGTCTTGAACGCAGGTTGGTAAATTCACTTTTCAACCAGTCACATTTCTTCAAACATATTATTTTGGGAAAATGTCCATTTCGCCATTTTCTGGGAAGATAGTTTACCTGAAAACTTCGAAACATGATTTTACATGGTAAGGAGAGAGTAACAATTAGATGGAATTTGAAGTTGATATCTAGAAAGTGTCTTTCTCTCATGTTTCATATAGATAGCTGAAACGCGAAGGGTTACTAATCATTAATTGCAAGAATATCGTGGAAGCAACGGTAAGATAATTAAAATTGTATACTTTAACGAAAGGACATGCAATACATGTATACCAACCCATGCCAAAAACTGTGCTGTACCGTTGGAATGTTCATAATAGCATGGCGCATAGATGGTGTTCCAATCTGTACTATATAATCTGTTGTCTTGCATTTCACTTTCATTTTAAACTTTTCTTGCTCAACCCAGATTCTTTTTTTGCCATTTTTTTCTGCTTAAAGTATTACTTTGAACACTCCAAAATTGTCAAGATTGCTAAATAATCTGATATTCGAAAAATGTAATAGAGAGTAAAGTTGTTTCCAATTATACAAATTTATAACTCTTTAATTACTAACAGCCAAAGCGCCAATATCTTTAAGAACAATAATTACAAAAGTTTTTTTTTAATGTTAAAGAAAACTTAAACTTCCTGATTTCAAGAGATTTGGTAAATAGTATCTTGAAAATTGAAGATACCAAAGAAAATTCCAATTAAGATGGAAACCTGTCAATTCGTCAACACTCGAAGTTTTTTTTCTTCTAAACCTTTGAAGTCAGTTTAAGAAAGTCGCTTATTTGAAATCTCGAAGAAAATACAAATAGAGAATGTACATGTCATAATGCTTTGTGAGCGTTTATTACAGAAAACAAGAATTTCATTTCAAAGGCACTATTTTACTTTGAGTTGTCGAATTTCTTCCAACGTCATCCTTTGGAACCGTCGTGACTCAGTCGCTTGTCTGCTAACCTGAATTTATGGTATTGGTGGATTTTTTTAAACCCTGTTCCCTTTTGCCAGTGATGCAGGTCGGAGGGGTTGACATGAAAAAGGGCCTAATATTTCGGATGGGGCAATAAACTGAGGCCCCATGTGCTACAGACTGTGCATGTTAATGATCCCTCGTCATTTGATACTTCGGAGGAGCTGACATGAAAAAAGCGTAAAAACGTTAAGATCAAGAAATTTTTCAAAGAGAAAATGATGCTTGTTCACTATTCCTCATTGCACTCCCATAACGTTGTTAGTCTTCATTAGACCACATAAGTATAAAGCTCCATTAATTTCTAACGCCATCATTTACTCCCTTTGAAATTCCACAATTTTACTGTAGATAATATTTAGTATTAAAATATTTATAAAAAATTTTAACTAGGTAAACAGGAAAAATCTTGAATGAAGAAGGTGCTTAAAAAAACTTTAGAAAAACATTTTTTTGTATTATGTTTTGTATGGCACGACATATTGCTCAATACACATAAGAAAAAAATTCAATTAAATCTCTCAACTTATGTGGCATTAAATGTCACAGACTGTTGCTGTATAAAAAGACAAGAATAGTTTAGTTGTTTTGTACTTAATTGATCTATGTAATTATTGGCAATATAAACAATCGCTCTATAAAAAGCTTCTACTCGTTTCGCATGATTGGCAAATCTCTTGTTCCTTTCAAATATGATGAATGTTGGTCGATTTAATACTGGATTCCTCCATTTGATGAAAATATCTTAATCTGTATCAAATCTGTAAAGTTATCTTCGAATTGCTCTCACACATTATTTAAAGTTGCATATTTTTATTTTGTGAACTATTTAGCAAGGTCAAATATCATCGAAATCTAAAAACTCATTCAAACGTTAGCGACGTACAATGCTGTTTCTGTTGAGCCATTGAAGATGGGCAACCGCGTGCATTCTGGAATAAGGATCATTTTGTCTTGGAAGTAAGACGAAATGGCTAAAATGTCTGACACTCATGTATTTAAATACACAGATAGTGAGATTAAAAAAGGTGGAGACGTGTTGAGATATCCAAGTACAAAGTTACAGAAATTTCCATTTTTGATTTTCCATCTTTAAATTGTCAAGAGATAATCTTATGTAACGTGAATATTCTGTACCACACTATACTTCGGTTATTGTGCTCCTGCTTGTGCAGACTGCAAATAATAAAATCTCCAGAATGCGAAAGCGATTATGTAGTGGAATCCAACTTGAAATAAATTTATAATTAAAAAGAGCTGGTCATGTTCGGCTAGTAATTGATGGATTAGCTTCATATTTATAACTTAAGTAGATTATGAAGTTAAACTATTATAGTGATTGCCGCCATTCTATATTAACAATTATTTGCTGTATTGACTCTAAACAAGAGGTATTTGTTGTCACATAAAACGGTCCATATAATAACATTAAAAAACATTCCATTGCAGCTAGTAAACATGTCATGCATTTATACGTTTGTACTAAAAGACGACAAGCATTCATAACTAATATCATCGATTCAATATGATAACACAGTTCAATAACTGTTAAGCTAAGTGTAGCCTATTATTATGACGTAACCTATGAAAAATTCAAATATTCAATACAATCGGAGAAAAATCAGACATGGGCCACCAACCATGTAACATGACTTCTAAAAAGCATTTTCCCGATATTCTTTATTTTTTTTTTAGTATAATCGTAATTGCAAACATGTCTGCATATATATAGAACTTAAAATCCCGGATTTAGAGAAAGGGGGGCTCTGAAATATAACATGCTTCAAATCCAATGACACTGCGAGCGCCAAAGGCGCGAACGGAAAATTTTAGAGGGTTCTTACATCAGTCGGCCAAAAGAAGGAGGGTTCGAGCCAGGGAAGCCCCTCCCCCCTTTTGGATTACAACCAGTGCTACACTTGGACGATACTGCCATTCTTGTTGTTCAGGAATTCAAATTTTTGGGACTAACATTTGACAGCAAGCTTTCTTTCAAAATCCTCAAAACAAAATGTCTGAAAGCTCTCAACATAATGTACATAAATTTAATAAAGAGATTAAGTATGAAGGGGTTAGTGATTTGCGATCAGGGAGGGGTGGGACATTATATTTGGATCAACTAGTTTAAGAAGTACAAAATTGCTTTCAGTATAGAAATGACAAGGGCATTAACTTTTGGCATCTTTCATACTATGATTTCCTATCAAAGTTATTTATTTACTTTCGAGGCAGGCTTTTAAATATGGCAGTATAAGATGTCAGTGGTCTACACGAACAAGACGTCTGTAGCCAGTCGACCAGAATGAATCAGTCGGTTTTTAACTCTTTTTAACAGTCGATAAGATCAATGCTGTCTTTTCAAATACAAACAATTTCTTTTTACTTGAAACAAAAAACAAGCTGCAATTGTTTCCAAAAACATTCCCGACATTCCCAATTATAATTGTTTATATCGTAACTTTGGATACTTTTTAAAGGGTGAAAACATTGGTCTTATTAAAGGTAACTTTGACATATTATTGAATCTAACAAGTTCGCACTATTTCTTGTATGGTCTTTCCTTTCATTGACAAGTGTAACAATTATAATCTTACAACTACATGCTACTTTTTAGGCATTGTATAATGAATATTTGTCATTTTCGATTATCGGAAAAGGTTATTCTGTCATGCATACTTTTGCCAGCAGCAAGAACGGATTTTCAGCTATGGTAACAAATAATAATATTAGAAAACTCGTCTTTGCTCCGCCGGCTCGAGCACCCCCTATTTACGGTCGAACCCTCTTCAAATTTGTCGCTCGCTGTACAATTGAATTTGAAGCATGTTATATTTTCTCTAAATACTTGATCTGCCCCTGTTCAGTGCATTGCATTGGTTTTTTGACATAATTGCTTTGAGAGAACGATATAATTATACACTCTATTCATTTCTTAAGTCATCAATAACGATGGCTTGGTGTTGCTATGAAACAAATTTCCCCTCCAATACACCAGTAATATTACTAGCACGTGGCAAAAATAATGTGTCATACAGAGCACCTGTATTATTCAAATCTTCATTTCTTACGGAGAATCCGCCTACTTTTTATTGGTACTTGAATTTAAATGAACGTTTGCTTCTTTGACAACTTAAAGAAAACGTTTCTCAAAATCTCAGCTTGAAAGTTACACGTTACAAGAAGACAACCGAATTAATGTTTTAACTCAAACACTATATCATTAGAAATTCACCGAGATAGCCACAAAAGTTAAAGGGGAATGTTCAGCAATCTCAAGGTTCGATTTGGGCCTCGAATGTATGTAAATAGCCTTCAGATTTACTGGAAGAGCCCAAAAAGCGCACAATCACTTCTATTATACCTTTACCATAACAGTTATCTATCATTTTCTGTATATGTGTTTTCCATATAGTCATAGTCTTACTAAACGACGAGTCGTATTTTTGACTTTCAAACGTTGATAATAATGAATACACGGGGATTTGAAGCCTTAGTTTTTTAGGAGAATGTGAAACATTATTACGAATACGATAAGCCAGAAATTCCAGGTTCTGAGACTAAAAGGTTTTTTGGTCGAACGGTTAGTGAACATATCCCTTTAATAAAAGGTTCAATGACAATCCAAGTGTTCGCGAAAAGAGTGAGCGTTCACATCGATTTCACTTGCAGTCTCATTTCAGGGGATGCTGTTTTGATAATTGTTTTTATTTGTAACTAATTACTGTTAGTCTTACTTTTAATCCTTTCATAATTTCGACGATTTGATTGATAATATTAGGCCACATAAAAAAATAAAATTGGTGATCGTCCTTTCAATTTCCGAAATCAGGGGAGGGGGGGAGGTTTTTTTTTTATTTTTTATTTTTTTTATAGGACCCTAAAACACTTAAGCCCACATGATGCGATGGCAGCGCATGCGCGGATGGGTGTTGTAGTTCCTACTTTGGTCGCTAGATGGACCTACTGGTGATATTTCCTATTATATTACAGTATTCTGCGTTAAATGTCCGCGAAAAAATTGAATTTTTGCTATACCTACGCTATTGAGCGGATTGTTTACGTTTTTTTTTTAAATAAAAAATAAAAAATAATCAGGGACGGGGCCGTTTTCGGGCACGGGCGGGGACGATTACCAATTGTTTTTTTTATGTGGCCTTATTTCGCGAACGAGTTATTCGGTTAGTACAAGAACACGTAGCTTGCATTCTGGAAAGATAACCTCAACAAAAGTACCTCCCTTTGAGAACATCTTTTTACGCCTGTGGACATACTGTTATTTTATTATATATGTATAAAATTCATATACCTAATTATAACCATCTGTAGACAAATAAAATGTTGAAGTACCAAGTCTTTGAGGAATTGTACTTATGTTTATCATCTATAACGGGAAATGTTTGTTGGTATACACTATGATCTGCCAAGCTAAACAAACTGGCAAACAGCCTCTAGCGACTGGCATGACGGACATATTTCAGTTCTCTGTAGCCGCCTTTTGTTTTAGACTCATTTAAATCCATATTTAGGCGTTCGTAGATGATTCTTAAAACAGGTTACACATGGAGGATTATGGAACTGTCTACTTTGCATACTCTAACATCTGAAATTAGGCTTTGTCAGCTGGTGAATAAGCGCCAGCGAGAGTTCGCTCTAACAAATTTTTCAACTGAAAGATTAGATTTCGCAGTGTCTGACAAACACAAAAATTTGAATAAATATCTTATATGAACCATTGGTGAAATATTTGAGTGAGAGATGTACGAATCATGTGACCCATTTTTACAAATAATAGTCAGTAGTTGCTCTTTCCAGAAATACATAATCCTTCACGTATGCCCGTCGTTTTCCTTCTGCTCTGTACAGTAAATATTAATAATAATTCCAAAGCGTTGATATCCACTGCTAGTATATGATGCCCTTTAATTTATTACAGTGCCATGGATACAAGTTTCTTTGGGTCGAATATACATCTTGAATTCTGATTTTATGATATATTGTCATCAAATATTAGTAGCACTTATTGAAAATGTTAAAAGCGTAACATGCACTTCTAGGATGCTACTTGTCTCTTAAAAATTTCACTGCCTTTGTGTTAAGATACGGTTTCGGCATGTTTCCATTTACAATGAATGCAGTGAAAATAGTAGTGACCGACAAAGACGAAATAAACAAAGAAATAAAATTAGGTTATCCGAACGCCAATAAAATAATTAACGTTTTTTTAAAGTGAGCATATGTTATCTTTTTATCGAGCAAATATTAAAATATAAAACTAATCAAACATAACTAAATAACCATTGATAACATAAATAATTTTAATCGATGTTTTATGTTCTAGAGTGATATCTAGATATATTGTATGTAATAAATGTACACACCTGGAAACTTGATGAACCTGAACACCTGTAAATATTCTTTAAAGAGATTGCTTCATCTATCGTTAGCCACCTGTCGGTCATTGACGTGTAGGTCTATTATAAAACCCACAGCACGAACGATTCCAACCGTAAAACAAATCTCAAAACCCATGTTAACACATTGGCAATACATTGGTAACAGGCAATGAACAATTTTTTTGGGGAAGTATATCAATAACTGAGTAAATATTACAAAATGAAAAGTGGTATCAGGTGTATCAGTAAGCATGCACTGCTTGGCGCCACTGCTACTTGATGATTAATATTACGACTATGTTAATGATTTACGTAAAAAACTATGACCAAAATTTTGTCAATTTGTAAACTGTAATAATTAGATCAATATACATTTCGGGAGAGAACTCTTGTCTAAATTTTGCAAACGTAAACAGTATAGCGGATCCCTATAGTTAGCTTGGTAGTGGTTTGGCTAATAAGATTATTACAATATATAGATATTCATAAATGATGTATACTTCAATTTTATTATGCCAATTTTGTATTTCAACATTATGATATAATATTGTATTGTATTTCTGTGTATTACAGGGGAAGAATATGCAGATTATGATTTTACAACGTTAAGGCCATTACCAACGTTTGACGAAACAACACCTACCAATTTTACCTTTGATCAAGGAGAGCTTGCAAGATTAATATGCACTGTGAACAACCTTGGGACGAAAAAGGTAAGATTCCATGTCTTTTTTATCGCTTTATTCGGGTATTGTTAGTGACATTGTAGGCCTGGTGTTATATAATACTGAAATCACAACAAAGCGGACTTTCTGACTTTCGGCGTATAGCCTACTCCGATGCAACCAAATGCTCTGGAGTAAAATCGAAATAGATGATTTGTAGGCTAGTATGTCTAGTAAATCAGCTTTGCACTTACAACATCTGAACAACTATAGACATCTTCCATGGATTGCATGTCAAATGACCTGCGGCGGTTTGAAACTCTTTAATTAATATTGTATGATATTGAAATTGATGCGAAATGTTAGGACTCGTTTATGGTTAATGAATGCGCGAAGTCTATTTAGCCAGCAGCTTTTATGGGCTTCGTACAAAATTATTTCTATATATGAGCGCCGAAACCTTTGGTTTTATCCAGATTTGTTTGTGCTCACTACTGCTTTTATATTTGGAATATTTGGACATTCTTGCTCGTCTCTCTAAGGAAATAAGTCGTATCAGCAAATTTCGTATGGAATTCGCTTTCGGGTCATTAGAATTTGAGACTTTGAGTGGAATATCACTCAAAGCAATGGTGAAAATTGAAATTTGTTACTGGATAGTGTAAACAATTCAGTAATTATTCAATTACCCATCGATTTTTAACTCAAATATCTGGCGGCCAATATCAATATTTCTGTAAACGCATTATGTTCAACAATAGCATAGACAGATATCACAAGTTTCTAGACAAATAAATTCATTATTGACTTGAACACGTTCTCATTTTCTTCACACTGTATATTGGACGGGAACCGTATATAGATAATCAGACCAATAAATGAAATGAAATAATTAAATTATATGTCCCACTTTTCTTTGTCTTCTGATTTGAATAATGAAGTCTGTTAAAGCTGTGACGTGAGCAATGAAGAAGTTCTAGAGAACGGACCGAGCTTTGGTTTATTGCTTCATTCGAATCCCAAGACGTTTTAGCAGATAAGGATATTGGTACATAAATTCTTTGTCCTGGGGCAAATTGCATAGTGTCTTTTGTCCTTGTGGGCTTGTGTCCGTCTACCGTTTTTAGCCCTTACGACATTCATCACTGACAGAACTACACAGGATTGAAAAGTTCATCGACAATGTCGGTATTGAACCTCAGGTGCAAGCTGCACGCCATAACACATTGTAAGATTCAAAAGATACGTTCATTGATTCAATTTAGATACCGTCTGAATGATTAGCTGCATTTGTATAATAATTATGCATGCTCTGCCATGAATATCTTTTGTTGTGTTCATTCAAGCTTCTAAACTGCTAACTGAATTAAATTATCAACGGCATTTGACATATTGATGCTACTCCCTGTTGTAAAGATTCTACAGGAATTGTCAGCTAGCTAATTAAGACCACCGATGTTCTCTCTATGCATCGGTGGCTTCCTTTTTTAACCAATATTTTTCTCCTCGCGACATTTAAATGTTTATTGACAAAAAATGAGAGTCCATTAAACACGTCATTTCTATCAAGTTCTAGCAATTAGAAGTTAAAAGTAAAAAGAAAATTTGAGGCAATGACAAATAAAATCTGTTATTGCTTTTATCGTTGGTTAATTGGTTAAACATAAATAAAAACGTTTTCTATATTTACATTTTGCTATAGTGTTTCCCATTTATTGCTTCTTCTTTGATGATGGTTTAATGCATTGGTAAAGTGAAACTCTTCCTTTAGATGCATTGCTATGGATTTATCAATGAAAAGCTCGAGGCTATTTGACTCTGTATTGTATGAATGCATCAATACATGGGTAATTATGTAAATATTTCATGAATGATATCATCTATTCTTTAAGTTCACATTCCAATATTCTCGTGACAAAGGACGACTGCAAGGAATTATCTGGGTATATTGAATGTTAGTAATGGAATCTAATGAAGTGAGATTGTTCATCTTTTCTGCACCATATTTGGCTAATGTGTCTTGTAATGATTGCCTTAAATTTTTATTTTTAAAAGCATTGACGCCCTCTCAATAATCTAAAGTGTAGGAGTGCCAACTTAGAGAGATTATGTTCACTAACTGTTCGACCAAAAAATATTTAGTCTCAGAACCCGGAACTTCTTAGATTATCTAATCCGTAATAATTTTCCAAACTGTCCCTTGAAATTTAAGCCTTCAAATCCCCGTTTATCAGAGTTTGAAAGTAAAAAATAGCTAATCTAATCCGTAATATTGTTCCAAACTCTCTCTCAAATTTAAGGCTTCTAATCCCCGTGTATCAATAAATATCAGCATTTGAAAGTCCAAAACAAGACTCTTCGTTTAGTAAGACTATGCCTTATAAAAAAAAACACATATACAGAAAATAAAAGATACATTTTTAGGTAGGGGTTAAATTGAAGGGATTGTGCGAGTTTGGGCAGTTCCAGTAAATCTGAAGGCTATTTATATAAATTCAAGGTCCAAATCGATCCTCGAAAATGCTGAACATTCCCCTTTAAAGTCTTTTGCAATAGTGCCGTCAGATATTTAATCCCACTAACAGTGTGGCTAACGTGAATATGTGTCGTATTGTTCAAAAGGGACAATAAAACCAAATGCTCTCCTGCTAATTCATTTTTCGACAAAAAGCCACGACAATGATGGTACTGTCCTGGTAGAATATCTCCATTTCCTGGCATGACGTAACCCGTTTTATTTTTTGACCTGTCGAAATCGAGTTAGATGTAATACTTCATTTTATTTTTTAAAATCTCTTTATTATTACAAAATGTTGTAACATCAATTGAATTGTTTTATTATTCCTAGATTAAGTCAACATGCTACATATCACATATAAAAGCTTGCCAGATTTCTTCATTAAAATGTTCAAATGAATATAAACTACTGACCTTTCCCTACAATAAAATGGAAATTGGTGTCTAATTGAGCAGAAAGGCAGAATTATCTTCTGTTCTTTCCGCTATTTTCCTACTCCCTAGTGTACATAGAATTTAATCTTTTCATGTAATGTACATTGCTGATTTTGACACATTCATAGATTAGATAGTCGATTGATGCGAATGAAAGGCGTTTGTCGTGTCGTCCTCCGAAAGGAAGCACTGTGCGTTTGACTTTTGATACAATCTTTCATCTTTATTTTATGACCGATGACATCTTGGTGAATTCAATATCCCGATTGAGTTTTAATAACAACTGAAAACCACAGTGTTGGTTTGGCGACGATTGCTTCCAGCTGCTAAACTCAACTTGAAGTTGGCCTTTTTAGTCGATATTAGCTGTCAGTATATCTGCAACCATATACCTCTACATTGCAGTTCCTGCTTAAACTATTCGCGCAGATCCAATGAGACTGGTACAATGCAATGACGAGAATCAACAAACGATCTGAGCTCTGCTTACATTTTCTTTACAATCATTATCATTACAGAGTTGTCTTCCTTGCGTTATCCTTTAACCAGTTTAATACATAATATTAAGTCCCAAAAATGATTTCAAAACCTTTGAAAATCACCAACTCTTTCAATTGAAGACAAAAGATGCTTAAATGATATGTTTACAATCGTTAATCAGTTAATTTTACCAGATAGATCATAAGTGTACTATTACGTGCATGCAACACTATGCTGTGAGTTTTACCAAATTTTGAAAAACCTCAATGAATTAAATCCTGGGTTTTCAACTGGTTTTCTCAAATATCCCCAATTATACACGAGGAAGTGACCATGTCCCCTGCAGACGTCATCAAAAACATGCAATTGCTAAGCATGATAAAGTCATAGCATTTTGATTTTTAATATGTTGCTGACAGTGGACATAACATGCATATCCACCCTCATGATATACACAAAAAAAAAAAAAAAAAAAAAAATAGGCCTATAGGTTAAATAGGTTTGTGTCACCGGGAAATGAGTTCAAATGTCCTCAAGTTGAAAACCCAGGAAATAAATGAATGTTTGCTTTAAAATCGTAAATACACTTTAATGATATACACAGGTTAGTCTGGAGATAGTAGAAAAAATATATTGAACAGATTGTTAGTGATTAGCTTTATCTTAGTTAAATATTATGTCAGACAAGACTTCAACAATTCTCCCGTAACTTATTAGTTTGTTCACTAACGCTAAATCAAACATGTAATTTCTCTCTATTATTTCTGTCATTGGGATTTTTGTTGAAACTATTGATAAATTGAACGGAAAGAAAGAATAAAAGTGAAAAGTGACTGTCTAGGTCTAGACCTCCAGATTAAGACGTCACAGATAAGTTGCCTTCTTACGTGGTTAGAATATATCTGGCGATTTTCTCGATCGCAGTGCTTCCTTTTATGGTAATTTGGTTGTAAACCAGCTGGAAATTGACAGCGTTCGGAAAGAACTGCGGAGACATAAGACGATTTCTTAGATCTTGTCGTATCCAGGATTTCTGGCCAATTTTAGAAGCATTAAGTTGTCCATTCAACTGGTATTTCTTTTAAAAATCCACTCTTTCTTACACTTAATGTAAGTGAAATTACATATAGCATATCAGGAATCGTGTTCTGAACTTGAATGGTTGTAAATTCCATGGCGTCGATAATGTCCAGAAATTCAATGAAAATAGAGACAAAAAAAGTTGTAAGATTATAAGTGACTTGTTGTTAAGTAAGTTTGTCTGATATGTGACAGGTTAATAGATTTCGTGATCTCATTACTAACCTATACAACTGGAAAATATCATTTTGACGCCTTGAAACCAGTAAAGTTTCCAAACTTAATAAAGTCACACCGATTTAGAATGTGTGATAGCCTAATTATGTTACATGCGGGTCTAAATTCCATCGATGCTGACCAGTTTATATGATACTATCAATAAATACGACTCGTACTTTAATGAGACTATGCGTTACATAGAAAACACGTATGCAGAAAATGAAGGATAAATGTTTAGGTAGAGATATATTTTGAGGGGATTATGCGATTTTGTGAATTTCTAGTATCATGTCTACTATACGTCTATTTTTCATTTCTGAGTGTAATTGTTCGGAATTACGGTTGGCGTCAATATTAGAAAAAGATCCAGTAAACTGATAACGCTGACTATAATAATATAATCCTTTGTGTTGCCTTTTGTCGGCGATCTGTGGTGGAAGGCTAATTGGAATCATAAGGTTATTATGTTCTGTAGTAGAGATACGGGACTAAATATACACTGCCTGATCAAGTGATACACGTTGATGCATCTTTTAATCTTACTAATATTTTGTATATTCCAGGTTATATGGAGAAGGGCATCAGAATTTAATCCTCTAACTATAGGAACTAAAACATTTGTTGGTAACTATAGAATACATGTGGAACACACACCATTAGGTGATGATTGGAATTTATTAATTAAAAAAGTACAGTTAGACGATGCAGGGAAATATGAATGTCAGATCAGCGCTAAACAGCGAAATTTACGAAAATTTGTTACTTTAACAGTGTTAGGTAAGCGGTGTTTGTGCAATTTGTTATTCCAGTGGTATTTTTATCTATAGGCAATAAACGACGTTCATTCCCTATACGCCTGCTTCCCCCCTTGCCTCGTATCCGCTATGTAATTTATTGTTTACGGTGTGGGGCTATCGAATTGGAAAATAAAGTACAAAAATATGGATACGGATGTACGCAGAGGAAAAGAATGAAAGGATTTACATTTGAAATAAAGTCAACACAGAAGACTCAAAGTTTCTCGATTTTTAACTCTCTCTTTAACCTTGTCATGGGCCAAGCATGTTCCTTCAGCAAAGTTAGACATTTGCATTATCTATCGTTGCTGGATTGACGGGGTTTTGAAATGATAGCCGTTGCTAAAGGAACATGTGGGCCAAGATACTCGGCAACGTCTTGCGACATTATGTAATTGATAACAAAAAATGTACCATGTTCCTAGCCTATGATTTGTGTATTTTTAGGTGAATACAAGCCTTCGTGGTCAGATCCTGTGACACCACACAGACCAGGTTAGTATGCACCTAGTACGACATCAATCATATCAACCCCATATATCGCTTCTATATCAGACTCCTTTACATTAGTCATATTTATGTCTTCGAATTTGTACCATTTTCTGGTGGCATGCTAGTATTTTTACATTTCAAATGTTATTTTTTGCATCTCTTACGCTTTGAATTTATATATCAAAAAGATTGTTCATAATGACATTAATTTCAGCATGCATTAAAACATACATTTTTATAGCTGACATAAGAAATTTCTTCTGAAATAAGTATATAAAACTGAAGCTACGTCAGCGTACAACTAAAAAAAAATTCTTCACTTTTGTAATAACAAAAATTGTCAAGGAAGCAGAATTCTACTACTCAGAAGAATTCTTCAATGAAATTTTATTCTTTGATAATGCGGGAAAAATTTGCACTAGCTGACTTTCGAAAATAAAAGAATTCTCAGGATAAAGATCCTTTTAGTGGCATTAAATCAGGTATTTGAATTGTCTGCTGGAATAAAGTCCAACTGAAGGCGTTGTTAAGTTAACAGACATTGAGACAACAGTACGATTTGTTTTCAGACAAGAAAAAATTGAAGTCAAGTAATAACACACCTTTCGAAGATACTAACAAGCTTTTTTATGGTAATTCTAATTCTGCATGTTTTAGTTGTTATAAAAGTCTGTTAACGTAAATCTGCATGTTTTAGTCGTTAAAAAAGTCTGCTTGTTAACCTTAAAATGCACATCTAAGATGTTAATACAAGCTTACTTGTTAACCCCAATCTGCATGTTTTAGTTGTTAATATAAGCATGTTTGTTAACCTTAATATGCATGTTTTAGTTGTTAATACAAGTTTGTTAAAGTAAAACTGAATGTTTTAGCTTGTTAATCCTAATCTGCATATTTTAGTCATTAACTAAAGTCTGCTTGTAAACCTTAATCTGCATATTTTAGTTGTTAATACAAGGTTGTTAACGTAAATCTGCATGTTTTTTATTCGCTAATATACAAGTTTACTTGTTAACCCTAATCTGCATGTTTTAGTTGTTAATGCAAGTCTGTTTGTTAACCCTAATCTGAATGTTTTAGTTGTTAATACAAGTCTGTTTGTTAACCCTAATCTGAATGTTTTAGTTGTTAATACAAGTCTGTTTGTTAACCCTAATCTGAATGTTTTAGTTGTTAATACAAGTCTGCTTGTTAACCCTAATCTGAATGTTTTAGTTGTTAATACAAGTTTACTTGTTAACCCCAATCTGCATGTTTTAATTGTTAATACAAGTCTGCTTGTTAACCCCAATCTGCATGTTTTAGGTGGTAATACGAGTCTGCTAGTAAACATTAATCTGCATGTTTAGTTGTTAAAACAATTGTACTTGTTAACTTGAAAGTTTTATTTGCAATATATGTATTAGTTTTATTGTTAACCCTAATCTGCATATTTTAGGTGTGATTAAAAGTCTGCTTGTTAACCCCAATTTGCATGTTATTTGCTTATATACAAGTTTACTTGTTAACCCTAATCTGAATGTTTTAATTGCTAATATACAAGTTTACTTGTTAACCTTAATATGCATGTTTTAATTGCTAATATACAAGTTTACTTGTTAACCCCAATCAGCATGTTTTAGGTGTTAATAAAAGTTTACTTGTTAACCTTAATCTGAATGTTTTAATTGCTAATATACAAGTTTACTTGTTAACCCCAATCTGCATGTTTTAGGTGTTATTAAAAATTTACTTGTTAACCATAATATGCATGTTTTAATTGTCAATATTAGTTTTCTTGTAAGTTTTAATCTTTTGCTTTGCTTTATGACCATTCCGTGTGTTGGCGATTGTCTTCTTGGATGCTAATTTAAGAATTATTGTCCAAGGTACATGTATATTCTGCATAGTATGGATAGTGCTTTAATTCTAGTGACTATATTTGAAAAATGATAAGATTTACCCACGATTTTAAATTAAAATTTCAGTAAGATCTTAATAATGTGATAAAGTAGTATAAACTCGTACATTTAGCTGTAAAGTAAAAATTCAATTTTTGACTGCGGTTTTAAAACGTAATTGCCACCTGTGCCCTACTTCATGAAAATAAACTGTATCAGCCTAATTGTTGAAAGTTAATTCAAATCTAACGCTATGAGTTTTTGTGTAGTTAGATTACTGTATTGTGAGTGACAACAACAGCTGATAGCATGAAATTATCACTTGGTGCAACATACCATTCACTTACATCCATATTACATGTTTCGTTTTGTATTCTTTATTGTATGTGGTTTGTTATCACCATTTAAACTGCAACAACCGTAACTCATTTTATACGATCATATAGATATCTTTCTGTTTAACCACCATAAGAAGCCAGCAAATATATAGTTGCTCAAGACGATTTGTAATACATGAACGGACTTAAAGGGATTGTAAAGCGTATATCTAAACTTTGTATGTGTATCTTTGACACTGATAGCATCAATTTGCGCCGTTCCAATTTCCATTCCATATCAATAGTACCGGAAGGTAGATCACTGTCAGTGACGTCATAAAACGCGATAGTTTTAGTGGAATTGCAAGAACCACAGACGTCGGAGTGGAAATTGGAATGACGTAAATTGATGCTATCAGTGTCCCTGATACACATACAAAGTTTCGAAATATGCTTTACAATCCCTTTAAGCTGCAAATATACGATATACGGTTCCGTGTACGGGAATATAGAAGCAAATACACTGAGTACGACTGTACGAGTCCGTGAAGTCACGATTGTCTGAATCAATCTCGAACATTACCTCCTCCTGAAAACTGACTTAATATTGCAGAATACTAGAAACAATTCGATAAGTCGCAGATATACATTCTGCCTCACCACAACCGATCGTTTTAAGCTCATACTATACTATACAAGAAGTAAAATGACTGCTTGTTCCATTCCAACATAACATTAGTATCGAATACGTATTTGCAGATCTGAGACCTTAAGATGCTACAATCTAAATCTTATCGGAATATGTATGATATGAAAAGATTAATGCTTCTGTTCTGTTGGAATTAAGATCACAGAACACTACATGGTTGTATGATACGCAAATATTAATGCCTCTGTTCTGTTGGAATTTACATCACAGAACACTCCATGCCGTTGCAATCTTCATTGTGAAAAACAGAACCCCATTTCAAAGTGCAAGTGTTGTTCTAAATTTTATATCATTTCAGATATTCGGATAACGGGTCCAAGTTATGTTGAAAAGGGAAGTAGAATAGTTTTAGTATGCAATGCTACGGGAGATGAACATCCACCAGATGATTTAGATTGGTTTAAAGACGGTGATAAAGTGACAACAGATCACAGTAAAGGCATATCAATACGTAAACAAGTGTCTCTGGAATATAAAACAATTGCCAGTGTGTTACAGATAGAAAAAGCCAGACTAAAGAATACTGGTGTTTATATATGCCGTACTTCTGACTTGCAAATAACTCGGAAAATTGTTGATATTTTAAATTGTAAGTATGGATATAAAAAATTAACAATTTAATTTTTTGTTTGTCTCTACGGTAGAGTAGGCATGGCAATGCTGACTTCTGAATAGAATGCAAAGATGATAATTCCAGTCGCAGAATGCCATCAGGTGTTCCGGACAAACCATGCAATCCTTTGAGACACAAACATGAGCTCTGGTACAGTTATTTTCGAAAGAAAGAAACGGGAGATACCATACCGATGTGGCTCATATCCCTTAATTGGATGGACGTCATGTCATAAATATGTTAATAAAATGACAATAGTTTTTACACATGGACTTCTGTAATACACCTGATAATATGTGAAAATGATACATTTACTATTTTTTTTTTCAGCTGATACATATAATGTGAAGAGAGGGACTTTAAAAGATAAAGACAAACAAACAAATTCCATTTCACATGGAATATTTTCAGGGAAAGCCTACAAAACACACAAAAACAGTGCTGCTAGTAATTATTGTGTAATATCTTTCTTTATTGTCTTTTTACAAACAGTGTATAAAGTGCTGCAAAGCTTACAAACTTGACGAATTATCGTGTAAAAATAAAATTATTGGTTATTGTTGTGCACTGTGATTAGTGACATCATCAGTTCTTGCCGTTAACGTCATGAATCTTCCGGAAGTAAGTTTGTGCCTATCGTTGCGTAAGGCGGAAAAGCGAATGTTTGCAGGTGAAAAATTCAGAGGAACAGTTGTGCCATGAAAACTACTGTTAACGAAAATTACAATTATAGCAATTGACTAAACAGTCCAGTTTTAGTACCGAATATTTCTTTTTTGATCGCGCATACTTCTGAAGATTAGGGTCTACAACGTCCTAAGGCAGTGTCCTTAGTTGTGATGGAAACGCAAAACGGGTATGACACATGACAAGAAATGGATTTTATATGCTTGTGTACGATATAAGATGTATATGTACTATTGACTGAAATATACATTACCAAAACCTATTGATTTGGTTTTTGACTTGTGTACTATACTATACAATATTATCATAGCTGGTACGTTTTTAGTAAGTTGGCTATTCTGAGAAAATTCTCTGCTCTGGGCCTATCGAGAGATTAACCGCTCAGCAAATGTCGAAAATGGAGTGCAATTTACCCCAAACAGTTCTATATAGTATGCTTCTCCTAGGCTTTGTCACAATGTGTCATCATCTTGCATTCATGAAATAAAAGAAGTAAAGTGAAACAAGTAAATATGTAAGGGACAAAATTATGTAAAATAATTGCATAATCATTACAATAAATATTAACATTAAATTATTATTACAAATTCTTATTATTGGTATTTGTGTTTCTATTATTTTTTTTTCACTTTTTTTTGTGCGATTAGAGAAATAAGCCAAGTATATTTTCTAGTTTCAACTTAGCCTACATCACACGTCAGTGGCCTATTGTCCAATTCGACCAACTACATGCTTTATCCATGTCGGAACCTCTGTCTCGTATCACGGCATTTAAGCGTATTTCTAAACTTTGTATGTATCGGGGACACTGATAGCATCAATATTAGCGCCATTCCAATTTCCATTCCGACGTCTGTGGTTCTTGCAATTCCACTAAAACTAACGCGTTTAATGAAGTCACTAACAGTGATCTACCAGAAGCTACTATTGTTATTTATGCAGATCACTACTGTCAGTGACGTCATAAAACGCTTTAGTTTTAGCAGAGCATATTATAGGCTCTGGTGTTGGTGGAATACGACGGAATGCAAATTGGAATGGCGCAAATTGATGCTATCAGTGTCCTCGATACACATACAAAGTTTATAAATACGCTTTACAATCCAAAGAGAAACAATACAATGACATAATGTTGCTCAAATACTTAAGTTAGACTGGCAAAGGAGTCTAAGGAGATATATCGTGAAAGCAACACATTTAAAGGAAAATGTAATTAAAAGGATTCTTTGTTCTTTTCTTATTCAAATATATGTTCGTTTTTTATTTATTTAAAGACACGTTATATAAATTGTTCATTGAAAATAAATGATCAGAGTGTAAATGTTTTATGTTAAAATTTTAACTGCAATGTTGTCTAGCTTGAATTTAATGATCAATCTTCTGACATGGAATAGCTTTCATTCTTTCAACTATCTGAAAACAAATTGACATTGACTGCTCTATACAATATTATGTATAAAATAAAAAATTCCAAGAAGTTCTGATGACGGTACTTTAGGCATACATGCGAGGTTACCATAATGTCTGAATTAAATGAAGCAAAATGTTCTTCGTCTTCTTCCTCGAATTCTGTTATTTCGGATATCTAGGTTCTAAAAGGTTCTGAAAGTTTCGATTAAAAATATTTCTTTGTTAACTTTTCAAGTCGGTATCTTGATTTTTGCTCAGAAATCGTTGTTATTTTGATGTCAAGTATTGATAGCAAATCAAGTATGCTCACCATCACCTCATACCACACTGCGACTTGGTTTGTCATCTACTTAACCCTTCTAGATCTAACATGGCTAATATGTTTTTCGTAAACATGTATATTTGTTTATAACAAAAAGGTGATAAGAATTTGTGAAAATGTTATTTTAATGATGAACTCAATTGCAGACTTTCAAAGATAACTGAGTACTTAGGAATGTTATAATGTCAGTATATTTTTTGCGATATTTCAATCTAAAAAATTTACGATCGTAACAAGAACGATTTAGAAGACATAAATGATCTCTAGTGACATTTGGAGATGTAATGAAAAGTTGGTATTTTATATTTCTACATAGTCAATGATACCACGAGGAATTCTTCTACATAAACAATCGTGATAATCGAAATAAAATATTTTACTGTTCTAAAATCAGACTTAGTGAAAATAGCTGCTTATTCAAAGGACATCTAAGGTTAACATTGCGACTATAGTTAAATTAAGAGGCATTGTATCTAGTTAGTGCTAGCAATCGACCAATTATCGCCAGATCGCGTAATAAATTCCCATCAGCTCGATAGCCTACTACGAACATCCAGTCAAATTTGATCTTATGTTACCTCACTTGTATCAACTTCGGAACAGATAAGGAGATCGCCATATTGAATACATTATAGTTCAGCCAATCCAAATAATTCATCGGACAGTGCTGTCTTCTTTCGCGGTAAAAACAGCCAATTAAAATTAATCTCCGAACAAGAGTTATCTTCCCTTCTCCATTATCCGGACAAAATGGCAGCCTATCATGCTCCAGTCATTAAATATTTTCAAACCATGACGAAGGTTGAGCCGAATGATGTTGCCTGCATCGAAAACGATGATTTGAATTGAACTACCCATTAGCATTAAGTTAAAACTTTCCGAGTTTTGTCGATTACACAGAGGCTGGGGACTGTCAAATCTCGGAAGAGTCTGAAGCTACAATAAGATTAACTCTAAGGTTAAATAAATCTTCACCCGACGACCTCAGGGATATAACATAGACCACCAATGTCATACTCTATACAGTTCACGTCATAGAAATACGTTGTATTAACACCGGAAGTTAATAAATTACCATATTTACTCAAATGTTTCTGTTTAAGGCTCACTTTGCCATATTTATACCGTAAATGATATGGAAATGTATTCCAAGTTGTAAACATTGGGGAATTCTCACCGGAATGGATTTCTCACATTGTCTAATTGAATCACCCAAATGATCGTGATCAACGAATGCTTTATTCTTATCACTAGGATCATGAGAAAGAGAAGAATTTTAAAACTTGAAAAATGTCAAGACCTTCATATTCCAGAAATGAAATCAATCCTAATAGGGTTACATACTTTTTGTTGGTAGAGGTTAATGTGATTGAAAGCTTAAAGTTACTATTCAACAGAAGGCATTGGCACAGGGTTGAAGCTGTGTTCACCTTAATTACCAAATTTATCAGTGGACTTACCTGGTGCCATAACAATGCAACTGATTATCTATTATATTATCTGATAAATCCAGAAAACTACGTTATATATGTACAATTATTGAAAACACAATTTATTAAGATTTTTTCAATAATAACTTGAAATTTTATGGATAAGAACTTTGTTTTATGGATCTATTGGATTCTGTTTGCATACCTACGTCACGACTCTAGAACATTTAGGCCTACCCGTTTTTTTTTAATAATACATTAGCAGGCCTACAGTCCATAGCACATACTTTTATGAACTTGGTCAAGTTGGAGAATTATTTTTATGCTCATTTTAAGAGGTAGTAGTCCTGAACTTCCAGTTAGATTATAGTTGTATGCATGCACAAACTGTAACATACGAAACTACGTACCATTCTTCAATGAGATAACAGACACGAAAATACCAAACCGACAATAAATCATACATCATCATACGCTTACAACATGATTCTTACCATGTTCGTGTTTAATTCTGTTAAAGTGGCACAGGCTTCATTTTCGTGGGTCGATTTTTCCAAGTCTAAGAAACGGGGACTTTTTTAGTTCAGCAATTTAGTACTGGTCATCACAACTCACCGTTGAAATTTGAGTCTTCAAATCCATGTGCATCCATAATTATTAGCATTTGAAAGTTATAATGCCCTACTACACATTAGCGATACAATGCAATGTATAGAAAAGTCATCTATAGAAATAGAAGGAGAAAAGTCTATAAAGATATATTTGAAGGAAATATGCAATTTTCGTACATTTCTAGTGCCTCTGAAGGATACTTAAGTATATTCAAGACCCAAATCAACCAATAAAAATGAAGACTGGTCCCCTTTAACTAGGTCAACCACGATGTTTCGTATGAGCCTGTAACACACTGAATTTAGGGAGCCTTCTAGAGTAAAAATACAACCAGACTAGTGAATTTAGAAATTATATACCTAAGTCTTTCTCAGTTGAAATAACATCTAACATGTAGATAAGAGTAGAATAATTGAAATGTTGGAAGAAGTTGACAAGGTCATCAGACGCAAATCAATCAAAAAGCTTTAAATAACTGCTCATCGAGTAGTAATTAAAATAGAAAACCAGACGTCCTGTGTTTGTCAGGAAATTCAGTTTGTTTGATGCGATGTTTTGAAAACTAAAAGAACAGTTTAATATTATTGCCGGTAAAACAATGATCCAAGATAGCTTGCCAGGCAAGGTAACATACGCCTACTGGCAGCTTTGTTTGAAAAAGAACAAGTGGATTTGGTCAAAATAGTTTCAGAACATAAAGCTTTTACGAGCTAAAAATCAAACACACTACACAACACTTCACATACCATTTTCTTTAATTTCAAAACATTTTCAGTAGGGTTTACGTGCAAAAAATTGATCATTAAATATTAATTATTTAATAAGTTTTTGGTTTTACTGATTTTCTATATGATTCATCCCTTTGTGATTACGAACACTCACACCACTTAGTAGAAAACCAGACGTCCTGGTTTGTCAGAAAATTCAGTTTGTTTGATGCGATGTTTTGAAAACTAAAAGAATAGTTAAATATTTTTGACGGTAATACATCCAAAATGATCCAAAATAGGGTGGGTTTTACATAGCAACCGCTCTACCGTCCCGACTACCTCTACCTCTATAAAAAAAAATGAGCTGATATTGAATGCAAAAATCTACAGACTGTCCATATGCGTTACCAACTGTTTTAATGTAAATTGGACAAGAAATAGGTAGTTCTGCATAATACACTTTTCTGATACAGACTCAAATCCAATATACCAGAATTTCACCTTTCAAGGGAGATAACCAATATAATAGTATTTAATTTTTCATCATAACAAATTTGAGTGATAAAATTATGGAGTTTTACATCCTCTCTACACACATTTGCTGATTTGACGGACAACGCTTTGCGATGAGAACTGGCGTCAGAGTTACTAGCCATCTACATAAAAAGGCCACCATCCAAACGGTTTGATGTTTTTATATCCATTAACTCCATCATTGACAGGGGTAAACCGGGTGGCGATAAAACAGAGAATATTCCGACCCATGCACCATGAAGAACTGTTTAAACCAGATAAAAATTCAACGAGTTTAGTTTCAAAATTTTATTAACTTCAGTGGAGTAATAACAAAGTGTAACAAATTTAATAACAAAAGTAACAATATCAAAATAACAAAGACAAAATCATAAAAAGGTAGCAGTAATTAACAGTAGGCCTATAATCATCCACAAATCTGCAAATTTTAAAGGCGTGCCAGAATGAAAATTGTCGATATGACTTCTTTGTCTTGGAAAATTGGATGGATATACGAAATATTGTTGGTACTTTGGTCTAGCTTGAAAGCAATCGGTTTCAGATGTAGGAATACAATGAAATAACCCATCATAACAGCGGCATACATTACAATCTGATTCCATCCACGCACCATGTATAATTCTTCCACAAGATCTCTTCTTCGACAGATGCTGACAAAATTTACCATAAAAATCACTTGGACACTGACAGAAACTTCTGAGCAATAATTTCCCGCCATTTTTACATTCAATTTCGCCATTTTCCATCACATCGGACTCGATTCTGTATGAATCTTCAATGGAGAAGTCAGGAATAGTGTCCAAGCTACCACGATAGTCTGCTTTATGATACGAGTTTGTGGTGTGATCTTTACCAGCCAACAACGGAATAACATTATAAGTGTCATGATGATTCTTCGTCGACTTGATGGATTTCCTAAACCAACTTGGTGACTTTTGCTTGATACAGGATACTGTTACGGCTGCTGAAGCTAAAATTATATATAAAATTTTACTACTGGCAGACATCTTGAAAAGTTTGTTTGCTGGTATATGATTGTTGAAAAGATATGGTCTTACAAATATGTGACTCCTATTTTTATATCAAAATTCTGATTGACACAAGAAAGCTCAGTCTTGACACATTTGACATAATTGAGTCACTTGACATTACATGGCATGAGTCATGTCAAGTCAAATATGACATCGTGATATTAATCAGTGAGCTAATCACGTACTAATCAGCTATTCAGAACACTACTGATTAGATTTTAGCTTGATCTTTCAGCTACTGCAAAGTTTACACCTCGTAATGATGCTCCCTTCAAGAATGAAGGCTGATGGCTATGAAACAACTTCTTTGGCTCATTTGTAACTTTCGATATACATGTATTAGAAGTCCACGTGTATTTTTAGGCTAGTTCTTTTGGACTTTATTTAGTTATACCATTGAATAACTTTCTACTATGAAAACAATACGTCTTGAGTGTAACTTAGCTATACATATGTGTAATGATGCAATAGTAATCAACTGGAAATTGATATTCTTCATTGTCATGAAAATGATTTAATGACACAATTTTCAGTGTTTAAATAATAACTTAAATGGATAATGGGATTCTGTTTGCAGATTAACGACACAATTTCAGAATATTTACTCTTATTGGTCAGGTTTAAACATTTAATTGTTATGCTCATTCTAAAAGGTAGCACATCTTTAAGAAGAGTGACATCTGAAATTTCTAAGCTGCATATTGAACATCCTAAAAATAGCGATGGCCATCGTAATACGCCCACTTTTGTAATGGCAGCCAATTCATCCGGGAGGTTGACAAGTGTTGTCAGTAAATGAAAGATTTTTTCATTTTACATGTCAAATATCTGAATTGTGATAAGTCATTGAAATATGAACAAACCAGGGGCAAAAACTCATGTAATAAAGTTTTATATTTAACTGATTTTCAATAGGCTTCATTCTAAAGTGATTACGAACACACACACAGTACACGTTAACCGTAAGACGTATAAAGTATACACTGGAAAATAAATTAACTAATCAAACGCATCATAGAAATACGTTGTATTAACACCGGAAGTTACTAAATTACCATATTTACTCAAATGTTTCTGTTTAAGGCTCACTTTGCCATTTTTATACCGTAAATGATATGGAAATGTATTCCAAGTTGTAAACATAAGGGAATTCTCACCGGAATGGATTTCTCACATTGTCTAATTGAATCACCCAAATGATCGTGATCAACAAATGCTTTATTCTTATCACTAGGATCATGAGAAAGAGAAGAATTTTAAAACTTGAAAAATGTCAGGACCTTCATATTCCACAAATTAAATCAATCCTAATAGGGTTACATACTTTTTGTTGGTAGAGGTTAATGTGATTGAAAGCTAAAAGTTACTATTCAACAGAAGGCATTGGCACAGGGTTGAAGCCGTGTTCACCTTAATTACTAAATTTATCAGTGGACTTACCTGGTGCCATAACAATACAACTGATTATCTATAATATAGATAATCAGTTGTATTGTTATGGCACCAGGTAATATATTATATTATCTGATAATCCAGTAAACTACGTTATATATGTACAATTATTGAAAACACAATGTTTTTTTAGATTTTTTCAATAATAACTTGAAATTTTATGGATTATAACTTTGTTTTATGGATCTATTGGATTCTGTTTGCATACCTACGTCACGACTCTAGAACATTTAGGCCTACTCGTTTTTTTAAATAATACTTTAGCAGGCCTACAGTCCATAGCACATACTTTTATATTAACTAGGTCAAGTTTGAGAATTTATGCTCATTTTAAGAGGTAATAGTCCTGAACTTCCAGTTAGATTATAGTTCTATGCATGCACAAACCGTAACATTACGAAACTACGTACCATTCTTCAATGAGATAACAGACACGAAAATACCAAACCGACATTAATCATACATCATCACACTTACAACATGGATTCTTACCATGTTCGTGTTTGATTCTGTTAACTAGGTCAACCACGAAGTTTCGTATGAGCCTGAAACCTCGTATCTCGGATTTTGGGAGCTAAAACCAGTGATTGTTGTTCCATAAAGCTGTGTCTATATAATGTTAATTCTTTTTTTAGCTCCCTAAATCCGAGATTCGAGGTTTCAGGCTCATACGAAACTTCGTGGTTGACCTAAATTAAAAAGAATTACCATTGACTTCTAGAGTAAAAATACAACCAGACTTGTGAATTTAGAAATTATATACCTAAGTCTTTCTCAGTTGAAATAACATCTAACATGTAGATAAGAGTAGAATAATTGAAATGTTGGAAGAAGTTGACAAGGTCATCAGACGCAAATCAATCAAAAAGCTTTAAAGAGGCACAGGCTTCATTTTCGGGGGTCGATTTGGATAAGTCTCAGAAACGGGGATTTTTTAGCTCAGCAATTTAGTACTGGTTATCACAACTCACCATTGAAATTTGAGCCTTCAAATCCATGTGCATCCATAATTATTAGCATTTGAAAGTTATAATGCCCTACTACACATTAGCGATACTATGCAATATATAGAAAAGTCATCTATAGAAATAGGAGAAATGTCTAATTTAAGGTATATTTGAAGGAAATATGCAATTTTCGTGCATTTCTAGTGCCTCTGAAGGATACTTAAATATATTCAAGACCCAAATCAACCAATGAAAATGAAGACTGGTCCCCTTTAAATAACTGCTCATCGAGTAGTAATTAAAATAGAAAACCAGACGTCCTGTGTTTGTAAGGAAATTCAGTTTGTTTGGTGCGGTGTTTTGAAAACTAAAAGAACAGTTTAATATTATTGCCGGTAAAACAATGATCCAAGATAGCTTGCCAGGCAAGGTAACATACGCCCACTGGCAGCTTTGTTTGAAAAGAACAAGTGGATTTGGTCAAAATAGTTTCAGAACTAAAGCTTTTACGAGCTAAAAATCAAACACATTACACAACACTTCACATACCATTTCTTTAATTTCAAAACATTTTCAGAAGGGTTTACGTGCAAAAAAAATAATCATTAAAAATATTAATTATTTAATAAGTTTTTGGTTTTACTGATTTTCTATATGATTCATCCCTTGGTGATTACGAACACTCACACCACTTAGTAGAAAACCAGACGTCCCGGTTTGTCAGAAAATTCAGTTTGTTTGATGCGATGTTTTGAAAACTAAAAGAATAGTTTAATGTTTTTTTGACGGTAATACATCCAAAATGATCCAAAATAGGGTGGGTTTTACATAGCAACCGCTCTACCGTCCCGACTACCTCTACCGCTATAAAAAAAAAAATGAGCTGATATTGAATGCAAAAATCTACAGACTGTCCATATGCGTTACCAATTGTTTTAATGTAAATTGGACAAGAAATAGGTAGTTCTGCATAATACACTTTCAAATCCAATACCAGAATTTCACCTTTCAAGGGAGATAACCAATATAATAGTATTTCATTTATCATCATAACAAATTTGATAGACAAAATTATTGAGTTTTACATCCTGCATCTCTACAGACATTTGCTGATTTGACGGACAACGCTTTGCGATGAGAACTGGCGTCAGAGTTACTGCCTCACGTATCTACATAAAAAGGCCACCATCCAAACGGTTTGATGTTTTTATATCCATTAACTCCATTGACCTGCATCATGGATAGGGGTAAACCAGGTGGCGATAAAACAGAGAATATTTCGACCCATGCACCATGAAGAACTGTTTAAACCAGATAAAAATTCAACGAGTTTAGTTTCAAAATTTTATTAACTTCAATGGAGTTATAACAAAGTGTAACAAATTTAATAACAAAAGTAACAATATCAAAATAACAAAGAAAAATCATAAAAAGGTAGCAGTAATTAACAGTAGGCCTATAATCATCCAAAAATCTGCAAATTTTCCGGGCGTGCCAGAATGAAAATTGTCAATATGACCTCTTTGTCTTGGAAAATTGGAAGGATATACGAAATATTGTTGGTACTTTGGTCTAGCTTGAAAGCAATCGGTTTCAGATGTAGGAATACAATGAAATAACCCATCATAACAGCGGCATATATTACAATCTGATTCCATCCAGGCACCATGTATAATTCTACCACAAGATCTTTTTTTCGACAGGTGCTGACAAAATTTACCATAAAAATCACTTGGACACTGACAGAAACTTCTGAGCAATAATTTCCCGCCATTTTTACATTCAATTTCGCCATTTTCCATCACATCGGACTCGATTCTGTATGAATCTTCAATGGAGAAGTCAGGAATAGTGTCCAAGCTACCACGATAGTCTGCTTTATGATACGAGTTTGTGATGTGATCTTTACCAGCCAACAACGGAATAACATTATAAGTGTCATGATGATTCTTCGTCGACTTGATGGATTTCCTAAACCAACTTGGTGACTTTTGCTTGATACAGGATACTGTTACGGCTGCTGAAGCTAAGATGATATATAAAATTTTACTACTGGCAGACATCTTGAAAAGTTTGTTTGCTGCGGTATGATTGTTGAAAAGATATGGTCTTACAGATATGTGATTCCTATTTTTATATCAAAATTCTGATTGACACAAGAAAGCTCAGTCTTGACACATTTGACATAATTGAGTCACTTGACATTACATGGCATGAGTCATGTCAAGTCAAATATGACATCGTGATATTAATCAGTGAGCTAATCACGTACTAATCAGCTATTCAGAACACTCCTGATTAGATTTTAGCTTGATCTTTCAGCTACTGCAAAGTTTACACATCGTAATGATGCTCCCTTCAAGAATGAAGGCTGATGGCTATGAAACAACTTCCTTGGCTCATTTGTAACTTTCGATATACATGTATTAGAAGTCCACGTGTATTTTTAGGCTAGTTCTTTTGGACTTTATTTAGTTATACCATTGAATAACTTTCTACTATGAAAACAATACGTCTTGAGTGTAACTTAGCTATACATATGTGTGTAATGATGCAATAGTAATCAACTGGAAATTGATATTCTTCATTGTCATGAAAATGATTTAATGACACAATTTTCAGTGTTTAAATAATAACTTAAATGGATAATGGGATTCTGTTTGCAGATTAACGACACAATTTCAGAATATTTACTCTTATTGGTCAGGTTTAAACATTTAATTGTTATGCTCATTCTAAAAGGTAGCACATCTTTAAGAAGAAGAGTGACATCTGAAATTTCTAAGCTGCATATTGAACATCCTAAAAATAGCGATGGCCATCGTAATACGCCCACTTTTGTAATGGCAGCCAATTCATCCGGGAGGTTGACAAGTGTTGTCAGTAAATGAAAGACTTTTTCACTTTACATGTCAAATATCTGAATTGTGATAAGTCATTGAAATATGAACAAACCAGGGGCAAAAACTCATGTAATAAAGTTTTATATTTTACTGATTTTCAATAGGCTTCATTCTAAAGTGATTACGAACACACACACCAGGTTTCATCAAAATTAAACAAGAAACAGCTCCCTATTGTGTCCACAACTTTGAGAGTGTTACAGGCAAAAAATTGCGTATAAAAGGTTACTTACTCAAAAAATCAGGCTTTAACCATATTATTAATAACAACAATAATGTGCTGAAAATGTCGTGGTATGGGTGAAACTGTAATACATAAAATGTCAGTTTAATAAGCATTTAGTAATAATGATATAATTGTTTCTTTTAAATAGCATTTACTATAACCATTGCCATTTACATTTTCATAATATATTTTATGTTGGGAGGTCGTAGACTACTGTAGATTTTCTTAGACTTGGTAATCATGGAGGACGTGCTATGGGGTAGGTCAATACTTTATTTTTGTAGATTGTGTCATCTGAACGACTAGACTCTTGTACCCTTTAAGCTCTTTCAACCAGCATCACTGTTGAAGGTTATCGAGCGTCTAACTCTCTCAGCCATCGTGGTCCGGACTGGGTAGAGAGAAGGAATGTAGAAATAGAAAGTAGGCAGTAAAGGTTTCGAGAAGGCAGAAAAGACAGAGAGGGGAGACAGGGATAGAAAGGTCAGACGAAGAAACAGGGTAGGTAGAGATAGGAACTAGAAAATTAGAGCGAGATAGGGGAGGTAGTAAAATAGATTCAGGGTGATAGGCCGAATGTGAAAGAAAAAAGAACGGAGAAATAGTAGAGAGGTAAGAAGAACAAGGGACGGGAAAAGAGACCATTGGAAAGTTTGAACAGAATCAAAAGGGTCAACCAACGAGGAAAAGAAATTTCCAGGAAATAACTCCAGACCAAACCTGAACGAGGTCGGGAAATAACTTAATGGTTCTCGGTCTCGCCTTGCACCTCCAAGCATTCGACCACATGTAAATTATCTAATGACAGTATATACAGAGCGTTAAACGAAAAAGTTAAACGAAATTTGGGCTATGGAAAAAATGAAAATATCCTTGTCCAGTGCCCACCGACTCCCTGACTAGGTCTGTAGCAGCAATTCAATCAAAATAATGATATCAATATCTCTACTGTATACTGAACAAAAGTGTCGTGGTAAGTAGGAGCCGAAATATTTGTCCATAGAAATGTTGTTTAACACATTGAAATTATGTAATTACTTGTTTTTCAGATCATGAGACGATGATTGCTAACGTCACTGTACCGGAAGTGGAAGATGACGAGACCAAAACAACCCGGGCATTGGCAATGATCATTATACATTCTATATTAGCTGTTATTCTCACACTTTTTAATAGTTTTTTGATGATAGTGATACTAATCAAAAGAAAGCTCCGATCATCGCCAAAGTATTTCATTGTCCTAAACATGAGCGTGATTGGTTTCTTTGAAGGTGTGTTTTTAAATCCGTTACTAGCAGCTGTTTGGTATAAATGGAAGTTTCCGTGCATTCTAGCAGCACCCGTGGATATGCTTTTAGCAGCTTTTCCTCAGGTGGATCTTATGCTATCAATCAGTATGTGTATCCAATGGATAGCATCATTAACAATTCCAAGCTATAACACTCTGAAAACAAGATTTCGTCTAGTGTTATTCCTTACCGTATTAAGCTGGCTGATCAGTTTATGTATAATGTTTGTTCCTACCATTTTTTTAGTATTAAGCATCGATTACCAAGAATTCGGTTGTGCTTTTTTCGTTGAGGCATTTTCCATAAATGTTTTACGTTTTGGCATTTCGATTCCACTCATGCTTGTACTCATTATATTGCTCATATTGTTATTCGTTGTCCGATCACGTCAAAAACAAGGTCGCTATAACTCTGGATCTAATAGAAAGAAATTTCCACTCGATATTGTTATGTGTGCCTTTATTATGTTATTTTGTATAGGCTTATTAATCTGTACATATTTTCTGACAAATTCGCTTTTGATAATGGTTATTTTTAGCAGATTTGAAATGGCTCGACATATTTTGATACCATTAATTTGGTTGATCGGATCTGAGGCTATAAAAAAGGAGTTGTTGTGTAAAAGGGGACGTGAGGCACGAGTAGAAACGCATGATTTGACATCAATATAGAAAGCAACTGACAAAAATGTTCCACTTTCAAAGAGCTTCATTTTCCAAACGTTTATGAATATTATATTATGCCAAAACTTTTCTTTTGTAATGGCAGTGAAAAGCGTTTATAGAACATCACGCTAAAATATGCAACTCCTCTTTCTTATTTAAAGGAATACGACCTCTTAGAATGAACAAATAATCTAAATTTTCAAATTTGGTCAATATGAGTTTATATTCATCAAGGGACTTGCCTGGTTGCATAACTATACAACAGATTACCTAAATAATCGGATAAATCCAGAAAACAATGTTTATATACAATAATTGAAAAACCCTTAATCAAGTTTAAGGCGTTTATCAATTATAATGGAAATTTACATATTTTCATGTTTTTTTTTTTGCATTCTGTTTGTATACTTTGGACACCGTTGATGAATATATACTCTGATTGACCAAGTTTGAGAACTTAATTTTTTTTGTTCATTCTAAGAGGTGGTATCGCTTTAAGCTCGTTTTATAAAGTAGGTCTAGTCCAGAAGCTTAAAATATAAATTCTCCATTTCAAATTACATTTATAAGACTGGTTTCTTGCATGTTTTCTCATTGTCATTATATAATTTTTATTTTGTCTCAAATATCACATATTAACTTGTATATATTTCTTTTTTTGTTCCAAAAATGCCTAAATATACAAGGAAATAACGTTAGTAGTTCATGGAGTCCACAAGTATTCAGAATTCCTTGATTACTGGCTGTTAAACAACTATATACATATCTTTTCCATTAGACCCCTCTGAAAGTATGAATTCACCTTTTGTCAGAATCGAAACTTGCGGCGATTCCTCTGGATAACAAGAAAAGAAAGGGGGGGGGGGGGGCTAATTTTTACTTTTGAAAGCTGGGTCTGATCTCAATCAACAGTAGGCTAGCATAATAAAATTTGGTGAAGTAGGATGGAAAAAATATAAAATATCCGTTCGATCCACTACAGGCAACAAACTCTCTCCCACCTCCCCCACCCCCCTTATTTTTTCTTGTCTTCAAACGATAATGAATCTGAAAATCGAGTGGTCGAAATCCGATGTATTTTGGTATTGGGGTAAGGATGTAGGTCAGGTTGGGGTCAGGTTTGTTCGATTTTTCGAACCACGGACCCCTCCACATCCGGAGACGCTCAGCGACCCCTGCACTTTGATAATGTATACCATATTTTGGCATTTCCTTTCATAAATATGACACGGGTCAACTATCAAAGTGATAGAATGTACCTGAAGTTAGTTATATTTATTATTAACAATGAGTTTGATCAGGGAAGTTTTGTGTAAATGAAATGCCCTAAGTTATGATCATCTGACCTGAATGATTCATAATGACACAGACTATGACAGAAACTATTTGTCATCATATATTGTATATGTTTTTTTCCTGTTAACAGGAACAAGATATTGATCAGAAATAATCATACTCTGTAATATTCTAATGTTGGACGGTAACTGGTGGATCAGGAAAGAACGGTCATTTACCAACTTACAACTACTACTTGACCATGAAATTACAATGCAACACGCAATCCCAGTCGACTGACGATTCAAGTAATCTTATCGGACCAGTCGTGTTCTACATGAATACAAGAGATTAGAGACAAGGATAAATGGATTGTTGAAGATTCCGACCAGATTTGATTATTAGCCTAATAGAAAGTGAAACACCATCGAGTCTCCGACGACAATCTGTGGCATCAGGGGAACGTCTGAACCAAGCAATTGCCTAAACTAAACCAAGCGATTGGTAGGATTTTACTTATATAGATGCCACTATAGCTGGTTATTGATAAGAGTGGAGTGTTGAACAATCAGTTGTTCTCAGAAACTGTCAGTCGAAGGCTTCCATTTCACGCCTTGTATATTCAAGGGCTATATCCGCCTGACAAAGTTACATCAATTATTGCATTTCACTACCCAATCGTTTAAAAATATTTACTTCACACTTTAAATATAGGTTAATCAAAATCTGTACAATCAAGACAACTCCGATAGACAAGACCAAGGGATGGCAAAATAGACAGCAACACTCGTATGGAAGTGGACTTTTCTAAAGAATGTATCATCTCGAAAGGTTCTCGAAAAGAGTAAGCATCCTGTCTCCAAAGAAGTTCGTATCATGAGAAGCAACCAATAAAAATTATTCCGGAATAATGTTTAGTTCATGAAGAGCCTTACCACTCAACGGCAGGTTTTATCTGACTGACAGTTTGCATTTTTAAGATGGTACCGACATATAGGCCTATTTATCTACTTGCACTGCAAATTATGAACTTAGTCCATTAGTCCTTTGACCGTCAATCTCACATAAATAAAGTTTGTTCTGCTTACCCAGAATTGATCCATTTGCAATATCAGGCAAGGGATTAACCCATTTCAATGAATTAAACTCTCTGATAGAAAACCACAGCACTAGATAATAATATAATCTACATCATCACGACATCCGAAGTTCCAGAGCAGAAGTCAATCAAACTTTACAAGGCGATAAAACGGTCTAACCAAACAAAATTACAGCTCTAAGACATTAACTTCATTCTACCCATATAACGTATTTGTTGTAAATTGATCCAATAAAACAAGCTCGTCATTTATGGTCGTTTTGTTAACTCTTGTGTAAAATGATAATATGGAAAACAGCATAAAGTAAATCAGTCAAAAGATATAACTTTCTTTACTCATAAAATGTAATGGAGCTTCTGGATAGCTTAACTCGGTTTTGTTTTCTATCTATGGGCCTCATTTTCGCTTTTCATACTTCTTTCTTCATTCTTGGTCTCACCCCCTTAAAGTTTTGGATGAACATAAAGTCCCCCCCCCCCCCCCCCCCCCAAAAAAAAATGATGATTAGATGCACTGAAGTACACAGCTAGCGGTGATATAAAACGACTGTGTTATGTAGTCGACTGTGAACTCTAATCACAATGCAGTTACCTCCCTTTAGATAAGTTGAGTTTTTGTTGGATCATTCGGCGTTTATCGGTCATGTAACCGGCATGAAATACATGATACTGTGATCCTTTGTGGAGCAAGCCGGTCACAATTTTGAATTATACCCTAATTTTATCAAACGAGTACCAATAAAAATAGACTCTCGTGATAAGGAGAAAATAAAAGTATGTTCTTGTAAACAAAGTGAAAATCTTCAAAATTAAGAGTTTACAGAAACTAACAAGGGTATGTTAATTCTAGACCTAGGCCTGCCAATCATATTTAAGAGTAGCCTACCGTATGCATTACATTTTCGTAAATGGTCATTATAAATTCGTATGAAAGACATTTCACTTGCAATTGTCCTCCTGGTTCACTTTTTTGTTTGTTCACTCTCCGACCATATTTTGCCAATTTTGGTCTCAAAATTGGGTATGTCCAACTTCATCATATTCATGAATTTGTTTTTCTGTCATTTAAAGTCTAAAATGCTAAATTAAATATTAAAATGCAGCTCCAATGCAAAACTCTCAAGGGACAAAAAACCTTTGGCTTTGGCTACAAAGATTCAAGCCAAGGAGATGAGAGTTTTGAACTGTTCAGGTTTGTCTTATTCTTAATGGATATGGGTTTTTTGTCCTTAGAATTTTGTCTCCTGTGGGTTTGTCTTAAAGGGTTTTGCAATTGGGGTTTTTGTCCTAGTGGTTGTGTCTCCTTTGTCATGAAACCATCATTTATCCAAGACATGTCTACATAAATGTATTGAAATATTCCTTTCCCATTCATTAGAATACACACACACATCTACCTTCCTAAATATTTTTGTAGACAATTATTATCAACAATTATGATGTTGTTTTGTTTGCTATTTACAGATGGACTATGGCTAGAAGATTGATATATGACTATAGATGTATTAGAGTAGATATATTATGGAGAATATAAGTAGAACTGTGAGTGTTTGTGAAACGACTAATAACAATGAAGACACTGATGAACTCAGTCTGCCAAGCAGTATATCAGCTGATAATAGCCCTATTGGTAGTGAACATATCCTGTTTCCTACCAATACACACAACTTTGACTTAGGAACTGGTAATGATAATGGTAATGGTGCTCCAAAGATTTCTGATATTATTGAGGAAGCTGTGATAACAGATGATACTACTAGACTTAAAGAAATTCTGAAATCATCTCCTATATTTGTTACCAAAGCTTTAAATAAGCAAAGAGAATCTGCGTTAATACTGGCTATAAAATTAACTAAGTATGACATTGTCAAAGTTCTGTTAGAAAGCTGTTTATGTGACGCAAACAAACTGAATGTGAACAACTTCTCACCATTAGATGTGGCACTGATAACCACATTTGATAATCGCCTAGAACCACGTCATTCAGTTTGTTGGAGAATTGTGTCTTTATTGTTAGAACATGGTGCTAAACCTTCTTCTCGCGATGCTATGATGTATGTGGTGCGTACAGCTTTGAAATATATCGATGATCAATTTATTAACCAGTTGATTGAAATCTTCTTGAATGGTACATTAGCACCTATTGCTCATGAACTTCTCTTGGTCAAACTTCATCGTTCTCAACCAATTTATGATGGTAACACTGACCATTTTCTAATGAAGATTTCATGGTTGGCTTCAAAAATCATCAAACACACCAACATGGCTTCCTTGAGTGACATCATCAGCAGTTTTGTATATTATGTGGATTCTCATTGGACTTCGAGGGAGTTTCAAGTCAAAACTCTAAGAAATTTAGTTCTGTATGCTTCTGCTAGTGGCAGAACTTGGAAAAAACATGAGATTCTTCTAGTCAACAGAGTTTCAGAAAGTCTTGCCAATTGGTGCCAAAATTTACAAATACATGTACCTTCTTTACAACATTTATGTAGAGTAACCATTCGCCAAAGTGCTAAAAACTTTGTTAATGATTTAACAGAGAAACTCTCACTACCAAATTCTATGAAACAGTATTTATTATTGTGTGATGTTGATAAAGTTATTGAGCTGAACAATAGCTTAAAAAATATTCGTTTCTAAAACAAATCTCTCTCAAATTTCTCACTGATTTAAATACAGGTTGAGATTGTTGAGATGCTTAGTGTTTAAGCATTTCTAAAGGCTAAAAAATTACCAAAATTGTGATCTGTGGAAATTGTTTTTCAAATAGCATTCAAAAGACATTTTTCTGTTGCATAACCATAAAAAAGGAAACTGATATCTTTGTTGAACCCATCAAAATGACTAATTTAGATTATATCATATTCATTAACTAAAAAGTTTAGAATATTACTACTTATGACTTGTTTGATTTTTGAAATTCCTTTTGTATTATAATGGATGCTTGCTCAATTTTCATAATACGATATTTCTTTGAAATGGATACTTAATATTGTTCAGAATATGATTTTCCTTTAATAAAAATCCTCTGAGATATTGTTGTATGATCAATAGTATTGTACATTAATGGAAAATGTTATTCTTGAATCCCTATGTTATATCAGCATTATTATTATCTTATTCTTTTAAAGAGATACAGTCAGCTATGTATGTGTGATATCTGTAGATAAAACAGCCATCCATATCACTTTTCAGAATTAAATAACTCCATTGGGTTCTCTTATAATTCAAGAAAAATATAGGTATTTTGAAAGGTGTTTATTCCAGTAAGCTTACTTCTCATGTACAAATATTACACGTAATATAGTGCAAATATTACACGTAATATAAAGTCATTTGATATACATGGGTGCGCATTATATTCGGAATTATACGGTACAGGTAATTGCACTCTTGAATGTCCATAATATAGTCAACAGTTTAAAGTGATGTGTTCTTCTTAAATTGTAGACAAACCAGGCACAAGAGTTTAATTCTGAAATGTGATAGGCTATAGGTATACCACTCAATATAATTTGAATTAGATATCATTTCGTTTCGGTTTTATTTTTCGAAATCTAACAAGATTTATAAGCGAGCGTGTTCTGGTTATTACGTTGTAATATGGACTGCCGTGTTGTTTTAGTTTCTGCTTCGTTCTCCCCCAATCAAAAGAAACGCAATCTGCAAGCCACTTTCTGATTGAATGAAATCGACTTTACCAAAACACGCTCGCCTTATAAATCTTCTTAGATTACAATGAAACGAAAAAAGAACGAAACGAAATGTGGTCTAACTTTAATTAGATTGTATACGGCTGTATTTAGTTTACTGTATCCTTTAAATATTTATTTTTTGTATTATTTTCTAAAAATGGCAGAATGATAAATGGCTTATAATTACTTTTGTTGTTAATCTGTTTAATCCATTACTAATTTTGTTGTTAACTGTTATTTCTTACTTTTGTACTATAAACTTATTTATTACCAATTATTATGTATTATTTGTATTCAATGAGGCATTTTTCATTATCAATTATATTTAAATCTTTTGAATTCTGTTAATAACTATATTTCATCTCTTTCACACAATTTATAGAGATGAGCAAATATATTTGTGCAGAAAGTGTTAATTATATATTTTGAATTACTATTTATAAAAATTAGAATGTAATAAATGGTTGCATTCGTGTTTTGAATTGTACCTGAATGTGCATATATGATTTTGCTTGACTACACAAATTATTCAAGCTCCTTTCTCAAACCAGATGACCTGATGAAGAATTGTCTAGTATATGAAAACAGGCCAATTCGTATTGCACATACTAAACAAAATACCTGGAACATTTGATCACTTCCTGGGAAAAAAAAGCATAACATCAATTCTAAACTTCTGCATGGTTTAGTTTTTCGTTTATGTTGTTGCAAACAGGTGGTATCGGTTTTCATTTGGATACAAGTTTATGTTAGAAAGAACTTGGTTTGTGACCAAATATTGGTTTAAAATTTGATAATCTAAATCGCTAAATATACATGCATTTAGAATCATAAACATTTTGTCATCCACAAATATCACATGTGGTAGGGCATCAAAGTGGTGATTTATGCTGCCTGCTATACTCTCCTACATAATTTGTTAGTGCACATTGTCTATGATGTGCCTTATTCATAATTGATTAGTTCTCCTATTATAATTTATAATTATATTGTTATTTATACAATAAAGACATTCAATACCTACCCTAAATATAATTGGCATTGTTCTTTGATTTGACTTAAATATTCATAACATTAATGACCCTTTAGAACCTTTCTCACTGGGGGAGACGTCTCTGATAGTCAAACAGGAATTCAAGCGACGTTGCTGTAATGTTTCCAAAATCTCCTCTCAGAGTCTTCCCATACATGTCAATTGCAAAGACACAATTTCTCTACGTAACATTACAGTAACTGATGGAGATTTGGCAAAGTGGTCTTGGAGACTAAAAAAGTGTTCATAAACTATGTGACTCTCCATAGAACTGCTTAGTCTAGCTTGTTACCTTTTAACCACCCTGACTAAGAATGGAAGTGAGATGCAGTAGGTCTGGATCCATCAAGGCTATAACTAGTTTCAATGAAAATACCATTTCTTAAAGATCAGGTATCACTTCACAATTATAAAAAATAAATATATCCAATATGTATATCACAGCACAATTTATTGTGTATAAAAGATTATATTATAAATAAAATAGATTAAAATTATGTAAAATAAGTGAAGTTATGTACAATGATTGAAATGGAAGGGAACTTGTGAAAGTTATTGTATAAATATTTGTTAACCGGTTTTTAAGTGCTCATTTTCAGTTATCCATATCACTCTTTTGAATTAAAAAAAAAATTTTCAGTTAATCTTACAATTTAATGAAATATATTGAAGTTCAGACTGTTGTCTCATCAAGGCTTCAATTGTTAACTAACAGTTATATTATCAGTGAATGCTCTTATAACAGCCAAGAAGTAGCAACAGTCTAAACTTCAGAATGTTTTATTGACACATGACTTCTAAAAAGTATAAGATGGATTTATTAGCTAGAAAAGCAAAATGGCTTTTTACTACTTAATTAATAATAAATTGTTGCCCATAAAACTAAGTGTATATTACACATATATACCGGTACATATTTTGATAAACTACAATTAGTTTTTAACATATCACAAAAACGACAATGATATTTGTATAAACAAATTCTTTAGGATTTCATGCATAAAAAAATTGAAAGACAAATCAGAGAATGGATTAGATTCAGCTTACAATTTAACATTTATTATACAATATGCTATTCACCTGGGAATCCTTATAAAATATAAAATATACTACCTCGTAGAATGAACATTAATTTAAATTCTCGTACTTGGACAATAAGAATAGCAACATTTTACCATTTTTTCATTATTTTCTTCGTTTTTGAGATTTATCAGATTATATAGGTAATCTGTTGTATATTTATGATACAAAGTAATTCCACTGAATAATGCTCATTTTTGCCAAGTTTAAGAATTTTTAATTCATGTTCGTCCTAAGGGTTTGATCACACTTCTGGCAGAGCAGGGTGGAGCGATGCAGTGCAGCTGAAAACGGCTGAGCGTCTGTACATTTCAAACCATCTGTACATAAATGCTGCTACTAACAGCTCATCTCTACACCGCCCTGCTCTGCCTGTGGTGTGATCAAAATATAAACCATTCAGCATTTACATGAGGATTAGAATAAGTGTATTCTAAACCGCAGTAACAATGAAGTTTAGAACTGAATTTAAAAATTCAGAATTTAAAAAAATTTAGACTAAAAAAGTGTCTATAGCGACAAGCAACAATAAATGCCTCCTAATACTGCTTTGCAATAGGATTTGTCAGCTTCCCTTTCAGAGAATACACTTTAAAACATTAAGCACAGGTCAAAGTAATTTGCAACGACTTCAAATCAAGTGAGAGTGTTTTCATATATACAAGGTAATATTTACATTTCTATTATCACTTTCTTCAATGAACCAGTTAAGAAAACTGGCGTTCATTTTTCGATGAACGCTAGTTTGTCACGTGACACTATGACGTCGTCAAAGCAGAACAATGACGTAATCTAAGATTTGTGGCAAATTCAAGCAAATTATCATATAAAAAGGGCAAAATTTGATTAATAAAAGTATCTGAATATAAATATAAGAATTAAACGTTGGTCTCATTAGCATTATTGGTGTTTAAACGCACCCATCACGCCACAAACATACATAAATGACTTTGTCATTTATTCAGTTTGTCACGTGATCTATTGCGTTTACACACCAATAATGCTAATGAGACCAACGTTTAATTCTTAAATAAACGCAATGCCCAATTAATTTAAACTTCAGGTGTGTTAAAATATAAATAAATTATTCATAAAAACCTCCCATCACACTTGTGAATTCATACCAGTTTTTAGAGACACCAATATACCTTTCATAGGCTTATCAGAATGATACAAAAATTTGGCAGAAGTTGTTTTACATTGGTTTCAAAGACTTCAAATGTATACTCTACAGGTCCAAATACAAAAGGTATAGTATTCTGCATGTTGTACTGTGTGAGATTGTTGATACAAATGAAAAAACCCCAGAAGAAGCCATCTTGTAAGCATTGATCTTCACAAGCTTATGAGAACACAAAAATTTGGCAAATTTTTTTTACATAATAGGTATATGGACTGGAAATGCATACTCTTCATGTGGGAACAGTCAAGGAATGGTATTGTACAATAGAAACAGAAGAATCCATCTTGTAAGCATTGGGTCCTGCAATATACCTTGCAGATTCGCATATCCTATTTTCTACTGTTCAAAAATCCAGCACAGTGCACTGCACCATCTACCTATCGCCTACTAGTAAGTTTAAACACTGTTTTATTTTCATCTTGGAATTTGACTCTCTATAAAATAGGTGTTGATATTTTCTTGTAATAGTTGTATAGTAGCCATTTTCTGGCCCAATAAATCATTTAATCTCTTTAGATATTCTTCAAAATTCTGAAATAATAGAATGTATGTCTAATAATTATAATGTATAAAGTCATTCTAAATCATTAATTATAATGATATAGCTAATCCAAGTATGTAATTCATTTCTGCTAAAATAGACCAGGAATCCATTTTGAATTTTTATCAGTTTTAAGTGGATATTCATCTGATGAAAAAGGTATTTGTGAAAATGACTCCCAAGCTTCTCAAGGTTTTGAAACTACTCCTACCTTTTGACCAGATTTTTTAGCTGTCAGTAATAATTTCATTTCTTGTTTACATATAGATGTTACTTTAGTAAGTTGATCTTCATGAGCAGAAATCAACCTTGTTCTGAAAACAGACATTAATGAATTGAAAAAGCAATGTAAACCCCCTGATGCCTCATTGACAAAAGCAGTTGTCAACTTTTCAATATTTAGACACTATTTATATTTAATTTATGGACTAGAGTTTCTTCTTACCTTGTGTCAGTAGATTGTACTGATGGTCTAGTTAAATTGACAGATTCCCATGGTCGACTACTCATTGGTTTTGGTTGAACAACATTCTGGCTCACTATCTCCGTGGTAACAGACTGAGACACACCTTTACTAGTGATTGGTTGAGGATGGATGGGTGAAAATATCGAAACAGCAGTTGGGGTTCCTGTTTGGACTAGTACTGAATCAGCACCAGACAGTTCTTGTGGTGCATCAATTTTGCTCTGAGTAATGGATGTCACTGGTTTTAAAAGCTCAGTTTCAGAACTCAAAGAGATATTGTCTGTATTAAATTTTTCCTTCGTAATAATTGGAGGTGAATTATTTCTGGGTGAATCTGAAGCTTGATGACTTTTAAGTGAACTGCTACGATGAAGACCTCCTTGCTTTGATATCTTTGTATCTGGTAGGCTTCCAGTTTTAACACTAGTAGATAGAGATTCATCTGACTGCGTACGCCTACTATCTATGTCCTTGTGATAATCAGTTAAAACTTGTTCATCACTGTATTTTCTTCGTGGACTTTGGTTAGCACTAAATGGTGTTGGTGAAGGGTTTGATCTTTGAGCTCCTCCTCTGGACAAATACTTTGAATAATCTCCTGGATCAGGAGCTGTGTGCTTCTTGTTCTGTAAATGGAGCGCCAACATTGGATCACTATTTCCTTTACGTAAACTGGCAGATCTGACATTTTTATATGGTCCTTGACCTTGATCAGAGTGACTCGTTCTAACACCTTCAGTTGAGTCATCACTATGTGTTGGTGACTTGGAAATTGGACTAGATGATGGTAATGAGTCAGCTTTCTTTATCCTTAGTTTTGGAGATTTAGGTCTTGCTCCTGGTGATAAAGGTGGAGTGCGTGACTTAGGAGATTGTGATCTACTTTTAGGTGGGGAGTTCACAACACGTGGATGAGTGATTTGGCTTGTGTCTGCTTTCAATGGTGATCTCTGTGAAAATGTTGTCAGATCACTACTTTGTGCTGGTAAAACTGCTGGTATATTTGACAGTTGATTCAGTGTACCATTGCCATTCCTAGGAGTGTGTACCACAGGCTGGTGGGAACTTCCATCACCCAATGAGCCCCACACATATGGCTGTGGAAAACCAAATGACTCTTGCTTTACTTGGCTGGCTCTTTGAAGTGCCTTTTCTGATGGCTGTCCAAAGAGTAAATCATCTTCAAAACTTTCTTTTAATGCTGAAGGAATAAATGGTCTAGTAACAACAGGTTGAGAATTAGAGCCTGATTGTGTTTGACTGTTTCCAAAATTTGTTTTTGGTCTCACTTGATCTGATTGTAAGAAATAACCAGGTTCAAATGCATAATCTGTTTTGGGATTTTGATTCTTTTGGCCTGGTACCTCCAATTGCTGATGAAGATCTATAGACTGAGGTGGAACATTTTGAAACATGTTAGTGTCTGGAAAATATGCTGATTTTGGCTCCTGAATTTCTGAAGCTCCCCAAGCTTGTGCAGGTACATAAGAGGTATCCTTATTTTTCACATTAGTTCCATTTCTGTTCAAGTCATTTAGCTGTTCTTCAACATTATTGAAATCAGATGTAGGAAAATCAACATCAGTGTCTGTTGAGCGAACCACAGCAAAGTTTGACACTACAAATTCTCCAGATTTGGGCACATTGACATTATTAGAATCTGTATCAGTGTGGTCTGATTCACTCGCTGAAGCAGACGTTTTCACAGCAGCAGATGCCATAGCAGAACCTTGAGAAGCTGATGCACCAGAAGGAATATTGGTTGCTATGGAATATGAAGCTGATGCACCAGCCAAAGATTGTCGTGATGATGGAGCAGATCTTGATGCAGCTTCTTTCAATTTTCTGGGAATATCTGCTAGACGTGAGGCCACACTTCGACTCGTTGATGCTTTTGATGGTGATGAAGATTTTTTCTTAGTTGAGTTTCCCTTTACTGATTTTCTAAGTGGAGTGTGCCCCCTCACTGGAGTGTCTGATGATTCTACAGTGTAATCAGAATGTCTTTGTCCTGTTTGTCTTGAGGTCTGCTGTGATTTCATGGGTGTTGAAGAAGCAAGCACTGTAGAGGGATTAAAAACTGTAGCAGTGGTGATGGGTATGTTCATCAATAAATTCATGGTTTGACTGATGTTGGTATTCTTGGAGTCCCTCCTTAACTCTTTGACTCTGAAATGTAAAAAGTTAACTCCATATTTATCAACAACACAAACTAACTTAATTTCCCTACTGTCAGTCATGGTGTTACTGCCAGGACTTTAGGTTACCTTGGACAAACCCTGGCTGAGCAGAGGGTTGAAAATATAAAGGACAGCTCCTGAGAACAATACAGAAGCTTTTTCACCAATATAGAGGCAATTACATGTATATCATTTTATTTATGAAGGTGTACTTTTGTCATTATAAAAGTTGTTGATTGTTACAGTGCTGAAATAGCATGGAGGACCATCTCATTTTCAATTAATTTTAGCATAGTTATTTGGTGGCTGTTAATTTGGGCATGACTTTTACCATTGTAACTAAATTGTAATCTAAAGCCCTGACTGTAATGGTAAAATTTAAATACCTACCTATCAGCATATCTAAGAGTATTAAGAGTGTTTTCACAAGCTGACTGTGTTGGTGATATATTAGCTATCATACATGTTTTACTGTTACCAACAAAAGAATCTTTCAGTATATGAGTAAGTTTACTCTGACGAAATGGTGTATGACGAGAATCTTGGTCAATTGATCTGATACATTCTTTTAACTGTAAATAAATGGGGTTTTTTTATTTACATTATAACTTGGCATGATTTTCAAATTTGCAATCAACAGACTTTTACATACAAATTTACTAATATAAAATATAAAATTCACTGCATCATAAATAGTTATTTAGACAAAGTGCTCTGCATCATTGACTGGTTGAAAAGTCCTTGGGTACTATGGACATATGCCAAAATAAAATGCCAGTCCACCAAGTTAGCAAACAAACAATTAATTCATTGTCACTAATGTCACTATACAAACTTTCCAAAAATTCCAAAAAGAGATCTTTCCACAGAACATTTTTTCGTTAAGATTTTTCAGAAAAAGTTTATTCTGATCAGTTAAAACTAAAAAAATATCAAGGAACTTCTTTTTATCTCCTTAATGTATCCTAGGGATATATGATATATTGTGGAAAATAAAATGGAATGCCCTAAAAAAAAATGTTTAAACTCACTGCTAGTAAACTTTGGTTTATTTCTGCCCCTTCTAATCTAGTTTGTTTATCAGTATCAGTAACATCAGCAGCTCTTTCACTTCCAGCTAAATCTATAAATGAGATCCTGTAACATACAAGTTTTATATATATATACATGTTGCTTCAGTAATAATTTCAATAAAAACTGTGATTTGGAATTTCAGAACATACATTAATTAAGAACAAAAAAGAATTCATTTTTAATCAGGTATGACAAAAAATATATTAAATTTTGTTATTTTGTTCAGGCTATTGTATGCTTTCAAATCAGCAAAATTCAAAGATAATGAATATATGCAAATAACCAAATTAAAATTGGTTAGTTATGAGAACACTGTAAAAGGGATAATGAAATACAGTTTTACATAATATAAAGACACTGAACATAGATGTTTATACCTTCCATTCCTGTGATCATTATCATCTCTGATTTCCATCTGTAATATTGCATGTGATCTAGAAGAATCAGGATTGACGCCTGTAGCACCTTTACTTCTAACAGAATTACCATATTCTAATACCTTAACAATATAACAAAACACATTACAAGATAATTACCATATTCTAATACCTAAACAATATAACAAAATACATTACAAGATAAATACCATATTCTAACACCTAAACAATATAACAAAATACATTACAAGATAAATACCATATTCTAATACCTAAACAATATAACAAAACACATATACAAGATAAATACCATATTCTAATACCTAAACAATATAACAAAACACATTACAAGATAAATACCATATTCTAATACCTAAACAATATAACAAAATACATTACAAGATAATTACCATATTCTAACACCTAAACAATATAACAAAACACATTACAAGATAATTACCATATTCTAATACCTAAACAATATAACAAAATACATTACAAGATAATTACCATATTCTAACACCTAAACAATATAACAAAACACATTACAAGATAATTACCATATTCTAACACCTAAACAATATAACAAAACACATATACAAGATAAATACCATATTCTAATACCTAAACAATATAACAAAACACATTACAAGATAAATACCATATTCTAATACCTAAACAATATAACAAAATACATTACAAGATAATTACCATATTCTAATACCTAAACAATATAACAAAACACATTACAAGATAATTACCATATTCTAACACCTAAACAATATAACAAAATACATTACAAGATAATTACCATATTCTAATACCTAAACAATATAACAAAATACATTACAAGATAAATACCATATTCTAACACCTAAACAATATAACAAAATACATTACAAGATAATTACCATATTCTAACACCTAAACAATATAACAAAATACATTACAAGATAAATACCATATTCTAACACCTAAACAATATAACAAAATACATTACAAGATAAATACCATATTCTAATACCTAAACAATATAACAAAACACATATACAAGATAAATACCATATTCTAATACCTAAACAATATAACAAAACACATATACAAGATAAATACCATATTCTAATACCTAAACAATATAACAAAACACATTACAAGATAAATACCATATTCTAATACCTAAACAATATAACAAAATACATTACAAGATAATTACCATATTCTAACACCTAAACAATATAACAAAACACATTACAAGATAATTACCATATTCTAATACCTAAACAATATAACAAAATACATTACAAGATAATTACCATATTCTAACACCTAAACAATATAACAAAATACATTACAAGATAATTACCATATTCTAATACCTAAACAATATAACAAAACACATTACAAGATAATTACCATATTCTAATACCTAAACAATATAACAAAATACATTACAAGATAAATACCATATTCTAATACCTAAACAATATAACAAAATACATTACAAGATAAATACCATATTCTAACACCTAAACAATATAACAAAATACATTACAAGATAAATACCATATTCTAACACCTAAACAATATAACAAAATACATTACAAGATAAATACCATATTCTAATACCTAAACAATATAACAAAACACATATACAAGATAAATACCATATTCTAACACCTAAACAATATAACAAAATACATTACAAGATAAATACCATATTCTAATACCTAAACAATATAACAAAACACATATACAAGATAAATACCATATTCTAACACCTAAACAATATAACAAAATACATTACAAGATAATTACCATATTCTAATACCTAAACAATATAACAAAACACATATACAAGATAAATACCATATTCTAATACCTAAACAATATAACAAAATACATTACAAGATAATTACCATATTCTAATACCTAAACAATATAACAAAATACATTACAAGATAATTACTATATTCTAATACCTAAACAATATAACAAAACACATATACAAGATAAATACACTATGTATTTTATCAAATAATGGAAGTCACATATTCAAAAGATAATAGGTATTTTCAATATGTTGGAGTATCCCAGGCTGTTGAATTGGCTCTACTGGCCGGAAATGACCGTACAAATATTATGAATGACTTCAAATGGTGGTAAACTGACACTTATAATAGACATATCTGGCTATTGCCAACCCCCATGTAAAAATATCAAAGATATTCTCTTTGGAAAATATATGAAAAATTGTAGTCAGATTGAAACTTATTCCTAAACATTAGTATAAGAACTAATTCCTAAACAAATGGGCAGATATTGCTTGGCCAGTTAAAGTAAGTATCAGGTAATCATACATTCCTAAGTATATGTGTGAACAAACCTCAACAAGAACTTTAGAATCAACAGCCTCTGTTTCAGTTAGACCAGCTATACAGACACGATGAGAACCATCTTCACGAGGATGTAACCTGAAAAATTACAATTATCAGAGATGATTATTAGAACTATTCAGAAATGACCTTGATATATCATTTTAAAATTAGCACCAAAATTATAAAAGATGGAAACTTTTTTTTCTACTTTTGTTGTCCAGAAGATGTAATGAAGGTGTGAAAATTTCAGTTATTGCGAAATTAGGTTGAAATGGTGTTGAGATTTCAGGAAATCATATAAGCTTAAATAAAAAAAAAAATCCAGATATCTTTCAGTGGCTTATATTTAAAACTAGATTACATTTTGTTTTTTTATTTTCGACTCATTGCAATCAATCTAAGAAGGTTTATAAGGCGAGCGCCTTCTAGTAACAAAATAAGCTATTCATAGCATGTGCCACCCTTCCGCCAATCAGAACAACGTTTACAAGAACGATTTGTATTACGTCATAATTTGGACTGCTGTGTTGTTTTTCATTCTGTTTCGTCTATCAATGCATAGACTCGCAATCTTGAAGGTAGTTTTTGATTGGCTGAAATCGACTTTACCAGAAGACACTCGTTTTATAAACCTTCTTCGATTACAATGAGTCAAAAATAAAAAAATAACCGCAACAAAATGTAGTCTAATTTTAATTAGATTGACATGGGATGAACCTACCTGTTTCTTTTATTCAGCAGATCAAACAGTTGACCACAATATATCTCAAAGAAACTGACCCATACATGTAGACCATGGCCGTATTTACCAGATTGTATAAGAGAAAAGATATCATTAGCAGCTAGTAGATATAGACCTGGTGTATCTTTATTACCCATCATAGTATGTGTCTTACCAGCTCCTGTCTGACCATATGCAAAACATGTGGCACTACCCCTGAAATAGAAAAAAAACAAATATTTTAACCCTTTGAACCCTGACGTTATTTTGGCTGAAACGTCATATACCCTAAACTTCCAGCAATATTTCTTAAAATGTATTACGTTAACGTTATATGACGTCACTTGACAACGGTAGGTTTACTTTCTTGTTAGGTATAACGTGTCGATTGAAAGGGTTAAGCTTATGTAGCAGCAATCTCTATACAACCAACAGGTTTTCCCTTTCAAGCTGCCCCATACATTGGAAATAATATGTGCTCATCAAAAGTCAAGGTCATAGTCACATAGATCTATATTGTATCCAATATTTCTTGTCATGGCATACTTAGGCCCTACTCCTTTACATCCAATCTGAAATTGGATTCCGAATCACTGTAACTACAACAGTTTGCCCTCAAACTGAATGTTGATTTCAAATCCATGAATCTGCTCTTGGGCAGATTCGTAGGATTCAATATTGTGTCAAACTGAAAGTTTAATTTTTATTTTGCAAAAGATAAAATAAATTCTGAATCTGTGCCAAAATTTTACAAAAATTATCTGGTATACCAAACCAGTTTCAGATTTCTTGTCGATTCACATTAGTTTACTACACATTAGTTTACTATTACATTGACAATAGGAGAAACCATTCCTTCATAATGCGAAGACGTAAAGTGTCTTACCCCTCAAATAAACAACTAATCAATGGCCTGGTTGCTCGAACATAAACATCATCATTGGTACAATTCTCATCAAATACTTCATCGAAACGAAATTCATGCTGAAAAGAAAAGAAGTAAAAATATTCTGGATAGTTATTAAATAACTTTTTTTCTGAATAAGGGACACTTTAGCTTCTATTTCAATCATTCATCCTTGTTTCTAGAATTTCAGAAAAACATTTGATCAGATTGTGACATCATTGTCTCATTTATGGTTTTCAGAGATGCTAATGCCATAATCTTTTTTATGGGAATTTATTCTCATATCACCTTAACACAGACACTAAAATCATGGGACGGAATTAATCAAAATGAATAATTATAAATGAATGATATTTCAAAGCAAAAACTTACTTGTAACAAATATGGTTTTAAATCTACAGCAACTTTAGGTTCATTAACAGTTAAAGTTGTGGTGCTCTCAGCATCAACGATATCTTTATCTGAAGCTTTCACTTCCCGTTTCATAACAGGTCTTTTTCTAACACACACCCTAATTTTATCTTCTCCACGTTTTGAGGAGGACTTGTGTCTTTTCATTACTTTATTTTTAGGTACACCATAATTGTATCCAGAATCATGTTTGACACGCTCTGTGGGGTTGCGACCCTGGCGAGATAACTCAGGAGGTCTAGCTGGTTGTCTAATTTGAGGTTCATCATCTGACATGGATTCCTCAGTAGACTCTTCAGAGGTTGTGTCTGTTAGAATGTCTATTAGATCAAGGTATGAAGTTGAAGAATAGTTTGGTGTTCGATCACGAACTGTAACATCTCTAGTTATTTCTAATCCTCTACCAGAATACTGTCTCCCATCTCTACTTTCAGACTGTCTGCTTGGGGTCTGTTAAAAAAAAAAAAAAATGGTGCTATATATGCATGTCAATTTCATATCAGTAATAATAATTTTAGTACCGGTACCGGTAGTTTGACCTGCACAATTACGTTTACAGCTAACAACAGACTCAATTTCAGCAATCTGAATACTTTTCATACCGTACATTGAAATTCTTTTTTTTATTTATGTCTAGAAGCATGATAAAGTCACAAATACTGTAATGGTAACGGATTAATATAAGCTTCGGCTTGTTTCTGAAACCATATATTGTATTTATGTACCACATAATATCTTGTAAATTTTGAACAAATATTGTTTAAAAAAAAAAAAAATACTCTAATAAAAACATGCATTCAACTAATCAAAAAAACTAGACAAACGATTCATACATGGGCCTACATATAAGTCGTAAATTTTGTTGGGACGCCCCCGCCTTTCTATCTTCTGTCCTGAACGTCTTCGACCCTGCTACAAAAATTGTTTGATTTTTTCACTAACAGAAATCACTTTATGTATTTTGGTTGTGGTTGGGGTGTGTATGTGTGTAACCTCCCCCAGCCCCAACCCAACCCCCAAAAAAACAATATTGGCGTCCCTGGTCCACCAGAAAAAAAGATTAATGTTTTGGGGAAAGTTAAGAGTATGAATTAATAAACTTACTTCTAAAGGCTAGGGTAATAATTTAATTATTTATATCTAATCTTATTGGTATTAATAATTAAATTAATCAACAGTAACAATCAATATACCAGTACGGTACCGTACAATTAAAGGTAAATATAGACTTATCCCAGGGGAGTAAGTAATGAAACAAAACCAAATCCAGATCAGTAAAGGACTAAGTTGATTAATATAGTAAGAGTTGATTGATACTAGCATTTCATTTCAATCCAATGTTAAAAATTTGGGATTCCAAATCAAGGTGCTTTTTCCATAAAAACTGAAGCACTAATTTAGAACCAAAAAAGAACTTCTGTTTAATCTTTTTTTTAGAATACATGCATGACTATATTAAACCGAACGATCCCAAATGTAAAACAAATCTTGAAATCTATGTTAACACATTGGCAAAATATTGGTAGAAGCTAATGAATTAATCATTTGAAGAATTTATATCTTTTTCTAGAAAAGCAAACAAAATAAGAATTCCAATTTAACAAATAAATATACCCCAAAAATATTTAAGAATCTTCATAAGTTGACACACCTACTCACAGAGTGGCATCAAGAGTTCCAGAAAACTGAAAATGTCTGACCATGCCGGTGACATCTGAGCCACTCACTGGTAATCAGCAGAGCTCAAATTAAAAAAACAAAATCAAAATGTTGTCCATAAAACCTAAATATAATTTACCTGAGGATGTTCAGTTCTTGAAGATCTAAATGATCTACTTTGTCCACGAGATGGGGTGGAGACGTTTCTTACAGGAGAACCAAAGTGTACAGATCTCACAATGTCAATCAGTTCACTCAAACGTCTTTTATCATCTAGTGAAGTTACACCCATAATTGAACATTCTTCTATTGTTAATCTGGCAAGAGTGTCTGATCGAGAAATTCCATTGGCACGAAATGTTGGGTAATATTTCTCTAATCTGGCTTCTTTCAAGCATTCATATAAAGTACCCATGGTTTATGTTTTCTTTTGACTATAACTATAGGCTACCTAGAAAAATAAAAAAAATAAAAAATTATCATACATTCAATCAAATTATTATTCAATCAAATAGGCTTAAAAATGTGGTTTAATTATTTGAGTAGTTTCTCATCCATTATCTAAATAAGTTAAAGTAATGCACAATATCAATGATATGTTGGTCATTACTCACTGAAATATTACACCAATCAAATCTCAGACTTTAAGAATTTTAACATTTTGTTAAATATTGATTTCTATTGTCAATCCGTTTTCTTTTTATTAAACCATCAGGGAAAAATTTAAACAAACCTTTTAAAACTTAAATTATCCCAAAATTTATTTTAAGACATCGTTGATTTACTATTTTTCTTCGTTTGCTATAAAGGAATATAATAAGAGGATTAAAGCCTAAGAAGCTTACACAATACTTTCTCTCATAACCATTTCTTAGATTATTTTTTCAATATCAAAAATTTAATAAATAATGTAAATTCTAATGGTCCTAACAAAATATTTATCTTAAATTATATAACAAAATTTTACAGATGACTCCACTAAATCTATTTTACACTTTTTGTTATTTCGGTGACCCAAATTAATCAAGCAACAAACCAACATGAAATCTACAACAAGACATTTGAAGTAGAATCTATTAAAAATATAAAATAACATATTATATAAGCTTAATAAAATCTCAAAGTAAAACAAATATGACCACTTAATGTCTTTCTAGAAAATGCACTAGAATAATTTCATTCAAAATATTTATTTTGTTTCTAATTGAGTATTTTCTCAAATTTTAAACATTCAGCTTAATTTAATCATGATTATTTTTTTTTTATGAATATTTACCAGAAGGCTTAAATGTGTGATGTTAATTTTTTTATAACAAAAAACCTCATTGATTGGTACTAGTAATGATTAAACTTTATACCTTCACTATAAAATCCATATCAGTAGAAAATTTTAGACTTCATTCAATACTGCAGATTATGAACCATGTCTATAGTCTTATTTTAATCCAAAAGCAACATAAATTCATATGACACAGAAAAAAACAATCATATTTTGAGTTGCTATATGACAAATTTCTGTGTTATGATAATATTGAATGTCTATTATCAGAAATGATGTCAACCTATCTTTTATAGAATTATTTCCATAACGGCACTCTTAAAAGTCTTAAGGCTTGTATATCATAAATAATTTGATGAGCTCACACATCAGATGTTAAAGAAAAAAATCCTAACACAAAAAAATCAATTTCATATTTTCCAATGAAATCAATACATTTTTTCTTATACACCCATAATGAGACTAAACCAAAGGTGACATCACTCTTTTTTCCAATAATAAATAGACAATGTTGGCAAAGTACCAATTCCCTTGAAAACTATTATTAATAAAAATATTGATTCAATATATAAAACAATGTCTGCTAGGTGGTCTGATAATTCCATACCAATTAGATTGTAAACAAACTTTTTCACTTCATTTAACTAGTTTACTAGGCCTAATTGACCACTTACTGTGTAACTTCTCACTGAGTTCTCATATTCCAAGTCTAAATCCTAAAATCATGTGACCATGATGAATGGCATGAAATTGTTTCAATTATAAAAACGATTTTACCTGTCCAGAACATGTCCTAATTTGCTCATCGACTCTTATATGTAATTCAGCTCTTGTACAATACAATTGAGAAGGTTGACCCAGAAAAATCACATCATCAAAACAAGATCAGACATGCCAGTCGAAACCTGTTTTCATTTTTTAATATTTCGTTTGCTAAATTACATCTAAAAAATAAATGAGAGTCACACACTTCGTTTTTGGTTAAAGTTTCTTCTATGTAAATGCTAAAATATTTCATTCATGACATTCAATTGCAGAGACAAGAACTGCTAGATGAGGATTTCAAATAAATTGCTCGACATGCTTGCAAGGGTTAGAAAGCTTCATTGGTTACAATCCATTTTGAAATTATCGCCATCTGGAATTGAGACGTTTGGTCAATTCCCGTTTTGTTTAGAGTTAGTTCGTACCAACATAAATAAAGGATGGTTCGTTCACACATTTCTGTAGAAAATATCCATCATTTTTGTCAGTGAATTAGACTTAAATGAGTGCATGAATGGTTTGCATTAGAGAGCAGAATTCTAGTTAAATTTTTTCTGTAATTCGAATTTGAATTCCATAGCAGTCAGATTTTTTCGTTACGTTTACAAAAACTGTACGAAAATTGCACCGGAAGTGAAGACAGGTTGTAAAAGAAGAAGAATTTATTAATCAACTTATGATTTTATTTAGCCTAATTTGGATTAATTTGTAAGAATCACTTTCAGGATTGTCCATGCATGATTTTATTAGACCTGTGTATATTGCACCATTTCGACAAAAAGTTTTTGGAGTGATTTTTTATCAGAATTGTAAGGGACTGAGTCATCACTTTGTCGACTTGTTTATTTGTTACCTCAATTTTCAGTTTACTTTCTTATTTGGCTACACTTGTCAAATCGAATCAAAGGCTTATGAAAAGCTTAAGTGTATTGTTTAGTGCTGTAAGTATTGTGGACGAATGTTAAAGGGGAATGTTCAGCATTTCTTAGGGTCGATTTGGGCCGCATGGCTTGAATACATTCAAATGGCCTTCCTTCAGAAGTACTACTTATCGCACGAAAATCATATAATTACAAATTTCTATATAACGCATATAGTCTTACTAAACGGCGAGTCGTAATTTTGACTTTCAACACTGATAATTATGGGTACACATGTGTTTGAGGGCTTTAATTTTGTCGGAGAGTTGTGAACAATATTACGGATTAGATAAGCTAAAAAATTCCAGATTTTGAGACTAATAATAAACGTTTTTTGGTCGAACAGTTAGTGAACATATCCCTTTAAAGGGGCACACTCACTAACCGTGTTACCAATCATACCTTAGACTTAGTCTCAGAAAAGGGAAGTTTCTTAGCTAAGCTATTATCTGTAGTTATGCTATGGTGTTCACAGCTCACTGTTGAAATTTGAGCCTTCTAATCCATGTGTAATTGTGTATCCAAAATTATCAGCGTTTGAAAGTTCAAAATATGAATTGTATTAGTAAACCCTTCACTGCCATGATAAATTGTTATTGTTCATCCCAAGCACATAGAGCTCCCACTGACTTGTATAATTTAAAGTCAAGACCTTGGAATTAGAGATATCCCTGGTTTTAAGAGGTGTTTTTGTCAAACTGATCTTCTTCTTAGCTAGAATTAATGTCTAAGCTTAGACACTGGTAATTCAGAAAAAAAAAACCTCAAATTAGGACTTGAATGGTTGTCTCACCATTATCTTTTTGGAGCACTTGCTCAATGGACAAGTGTTACCAAATTTTCACTTGCCCCTTGCCCCAGATTAACTGTACCATATCCCTACAGTTAATTCATTGTCATAGATTATACAAATAGTATTCATGGACTGGAAATGGTTCGAACTAGACCCTCCAATAATTATTCTATTGATTGAAGTTCCCATCAAAAAAAAAGTCTTAGCCAAGCTACCTTTTAGAGGCGTTATCAGATGTTATTTGTACTTGTCCTGGGCCCTGGGTGTTAAGGAAGTATGGTACTTGATGTCACCGACTTATTTATGATACAAGAGTTATACAACTCTGTAATATCAATGACTTTAAAGTCGTTGGACAATAATATTATTTGGTTAAGCTTACCTGCATATGAACCGAAACTTAAGCTTATAAAATTTGTCAATGATATTCTCTTTGTTTTTAGATACTGGTAGTAAGGGTGAAGAATGAAGTATGATTTGTTGAAGAGATATGTTGAAATAATCTGTCCACTATCATTATTACATAATGTATCATTATTATGATATCCAAAGAGATCGTGTTATCAAAGAATTTGTACGAAATACTGGGTCAGATGAAGCCTATGCTGCTGATGTTTTAGAACGTAAGTTTAGTACCGTATAGTAACTTGATTTTGAAAAGTGAAGTAATATAATGGTTATGACTGGCTGTTAAAAAAGATGTGAATTTAATGTTAATCTGAACTATACTGTTACTAACATAAAAATAGTGCTGACACTATAGGGACACAATATTTTGAGCAATTACAGAAAACTACATAATAGAGGCATTTATGAAATGAAATGGGGTTTTATTTTCTGCTTTTCTGCACCTTTATCGGAAAACATTTAGCCTACTTTTATTTTACAATTTCCAACTGTCAAGGGATATCTAACATGTACAGTCTTTAGCACACAGGGCATTGGTTTATTGACCCATCCGAACAAGTAGACGCTTTTTCTATGACAGCCCCTACGAGTGACATTTAAGAAGCAGGAATTTCGCTTCAGGTAACATCACATATTGTTAATGTATTTATGTATATATGTGCTTTAGACCTGTGAGCTACAAAATATAATTTGATATGTTTTAGGAAATAATTGGGACTTGATAAAGGCATATGCTTCAGTTGAAAAGGCCTTTAAAGATCGAAACCTTGCAAATCACCAAGTTAGACAAGGTGGTCCCATCTTAGAAAGACAAGCTAATGTTTCTAGTAGTCAACAACGTCAGGTTCCAATTCAAGGAACAGTTGGTGGTAGACCATCTAGTGGTGGAAGTCAAGGTACCGTCAACCGGTCAACGGCTGCTGGTGCCAGTCAAGAGATAGTTGGTAGTAGCAGTAGACCAACTGGTGGTGTGAGTCAAGCAACTGTTGGTGGGGGTTTAGAATATGGTTGTGGCGTTCCTGTGCCTAATAGATCTTCCAACCCTTCAGGTCAAACTTTCACACCCCCTTTACAAAGGGCTCATGTTCCCAAATTTCCTGTGGGTCCACTGGAAGGGAATTCAAGTTCGCATCAACCAGTATCTAAATCAAATGAGCGAATTATACCAATCCAAGTACTCGCCCCTGCTTCTAACTCATCACCTAAGAAAGTTCAACCACGTGCTGCGATTCAAGAATCATACCCCTCTTCCCAACCTCAACAAGTTCAGTCTCAAACCAACCGTGATGAGAAATTGGTTAAAGAAAAGACTCCTCCAAATATAGATTTTAAACAACCCACAGCAACTAGTACTGTACCTAAATCAGGTTTGTTTTTGTATATATTTATCATAGTATGTGTGTTATGAGCATTAGAAATATTTCCTCTGAATGTAAATGTTTAAAAAGATATTTAGTTTTATTATCATCAGTCATTTTCAAAAATATAACAATGAGAATAAGCAAATTAAACCAGTAAAATGCAAACCACTCTATTTGCAACCTTCATTCAAATTGTGCTTCTATGTATGTACCCCGGTACCCTTGTCCTTGGCCAATCCTTTTGGCATTGATCTTTCCCAGATTATCTGAACAGCTGGGTGGACTGGAATCTTGAGATTAGGGTGGTTGAAAAGCAACACTTTGAGTGAAGATCAATTATTTAATGTCATCAAACTTTCACACTCTGATCAAGATTAAAACTGACAACCACAACAACCACCATTTTCTCATAACCAAGCAAATAACATCATAATTGTAAAGAAGAATTGCTAAACCAACTGTGCTAAATCGCACATAAGTAACACTGATTCCTGTGATTAACTGAACAATCAGGCAACTCTATCCCTTCAATCAATGTAAAGACCTATAACTTTACAACAAGTGAATTATAACTAAACCAAGGTAACTTTTATATTTCAGAACCCAAGTTAAAACGTGGTATATCAAATATAATAGAGAATGCCTCGTTATTAACTGAAACTAGAAGTTGTGTACTACATGATATTGAAGAAGATAGTCATGACCATATGTATATATTAACCTTTGTTCTACCTGATTTAACTGTACATAATGATGGTTTCCGAGCCTTCTTACAAAAAGAACTAGTGGAAACGTCTACTTTAGTCTCTTTAGAACAAGCAGGTTGGTATCTTTTAAGTGTATAGCGTGCAAATATACTAAACACCAGTTAAAAATGGAAATTTGAAATGATTTGTCACAAGGCATTTTTGTGATATACAAAATAAAATTAATGACTTTTGGTGAGGTTGATATGAGGATTTGATTGGTGGAAGGTTAGACCTTGATCCAATCAAAATTGCAGATATTATAATTTTCTGCAAAAAAATAGGTAAGAAGGTGAATATAAAATTTATTTACCTCTCGTGATATTTTCTAGCCATTTAATAATTTGTCATAGTGACTTCTCGTTGCCCAATTACTTTCATGTTCATCAAAATCAAATAAATGGTCTTAATTGGCATATATATCTGAATCTAATTACAACTGGTAAATCGGCACTTGTATATGGTGTCTCTTTTGTCAAGATAATTCAGATTTCACAGCAAGTTCAATTAAAAATTATCAATTGGCAAGAAAATAAATTAGCAACCATAATAAACATTGTATGGCTAATATCTTTATTTAAGGGAGATTAAATTGGTGGGCTGAAATGAGAATTTGTCAAAGATTATGGCCAATGGCCACAACTGGTGATGGTAACTGTCTCTTACATGCTGCTTCCTTAGGTTTGTATTATTTATAAATATGCCTTGGTCTGGTTTTCATTCAGAAATAAGAAGAGGGATGGAAATTTGAAAGAAATTCTTTGAACGAATGAAAAGCTATTTAATGAAAACTTTCGTTCCTTGTACTGAAGTACATTCAAATCAGTTAACTGCATCTACAAACTTCCCTCATACTTGAAAAGAACCCTATGGTGTCCAGGTATAAGACAGGGTTTGTATAAGCTTGACATTGTAAAGCTGTTACTGTTGTAAGCTGCAAAAGACATGTTAATGACAATGTATCTTATATGAAGTTTTGATAATTAACTAATATAGATTGCTCATGTTGCTCATTTGAAAAGGCGTCTTTAGGTGCATCTATGAAAATGTGGATCTAATATGAATACAATATTAAATATTTTGTAGCTATGTGGGGTGTACATGATAGACAACTTATATTAAGAAATGCCCTGTATGATATGTTAACTAAGAGTACTTTCCGAGATGCTTTATACAGACGCTGGAGATGGCAGCAGACTATTGCTAATAAAGAGGTAAATACAAAAAAAGAAGGATTGTAAAAAGTTGTTTTAGTTGTGTGTGTATTAAACTCTGGGACTCTTGAAGCTTCAAGGTTTTCACCATTGAGAATATCTGACATGAGAAAAACGCCAAGGCCATGTGTGGTGCAGGGTGTGCAAGTTAAAGATCGAAGATATCTGAAGGTCAATGCTGCTGTCCTGGCAAATTTTCTCTTATTGTACACTGCATGGTGTTTGCCTATCCTCTTTAGCCGATTACAGAAAAGTAGGAAGCAGAACTCCATTTGATTACTTTTACCTTGGAGAATGGTTTTATAGTTTTCTCATACAAAAAGAATTGCTACATTTCTTATGTTTTGTCTTGAAACGATGTACGAGTCCACTTTTGAAGAAAATTTAGCTAAGTAATATTTAAAAAAATAGTGGGTAATATTTTTCTATCGTAGTCTAACATAGTTGCGTGACAATGTTTTAAATTTCAGTCAGGACTAGTGTTTTCAGAATCAGAATGGTCAGATGAATGGAATAATTTATTAAGATTAGCCTCAACCAAACCACGAACATTACCTGACCACGATAACAACAGAAGACATAGCTGTTGTGAGAGTCCTGTTACACACTCAACTTGGTAATGTTTCTTTTTATTAATTTGGGCTATCATTGCAAAAGTCTTTTCTTTGGAAATTGAGGCCTTGGACTTGCCAAATATTCTTAGACATCTGAAAATTTAAATGCCCTTTTGTTCCCTCGTGCTCTCTTCGTAATTTGTTTATTCAACTATGGAGCTATTGTATAGGCTGTTCACGTTAAAGATCCCTTGACAGTTGGAAATCGATAATAAGAGCAGGCTAATGCCCCTGTCCTGGCAAAATTTCCCTCATTGCACACTGCATGACATATGCCCGTTATCATTAGCCCAATAGATGCAGAAAAGTAGGACGTAAAACTCCATTTCATTTAACCACGTTCTTAAAACATGTTTGACTCTATGTTTATCATAGAATGTAAAGAATATCAACCTGAAGCTTATTTGCTCTATCTAAAATATAAAGCGTAATACACATGTATACTAATTTACTCATTACAGTTCTGATACACCGGTAGTTTATGAAAGTTTAGAAGAATTTCATGTGTTTGTATTATCACATGTATTAGAGAGACCTATTATAGTGGTGGCTGATAAAGTTTTAAAAGATTCAAGTGGAGAAGCCTTGGCACCCATACCATTTGGTGGTATTTACTTACCATTAGAGTGTGCACCTCGATACTTTAGATCACCTTTACTGCTTACTTATGATGCTGCCCACTTCTCAGCTTTAGTTCCAATGGATCATGAAACTCCAAATTCTCCACCAGGTAAAGTAGATATCTTTTCAAAGTTCCTGCCTAAAATCTTATAATACAATATGGCAAAACTTATCAGTAATTATTGTTAGGTTTGAAAGCTTTTCATTGGCGTTGTCAAATTCATTTCTATTTTCCATTTTGCTTTCTTAATTGCATCCCATTTAATTGTCAAGAAATGTGCTGCCACTTTTCAAATCCAAAATGTTATACTGTAAGGCTACAAATTATTGCGAGATAGAAATTAATGCGTTAAATGCGACCTATCCGCGATCGCATTAATTTGTATCCGCATTTAAAAATACATATTTGATGGACCATAGGTAATATAGGTCAAGTATTTAAATTGAGAACGGGCTGGATTAAGTAATTAGGTAATCTCTTAATTTGAAGCTGATTAGTAATCAATGACAAAAGATTTTCTCTTGACCATTGTTCATGTCTTCATTCATTTAACACTTGTAGAATTTGGTTTACCGTTAATTGATAAGATTAGAGGTGAATACAGCACCAGCCGTCATACTTCTGGGCAGCCATTTTCTTTTTTATGATATTAAAAAATGCGACACCTAACGCGGATCGCATTAATTTGTACTCGCATTTTAGTCTCTATACCCCATGTTGCATAATTTGTTGACGCATTAATTTCTAGCCTTACAGTATATATATATGAAACAATACAGATGGATTCAAAAGCTGAAAAGCCTTGATAACAAAATTGAATCATTTAAATAAATCAAACATCTTTATTGTTTCAGCTGCTATACCTTTAGTAGATCCTGAGTTCAACTTACTTCCCATCCATTTTCATATGGATCCTGGTTCAAAATATGACTGGACTAAACCCAATAAAACAATTATTAATGATTTATCTTGTGAGGATAAACTTAATTTACTTCAAAAATTTATGGATGTAGAAAAACTGCCTATACCAAGTTTTAATTATGAGGATGGCATGGAATCTGATAAAAACTCTTTTAGTTCCTGCGATTCTGATATTGACAGTGTTGGTTGTGTTGGGAAAGGTGAAAAAAATGAAAAGAAAAAAGAAGCCAAGCAAATGCAGAGTATTGGCAAACAATTTGGCAGTATTGGGAAATCTGTAGGAAAAAAATTTAAGAAAAATTTTGCAAATTTTGGGAAGACTCCTAAATCAAGTCATGACAGTGATAAATTAAACAACAGAAAAGCCTCAGTTGGTAGCGTAATCACACAGAGTACAAAGGTCATAACCACAATGGCCACAAACTCTGAAAAAGATCGCGTCTGGTGTGCCAAACTTCTAACACAACGCCCAGAAAGTCAACAATCCATGGTCAAGAATTACATGCAGAATGCACGAGATCGTTATGAAAAAGATCGAGAATTGAAACGACAGAAAGGAGAAGAACTTAGAAGTCGAGTCAATGATATGACTCTGAATAATCATCATACTAAATGTGTAACACCAAACTGTCAGCATTACGGCACATCAGAATACTCGTACATGTGTTCACAGTGTTACAATCGACAGATAATGGTTGATGAAGAGAGAAAACACAGGTCTGCTACACAAGCTGTCCAATACAACACGTTTCCACGACACCAACCCGAAGTTATGTACAGAGCACCACCCAGAATGCAACAGGATGATACATATATCTATAAACATGGTAAATCTAAATTTTATACAATGACAGATGATCGTCCGTCATCTGAACTGGCTAGTCGTGTTAATATCATAAACAATTTAGATCGTCCACGATCAGCTGATGACATACGCACATCTGACCAGACAAAACAAACTAAAGAACGCTCTCCGTCCCCTGATTACGATAATGTTGATTATCCTGATGAACAGAAGGATGGGTCTCAGTTAAATGCTAGCAATGCACAAAAATGTTTTACAACTGCATGTACATTTTACGGTAAACCAGAAACAGATAATCTTTGTTCGAGTTGTTTTAAGGAAAAGACTGCATTGGTTACGAAAGCTGCTAAGACTTTAACTCGTATTTGACATTGATACTAGTTAATTTTTTTTTAATGTTTTTTCGAAGTTTGCAATTGATATACAAGGTTTCTCAAAAGTTTCTTCCTTTGTGCCAATATTTGATCAATCTGTAAAGACCAGTCTTTTCACTTCCACAAAATATATTAGATTTCCTTTATCCCCAGATGACTAATTGTAAAATTTCACAATGGCTAGGGTACTAATCATTATTTTAATTGTGATGAAGGTAGGATAAATATTTGGTTGCTCTTCCTGACAACCTGATGCCACTTTGCACTTACATTCTTAAATTTTTCAGAGCATGGGTGAAAATTTACAGTGGTATTGATTTTGAAATTGCGACATTGTCTCATCAGTCATAGTTTAGGAGTCTTGGTTTTTAGAAAAATTGTATTTTCATTATTTGAGTAGGGCCTATGTCTCTTAAACTTTACAAAAAAAATTGTCATCAAGGCTGTTTATTAAGGTCAAAGGTATAAAATGTCCATTAATGATTCTTTTTTAATCGATTCTACCTCTGAAGATAAGCAAAAAATTTAAGTTCCCAAACTTTGCCAATAAGAGCTTATATTCATCAATGGTGTCTACAACAGATCAGTGATAATTAGCAATTTTCCATAAATTTACAGGTTATTATTTAAAAACTCTTAAAAAATATATTTATATTGTAAGCGTTTTTCAATAATTATTTATAAGGTAGCTTTCTGGATTTATCAGATTGTACAGGTAATCTGTTGTATGTTGTATGACACCAGATAGGTTGGCTAATGAATATATTGACTACTCTTATTGGCCATGTTCTAGAGTGTAGATTAGTGTTCATTCTAAGAATTAGTATTCCTTTAAAGAAACTAAAAAACAGTTGTTTGGTTATGTTTATAATTAACAGCCTTGTGAGTCATTCGACCATGTTTTACCCTTTATAATATGACATTTAGTTTATTTTGGTTGATAATCTCAGTCCAATTTTGTTATACTCATTCAGGAATGTTGGTATTATAGTTTAGAAGTTGTAGTTTTAGTATTTTATATCTATGCACTATTTGGGACAAGTTGATTTGATGGTGATAGATTAGAATCTTTGTTTGCTAAAAAAAATAATTACCTGCAATAGACAAATTTGACTTACAAAAAAGTTTCAGATGCTTTTGATATAGTTGGAAAATTTAACCAGAGGTACTTTCTCAGAAGACTGACAAATTTCAGCTGTTTCTTGAAAAACTGACAAATTTCAGCTGTTTCTTGAAAAACTGACAAATTTCAGGTGATTCTGAAGAAAAAAAAATGACAAATTTCAGCTGTTTCTGAAATGACTGACAAATTTCAGCTGTTTCTGTAATGACTGACAAATTTCAGGCGATTGCGAAAAAGACTGACAAATTTCAGCTGTTTCTGCAAATACTGACAAATTTCAGCTGATTATTCAAAAGACTGACAAATTTCAGTTGATTCTGAAGAAAAAAAATGACAAATTTCAGCTGTTTCTGAAATGAATGACAAATTTCAGCTGTTTCTGAAAAGACTGACAAATTTCAGGTGATTGTGAAAAAGACTGACAAATTTCAGCTGTTTCTGAAATGACAAAAGAATTTTAGCTATCTGAAATGGCTGAAAAACACAGCTGTTATGAATTTTATATTGAATTATTTAACTTTTTGTTACAAAATTTGAAATGTTATTGTGTAAAAAGAATCATTTTCGAAAAAAATAAGTTATGTTTTAAATTTGTTCAAATTTAAATTCCGTCTTTTGAAAAATATTTTAAGGATCTACAAGCAATGAACAGAGTACAAAGCTACAAAAACAATGAACACACTATGTAAACAAAATTTCAAAATTTGAAGATGAGAGGTTCTTAGCAGTCTGTTAGTGGTACCAAGTTGAAACAAAAGTTAGATGTCTGATATATTGAAAGCTGAGGGCAAATAACAATGTAAATACTAGTTAAAAGTGCTATGTGGTAATAGTTGTATTATATGTATAAAGCATATTATGTATATATTATGAAATATTATTAATGTTAAACAACTTTTTAAGGGTTTATTATTTATTTTGAAAAAATGAAGTTGAAATATATCTAGTTCTTTGGGAAACTGAGAATATTATTCTTTACTGTTATTGTTGTATTTTGGTTTAGGAACTGGACTTGTTTGCCAATAATTTTTTTAAACTAAATTTTATTTATATAGTTCAATATGAATTCATTTCGAGGTAAAATGTCCGCAAATCTCCCTTGAAATTTAAGCCTTCATATCCTTCTGAATCCATAATTATCAGCTTTTGCAAGTGAAAAATACGACTTCTTTTTCATTGAGACTATACCTTTTATAAAAAAGAAATATTGTTATACAGAAAAAGAAAGATAAATGTTAATGGGCCCGTCACACCATGACGTTCTGGCCAACGTTCTTTGACGTTAGAGGAAACGTTGGCAGTCGTTCACGGTCGCTAGGATAGCGCCAGAAGACCGTTGAGTTATCGCCAGTGAACGTCGGTGATCGTCGTTAATCGTCGGAAAACGCTGGTCCGGAAAAAAAGTTTTGAACATGCACAAAAGTTTTCACCGAGACGAGCGTTCTCCAACGTTTAAGTTTAGACGCCGAAGAACGTTAAGAACGTTCCTTGAACGTTTTACTAACGTTCGACGAGCGTAGCACGCGTTCGGCCCCCGTTACTCATTCGTTACTCTAGCGTTACTTGGTTGTTACTAATCGTATGCTTTGCAGTGTTAACATCCACTGAACTGTTCCCTGGCGCACACGCCAGTAAAGCGCTTTTCTGTCGTTATTGAAACGTTAGCCACACGCTCGCCTAACGTTGACAAATCGTTCGTCACACGCTTCTCGCGCGTTAGACACACGTTAATCAAACTTTAGGCACACGTTCATCACACGCCAGATGTGTCATCGAACGCTTTAGAACGCTCAAAATTTGAACGATTGAAACGTTCAGAGGACGTTGACTAGAACGTCATGGTGTGACGGGCCCATGAGGTAGAGGTATAATTGAATAAAATGTGGGGCTTTTTAGCAGTTTAGTACTTCTGAAGACTATTTATGTGTATTCAAGGCCCAAATTGTCCCTTAAAAATGCAGAACATTCCCCTTTAAATGCAGAATATAAGTCACATATCTTTCAAAGGCTTATTTGAGATTTATTCATAGCACAAGTCCAGTTCAGCATGAGTTTAAGATTATAAAAAACCAATTGATAAGTATTGAGTGTTTAAAGGAATTTCTAGTCTTCAAGAAATAATACATAATATTGTGATCATTTTATTTGGTTGTTAGATATTTTCTTGTTTTATTTTGAGAAAGGAAACCTTCAGTGTTGTGAGCCAGTTTTTATAGGTTTAGGCTTGTGTTCCATATTTTGACTGTTATGTTGCATGCTGTAAAATGATAGTAGTATTTGGTTGAATTATGTTATGCTATCTTTGTGTATGTATGTTAAATGAAATAGAATTTTTTGCATGTTATACATCTTGCATGCCACTATAATGAAACTTTCAAATTCCCAAATAATTTTTTCAGAAGATTTCATTTGGGTTTTTTCTTAATAAAACTCCTAAAAATATGGCTTCATAAAAATAAGAGTAGGGCCTATATTAAAAAGTAAATTCACATTTGAACACTTCTGATCATAATGGCATTTGAAGTTATTATTTCTTACATCTTTTTTTTTTGATCGATTTCAGAACTCATAAGAGCATGTTTATTGATTATAAATGTACATGTAGTTGAATCATCTGAAATATCCTTGAGATTTCCAAAATTATATCCCAGCTTATATTGCCTCAGATATAGGCCTACATCTATTTTAGCATAGAGTTGACCAGATAATGAATCATTGTAATTTGTTGTGCCAATGCATCAAATCTGCTTAATCTAAAATGCTTCACAAAAAAATTCATTATCTTCCATCCTTTGGCAATGTCCTATGAATTTGAAAGATGATTTTACCAAGAGCTCACATTTCTACAAGAAACGCATTAAATTGGCATTGCTTATGTTTATTTAACAGTTATGTTGCATGTTATCAGTGGGGGGGTTGTCCAAAGCCTTTTTGAAGGATAGATTCCAAAAATGTTCTACTTTTGCACTCAGTTTCAAAACATTTGTTGTGATAACAAACCTTGAAAACAAACCAAAACAAGGCTTTGCATGTGGAAAATTTGTCCAAAAGGGAAGTAACTCTAACATATTTAAAATTAGAGATAAGTAGAGAATGTTGTGAAGAGCATGTTATATTTATTTTCAGCACCATATCATTATTATGTTGTTCATCGTAGACGATAACTATCAATCAGGTATATGATGTTATTATATTATTATTAATATAGCATGACTATATCTGCACACTTCACAGTAGGCCTATATGTTAATTTATCATATTTCACATAATAATCTCTCTCATATGATATTGCTTTAATAATGATTATATATTTTTTTTCTTTTATATCATTTGGGCCTGTTATCTCATTCAATTTTCTAGATTGTATTACTGATGTATTATGGGTAATACATCGAACCACTTATATTATACATTAATTTCTTTGAAACATCGTCAGATTTTAGTTTGAGTGAAGAAACTCGCAGAAAATATAAGGAACGAAAAATATTCACTGATGGTGCCAGATCTATGTAAGAGGTGTGATAGAATTTTTTTTTCTCACCTATCCTGAAAGGCATGATTTCTGCTAACATCAATATTTCTGTAACAATGATATGAGATGATGAAGGGAGATTATTATGTTGGAATATGTTTCTAATATATCAAGATTTTAGCATGTTCATGAAAGCACAGGAGATAACAGTTGATGTATTTCTGTTCACTGTAACATGAGTTCTAAGATGTATTAAGGTTTTAAAATAAATTACTATTGTACTACTGTACTATAGCAATACAGTATATACTTTGACCATTTGTAAAAAAAAAACTAGCAAAATGTAATATGATTTACATGCAATGAAATTAAAAAATGAAAACAATTAGTATAATTCAGGGCTGTTTATATGGCCATATTTATTGGACATGTCCATTGGTCCTGCCAAAATGTCATGGGCGAAAAAGCCCCATTCAAACATCAAGTTATTACACTGTTAAAATTTTGCGGAGCACTAAAGTTTTGGATTCAACAGCTACCAGAAATTTTTCATTAAAACTTGCAGTCACTTAAAATATTAAGTAATTAAACATTATAAACCCTAATACATCTCGAATTATATGAATATTAATCATTAGATATGTCTTTCTAATTAACATATGTTTCCTTTGATCTCACTGATGATACATCATATTAATTAATCATATCAACTGTTAAATGGTCATTGAAAGGAATGAGGTCTTCTTAGACTTTGTGTTAAATGGTAATACTTATGACATATTTGAATTGGAAAATCCCAAGTGTAATTTGTTTGGCAATCTATTCTATGTCTTGGCAAACAATATTCTGTTGCAACCTCTAATGGGGATATCAGAAACTCTGTTCTTTTTAGTTCTAATTCTAATATTTCCACAATCTTGGTTTCTCTATTGAAATATGTCAGCTTTATTAGTTGTAAAAGCAGAGGATCTGAAGGCATATTCCATGAAAAAAGTTCTGTAGTCCTTTTTAATAGCTAATATGCCTCTAGTGAAAGCTCTTACTGTTGGTAATGGGGAAAATAACATATAGGGTACCGGTATATACTAACAAAACTAGTGCTTCTTATAGAAGCATTCTCAATTATTTATATACATTATGTTAAATCTTGACATGGATGTGTTCCTTTAAACTTATATTTTCAATTATTGTTCCAACGTTGAAGTTCAAAAGCATACTTACTTTAAATTACTAAATATACTATGAAATTAATGCATATTTATTTCTTCTTTTTTTTTTTTTGCAGCTTTAGTGTTAATATGAAATCCATTTTGGTTATACTTTAATTCTTTTTATTTTTGTGTTGTATAAGACATTTTTTTTTATCGATAATTGTTAGTTATAGGTTTGGTTTTGTATTAAAAATAATCTCTTTTTTAATACAAAAAAAAAGAATGTAATCATAAATAAATTATAGCAACATCCCTGTTGTCATGGTGATTATTAGTCTATTGGCCATGCCATTACATAATTATAATACTGTCAAGCTTTGTCAAGATATTAGATAAATTTATATTGTTATATTAATTGATTTTATAAAGGCCTATATGATTTAAGATGTAATCTTGGTTATCAGCACACATACATACATGTATTAATAATAAACTCATTTGGATACTGAACTGAGTATGTATTTATAATAAACTCATTTGGATACTGAGGCATATCTCTTGGACTTATATAAATAAATACAGTATGCGAAATAAGTTTATACCAGGCCTTCTCAAATGGCGGCCCGCAGGCCAAATCCAGCTCGCAACGCATTTGAAAATGGCCCCCTCAAACGTGACACCTTCCGCTAAAACGCTATGCTTGCTAAGCTCTATTTGGCCCTTATATTTTTTTCATAAAATGTATTTGGCCCTTTGCAAAAATTAATTGAGAAGGCCTGGTTTATACATTGTAGAGGGCCCTTGTTACATATATTGTTCATTACTTAAAAAATTAAAGTGGAATACTCATTAAAAATTAAAATGTTGAATCATATCTCAATGTGCTAATATAATTGCTTTCTGCTACTAATGTTGGTTAGAAAACATTTAATAAGGGAGATAACTGTACTCAATTTATTTATATTTACCTTGTGTATTGTTTAATTTATAGCAGAACTGATATAGATAGCTGACAGCATCTTATGAATAGAAAATAAAATCTATAAGTTCAAGTGTTGCATAATGTCCATTTTAGGATGATATTTAATTATATTTAGTAAAATTATTAAGTTAAAAGTAAGTGATTAAGTGATGATGATTACTTTTTGACTTTTCAAAAAATCGATCTTGACTATGATGCTTGTGAAATAAATGCTGTAGCAAAATATCTGGCAAAAGAGGGATAATTATGAAAATTGTCATGATATATTTTGGAGATTAGATTATTTAAATTCTCTTATTGTGTCCAGTTTTTCAATGAGTTTTTGAGGGGTAGTTTAGAAAAAGCTGGAAATTACTGCCAGAATTACATGTACACAATAATTTAGTTGCAAAGTATAAGGTTCTTGCTTCTCTTAGATGTTTTCATTATATTAAGTTATTATTGTTATATATAAGCCTACCTGGTTCTGTTTCTTTTTGGCTTGAGTTAATTAACAAACTGAAATCTTCAAATAAATTTTAAATGCTTCATATTGTGTTTTTATATTTTTATTATAAATATGTTTAGTCGCATAAACATGTATGTAATAATACTGGATTCAGGACTGCTTTTGTTCATATCAAAATTGAGTGCTGACTTTAGTCCTTTCTCTTTTGAATATGATTTATAAGATTTGAACGACATTTAGAAGCGGAGAGCTGATAAACAAAAAACACAAAGGGAATATTATTGTATAACTCACTTCTTTAATAAATATGATTTATATTTTAAGAATTTAAAATTTATAGGAATATTTCCTCTTAGAATGAACATAAAATTTAAATTCTCAAACTTTGCCAGTGAAAGCAAATTTTCATCAATGAACTTACATTGTGTCATAAACAGAATCCTGTATGATTTGAAAAATTCACAAAAACTATCGCTAAATAATCATTGAAAGCACTTAATAAATTCAAGCATTTTCAGTATTTTCTTGTAGTTTTAAGGATATTTTTTTATTGGATTATACAGGTATTCTATTTTATAGTTCACTTCAGGAAAATCTACTCTATTATGAATTTTATGAACATTCTAAGAGCAAGTATTCCTTTAACAATGCAAGTTTTCAATATGAACAGCAAAATTTTCCTGTCACACTGTTAAGATTCTTTCACAGCGCTTCTAAGCTTGGGAAAAGCTTACAATAAACAATAATTTTAATCTCTGCCATTCATATTTTTATACGCCCTCATCTCTCTATGAGGACGTATATTGTAGTCACCCCTGTCCGTCCGTCCGTCCGTCGGTCGGTCCGTCCGTCCGTCCGTCGGTCCGTCCGTCAACATTTGCTCGTAAACGCTCTTAAAACTAGAGTTTTTGACGGAATCAAATGAAATTTGATATGTGTATACATATTCATAAAACAAAGATCAAGTTCGAATTTGAGCTATTTTCGATCATTAGAAGCAGAGTTATTGCCCTTGCCCCAAATCCGTCGGTCCGTCCATCAACATTTGCTTGTAAACGCTCTAAAAACTAGAGTTTTTGACGGAATCAAATGAAATTTGATATGTGTATACATATTCATGAAACGAAGATCAAGTTCGAATTTGAGCTATTTTCGATCGTTAGAAGCAGAGTTATTGCCCTTGCCCCAAATCCGTCGGTCCATCCATCAACATTTCCTTGTAAACGCTCTAAAAACTAGAGTTTTTGATGGAATCAAATGAAATTTGATATGTGTATATATATTCAGAAAAAGAAGATCAAGTTCGAATTTGAGCTATTTTCGATCGTTACAAGCAGAGTTATTGCCCTTGCCCCAAATCTTAAATATGCTATTACTCTCTTAGTTTTCAACCGATTTTGATGAAACTTAAAATGGATGTTATTGGACCTAAATCGAAATGTTTGAGAAAGTTTAGTTTTCTCCTGATTAAATTTTTTCCTTTTTCGACTTTTTCGTTAGGCGTATATGGCCGTGGTCCACTATCTTATTTCATTATAAGCGAGCTGAAACTGAGATTTCTGAATTTTTATTTTCCTGAATGTGAAAGATCCAGGAGTCCAGCAACTGATGGCAGTAAAACATTCTGTATGTACATACAGGAATTACTATAGTCTTGTGTGGTAGCCATATTGTCCATCATATTCATATTATTATGAAAATAGTCAGTTGTCCTCTGATGCTCTATGCCTACTAACTGTGTACTGGGATAACCAACAAGAGACTGAGCATGCTGTGTAGAAGCCATGTTGTCATAAACCATGCCTTGTGTATCTAAAGTCATGTGACTAGACATGGTTTGATGGTGCGTCTGCTGATAAGTGACGTCTGTCATTTGTAAACAGCTGGACATCATGGATTGATCATGTAAATTGTGAGTAATTTGAGTTTGATCATATTTTTCACTTTCGGCCATTGTCTTCTCCATTTCTTCAGCTGGATCAACCTCATCCATGACTGCAATTTTACGAACTGGTGGTAATGTACTGTCGCTTCCATGAACACTTTTCATATGACGTCTTAAATTTGATAAGCGTCCAAATGCTGCTTCACACCAACACTTGTGTTCTTTGGTTTTTGAATGAGTTTTTTCATGGCGATTCAATCCACTTCTGGACTTGAACATCATTTCACATTCTGTACAAGCATAGTTACGTTCATCATTATGTTTATGTCTGTGATGACTTTCTAATGTTTTCTTAGTATGAAAAGCATCACCACAAAGTTCACAGATAAAATTACGCTGTCCTTTAAAATGATGTAGGACATGTCTCTTTAAATTGTTCAATTCAATAGTTTTATATCCACAATATTGACACATATGAGATCTCTCCCCACTATGACACTTTAAATGTCGCTTTAAAGTCTGTTTTCTGAAACATTAAAATTTATTGACTTCAATGTGAATGTTCTTAAAAATTTGATTTACTGCTGCTCTAGAACTTTTTTTTTGTTATTCTATCACCGTAGCTCTATAAAGTACAAAGTTTGATGGGATCGAATGATGATATTAATATTTAATGATCTGCAAACTTACCTTTCGGCCTCTTGGCATCTATTGCAGTGCTGATACTGAAGTTGAGGTTTAGCTATTTGATTTTACTTACCTGTAGAAGGATTTACCACAAGTTGAGCAAGTAAACTTTTTATCTTGTTTAATCCCAGCTTTCTCACAATGTTTGAAAGTTTCTGTATGTTTTAATAGTGCTCTTTTGGTTCGGAATGCTAGTTTACATACAGAACATTCTAATGGCTTTTCACCTGCAAAGAAAAATTCAAACATTACTTATTTTATTTTGTGACCTTTTTGCAACAACACGATTTGGATGACTGGGTTAATCGTGCAGTAAAATATTTTTCCTGCACAGAAAGGGCAATTAAGCCGATAGCTATAGCTATTTGAGTAATAAGATTAAATACAATATTATACTCCAGCACTCTGAAAGAACCAGAAGGGTAAAATAAATTTACCTGTATGTAATCTCTGATGTATCACAAGCAATCCAGGCTGACTAAATAATTTACCACAAACATCACAAATTGAACTTTTATCACTATATTCACTATGTTCACATCTATGTTCATTTAGTTGAGCATCAGATGAGAAATATTGAGAACATTTATTACACTTGTATTCTCTGTATTCATTTTGATGTGTTTCAAACTCGTTTGAGAGCTCATATTGCTGATTTGAGTAGACATCCTGTTGGTTTGAATATTGATAATGTTCAGCTGAATATTGATAGAGCTCATTTGGATGTTCACCATGTTCATTTGAATACTCTTGATGGTCATTTATATATTGTTGATGTTCAGTTGCATACTCTGGATGCTCATTTGCATATTCTCCATTTGAATGTTCATTTTGTTCATTAGGATACCAATATTCCTCTGAATTATCTTCTGTATTACCATAGTGTTCATGCTCATGTTCATTCTTATCACCCAATGATTCACTACTGTGCTTATTCATATGTTCTGAGAAAATGTTCAGATCCTTGCATACCTCTCCACAAACCATACACACCATCTTGGAATGAATTTTAGAATGTTCTTTTAATTCTGATTTCTTTGAAAATGATTCATCACATTCGAAGCATTTCAAATTGGGTGAATGCATATTATGCAAATGTCGCTTTAAAGATTTTAAAAGTTTGAAAGTAACACCACAATCTGAACAAGTGTGTTTTTTCTTTTTGCCTTTAGCAATCAATTTCAGAACATTTTGATCACAAACATGAAATTGAAAGTCACAGAAATTCTTTAGTTCTTTTCGACATTTAAGACAGGACATTGGTTGACCTGGATGTGATTTTATATGACTTCTAATGGCTCTTGGATGAGTCAAAGTTTCATTTGTTTCATAACAGATTAAAACTCTTCTCTTTATCGGACCATCTTCACATTGGTCTTTTGTGGAAAGGGTTACTAATTTGCTAATTCTTTTGGCTCTCTCCTTTTGAGGTGATGCTTTTACCACAGTGATGTTATTGAGAAATGTTGGTGATTTCGATTCCAGAATACTTTTGATTGAGTGCTTCATGAGAAATTTTCTTGTGATAGAACAATTTTCATTTTTTTCTTTGCCTTTAACCTGTTCATCAGACAGTATTTTCTGACGAGAAATTGACTTGTCACCATTAACACCATCCGATCCTCCATCAGAAAATGGCTGTGACTGATTTGCATTTTGGTCAGAGTTGGATGAGATGTTAATCGTACTGCCCAATAAGGTTTGAAGTTTTTTAATTGAAGATTCCAAGATTGTTATAGCTCTTTCTTGATCTGTTCCACTTAGCTTAACAAATGTCTCTTCCACCACTTGTACCTGAGGAAAAAACATGAAATGATTGAAATGGATTGGAATCTTAAGTTCTGCTCTTAATAAGGCTAGGACGACATCATGCAGCAAAGGAAATTTCCAACAGAGATAGCTTTTTCATGCCCTATGTTTATTGAATTACAAAATAAACTATGTCAATCTGGCTCAAACCCGTTCCTCAGACTTGTTATACAGAATACAGATGTGATTTTGCAACAGATGACCTGAACTAGTTCCACAAAAAATGTGATGTACAGCACATACAACCATTTTCTCATAATATGTGATATTAGCACAAATGGCCTGAAAATTCCTCAATTACAGATTTCTCAGATCCTCAAATGTGATATAAATATAATAATAGATACTGACACAAGTGACCTGAACTGCAGTCCCTCAGATGTGATATAAGCACGGATGACCTGAAGTAGTTCCTCAGAAGTGATATACTGATGTGATATTGGCACACTTGACCTGAACAATTTGTCGATCAGACATGATATGGATGTGTGATAGCTAAGGTTAGAAATAATTTTAATGAATGTGATATCGGCCTGGGTACATACATAGAACTGTGCCACTATAACATAATTATATTATATCACCTCTGAGGAAACAGAGGGGACAAGAGTCGTGGGTTTACTTGAATATATGCCTTATAATTTTAACTTTTGAGGGTTTAGCTTGTTTCTGGCATTTTGGCACCTTAAATTTAAAAGGTAGGTGAAAATATAAACATAAGTCAATTTGGACTATTGTGAAATGGTCTGCCTTACATCATACTGCTTGTTTTCAATAATAAAATTCAAAGGCATAAATTGAAATAATAACTGCTCCCCTTAATGACCGAAATTAGGTCAAAATATGCAAGACCTACAAAAACCTAAATTGCATTTAACTCGCAGGAGTAGTCTTTGATATTTTGATACGAGTTATGACACTGCTAATTACGAATTTTACTTGAAAAGTTCGGCAAATTCTGCCCTTTATATCTTCATAATTATCATCAATGTACCGTCCGTATCGTACGTGACAGATGAGGCTTTTCCAGTGCTGTGACCTACTTTCTAAACAAACATCAATGCAAAACATATCGCATAATTTTCTGAGCTCTGCAGCAGCTATTACATAAGCTGCCTATTTCCTTACCTTCATGAAGAACGATGAAAGAGTTTCTGCCATTGTGTTTCGTTTTAGAGCAAGAATAAATTTTCAGATATCATCCGCCATTTCGCAAGCAACATCATAACCCTCTTGAATTTAAGAGGGAGCAGTTATTATTCTCTTATTAAGCGACATTTTTCTGCATTTTTTTTTACAAATATCGAAATTACCTTTTTGGACCTTTCCTAGATTATGTAGAGACCTAGATTATTGAAAGCGGTTAATTTGTCAACCTTGATTTTGATTTTGGAGTATTTGGAATTGTGGAAATTGAATTGAATCAATTAATTGATTTTGGAGTATAGGCTTGTTTTCACAAATTTGAGCAAAACAATTTTTAACCAAAAAAAATTCCCGTCCCTTTAAGCTAAAACTGAGCTTTATCAGCTGATAAAGCAAATATTAAGCTGATAAATGAATGAATGACTGCTGTACTATTACATTAAAAAATCAATATCATAAAAAACATACTGAGATCATGAATTCAGAAGTCAAGGCCAAGTGTTATGCAATGCGATAATTACTTTAATTACCATAATTATACTCACTTATATTATGTTAGCATAGACATTATATACTCTACACTCTTCCAGGTTCACAATTTGAAATCAGAAATGGCAATATGCCATAATTAGTACAAATATCTCATCAGATAAGTTGTCATTTGTCAAATAAGTTCATGGGGGTTATTTACCAAGCCTTTAGGTTAATATTATATCTACCAACGAGGTCAGCCATGCTATGTCATAATAATAATAATATACAGACACTAAATAACACTCATTACACTATACAAAAACTTACAGTGATGTAGTTTTTTTGATAAATTTAAGCCGTGCATTGTACTTTCAAAATTGAAATCCTTTGTGTAGTTCTGCAATCACTGATTGTAAAGTGATTTTTTAAACTTTGTAATTGTATCGGGGACACTGATAACATCAATTTGCGCCATTCCAATTTCCATTCCGACGTCAGTGGTTCTTGTAATTCCACTAAAACTAATGCGTTTTATGACGTCACCCCCTCTGATCTACCTGAAGCTACTATTGATACCTATTCAGATCAGTGGGCGTCATAAAATGCGTTATGTAATTATGGAATGGAAATTGGAGTGGCGCAAATTGATGCTATCAGTGTTCCCAATACACATTCAAGTTTAGAAAACCTCTTTATAATCCCTTTAACTTATCACAGCAATTACATGTAAGACTGTCATAATTTCCAAGGGCCTTAAATTCTGGAAAACTTAACTTAAAGATGATTTTAGTGCTGTATTCCTTAAAATCTTGATCTTATCTAAGTTAAGTTTTTGAGAATAAGGCCCCAGGGCATTATATTAACCTCACACATAAATGATATTATGATATCATTGATAATGAAAGTCCTAAAAGTGTATTTGGTGCGGTAACTGGTGACAGCTGAGCTGAATTCAGAATTGGGCTTTAAGGAGGTGGACTTGGACATGGAATATGTATTGCGGAAAATAGGAAGGACAGATGCAATACTAGACAAATTTGTGTATATAGAATCTGTTCAAGTATATTTTGACATACATCATTATTCTATGCACACTGATAAAATACATTTTTTCTGAATATAATCATAATTGTATGATGATATCACATACATGTGGGATCATCTGAGGTGGCTATATAGCCAAACCCTAACTCCAGTTTCAGCACTGCACTGATGAGACCCAGAAGCCCGAAACACTACTGTTTGCAGTAATAATTATAATTGTATATATATTTACAAATTCTTACATAATAGCACTTAGTAGAAATTTATACCATTTCTATAACCCATGCTGCAATTCAGTGCAATAATAGACAATCAAAGATATTATGTGCACATCTGTGGACTATTTGATACAAGATACATTTATACAGTCCAGTCCAATTAAGGTAGTGCATTACGGGAAGTTGTGTTAATTTGATTCCACTCAAACTACCAAGTAATTAGACTGATTAAATGTGTGCTTTAAATCATTAACTACTGATTTGTTCAATATGGTATAATCATTTCAACTGATTGTATAATTAAAGTTTAATTTGTACTATTCCAATTTTCATTCAAACATCTGTGGTTCCAGCAATTTTCACTTTTACTTAGAATATGATGACATCACATCCACAAAGTGATATAAGCATACATGGGTCCGACATCAAGCAATCGAAAATAATTTTTTATATAAAATCCTTTTCTGGAATAATTCCTCCAGGTTTATAATTAATGGGAATTAAACTATATAAAGGCAGATTAAAATGGAGAACTTCCACAATATGAAATAGAATGAGTTCTTGAATGATTTCGGTGATAAGAATTGGAAAACTGTACACAACAGTTAATAATTTACATAAAAACCTGTCATGCATTAAACTCAAACACTAAAAGATATCTCAATAAAACTGCATTTTGTCATGGATATATAACCACACCTACTAAGTTAATAAAATAATTTATTACATGAATATAACGTAACATTATGGTTCCCACCCAAACTAGTGTTCCATTTGGCTACACCTATTAGCCTAGAAATCTTAAATTTGTATGGGTTAATGAATATCAATATAAATTTTGAAAGAAAAAACCAGGAATTTTAAATTTAGATGTTTTATTTAGGCTTTTACTGTTAAAAAGTCCCAAATTCAAGAATGATCATTGCTTATTTATATTGACACAGCTTTATGGAACAACAATCACTGGTTAAAGTTTTATGCAATGTTTTGACGTGTTTCCCCCCCGTCGTCCTCAACCAGTGATTGTTGTTCCATAAAGCTGTGTTTATATATTGTGCTTACAATTGCTTAATGCCATTGAAAAACTTCATTGCTTATTTGATTTAATTTGCAAAATAATATACTTTTCTAGTTTTCAGAGTGAATCACCATATTTTTGCTCCAGATATATATCACTTTCCTCTGTAAACAATCAAGTCTGATTGCAGACCTGATTGGTACAAATTAAAATCTGATTTTAAATGCATGCCTATTTGTTGACAGGCTATCAATGATAATCACATGTTATCAAAATTTATTCATATATATTTCCAGATAGAAATTGTTTTCTACTATCTGTAAATTGCTTTTCAAAATTAAACTCAATTCTAGGTTCCTGTGAAGGGATATGTCCACTATTTGTTCAAGTCCTGGAACCTGGAATTTTTTTGAGCTGAACATTAATAGTGTTCACTCACGAAATTAGAGCATTCAAATCCCTGTGTAGCCATAAAAATCAGCATTTGCAAGTTAAAAATACAAGTTCCAGTACTTCTGGAGGCTATTTACATATTATATTCAAGGCCCAAATTCTGAACATTCCCCTTTAAGATTTAATAAGAATTAGAATGTTGTCACTTTTCAGGCATAATTGGAAAATCATAACTGGTACTGGTACATGTATATAATATTAACTATCTAAGCCATATTAATACAGTAACAACTATATTTAACTAGTTGACTATCAAAAAATACAAAAAACAAAATTATGGTAAGTTTTCATAACAAATCAACTCTGTTTAAAGCATAAAACAAAATAATATCATTATGTTTAAAATAATTATTCAAAATACACATTTAATTAAATAGACATAAAATATATTGCTTGATCAGGATAAATGTAAAAAGGTTCATGTGATCATTCTGCAGATCTTATCTAGAAGAATTCTTGACTCATCATAATACAGATCTAAAGGTTATGGTTTATGCTTTTTGCTGCATACTAATTCATGATCTGATCAGATTGTTTTATAAATCATATTAATAACAAGTCAACCTTTTGCTTAACAATCCTAAAATTTCTAGGATGGCAATACAACTTGTTTTGTAACAATTAATATCCCAGAATTTATTAGTTGAATAATCATTTTAATGATAAATGCTCAGATCTTAGATGGCAACCACAAAACATTTACAGTTAAGTAGATCTTCATTTCAATCAGATTGAGATTGGGGAAAGTATTGTCTAATTCTAATAAGACCCAAATTTCGTTTTAATTGGTACTTTAAATTCACTTTTTTTTGCCACTACATTAGGGTCTAACCATGTCCTTCTTACATTGCTGGCAATGACCTAACCTCAATGACCTCTGTTTTAACCAATCAGATCTTTACTCTCTCTAGCACTGGGATTTTGTAATGCTAACCAAAGGTACATTCTAAGACTTTTAAGTGCTGTAGACTAGTTTATCATGTCATTTTATTAAGGTTAGGTCAGAGTTCAAATTGCCAGCAATGTAAGGACTTGGTTAGTCCCGATCGATCCAACTTTAATTAGACTGGGAAAAACAAACAAATTGAAGATTATTTGAGGTATTGAGATAATTCCCCTCTCCTTCTGAACACAAAGTTTTGTGAACTTATTCTTAATTTATTTCTTTACTTAATGAACATTATACCCTTAAGAGAAATAATTTATAAAAACTTCCAAAAATCCAAGAATTACTTTTCTTTTTTATTTATAAGATAAGAGATCTGTATGATGCAATAGATTTACAAGTTATATGGGGTTAGGATATTAAGGATTCGTTATAAGAATACACAAATCGTAAATTTTCAAAATATTAAAGTCAGATCTAATGTTAGGCCATGGCCTATATATACATATAAAATCAGTCTGGTAAATGAGACAATATAATAATTAAGTAGGATATTAACAAATGATGAGATTTCAAGTCCTTAAAGGGATTGTAAAGAGGTTTTCTAAACTTTGTATGTGTATCGGGGACACTGATAGCATCAATTTGCACCATTCCAATTTCCATTCCAACGTCTGTGGTTCTTACAATTCGACTAAAACTAACGCGTTTTATGACGTCACTATAGTGATCTACCAGAAGCTACCATTGATATCTATGCAGATCACTATTAGTGACATCATAAAACGCGTTAGTTTTAGTGGAATTGCAAGAACCACAGACGTCATAATGGAAATTGGAATGGTGCAAATTGATGCTATCAGTGTCCCCGATACACATACAAAGTTTAGAAAACCATTTTACAATCCCTTTAACTAGGGATTTTCTAAATTTTTTATGTGTATCAAGAACATTGATAGCATCAATTTGCACCATTCTATTTTTTATCTATTTCAATTCCTCCTAAATTAAGTGTTCGATTACATCACCACCACAAAGTGTTTGTATGTGACATCATTTAACATTATAATGGTGCAATATGATGCTATCCACAGTACAATTTAGAAATCTCTTTAACTAGACAATTTTTGTATAAGCTTACATCTCTTTATGTTGGACATAGATATCAACTGATGTACAGTGTCCAATACAGTCGATAAATGATTTCTAACCAATTTAAGTCTTTTCACACTTACACTTCGAATATCATCTACTTAATCTCTACAACACATCCTGTTTTTGGTTAGACTAGGTCATGTCTTTTTAAATAAATTATGGATTAATAGGATCTGTCCTATGAGCTCTATGTCACCCTTGCACATAGAAAGCTCTGAATGTTTGATTTGTCATAAATCTTCAATTCTAAATTTACGAAGTAACATTCCTTGTTCCGTTAAATATTGCTTTTTCCAATAAATATCAGCCATTTTCATACAGCAGAATCCAATTAAGGCAATTCATTACTGAAAAGCATATTCTTAATTCTGTTTTTAGATATTTAAATGCAGAATGATTTCTCAATTTATGATGATGCCACAGAATGATCTGAGATGCCGTCACTATTTCCATCAATCTTTATTGCTACTGCTCCTCTTTTTTTAATCATACTAGGATCAAAATCTGGATGACGTCTGGCATGTTTCTGCAGATGATCACTTCTCATAAATTTTTTCTCACAGATTGGACAACTGAATCTTTTTTCACCTGAAAATGAAAGTCAAAAACTTATATGGAAACATGAATATGAATCTAATCTTTTCAATTTTTCCTAAAAAAAAAGGTCCATACATTTGAGATCCATATATCACTTATGAACAGCAAAAAACAATCGAATGTTAATTTAAATCTCAAATTAATTTTTGTTAAGACTTTCTTATTTCTCTTACCTGTGTGAGTTCTTAAATGCCTGGCAAGTTCATCAGATCTAGCAAATTTTTTTTCACATCCACTCCAATCACATGGAAATGGTCTTTCACCTTTAAAAATTAAAAAAAAAAGGCATGATTATCATTAATCAATAGTTATGTATTGCATTGTGTGAAAATGTGCCTACAGTCAACTTGGCTCAAAGGAAGGTGGAAAGGTATCATTGCAATTTTGAGACTACAATATGTAGTTTGGCTATTGTAACAACCTGGAAGTGAAGTTATTCCATATTTGGATATTTGGCATCTCAACTCTAACAGTGTTCCCCCATTAACCAGTCTGCCCCCTTTCTGTACCCTATGATAAGGGTCAGGACTAAAACTGCTGGTATTGAGCAAATAATTTGGTATTACATGTATAACATAATATGTTAGGAAACTTATTTATTCCTTTATCCTGTTCAATTCAGGATCTGACTGAGAATTTTGCTGTACATCATATCAGGCCTACTGAAGGATTTGAAAGCTATGGCAATGTTACTTTTACAGAACACACCCACTCAATGTGAACAAAGAAAGTAATATTACATGTCTTGACCTAAGATTCTAAAAATAGCACTGATTTAACATCTGCTGAATATTAAGACCATACCTGTATGGGTTCTCAGGTGTGCTTTTAAATGTGAACTTTTCCCATAAACTTTTCCACAACCATGATAAGGACATTCGTGCACTTTTTTACTTGTGGATGAATTTCGTTGCATTATGATTTTGCGAACTTTCGACTTATCGTCAGTTTCTTCTTCTAAATTATAGGTGGGCGTGGTCGTTTTAAAGATTTTTCGCTTTAAATCAGAGCAAGTTTGCATATCCCTAGAAATTCCTACACTGTTGTCAGCGATGTCTTCACTATCGTAATCTATTCCTGTCGTTTCTTGTTTTATTGAACTCAAATCAGTTAAAATTCTTGCGAGCATAAACAAAGAATCAGGTTGACCCCGATCTCTTCTTGATGGTATTGTTGTGGTTACTACTGCACTATCTCGATTTTCAGAGCTTTTAATGGCGTTGTTATTTAGCTCAATTTCGTTTACAGAATTTGACATCGCCACCAAACATTCAGCTGCTATATTAGTATCGCTGTCATGTCCATCTTTTACAACTAAGGTCATTTTTTATGGCATTGGCACAAATTAAGAGATAGGGTGCTTCGTTTCTAAGTTAGTGGACCACGCCCTCGCACGAAATAGACAAAACACTTATATTTCACAGTAACAACAATAATTTGTGCAATAAGAATAAATCCACTGAATGTATGTAAAAATCACTTAATATTCACTAATAAAACAAAAACTAATAATTTAATAAGATTCCGTTATATCATAAATTCATTTTTCTAGCAGACATACTTCACAAAGTAAACCATTTTCTTTGACCGCGTGCTGTGGGCGTGACCTTTTCTTTAAGGTGGAAATGACGTCAGAGCAAGTGCGCGATTTCTGATTGGTTAGAACGAGCAACGCCCGCGAAACCGATTGTTTTGCTTTTACGCTATCAGCTGTTCGGAATGACACTTTTTATACAGTAGTCTGTGGGATGAAATATACGGTAGCAACCATGTCAATCAAATTTTCGAAAATTGTGAGGAGAGTATTTCAAACCTAAATGTATACTATGGGATACTATTTGACGCTATTTCTATGTTTAGCAGTGTCAAAAATTGAAAAATTTGAATAAATATCAGGAATATATTGTTAAAGGGCGGAGTCATGGAGAAGTAACCACGCCTTCTATTCCCAGAGTTCAGAAACAACCAGACGTTTTGACGTAATATCCGTCTGGTGAAAAATAAACAAGGAATAATAATATTTACATCGTAATATTGTCAAACCTATGAATTTTTACAGATTAGACACATTTGAAGCGTGGAAATTAAGCTGCATATTTACAGATCGTTAGAGTTTTGTGAATGTAGACCATTTGATCTGCTATTCTTGTGTTTAGATGGCAGAATGTTCTAGGAAACTTATCGACACAGTGCAGACCATTGTTCTTCGAGTCCGAACTAGAAAATGAATTAACTGTCGAGCTGAGGCGAGTTTCCTGGTAAAGAAAGACATTGGAAAAATAAAAAGAGTTTCTCACATATGGTTTAAGTTCATGTTTAAAGTCTACCAAAATGGTGAGGACATTCCAAAAGTATTTGCCAAACAAATGTCATCGTACCTACAGCTGTATTCATTGCAGAGCTCATTTAGCTATTCATGATGAATTGATATCAAAATCGTTTCAAGGAAGTCAAGGAAGAGCATACTTATTTAATGATGTAGTTAATGTTGGTTGTGGGCCAGCTGAAGAAAGAGTCTTATTAACTGGTCTTCATGCAGTGGCTGACATATTCTGTGAATGTTGTAAGACAACTTTGGGTTGGAAATATGAACATGCTTTTGAATCTAGTCAAAAATACAAAGAGGGAAAATATATCATTGAATTGGCCCACATGATTAAAGACAATGGATGGGAATAGTTTCTGAAACCATGTGATTTTGTGTGAGTCAAGAAGGAAAAAAGACCTTTCATCTTGCAATGTGTTATGATTCGTTTCAATGACTGATATAATTCATAAATATATTTGTTCATTATTGATGTAAGCTTAAATGGTTAGAAATAATATCATAATGGACCAAGTTGTAAAAGTGTTGAAAGACTGTGAGGGGCAACAACAAACATAACCCCATTTTCTTGATGAACTCTTGGCATAGCAACAGAATATCACCAAGATTAAGGATAAGACAAATGTGACAAGGAGGTCATGACTGGTCAAGTGAGTTAAAAACAGACCTTAGAATCAACAATATGACTGTGAAAAGCAAATTTGAAAATCATTTGTATAGACATCATTGTGTCCTTATTCATATGTTGTCCTTGGTGTTTCTTTTTGTAATGTAACAAATTGTATTTTGCTAGATCCATGCTGTCTTTCAAGGGCTACCTAAAAATCATGATTGACATTTGCAAATCATTGTTAATTACCAAATGCAGAGAAATTATGTGTATATATTTTGCTATTTATTTTGAAAGAACACTTGTCAAATCCAAACAGGACAGAATTTTTATTATGAAAGTAATGTGTTGCTAAAAATTGAAATTTTGGAAACCAGTCATCAGACAGTATCCATACCATGGATATCCTTTCTTTGTTTGGTACAGCCACATGTTGTATTTTGTTACATATGGTATAATATGTTGTGTGTGTGATGGTGTTTTTGGATGGGGGTTGGGGTTATCACCATAATTCTGTCAGATTTATTTATATACTGTAACTAACCATGGTTAGAAACAAAATATTTATATCATCATGTGCTACTCTATTTATTAGTGCTTTGGTTAAATTATGACCTAGTGACCCGTTTTTTATTGTGCGACTTCATTGGCTCTTAATATAAACAATAACAAAGAATATGACCCAGATTCTAATCAATGTTTTGTATAATGTATCATATGTGTGATTTTGAAAGAAAGATATCGTATTATTTATAATCCATTGAGTTATATTTATTACAAATATTAACCCTTCGAAATGGAAGTATAATGCCCGATTCAGTCTATATCATTAGCTTAGTTGCACTGAGGAGGTGATATGTTGACATCACCTACTGGCTGAGCTATAAATAGCACAATGGCAGTAAATATCAGCTAACTAGATGTCTGTATTAGGTCACAAATTGAGATATGCCTTGAAGTAATGTCTAATGCAGAGATAAAGTGTATAGTGTGATTGCATACAGCAAGCCTTGTAAGAATTGCGCAACGTAGTATTTTCTGAGGGTTTATGGTAGTTGCTAGGTTACCTATCATGAACGTTACGTTCCGCTTTGGTTGAAGTATAATAAATGATATAAAATAACGGCTGTGGTCAAAGGGAGACAATTTCAATTCATTGCGTTATTTACCTAACATTTCAATATTGTGGTCGACTATCGGTAGATCATATTGATAACATGAGTAATAATAATGGTTAATATTATCTCATTTTAAATAAAATACCAATATTTACTTTTCTTGTCTTTCCTCCAGTAAGTTATATAAAGTATTATTCAATTTTTTTTTTTTTTAACAGTAAATTGTTTGGAAAGATGTTTTATTAAATACATTTTTTTTTTAGGTCTAAGATTTAAATTTTCATAACTTTTTCTACTCTAGTTTATTAAAAAATAACATTACAAAAGTGATAAATATCACTTGCCAGTGCCTTCTGTTGGAAACTTGTCGCTTTTCAACCACCCTAATTTATGTTAACTTATTTGTACATGAAAGCAAGTCATACCGTCTTAAACCATGTTGGATTTGACTTTTCATTTTGACTTTACCATTGTCACAAGCTGGCCATAATAAAAAGATTCTGAATATCCATCTAAACTTGCATTGAGCCAAACCATAAACAAACACCTTTATCTAAGGTATTATGTTCTCTTTACCTATTCAGAACAAAAATATGTTGGCACCAATTTTGAAGGCTCTTAGTGTGGAGAATAATAAGGGATAATAAAAGAAATAATTAATATTTCATACGCTTTATTATAAAATAAATATCTATATACAATTAAAATAGTAAAAATTTACATTTTAGGATAATTCTCTAATTCATATGGTTGAGGTTCATCCCAATATTCATCAATAGGTTTACTAAAAGCATCATTTTTCCTAAATCCACTATCTTTTGTCTTGACTTGGGAAACACCCTATTAAATAATCAAAAGACATCAATATAAACATAGCTTGTTCTTAACATAATTTAAACCACTTTAATCTTTGGTTTACAAAAGTACTCAAATCAAAAAAAATATTAAATGAAATCAGACTTCTGTAGACCAGGGCTGTTTATTTGGCAAGATTTAACAGACATATCCTTTTGTCCTGCCAAATAGCCCCAATCGGACATCAAGTAGGCCTAAAGATGAAGTTGATAAATAATGTATAACTTATGAAACAGTACTGTTTCGGCCTTCTCAGCCTCATCAGCAGTAAAACTGAATGTAAATTTTCTAATTAAACAGGTCTATGTTGAATTTGCATTCTGAATTCACAAAGTACATCGGAAAAAATGTCTGATTGGCATTAAAACCAACATTATATAACACATTATATGGTTTTAAGATTTCAAAAGAGCCTTTCTTCACGCATTCCAGAAAATCAGATTGCTTTCTAGTTAAAAGTTTTAAAGCAGTATATTTCAAAACCTGATGGTTGAACTACGGTAATAGTTATAATTTTGGAAGATTTAGAAGTATAAAAAATGTAATTATACTTACAGTAACTCTATCTCTATGTTCAGTCCAGAATGTAACCGGTTGCTCAGTTTTGTAGTTGTGTTTCTAAAATAAAAAAAAGATGATCAATTTCTTTTAACATGGGGTCTATCCACTAGAATCTGTATCAAATTGTCAACATGCTTACGACTTTTACCCCTGCATGTGTTGAGATAATACTTTCAACACTCTTCAACCCAGTTTCTCTATGTAGTCAACATCAATCCAATGGAAAATAAGTGTGGTTATTCCTGTCTGGTTGTTTGGATGGGACAATAAATCAAGCCCCCACCCCTTCATGCCAATGTCTCTGCATCCCTTGTCAATTGAAAATCCAAAAAGACTAGGCTAAGACTTTCACACTCTGATCAAGATTTGAGCCCAAAACCACAACAATGGGAAAAATTTATTCAACCAATCATACCCTAGTCGGAGAACATGTAATTTAAGCAGCCCACCAAACAGATGCAGAAAAGTTGGACAAAAAAAAAATCATTCATTTCCTATTTTTTTGGCAGATGGTCTCGATAACATCTCTTTCTAAAAGGAGCTGTGTCAGTAAACTTTAGAAGAGTCTTTTATTTTATGTAAGCTTATTTACCAATAATAACATATACCTACATAGTCCCCCTTTTAACTTGGTGTACTTATTCTATCCAATCAACAAGAAAAATATCTTTACTTACTGATGTGTCAACTATTACTTCTTCTGGAGTAAACTCTTTAGTATAATCAACTTTTGTTACTGATCTAAAATCTGTGGCTAGTGGTGGGGGGTTAAATTCTTCATTTACTTCTTTACTGTTTTAATAAAATAAGGTAGGTGAGGTAAAAAAGAATAGAATTCAATTAACTGGCAAACAAAGTTGCTTTTCTTGTAGGTGTCATTTCTTAAGAATTTCCTTACCATTTGATTTTGATTTTTAAGAAAAACAACAATTTTTTACAAGGGTTACAACTTTCTATTCAAAGTTATCAGACTTTCACATCCCCATTCAGATTAGAACCCACAACCACAATAACAGGAAAAGTTTATTTAATCAATCAATCCTTTCCAACCAATGATAAGTATAATCGTATAATGACAAGAATAGTGTGTCGTGTAAGAATTGGTTAGATTGTGTATAGTCTGGCTAAAGGATCTTGCCAAGTCTTTTTTAAGTTTGATAGTAAGTATTTTTGTCACTTTATCTTACCTTAATTGTTCATAAAGCAGCTGTTCCATTAACTGTTTCTTGGCTCCTTAAAGCACAAATATAAAAATAAAAATTACAATCATAACTCCATTGTTATATATACATGTCACAATATGTTTGAGAAATTTTAACACATATTTTGGCCATTGATCACAAATGGCCAGATATCCTTGAAAATCTCTTAAAAGAATATGACAATTTCAATTTCTAACTTTTTAAAGCATCACAACCACTCCATCCCACATCAATATGGGAACAAAAGTCTGAATTCTGTTATCAATTTGCAAAAAAATTATTTCAGACCATTACTCATTAGAAAACAAAAATTTTATTCTAATAATAAAACCCAAGCATGAACTATCCCAACCATAAAAAAAAATCTCTAAATCCATGTAAACACATTGGCAATTACATTGGAAGCAGCTAATTTTAGACCTACCTTTTTGTCTGACATCAGGATTTTCTGGTTTTTTATATGATTCTCGGAATGTGGTAAGATTTTCAGCCTTAGCATCAACAGTTGTTGTCAATAAGCCTGGATGACCAACTCTAAATAAATGAGCTTTTGTGTGTTGATCTTTTCCTGATGGATTCAAATGTGATACATTTCTCTGTAGAATAAAAATAAAAATGTGTACAAAAAGTTAAAAAAAACAGCGCTTAAATTTTGAGTAGCCTAAGCAACTATCTTTAAAGGGAAAGGGAAAGCATCTAATTAAGAAAGCTCATATCTGACACTTGTGATTATCTTATTCATGTTCGATTGACAATCAGATGATATGTTTATGTTGTTTTTTTTTTTCAAAGATATGGTACACCAATATTAGTACTGATCATTACATGACTTGAATGACCCGAAAATTTGGCCAACAAAATTTGCCATTTGTACCCTCTTACAATGAGATGAATAATTTCGCTTGTTAGCCTCCTCTATTATTAGAATCACATCTTCAAACAGTTGACATTTTCATACCGGATAACAAGATTTTAACAAGATAAAAAAAAAATATTTCATTAAAGATAAAAACTCAAAAAGGCAGGCAGGCTAATCATTCATTAAGGCCTATTATTAGGCTATAGATAGGCCTATTTGGCTATTACTATTAGATTAGTAGTAATTAGAATTAGTAGATCCATTGTACAGGGGCTTAACAAGTCAATGTAAAATTTGATCAGCTGTTAGGGCCGCGTGACATCCATGTTCTGAGCTAATGTGGACTTTAAAAAAAAAAAAAAAAAAAAAAAAAACCATCAAAAATAGGGTTTGCGCATATGACACGAATCGGCACTTCGTTGTGCATCCTCTGAGCACAAATTGGTGGCGAAAAAATAATTCAGGTGACTTTTAGGGCCCGTCAACCATTTTTTCCAGCCAGGAAGGGCCTCGCGGGGGGTAGAATCTTGTCAAAGATAATTTTTCGTGGTTAAATCTACACAATTGTTCACAAAAAATACCCGTAGGGTCGATTTGAGCTCGACAGAGACTGATTTTTTGAAAAAAAATAAAAAAAAATTTTCGGAGGGTGGGTCTCGATCCCGGGTCCCCCTAGGTGTGGCTCCAGCACGCTAACCACTTCGCCACCGCTACTTGTTGGAAATGGAGCTAGGGTTAGCTGTAACCCTAGCTCCGGCAGGGGGGAAACCCCCTTTTTTTCAAAGCATTTCATGTTTTGCTCCGTAAAATGTCAAAACTCCATCAAAAATAGGGTTTGCGCATATGACACGAATCGGCACTTCGTTGTGCATCCTCTGAGCACAAATTGGTGGCGAAAAAATAATTCAGGTGACTTTTAGGGCCCGTCAACCATTTTTTCCAGCCAGGAAGGGCCTCGCGGGGGGTAGAATCTTGTCAAAGATAATTTTTCGTGGTTAAATCTACACAATTGTTCACAAAAAATACCCGTAGGGTCGATTTGAGCTCGACAGAGACTGATTTTTTGAAAAAAAATAAAAAAAAATTTTCGGAGGGTGGGTCTCGATCCCGGGTCCCCCTAGGTGTGGCTCCAGCACGCTAACCACTTCGCCACCGCTACTTGTTGGAAATGGAGCTAGGGTTAGCTGTAACCCTAGCTCCGGCAGGGGGGAAACCCCCTTTTTTTCAAAGCATTTCATGTTTTGCTCCGTAAAATGTCAAAACTCCATCAAAAATAGGGTTTGCGCATATGACACGAATCGGCACTTCGTTGTGCATCCTCTGAGCACAAATTGGTGGCGAAAAAATAATTCAGGTGACTTTTAGGGCCCGTCAACCATTTTTTCCAGCCAGGAAGGGCCTCGCGGGGGGTAGAATCTTGTCAAAGATAATTTTTCGTGGTTAAATCTACACAATTGTTCACAAAAAATACCCGTAGGGTCGATTTGAGCTCGACAGAGACTGATTTTTTGAAAAAAAATAAAAAAAAATTTTCGGAGGGTGGGTCTCGATCCCGGGTCCCCCTAGGTGTGGCTCCAGCACGCTAACCACTTCGCCACCGCTACTTGTTGGAAATGGAGCTAGGGTTAGCTGTAACCCTAGCTCCGGCAGGGGGGAAACCCCCTTTTTTTCAAAGCATTTCATGTTTTGCTCCGTAAAATGTCAAAACTCCATCAAAAATAGGGTTTGCGCATATGACACGAATCGGCACTTCGTTGTGCATCCTCTGAGCACAAATTGGTGGCGAAAAAATAATTCAGGTGACTTTTAGGGCCCGTCAACCATTTTTTCCAGCCAGGAAGGGCCTCGCGGGGGGTAGAATCTTGTCAAAGATAATTTTTCGTGGTTAAATCTACACAATTGTTCACAAAAAATACCCGTAGGGTCGATTTGAGCTCGACAGAGACTGATTTTTTGAAAAAAAATAAAAAAAAATTTTCGGAGGGTGGGTCTCGATCCCGGGTCCCCCTAGGTGTGGCTCCAGCACGCTAACCACTTCGCCACCGCTACTTGTTGGAAATGGAGCTAGGGTTAGCTGTAACCCTAGCTCCGGCAGGGGGGAAACCCCCTTTTTTTCAAAGCATTTCATGTTTTGCTCCGTAAAATGTCAAAACTCCATCAAAAATAGGGTTTGCGCATATGACACGAATCGGCACTTCGTTGTGCATCCTCTGAGCACAAATTGGTGGCGAAAAAATAATTCAGGTGACTTTTAGGGCCCGTCAACCATTTTTTCCAGCCAGGAAGGGCCTCGCGGGGGGTAGAATCTTGTCAAAGATAATTTTTCGTGGTTAAATCTACACAATTGTTCACAAAAAATACCCGTAGGGTCGATTTGAGCTCGACAGAGACTGATTTTTTGAAAAAAAATAAAAAAAAATTTTCGGAGGGTGGGTCTCGATCCCGGGTCCCCCTAGGTGTGGCTCCAGCACGCTAACCACTTCGCCACCGCTACTTGTTGGAAATGGAGCTAGGGTTAGCTGTAACCCTAGCTCCGGCAGGGGGGAAACCCCCTTTTTTTCAAAGCATTTCATGTTTTGCTCCGTAAAATGTCAAAACTCCATCAAAAATAGGGTTTGCGCATATGACACGAATCGGCACTTCGTTGTGCATCCTCTGAGCACAAATTGGTGGCGAAAAAATAATTCAGGTGACTTTTAGGGCCCGTCAACCATTTTTTCCAGCCAGGAAGGGCCTCGCGGGGGGTAGAATCTTGTCAAAGATAATTTTTCGTGGTTAAATCTACACAATTGTTCACAAAAAATACCCGTAGGGTCGATTTGAGCTCGACAGAGACTGATTTTTTGAAAAAAAATAAAAAAAAATTTTCGGAGGGTGGGTCTCGATCCCGGGTCCCCCTAGGTGTGGCTCCAGCACGCTAACCACTTCGCCACCGCTACTTGTTGGAAATGGAGCTAGGGTTAGCTGTAACCCTAGCTCCGGCAGGGGGGAAACCCCCTTTTTTTCAAAGCATTTCATGTTTTGCTCCGTAAAATGTCAAAACTCCATCAAAAATAGGGTTTGCGCATATGACACGAATCGGCACTTCGTTGTGCATCCTCTGAGCACAAATTGGTGGCGAAAAAATAATTCAGGTGACTTTTAGGGCCCGTCAACCATTTTTTCCAGCCAGGAAGGGCCTCGCGGGGGGTAGAATCTTGTCAAAGATAATTTTTCGTGGTTAAATCTACACAATTGTTCACAAAAAATACCCGTAGGGTCGATTTGAGCTCGACAGAGACTGATTTTTTGAAAAAAAATAAAAAAAAATTTTCGGAGGGTGGGTCTCGATCCCGGGTCCCCCTAGGTGTGGCTCCAGCACGCTAACCACTTCGCCACCGCTACTTGTTGGAAATGGAGCTAGGGTTAGCTGTAACCCTAGCTCCGGCAGGGGGGAAACCCCCTTTTTTTCAAAGCATTTCATGTTTTGCTCCGTAAAATGTCAAAACTCCATCAAAAATAGGGTTTGCGCATATGACACGAATCGGCACTTCGTTGTGCATCCTCTGAGCACAAATTGGTGGCGAAAAAATAATTCAGGTGACTTTTAGGGCCCGTCAACCATTTTTTCCAGCCAGGAAGGGCCTCGCGGGGGGTAGAATCTTGTCAAAGATAATTTTTCGTGGTTAAATCTACACAATTGTTCACAAAAAATACCCGTAGGGTCGATTTGAGCTCGACAGAGACTGATTTTTTGAAAAAAAATAAAAAAAAATTTTCGGAGGGTGGGTCTCGATCCCGGGTCCCCCTAGGTGTGGCTCCAGCACGCTAACCACTTCGCCACCGCTACTTGTTGGAAATGGAGCTAGGGTTAGCTGTAACCCTAGCTCCGGCAGGGGGGAAACCCCCTTTTTTTCAAAGCATTTCATGTTTTGCTCCGTAAAATGTCAAAACTCCATCAAAAATAGGGTTTGCGCATATGACACGAATCGGCACTTCGTTGTGCATCCTCTGAGCACAAATTGGTGGCGAAAAAATAATTCAGGTGACTTTTAGGGCCCGTCAACCATTTTTTCCAGCCAGGAAGGGCCTCGCGGGGGGTAGAATCTTGTCAAAGATAATTTTTCGTGGTTAAATCTACACAATTGTTCACAAAAAATACCCGTAGGGTCGATTTGAGCTCGACAGAGACTGATTTTTTGAAAAAAAATAAAAAAAAATTTTCGGAGGGTGGGTCTCGATCCCGGGTCCCCCTAGGTGTGGCTCCAGCACGCTAACCACTTCGCCACCGCTACTTGTTGGAAATGGAGCTAGGGTTAGCTGTAACCCTAGCTCCGGCAGGGGGGAAACCCCCTTTTTTTCAAAGCATTTCATGTTTTGCTCCGTAAAATGTCAAAACTCCATCAAAAATAGGGTTTGCGCATATGACACGAATCGGCACTTCGTTGTGCATCCTCTGAGCACAAATTGGTGGCGAAAAAATAATTCAGGTGACTTTTAGGGCCCGTCAACCATTTTTTCCAGCCAGGAAGGGCCTCGCGGGGGGTAGAATCTTGTCAAAGATAATTTTTCGTGGTTAAATCTACACAATTGTTCACAAAAAATACCCGTAGGGTCGATTTGAGCTCGACAGAGACTGATTTTTTGAAAAAAAATAAAAAAAAATTTTCGGAGGGTGGGTCTCGATCCCGGGTCCCCCTAGGTGTGGCTCCAGCACGCTAACCACTTCGCCACCGCTACTTGTTGGAAATGGAGCTAGGGTTAGCTGTAACCCTAGCTCCGGCAGGGGGGAAACCCCCTTTTTTTCAAAGCATTTCATGTTTTGCTCCGTAAAATGTCAAAACTCCATCAAAAATAGGGTTTGCGCATATGACACGAATCGGCACTTCGTTGTGCATCCTCTGAGCACAAATTGGTGGCGAAAAAATAATTCAGGTGACTTTTAGGGCCCGTCAACCATTTTTTCCAGCCAGGAAGGGCCTCGCGGGGGGTAGAATCTTGTCAAAGATAATTTTTCGTGGTTAAATCTACACAATTGTTCACAAAAAATACCCGTAGGGTCGATTTGAGCTCGACAGAGACTGATTTTTTGAAAAAAAATAAAAAAAAATTTTCGGAGGGTGGGTCTCGATCCCGGGTCCCCCTAGGTGTGGCTCCAGCACGCTAACCACTTCGCCACCGCTACTTGTTGGAAATGGAGCTAGGGTTAGCTGTAACCCTAGCTCCGGCAGGGGGGAAACCCCCTTTTTTTCAAAGCATTTCATGTTTTGCTCCGTAAAATGTCAAAACTCCATCAAAAATAGGGTTTGCGCATATGACACGAATCGGCACTTCGTTGTGCATCCTCTGAGCACAAATTGGTGGCGAAAAAATAATTCAGGTGACTTTTAGGGCCCGTCAACCATTTTTTCCAGCCAGGAAGGGCCTCGCGGGGGGTAGAATCTTGTCAAAGATAATTTTTCGTGGTTAAATCTACACAATTGTTCACAAAAAATACCCGTAGGGTCGATTTGAGCTCGACAGAGACTGATTTTTTGAAAAAAAATAAAAAAAAATTTTCGGAGGGTGGGTCTCGATCCCGGGTCCCCCTAGGTGTGGCTCCAGCACGCTAACCACTTCGCCACCGCTACTTGTTGGAAATGGAGCTAGGGTTAGCTGTAACCCTAGCTCCGGCAGGGGGGAAACCCCCTTTTTTTCAAAGCATTTCATGTTTTGCTCCGTAAAATGTCAAAACTCCATCAAAAATAGGGTTTGCGCATATGACACGAATCGGCACTTCGTTGTGCATCCTCTGAGCACAAATTGGTGGCGAAAAAATAATTCAGGTGACTTTTAGGGCCCGTCAACCATTTTTTCCAGCCAGGAAGGGCCTCGCGGGGGGTAGAATCTTGTCAAAGATAATTTTTCGTGGTTAAATCTACACAATTGTTCACAAAAAATACCCGTAGGGTCGATTTGAGCTCGACAGAGACTGATTTTTTGAAAAAAAATAAAAAAAAATTTTCGGAGGGTGGGTCTCGATCCCGGGTCCCCCTAGGTGTGGCTCCAGCACGCTAACCACTTCGCCACCGCTACTTGTTGGAAATGGAGCTAGGGTTAGCTGTAACCCTAGCTCCGGCAGGGGGGAAACCCCCTTTTTTTCAAAGCATTTCATGTTTTGCTCCGTAAAATGTCAAAACTCCATCAAAAATAGGGTTTGCGCATATGACACGAATCGGCACTTCGTTGTGCATCCTCTGAGCACAAATTGGTGGCGAAAAAATAATTCAGGTGACTTTTAGGGCCCGTCAACCATTTTTTCCAGCCAGGAAGGGCCTCGCGGGGGGTAGAATCTTGTCAAAGATAATTTTTCGTGGTTAAATCTACACAATTGTTCACAAAAAATACCCGTAGGGTCGATTTGAGCTCGACAGAGACTGATTTTTTGAAAAAAAATAAAAAAAAATTTTCGGAGGGTGGGTCTCGATCCCGGGTCCCCCTAGGTGTGGCTCCAGCACGCTAACCACTTCGCCACCGCTACTTGTTGGAAATGGAGCTAGGGTTAGCTGTAACCCTAGCTCCGGCAGGGGGGAAACCCCCTTTTTTTCAAAGCATTTCATGTTTTGCTCCGTAAAATGTCAAAACTCCATCAAAAATAGGGTTTGCGCATATGACACGAATCGGCACTTCGTTGTGCATCCTCTGAGCACAAATTGGTGGCGAAAAAATAATTCAGGTGACTTTTAGGGCCCGTCAACCATTTTTTCCAGCCAGGAAGGGCCTCGCGGGGGGTAGAATCTTGTCAAAGATAATTTTTCGTGGTTAAATCTACACAATTGTTCACAAAAAATACCCGTAGGGTCGATTTGAGCTCGACAGAGACTGATTTTTTGAAAAAAAATAAAAAAAAATTTTCGGAGGGTGGGTCTCGATCCCGGGTCCCCCTAGGTGTGGCTCCAGCACGCTAACCACTTCGCCACCGCTACTTGTTGGAAATGGAGCTAGGGTTAGCTGTAACCCTAGCTCCGGCAGGGGGGAAACCCCCTTTTTTTCAAAGCATTTCATGTTTTGCTCCGTAAAATGTCAAAACTCCATCAAAAATAGGGTTTGCGCATATGACACGAATCGGCACTTCGTTGTGCATCCTCTGAGCACAAATTGGTGGCGAAAAAATAATTCAGGTGACTTTTAGGGCCCGTCAACCATTTTTTCCAGCCAGGAAGGGCCTCGCGGGGGGTAGAATCTTGTCAAAGATAATTTTTCGTGGTTAAATCTACACAATTGTTCACAAAAAATACCCGTAGGGTCGATTTGAGCTCGACAGAGACTGATTTTTTGAAAAAAAATAAAAAAAAATTTTCGGAGGGTGGGTCTCGATCCCGGGTCCCCCTAGGTGTGGCTCCAGCACGCTAACCACTTCGCCACCGCTACTTGTTGGAAATGGAGCTAGGGTTAGCTGTAACCCTAGCTCCGGCAGGGGGGAAACCCCCTTTTTTTCAAAGCATTTCATGTTTTGCTCCGTAAAATGTCAAAACTCCATCAAAAATAGGGTTTGCGCATATGACACGAATCGGCACTTCGTTGTGCATCCTCTGAGCACAAATTGGTGGCGAAAAAATAATTCAGGTGACTTTTAGGGCCCGTCAACCATTTTTTCCAGCCAGGAAGGGCCTCGCGGGGGGTAGAATCTTGTCAAAGATAATTTTTCGTGGTTAAATCTACACAATTGTTCACAAAAAATACCCGTAGGGTCGATTTGAGCTCGACAGAGACTGATTTTTTGAAAAAAAATAAAAAAAAATTTTCGGAGGGTGGGTCTCGATCCCGGGTCCCCCTAGGTGTGGCTCCAGCACGCTAACCACTTCGCCACCGCTACTTGTTGGAAATGGAGCTAGGGTTAGCTGTAACCCTAGCTCCGGCAGGGGGGAAACCCCCTTTTTTTCAAAGCATTTCATGTTTTGCTCCGTAAAATGTCAAAACTCCATCAAAAATAGGGTTTGCGCATATGACACGAATCGGCACTTCGTTGTGCATCCTCTGAGCACAAATTGGTGGCGAAAAAATAATTCAGGTGACTTTTAGGGCCCGTCAACCATTTTTTCCAGCCAGGAAGGGCCTCGCGGGGGGTAGAATCTTGTCAAAGATAATTTTTCGTGGTTAAATCTACACAATTGTTCACAAAAAATACCCGTAGGGTCGATTTGAGCTCGACAGAGACTGATTTTTTGAAAAAAAATAAAAAAAAATTTTCGGAGGGTGGGTCTCGATCCCGGGTCCCCCTAGGTGTGGCTCCAGCACGCTAACCACTTCGCCACCGCTACTTGTTGGAAATGGAGCTAGGGTTAGCTGTAACCCTAGCTCCGGCAGGGGGGAAACCCCCTTTTTTTCAAAGCATTTCATGTTTTGCTCCGTAAAATGTCAAAACTCCATCAAAAATAGGGTTTGCGCATATGACACGAATCGGCACTTCGTTGTGCATCCTCTGAGCACAAATTGGTGGCGAAAAAATAATTCAGGTGACTTTTAGGGCCCGTCAACCATTTTTTCCAGCCAGGAAGGGCCTCGCGGGGGGTAGAATCTTGTCAAAGATAATTTTTCGTGGTTAAATCTACACAATTGTTCACAAAAAATACCCGTAGGGTCGATTTGAGCTCGACAGAGACTGATTTTTTGAAAAAAAATAAAAAAAAATTTTCGGAGGGTGGGTCTCGATCCCGGGTCCCCCTAGGTGTGGCTCCAGCACGCTAACCACTTCGCCACCGCTACTTGTTGGAAATGGAGCTAGGGTTAGCTGTAACCCTAGCTCCGGCAGGGGGGAAACCCCCTTTTTTTCAAAGCATTTCATGTTTTGCTCCGTAAAATGTCAAAACTCCATCAAAAATAGGGTTTGCGCATATGACACGAATCGGCACTTCGTTGTGCATCCTCTGAGCACAAATTGGTGGCGAAAAAATAATTCAGGTGACTTTTAGGGCCCGTCAACCATTTTTTCCAGCCAGGAAGGGCCTCGCGGGGGGTAGAATCTTGTCAAAGATAATTTTTCGTGGTTAAATCTACACAATTGTTCACAAAAAATACCCGTAGGGTCGATTTGAGCTCGACAGAGACTGATTTTTTGAAAAAAAATAAAAAAAAATTTTCGGAGGGTGGGTCTCGATCCCGGGTCCCCCTAGGTGTGGCTCCAGCACGCTAACCACTTCGCCACCGCTACTTGTTGGAAATGGAGCTAGGGTTAGCTGTAACCCTAGCTCCGGCAGGGGGGAAACCCCCTTTTTTTCAAAGCATTTCATGTTTTGCTCCGTAAAATGTCAAAACTCCATCAAAAATAGGGTTTGCGCATATGACACGAATCGGCACTTCGTTGTGCATCCTCTGAGCACAAATTGGTGGCGAAAAAATAATTCAGGTGACTTTTAGGGCCCGTCAACCATTTTTTCCAGCCAGGAAGGGCCTCGCGGGGGGTAGAATCTTGTCAAAGATAATTTTTCGTGGTTAAATCTACACAATTGTTCACAAAAAATACCCGTAGGGTCGATTTGAGCTCGACAGAGACTGATTTTTTGAAAAAAAATAAAAAAAAATTTTCGGAGGGTGGGTCTCGATCCCGGGTCCCCCTAGGTGTGGCTCCAGCACGCTAACCACTTCGCCACCGCTACTTGTTGGAAATGGAGCTAGGGTTAGCTGTAACCCTAGCTCCGGCAGGGGGGAAACCCCCTTTTTTTCAAAGCATTTCATGTTTTGCTCCGTAAAATGTCAAAACTCCATCAAAAATAGGGTTTGCGCATATGACACGAATCGGCACTTCGTTGTGCATCCTCTGAGCACAAATTGGTGGCGAAAAAATAATTCAGGTGACTTTTAGGGCCCGTCAACCATTTTTTCCAGCCAGGAAGGGCCTCGCGGGGGGTAGAATCTTGTCAAAGATAATTTTTCGTGGTTAAATCTACACAATTGTTCACAAAAAATACCCGTAGGGTCGATTTGAGCTCGACAGAGACTGATTTTTTGAAAAAAAATAAAAAAAAATTTTCGGAGGGTGGGTCTCGATCCCGGGTCCCCCTAGGTGTGGCTCCAGCACGCTAACCACTTCGCCACCGCTACTTGTTGGAAATGGAGCTAGGGTTAGCTGTAACCCTAGCTCCGGCAGGGGGGAAACCCCCTTTTTTTCAAAGCATTTCATGTTTTGCTCCGTAAAATGTCAAAACTCCATCAAAAATAGGGTTTGCGCATATGACACGAATCGGCACTTCGTTGTGCATCCTCTGAGCACAAATTGGTGGCGAAAAAATAATTCAGGTGACTTTTAGGGCCCGTCAACCATTTTTTCCAGCCAGGAAGGGCCTCGCGGGGGGTAGAATCTTGTCAAAGATAATTTTTCGTGGTTAAATCTACACAATTGTTCACAAAAAATACCCGTAGGGTCGATTTGAGCTCGACAGAGACTGATTTTTTGAAAAAAAATAAAAAAAAATTTTCGGAGGGTGGGTCTCGATCCCGGGTCCCCCTAGGTGTGGCTCCAGCACGCTAACCACTTCGCCACCGCTACTTGTTGGAAATGGAGCTAGGGTTAGCTGTAACCCTAGCTCCGGCAGGGGGGAAACCCCCTTTTTTTCAAAGCATTTCATGTTTTGCTCCGTAAAATGTCAAAACTCCATCAAAAATAGGGTTTGCGCATATGACACGAATCGGCACTTCGTTGTGCATCCTCTGAGCACAAATTGGTGGCGAAAAAATAATTCAGGTGACTTTTAGGGCCCGTCAACCATTTTTTCCAGCCAGGAAGGGCCTCGCGGGGGGTAGAATCTTGTCAAAGATAATTTTTCGTGGTTAAATCTACACAATTGTTCACAAAAAATACCCGTAGGGTCGATTTGAGCTCGACAGAGACTGATTTTTTGAAAAAAAATAAAAAAAAATTTTCGGAGGGTGGGTCTCGATCCCGGGTCCCCCTAGGTGTGGCTCCAGCACGCTAACCACTTCGCCACCGCTACTTGTTGGAAATGGAGCTAGGGTTAGCTGTAACCCTAGCTCCGGCAGGGGGGAAACCCCCTTTTTTTCAAAGCATTTCATGTTTTGCTCCGTAAAATGTCAAAACTCCATCAAAAATAGGGTTTGCGCATATGACACGAATCGGCACTTCGTTGTGCATCCTCTGAGCACAAATTGGTGGCGAAAAAATAATTCAGGTGACTTTTAGGGCCCGTCAACCATTTTTTCCAGCCAGGAAGGGCCTCGCGGGGGGTAGAATCTTGTCAAAGATAATTTTTCGTGGTTAAATCTACACAATTGTTCACAAAAAATACCCGTAGGGTCGATTTGAGCTCGACAGAGACTGATTTTTTGAAAAAAAATAAAAAAAAATTTTCGGAGGGTGGGTCTCGATCCCGGGTCCCCCTAGGTGTGGCTCCAGCACGCTAACCACTTCGCCACCGCTACTTGTTGGAAATGGAGCTAGGGTTAGCTGTAACCCTAGCTCCGGCAGGGGGGAAACCCCCTTTTTTTCAAAGCATTTCATGTTTTGCTCCGTAAAATGTCAAAACTCCATCAAAAATAGGGTTTGCGCATATGACACGAATCGGCACTTCGTTGTGCATCCTCTGAGCACAAATTGGTGGCGAAAAAATAATTCAGGTGACTTTTAGGGCCCGTCAACCATTTTTTCCAGCCAGGAAGGGCCTCGCGGGGGGTAGAATCTTGTCAAAGATAATTTTTCGTGGTTAAATCTACACAATTGTTCACAAAAAATACCCGTAGGGTCGATTTGAGCTCGACAGAGACTGATTTTTTGAAAAAAAATAAAAAAAAATTTTCGGAGGGTGGGTCTCGATCCCGGGTCCCCCTAGGTGTGGCTCCAGCACGCTAACCACTTCGCCACCGCTACTTGTTGGAAATGGAGCTAGGGTTAGCTGTAACCCTAGCTCCGGCAGGGGGGAAACCCCCTTTTTTTCAAAGCATTTCATGTTTTGCTCCGTAAAATGTCAAAACTCCATCAAAAATAGGGTTTGCGCATATGACACGAATCGGCACTTCGTTGTGCATCCTCTGAGCACAAATTGGTGGCGAAAAAATAATTCAGGTGACTTTTAGGGCCCGTCAACCATTTTTTCCAGCCAGGAAGGGCCTCGCGGGGGGTAGAATCTTGTCAAAGATAATTTTTCGTGGTTAAATCTACACAATTGTTCACAAAAAATACCCGTAGGGTCGATTTGAGCTCGACAGAGACTGATTTTTTGAAAAAAAATAAAAAAAAATTTTCGGAGGGTGGGTCTCGATCCCGGGTCCCCCTAGGTGTGGCTCCAGCACGCTAACCACTTCGCCACCGCTACTTGTTGGAAATGGAGCTAGGGTTAGCTGTAACCCTAGCTCCGGCAGGGGGGAAACCCCCTTTTTTTCAAAGCATTTCATGTTTTGCTCCGTAAAATGTCAAAACTCCATCAAAAATAGGGTTTGCGCATATGACACGAATCGGCACTTCGTTGTGCATCCTCTGAGCACAAATTGGTGGCGAAAAAATAATTCAGGTGACTTTTAGGGCCCGTCAACCATTTTTTCCAGCCAGGAAGGGCCTCGCGGGGGGTAGAATCTTGTCAAAGATAATTTTTCGTGGTTAAATCTACACAATTGTTCACAAAAAATACCCGTAGGGTCGATTTGAGCTCGACAGAGACTGATTTTTTGAAAAAAAATAAAAAAAAATTTTCGGAGGGTGGGTCTCGATCCCGGGTCCCCCTAGGTGTGGCTCCAGCACGCTAACCACTTCGCCACCGCTACTTGTTGGAAATGGAGCTAGGGTTAGCTGTAACCCTAGCTCCGGCAGGGGGGAAACCCCCTTTTTTTCAAAGCATTTCATGTTTTGCTCCGTAAAATGTCAAAACTCCATCAAAAATAGGGTTTGCGCATATGACACGAATCGGCACTTCGTTGTGCATCCTCTGAGCACAAATTGGTGGCGAAAAAATAATTCAGGTGACTTTTAGGGCCCGTCAACCATTTTTTCCAGCCAGGAAGGGCCTCGCGGGGGGTAGAATCTTGTCAAAGATAATTTTTCGTGGTTAAATCTACACAATTGTTCACAAAAAATACCCGTAGGGTCGATTTGAGCTCGACAGAGACTGATTTTTTGAAAAAAAATAAAAAAAAATTTTCGGAGGGTGGGTCTCGATCCCGGGTCCCCCTAGGTGTGGCTCCAGCACGCTAACCACTTCGCCACCGCTACTTGTTGGAAATGGAGCTAGGGTTAGCTGTAACCCTAGCTCCGGCAGGGGGGAAACCCCCTTTTTTTCAAAGCATTTCATGTTTTGCTCCGTAAAATGTCAAAACTCCATCAAAAATAGGGTTTGCGCATATGACACGAATCGGCACTTCGTTGTGCATCCTCTGAGCACAAATTGGTGGCGAAAAAATAATTCAGGTGACTTTTAGGGCCCGTCAACCATTTTTTCCAGCCAGGAAGGGCCTCGCGGGGGGTAGAATCTTGTCAAAGATAATTTTTCGTGGTTAAATCTACACAATTGTTCACAAAAAATACCCGTAGGGTCGATTTGAGCTCGACAGAGACTGATTTTTTGAAAAAAAATAAAAAAAAATTTTCGGAGGGTGGGTCTCGATCCCGGGTCCCCCTAGGTGTGGCTCCAGCACGCTAACCACTTCGCCACCGCTACTTGTTGGAAATGGAGCTAGGGTTAGCTGTAACCCTAGCTCCGGCAGGGGGGAAACCCCCTTTTTTTCAAAGCATTTCATGTTTTGCTCCGTAAAATGTCAAAACTCCATCAAAAATAGGGTTTGCGCATATGACACGAATCGGCACTTCGTTGTGCATCCTCTGAGCACAAATTGGTGGCGAAAAAATAATTCAGGTGACTTTTAGGGCCCGTCAACCATTTTTTCCAGCCAGGAAGGGCCTCGCGGGGGGTAGAATCTTGTCAAAGATAATTTTTCGTGGTTAAATCTACACAATTGTTCACAAAAAATACCCGTAGGGTCGATTTGAGCTCGACAGAGACTGATTTTTTGAAAAAAAATAAAAAAAAATTTTCGGAGGGTGGGTCTCGATCCCGGGTCCCCCTAGGTGTGGCTCCAGCACGCTAACCACTTCGCCACCGCTACTTGTTGGAAATGGAGCTAGGGTTAGCTGTAACCCTAGCTCCGGCAGGGGGGAAACCCCCTTTTTTTCAAAGCATTTCATGTTTTGCTCCGTAAAATGTCAAAACTCCATCAAAAATAGGGTTTGCGCATATGACACGAATCGGCACTTCGTTGTGCATCCTCTGAGCACAAATTGGTGGCGAAAAAATAATTCAGGTGACTTTTAGGGCCCGTCAACCATTTTTTCCAGCCAGGAAGGGCCTCGCGGGGGGTAGAATCTTGTCAAAGATAATTTTTCGTGGTTAAATCTACACAATTGTTCACAAAAAATACCCGTAGGGTCGATTTGAGCTCGACAGAGACTGATTTTTTGAAAAAAAATAAAAAAAAATTTTCGGAGGGTGGGTCTCGATCCCGGGTCCCCCTAGGTGTGGCTCCAGCACGCTAACCACTTCGCCACCGCTACTTGTTGGAAATGGAGCTAGGGTTAGCTGTAACCCTAGCTCCGGCAGGGGGGAAACCCCCTTTTTTTCAAAGCATTTCATGTTTTGCTCCGTAAAATGTCAAAACTCCATCAAAAATAGGGTTTGCGCATATGACACGAATCGGCACTTCGTTGTGCATCCTCTGAGCACAAATTGGTGGCGAAAAAATAATTCAGGTGACTTTTAGGGCCCGTCAACCATTTTTTCCAGCCAGGAAGGGCCTCGCGGGGGGTAGAATCTTGTCAAAGATAATTTTTCGTGGTTAAATCTACACAATTGTTCACAAAAAATACCCGTAGGGTCGATTTGAGCTCGACAGAGACTGATTTTTTGAAAAAAAATAAAAAAAAATTTTCGGAGGGTGGGTCTCGATCCCGGGTCCCCCTAGGTGTGGCTCCAGCACGCTAACCACTTCGCCACCGCTACTTGTTGGAAATGGAGCTAGGGTTAGCTGTAACCCTAGCTCCGGCAGGGGGGAAACCCCCTTTTTTTCAAAGCATTTCATGTTTTGCTCCGTAAAATGTCAAAACTCCATCAAAAATAGGGTTTGCGCATATGACACGAATCGGCACTTCGTTGTGCATCCTCTGAGCACAAATTGGTGGCGAAAAAATAATTCAGGTGACTTTTAGGGCCCGTCAACCATTTTTTCCAGCCAGGAAGGGCCTCGCGGGGGGTAGAATCTTGTCAAAGATAATTTTTCGTGGTTAAATCTACACAATTGTTCACAAAAAATACCCGTAGGGTCGATTTGAGCTCGACAGAGACAAAAAAATTTTTTCGGAGGGTGGGTCTCGATCCCGGGTCCCCCTAGGTGTGGCTCCAGCACGCTAACCACTTCGCCACCGCTACTTGTTGGAAATGGAGCTAGGGTTAGCTGTAACCCTAGCTCCGGCAGGGGGGAAACCCCCTTTTTTTCAAAGCATTTCATGTTTTGCTCCGTAAAATGTCAAAACTCCATCAAAAATAGGGTTTGCGCATATGACACGAATCGGCACTTCGTTGTGCATCCTCTGAGCACAAATTGGTGGCGAAAAAATAATTCAGGTGACTTTTAGGGCCCGTCAACCATTTTTTCCAGCCAGGAAGGGCCTCGCGGGGGGTAGAATCTTGTCAAAGATAATTTTTCGTGGTTAAATCTACACAATTGTTCACAAAAAATACCCGTAGGGTCGATTTGAGCTCGACAGAGACTGATTTTTTGAAAAAAAAAAAAAAAAATTTTTCGGAGGGTGGGTCTCGATCCCGGGTCCCCCTAGGTGTGGCTCCCGCACGCTAACCACTTCGCCACCGCTACTTGTTGGAAATGGAGCTAGGGTTAGCTGTAACCCTAGCTCCGGCAGGGGGGAAACCCCCTTTTTTTCAAAGCATTTCATGTTTTGCTCCGTAAAATGTCAAAACTCCATCAAAAATAGGGTTTGCGCATATGACACGAATCGGCACTTCGTTGTGCATCCTCTGAGCACAAATTGGTGGCGAAAAAATAATTCAGGTGACTTTTAGGGCCCGTCAACCATTTTTTCCAGCCAGGAAGGGCCTCGCGGGGGGTAGAATCTTGTCAAAGATAATTTTTCGTGGTTAAATCTACACAATTGTTCACAAAAAATACCCGTAGGGTCGATTTGAGCTCGACAGAGACTGATTTTTTGAAAAAAAATAAAAAAATTTTTTCGGAGGGTGGGTCTCGATCCCGGGTCCCCCTAGGTGTGGCTCCAGCACGCTAACCACTTCGCCACCGCTACTTGTTGGAAATGGAGCTAGGGTTAGCTGTAACCCTAGCTCCGGCAGGGGGGAAACCCCCTTTTTTTCAAAGCATTTCATGTTTTGCTCCGTAAAATGTCAAAACTCCATCAAAAATAGGGTTTGCGCATATGACACGAATCGGCACTTCGTTGTGCATCCTCTGAGCACAAATTGGTGGCGAAAAAATAATTCAGGTGACTTTTAGGGCCCGTCAACCATTTTTTCCAGCCAGGAAGGGCCTCGCGGGGGGTAGAATCTTGTCAAAGATAATTTTTCGTGGTTAAATCTACACAATTGTTCACAAAAAATACCCGTAGGGTCGATTTGAGCTCGACAGAGACAAAAAAATTTTTTCGGAGGGTGGGTCTCGATCCCGGGTCCCCCTAGGCGTGGCTCCAGCACGCTAACCACTTCGCCACCGCTACTTGTTGGAAATGGAGCTAGGGTTAGCTGTAACCCTAGCTCCGGCAGGGGGGAAACCCCCTTTTTTTCAAAGCATTTCATGTTTTGCTCCGTAAAATGTCAAAACTCCATCAAAAATAGGGTTTGCGCATATGACACGAATCGGCACTTCGTTGTGCATCCTCTGAGCACAAATTGGTGGCGAAAAAATAATTCAGGTGACTTTTAGGGCCCGTCAACCATTTTTTCCAGCCAGGAAGGGCCTCGCGGGGGGTAGAATCTTGTCAAAGATAATTTTTCGTGGTTAAATCTACACAATTGTTCACAAAAAATACCCGTAGGGTCGATTTGAGCTCGACAGAGACTGATTTTTTGAAAAAAAAAAAAAAAAATTTTTCGGAGGGTGGGTCTCGATCCCGGGTCCCCCTAGGTGTGGCTCCCGCACGCTAACCACTTCGCCACCGCTACTTGTTGGAAATGGAGCTAGGGTTAGCTGTAACCCTAGCTCCGGCAGGGGGGAAACCCCCTTTTTTTCAAAGCATTTCATGTTTTGCTCCGTAAAATGTCAAAACTCCATCAAAAATAGGGTTTGCGCATATGACACGAATCGGCACTTCGTTGTGCATCCTCTGAGCACAAATTGGTGGCGAAAAAATAATTCAGGTGACTTTTAGGGCCCGTCAACCATTTTTTCCAGCCAGGAAGGGCCTCGCGGGGGGTAGAATCTTGTCAAAGATAATTTTTCGTGGTTAAATCTACACAATTGTTCACAAAAAATACCCGTAGGGTCGATTTGAGCTCGACAGAGACAAAAAAAATTTTTCGGAGGGTGGGTCTCGATCCCGGGTCCCCCTAGGTGTGGCTCCAGCACGCTAACCACTTCGCCACCGCTACTTGTTGGAAATGGAGCTAGGGTTAGCTGTAACCCTAGCTCCGGCAGGGGGGAAACCCCCTTTTTTTCAAAGCATTTCATGTTTTGCTCCGTAAAATGTCAAAACTCCATCAAAAATAGGGTTTGCGCATATGACACGAATCGGCACTTCGTTGTGCATCCTCTGAGCACAAATTGGTGGCGAAAAAATAATTCAGGTGACTTTTAGGGCCCGTCAACCATTTTTTCCAGCCAGGAAGGGCCTCGCGGGGGGTAGAATCTTGTCAAAGATAATTTTTCGTGGTTAAATCTACACAATTGTTCACAAAAAATACCCGTAGGGTCGATTTGAGCTCGACAGAGACTGATTTTTTGAAAAAAAATAAAAAAAATTTTTCGGAGGGTGGGTCTCGATCCCGGGTCCCCCTAGGTGTGGCTCCAGCACGCTAACCACTTCGCCACCGCTACTTGTTGGAAATGGAGCTAGGGTTAGCTGTAACCCTAGCTCCGGCAGGGGGGAAACCCCCTTTTTTTCAAAGCATTTCATGTTTTGCTCCGTAAAATGTCAAAACTCCATCAAAAATAGGGTTTGCGCATATGACACGAATCGGCACTTCGTTGTGCATCCTCTGAGCACAAATTGGTGGCGAAAAAATAATTCAGGTGACTTTTAGGGCCCGTCAACCATTTTTTCCAGCCAGGAAGGGCCTCGCGGGGGGTAGAATCTTGTCAAAGATAATTTTTCGTGGTTAAATCTACACAATTGTTCACAAAAAATACCCGTAGGGTCGATTTGAGCTCGACAGAGACAAAAAATTTTTTTCGGAGGGTGGGTCTCGATCCCGGGTCCCCCTAGGTGTGGCTCCAGCACGCTAACCACTTCGCCACCGCTACTTGTTGGAAATGGAGCTAGGGTTAGCTGTAACCCTAGCTCCGGCAGGGGGGAAACCCCCTTTTTTTCAAAGCATTTCATGTTTTGCTCCGTAAAATGTCAAAACTCCATCAAAAATAGGGTTTGCGCATATGACACGAATCGGCACTTCGTTGTGCATCCTCTGAGCACAAATTGGTGGCGAAAAAATAATTCAGGTGACTTTTAGGGCCCGTCAACCATTTTTTCCAGCCAGGAAGGGCCTCGCGGGGGGTAGAATCTTGTCAAAGATAATTTTTCGTGGTTAAATCTACACAATTGTTCACAAAAAATACCCGTAGGGTCGATTTGAGCTCGACAGAGACTAAAAAAAATTTTTCGGAGGGTGGGTCTCGATCCCGGGTCCCCCTAGGTGTGGCTCCAGCACGCTAACCACTTCGCCACCGCTACTTGTTGGAAATGGAGCTAGGGTTAGCTGTAACCCTAGCTCCGGCAGGGGGGAAACCCCCTTTTTTTCAAAGCATTTCATGTTTTGCTCCGTAAAATGTCAAAACTCCATCAAAAATAGGGTTTGCGCATATGACACGAATCGGCACTTCGTTGTGCATCCTCTGAGCACAAATTGGTGGCGAAAAAATAATTTAGGTGACTTTTAGGGCCCGTCAACCATTTTTTTCCAGCCAGGAAGGGCCTCGCGGGGGGTAGAATCTTGTCAAAGATAATTTTTCGTGGTTAAATCTACACAATTGTTCACAAAAAATACCCGTAGGGTCGATTTGAGCTCGACAGAGACTGATTTTTTGAAAAAAAATAAAAAAAATTTTTCGGAGGGTGGGTCTCGATCCCGGGTCCCCCTAGGTGTGGCTCCAGCACGCTAACCACTTCGCCACCGCTACTTGTTGGAAATGGAGCTAGGGTTAGCTGTAACCCTAGCTCCGGCAGGGGGGAAACCCCCTTTTTTTCAAAGCATTTCATGTTTTGCTCCGTAAAATGTCAAAACTCCATCAAAAATAGGGTTTGCGCATATGACACGAATCGGCACTTCGTTGTGCATCCTCTGAGCACAAATTGGTGGCGAAAAAATAATTCAGGTGACTTTTAGGGCCCGTCAACCATTTTTTCCAGCCAGGAAGGGCCTCGCGGGGGGTAGAATCTTGTCAAAGATAATTTTTCGTGGTTAAATCTACACAATTGTTCACAAAAAATACCCGTAGGGTCGATTTGAGCTCGACAGAGACTGATTTTTTGAAAAAAAAAAAAAAAAATTTTTCGGAGGGTGGGTCTCGATCCCGGGTCCCCCTAGGTGTGGCTCCCGCACGCTAACCACTTCGCCACCGCTACTTGTTGGAAATGGAGCTAGGGTTAGCTGTAACCCTAGCTCCGGCAGGGGGGAAACCCCCTTTTTTTCAAAGCATTTCATGTTTTGCTCCGTAAAATGTCAAAACTCCATCAAAAATAGGGTTTGCGCATATGACACGAATCGGCACTTCGTTGTGCATCCTCTGAGCACAAATTGGTGGCGAAAAAATAATTCAGGTGACTTTTAGGGCCCGTCAACCATTTTTTCCAGCCAGGAAGGGCCTCGCGGGGGGTAGAATCTTGTCAAAGATAATTTTTCGTGGTTAAATCTACACAATTGTTCACAAAAAATACCCGTAGGGTCGATTTGAGCTCGACAGAGACAAAAAAATTTTTTCGGAGGGTGGGTCTCGATCCCGGGTCCCCCTAGGTGTGGCTCCAGCACGCTAACCACTTCGCCACCGCTACTTGTTGGAAATGGAGCTAGGGTTAGCTGTAACCCTAGCTCCGGCAGGGGGGAAACCCCCTTTTTTTCAAAGCATTTCATGTTTTGCTCCGTAAAATGTCAAAACTCCATCAAAAATAGGGTTTGCGCATATGACACGAATCGGCACTTCGTTGTGCATCCTCTGAGCACAAATTGGTGGCGAAAAAATAATTCAGGTGACTTTTAGGGCCCGTCAACCATTTTTTCCAGCCAGGAAGGGCCTCGCGGGGGGTAGAATCTTGTCAAAGATAATTTTTCGTGGTTAAATCTACACAATTGTTCACAAAAAATACCCGTAGGGTCGATTTGAGCTCGACAGAGACTGATTTTTTGAAAAAAAATAAAAAAAAATTTTCGGAGGGTGGGTCTCGATCCCGGGTCCCCCTAGGTGTGGCTCCAGCACGCTAACCACTTCGCCACCGCTACTTGTTGGAAATGGAGCTAGGGTTAGCTGTAACCCTAGCTCCGGCAGGGGGGAAACCCCCTTTTTTTCAAAGCATTTCATGTTTTGCTCCGTAAAATGTCAAAACTCCATCAAAAATAGGGTTTGCGCATATGACACGAATCGGCACTTCGTTGTGCATCCTCTGAGCACAAATTGGTGGCGAAAAAATAATTCAGGTGACTTTTAGGGCCCGTCAACCATTTTTTCCAGCCAGGAAGGGCCTCGCGGGGGGTAGAATCTTGTCAAAGATAATTTTTCGTGGTTAAATCTACACAATTGTTCACAAAAAATACCCGTAGGGTCGATTTGAGCTCGACAGAGACAAAAAATTTTTTTCGGAGGGTGGGTCTCGATCCCGGGTCCCCCTAGGTGTGGCTCCAGCACGCTAACCACTTCGCCACCGCTACTTGTTGGAAATGGAGCTAGGGTTAGCTGTAACCCTAGCTCCGGCAGGGGGGAAACCCCCTTTTTTTCAAAGCATTTCATGTTTTGCTCCGTAAAATGTCAAAACTCCATCAAAAATAGGGTTTGCGCATATGACACGAATCGGCACTTCGTTGTGCATCCTCTGAGCACAAATTGGTGGCGAAAAAATAATTCAGGTGACTTTTAGGGCCCGTCAACCATTTTTTCCAGCCAGGAAGGGCCTCGCGGGGGGTAGAATCTTGTCAAAGATAATTTTTCGTGGTTAAATCTACACAATTGTTCACAAAAAATACCCGTAGGGTCGATTTGAGCTCGACAGAGACAAAAAAAATTTTTCGGAGGGTGGGTCTCGATCCCGGGTCCCCCTAGGTGTGGCTCCAGCACGCTAACCACTTCGCCACCGCTACTTGTTGGAAATGGAGCTAGGGTTAGCTGTAACCCTAGCTCCGGCAGGGGGGAAACCCCCTTTTTTTCAAAGCATTTCATGTTTTGCTCCGTAAAATGTCAAAACTCCATCAAAAATAGGGTTTGCGCATATGACACGAATCGGCACTTCGTTGTGCATCCTCTGAGCACAAATTGGTGGCGAAAAAATAATTTAGGTGACTTTTAGGGCCCGTCAACCATTTTTTTCCAGCCAGGAAGGGCCTCGCGGGGGGTAGAATCTTGTCAAAGATAATTTTTCGTGGTTAAATCTACACAATTGTTCACAAAAAATACCCGTAGGGTCGATTTGAGCTCGACAGAGACTGATTTTTTGAAAAAAAATAAAAAAAAATTTTCGGAGGGTGGGTCTCGATCCCGGGTCCCCCTAGGTGTGGCTCCAGCACGCTAACCACTTCGCCACCGCTACTTGTTGGAAATGGAGCTAGGGTTAGCTGTAACCCTAGCTCCGGCAGGGGGGAAACCCCCTTTTTTTCAAAGCATTTCATGTTTTGCTCCGTAAAATGTCAAAACTCCATCAAAAATAGGGTTTGCGCATATGACACGAATCGGCACTTCGTTGTGCATCCTCTGAGCACAAATTGGTGGCGAAAAAATAATTCAGGTGACTTTTAGGGCCCGTCAACCATTTTTTCCAGCCAGGAAGGGCCTCGCGGGGGGTAGAATCTTGTCAAAGATAATTTTTCGTGGTTAAATCTACACAATTGTTCACAAAAAATACCCGTAGGGTCGATTTGAGCTCGACAGAGACTGATTTTTTGAAAAAAAATAAAAAAAATTTTTCGGAGGGTGGGTCTCGATCCCGGGTCCCCCTAGGTGTGGCTCCAGCACGCTAACCACTTCGCCACCGCTACTTGTTGGAAATGGAGCTAGGGTTAGCTGTAACCCTAGCTCCGGCAGGGGGGAAACCCCCTTTTTTTCAAAGCATTTCATGTTTTGCTCCGTAAAATGTCAAAACTCCATCAAAAATAGGGTTTGCGCATATGACACGAATCGGCACTTCGTTGTGCATCCTCTGAGCACAAATTGGTGGCGAAAAAATAATTCAGGTGACTTTTAGGGCCCGTCAACCATTTTTTCCAGCCAGGAAGGGCCTCGCGGGGGGTAGAATCTTGTCAAAGATAATTTTTCGTGGTTAAATCTACACAATTGTTCACAAAAAATACCCGTAGGGTCGATTTGAGCTCGACAGAGACAAAAAAATTTTTTCGGAGGGTGGGTCTCGATCCCGGGTCCCCCTAGGTGTGGCTCCAGCACGCTAACCACTTCGCCACCGCTACTTGTTGGAAATGGAGCTAGGGTTAGCTGTAACCCTAGCTCCGGCAGGGGGGAAACCCCCTTTTTTTCAAAGCATTTCATGTTTTGCTCCGTAAAATGTCAAAACTCCATCAAAAATAGGGTTTGCGCATATGACACGAATCGGCACTTCGTTGTGCATCCTCTGAGCACAAATTGGTGGCGAAAAAATAATTCAGGTGACTTTTAGGGCCCGTCAACCATTTTTTCCAGCCAGGAAGGGCCTCGCGGGGGGTAGAATCTTGTCAAAGATAATTTTTCGTGGTTAAATCTACACAATTGTTCACAAAAAATACCCGTAGGGTCGATTTGAGCTCGACAGAGACTGATTTTTTGAAAAAAAATAAAAAAAATTTTTCGGAGGGTGGGTCTCGATCCCGGGTCCCCCTAGGTGTGGCTCCAGCACGCTAACCACTTCGCCACCGCTACTTGTTGGAAATGGAGCTAGGGTTAGCTGTAACCCTAGCTCCGGCAGGGGGAAACCCCCTTTTTTTCAAAGCATTTCATGTTTTGCTCCGTAAAATGTCAAAACTCCATCAAAAATAGGGTTTGCGCATATGACACGAATCGGCACTTCGTTGTGCATCCTCTGAGCACAAATTGGTGGCGAAAAAATAATTCAGGTGACTTTTAGGGCCCGTCAACCATTTTTTCCAGCCAGGAAGGGCCTCGCGGGGGGTAGAATCTTGTCAAAGATAATTTTTCGTGGTTAAATCTACACAATTGTTCACAAAAAATACCCGTAGGGTCGATTTGAGCTCGACAGAGACAAAAATTTTTTTTCGGAGGGTGGGTCTCGATCCCGGGTCCCCCTAGGTGTGGCTCCAGCACGCTAACCACTTCGCCACCGCTACTTGTTGGAAATGGAGCTAGGGTTAGCTGTAACCCTAGCTCCGGCAGGGGGGAAACCCCCTTTTTTTCAAAGCATTTCATGTTTTGCTCCGTAAAATGTCAAAACTCCATCAAAAATAGGGTTTGCGCATATGACACGAATCGGCACTTCGTTGTGCATCCTCTGAGCACAAATTGGTGGCGAAAAAATAATTCAGGTGACTTTTAGGGCCCGTCAACCATTTTTTCCAGCCAGGAAGGGCCTCGCGGGGGGTAGAATCTTGTCAAAGATAATTTTTCGTGGTTAAATCTACACAATTGTTCACAAAAAATACCCGTAGGGTCGATTTGAGCTCGACAGAGACTGATTTTTTGAAAAAAAATAAAAAAAATTTTTCGGAGGGTGGGTCTCGATCCCGGGTCCCCCTAGGTGTGGCTCCAGCACGCTAACCACTTCGCCACCGCTACTTGTTGGAAATGGAGCTAGGGTTAGCTGTAACCCTAGCTCCGGCAGGGGGGAAACCCCCTTTTTTTCAAAGCATTTCATGTTTTGCTCCGTAAAATGTCAAAACTCCATCAAAAATAGGGTTTGCGCATATGACACGAATCGGCACTTCGTTGTGCATCCTCTGAGCACAAATTGGTGGCGAAAAAATAATTCAGGTGACTTTTAGGGCCCGTCAACCATTTTTTTCCAGCCAAGAAGGGCCTCGCGGGGGGTAGAATCTTGTCAAAGATAATTTTTCGTGGTTAAATCTACACAATTGTTCACAAAAAATACCCGTAGGGTCGATTTGAGCTCGACAGAGACTGATTTTTTGAAAAAAAAATAAAAAAAAATTTTCGGAGGGTGGGTCTCGATCCCGGGTCCCCCTAGGTGTGGCTCCAGCACGCTAACCACTTCGCCACCGCTACTTGTTGGAAATGGAGCTAGGGTTAGCTGTAACCCTAGCTCCGGCAGGGGGGAAACCCCCTTTTTTCAAAGCATTTCATGTTTTGCTCCGTAAAATGTCAAAACTCCATCAAAAATAGGGTTTGCGCATATGACACGAATCGGCACTTCGTTGTGCATCCTCTGAGCACAAATTGGTGGCGAAAAAATAATTCAGGTGACTTTTAGGGCCCGTCAACCATTTTTTCCAGCCAGGAAGGACCTCGCGGGGGGTAGAATCTTGTCAAAGATAATTTTTCGTGGTTAAATCTACACAATTGTTCACAAAAAATACCCGTAGGGTCGATTTGAGCTCGACAGAGACTGATTTTTTGAAAAAAAATAAAAAAAATTTTTCGGAGGGTGGGTCTCGATCCCGGGTCCCCCTAGGTGTGGCTCCAGCACGCTAACCACTTCGCCACCGCTACTTGTTGGAAATGGAGCTAGGGTTAGCTGTAACCCTAGCTCCGGCAGGGGGGAAACCCCCTTTTTTCAAAGCATTTCATGTTTTGCTCCGTAAAATGTCAAAACTCCATCAAAAATAGGGTTTGCGCATATGACACGAATCGGCACTTCGTTGTGCATCCTCTGAGCACAAATTGGTGGCGAAAAAATAATTCAGGTGACTTTTAGGGCCCGTCAACCATTTTTTCCAGCCAGGAAGGGCCTCGCGGGGGGTAGAATCTTGTCAAAGATAATTTTTCGTGGTTAAATCTACACAATTGTTCACAAAAAATACCCGTAGGGTCGATTTGAGCTCGACAGAGACTGATTTTTTGAAAAAAAATAAAAAAAATTTTTCGGAGGGTGGGTCTCGATCCCGGGTCCCCCTAGGTGTGGCTCCAGCACGCTAACCACTTCGCCACCGCTACTTGTTGGAAATGGAGCTAGGGTTAGCTGTAACCCTAGCTCCGGCAGGGGGGAAACCCCCTTTTTTTCAAAGCATTTCATGTTTTGCTCCGTAAAATGTCAAAACTCCATCAAAAATAGGGTTTGCGCATATGACACGAATCGGCACTTCGTTGTGCATCCTCTGAGCACAAATTGGTGGCGAAAAAATAATTCAGGTGACTTTTAGGGCCCGTCAACCATTTTTTCCAGCCAGGAAGGGCCTCGCGGGGGGTAGAATCTTGTCAAAGATAATTTTTCGTGGTTAAATCTACACAATTGTTCACAAAAAATACCCGTAGGGTCGATTTGAGCTCGACAGAGACTGATTTTTTGAAAAAAAATAAAAAAAAATTTTCGGAGGGTGGGTCTCGATCCCGGGTCCCCCTAGGTGTGGCTCCAGCACGCTAACCACTTCGCCACCGCTACTTGTTGGAAATGGAGCTAGGGTTAGCTGTAACCCTAGCTCCGGCAGGGGGGAAACCCCCTTTTTTTCAAAGCATTTCATGTTTTGCTCCGTAAAATGTCAAAACTCCATCAAAAATAGGGTTTGCGCATATGACACGAATCGGCACTTCGTTGTGCATCCTCTGAGCACAAATTGGTGGCGAAAAAATAATTCAGGTGACTTTTAGGGCCCGTCAACCATTTTTTCCAGCCAGGAAGGGCCTCGCGGGGGGTAGAATCTTGTCAAAGATAATTTTTCGTGGTTAAATCTACACAATTGTTCACAAAAAATACCCGTAGGGTCGATTTGAGCTCGACAGAGACTGATTTTTTGAAAAAAAATAAAAAAAATTTTTCGGAAGGTGGGTCTCGATCCCGGGTCCCCCTAGGTGTGGCTCCAGCACGCTAACCACTTCGCCACCGCTACTTGTTGGAAATGGAGCTAGGGTTAGCTGTAACCCTAGCTCCGGCAGGGGGAAACCCCCTTTTTTTCAAAGCATTTCATGTTTTGCTCCGTAAAATGTCAAAACTCCATCAAAAATAGGGTTTGCGCATATGACACGAATCGGCACTTCGTTGTGCATCCTCTGAGCACAAATTGGTGGCGAAAAAATAATTCAGGTGACTTTTAGGGCCCGTCAACCATTTTTTCCAGCCAGGAAGGGCCTCGCGGGGGGTAGAATCTTGTCAAAGATAATTTTTCGTGGTTAAATCTACACAATTGTTCACAAAAAATACCCGTAGGGTCGATTTGAGCTCGACAGAGACTGATTTTTTGAAAAAAAATAAAAAAAATTTTTCGGAGGGTGGGTCTCGATCCCGGGTCCCCCTAGGTGTGGCTCCAGCACGCTAACCACTTCGCCACCGCTACTTGTTGGAAATGGAGCTAGGGTTAGCTGTAACCCTAGCTCCGGCAGGGGGGAAACCCCCTTTTTTTCAAAGCATTTCATGTTTTGCTCCGTAAAATGTCAAAACTCCATCAAAAATAGGGTTTGCGCATATGACACGAATCGGCACTTCGTTGTGCATCCTCTGAGCACAAATTGGTGGCGAAAAAATAATTCAGGTGACTTTTAGGGCCCGTCAACCATTTTTTCCAGCCAGGAAGGGCCTCGCGGGGGGTAGAATCTTGTCAAAGATAATTTTTCGTGGTTAAATCTACACAATTGTTCACAAAAAATACCCGTAGGGTCGATTTGAGCTCGACAGAGACTGATTTTTTGAAAAAAAATAAAAAAATTTTTTCGGAGGGTGGGTCTCGATCCCGGGTCCCCCTAGGTGTGGCTCCAGCACGCTAACCACTTCGCCACCGCTACTTGTTGGAAATGGAGCTAGGGTTAGCTGTAACCCTAGCTCCGGCAGGGGGGAAACCCCCTTTTTTTCAAAGCATTTCATGTTTTGCTCCGTAAAATGTCAAAACTCCATCAAAAATAGGGTTTGCGCATATGACACGAATCGGCACTTCGTTGTGCATCCTCTGAGCACAAATTGGTGGCGAAAAAATAATTCAGGTGACTTTTAGGGCCCGTCAACCATTTTTTCCAGCCAGGAAGGGCCTCGCGGGGGGTAGAATCTTGTCAAAGATAATTTTTCGTGGTTAAATCTACACAATTGTTCACAAAAAATACCCGTAGGGTCGATTTGAGCTCGACAGAGACTGATTTTTTGAAAAAAAATAAAAAAAATTTTTCGGAGGGTGGGTCTCGATCCCGGGTCCCCCTAGGTGTGGCTCCAGCACGCTAACCACTTCGCCACCGCTACTTGTTGGAAATGGAGCTAGGGTTAGCTGTAACCCTAGCTCCGGCAGGGGGGAAACCCCCTTTTTTTCAAAGCATTTCATGTTTTGCTCCGTAAAATGTCAAAACTCCATCAAAAATAGGGTTTGCGCATATGACACGAATCGGCACTTCGTTGTGCATCCTCTGAGCACAAATTGGTGGCGAAAAAATAATTCAGGTGACTTTTAGGGCCCGTCAACCATTTTTTCCAGCCAGGAAGGGCCTCGCGGGGGGTAGAATCTTGTCAAAGATAATTTTTCGTGGTTAAATCTACACAATTGTTCACAAAAAATACCCGTAGGGTCGATTTGAGCTCGACAGAGACTGATTTTTTGAAAAAAAATAAAAAAAAATTTTCGGAGGGTGGGTCTCGATCCCGGGTCCCCCTAGGTGTGGCTCCAGCACGCTAACCACTTCGCCACCGCTACTTGTTGGAAATGGAGCTAGGGTTAGCTGTAACCCTAGCTCCGGCAGGGGGGGAAACCCCCTTTTTTTCAAAGCATTTCATGTTTTGCTCCGTAAAATGTCAAAACTCCATCAAAAATAGGGTTTGCGCATATGACACGAATCGGCACTTCGTTGTGCATCCTCTGAGCACAAATTGGTGGCGAAAAAATAATTCAGGTGACTTTTAGGGCCCGTCAACCATTTTTTCCAGCCAGGAAGGGCCTCGCGGGGGGTAGAATCTTGTCAAAGATAATTTTTCGTGGTTAAATCTACACAATTGTTCACAAAAAATACCCGTAGGGTCGATTTGAGCTCGACAGAGACTGATTTTTTGAAAAAAAATAAAAAAAAATTTTCGGAGGGTGGGTCTCGATCCCGGGTCCCCCTAGGTGTGGCTCCAGCACGCTAACCACTTCGCCACCGCTACTTGTTGGAAATGGAGCTAGGGTTAGCTGTAACCCTAGCTCCGGCAGGGGGGAAACCCCCTTTTTTTCAAAGCATTTCATGTTTTGCTCCGTAAAATGTCAAAACTCCATCAAAAATAGGGTTTGCGCATATGACACGAATCGGCACTTCGTTGTGCATCCTCTGAGCACAAATTGGTGGCGAAAAAATAATTCAGGTGACTTTTAGGGCCCGTCAACCATTTTTTCCAGCCAGGAAGGGCCTCGCGGGGGGTAGAATCTTGTCAAAGATAATTTTTCGTGGTTAAATCTACACAATTGTTCACAAAAAATACCCGTAGGGTCGATTTGAGCTCGACAGAGACTGATTTTTTGAAAAAAAATAAAAAAAAATTTTCGGAGGGTGGGTCTCGATCCCGGGTCCCCCTAGGTGTGGCTCCAGCACGCTAACCACTTCGCCACCGCTACTTGTTGGAAATGGAGCTAGGGTTAGCTGTAACCCTAGCTCCGGCAGGGGGGAAACCCCCTTTTTTTCAAAGCATTTCATGTTTTGCTCCGTAAAATGTCAAAACTCCATCAAAAATAGGGTTTGCGCATATGACACGAATCGGCACTTCGTTGTGCATCCTCTGAGCACAAATTGGTGGCGAAAAAATAATTCAGGTGACTTTTAGGGCCCGTCAACCATTTTTTCCAGCCAGGAAGGGCCTCGCGGTGGGTAGAATCTTGTCAAAGATAATTTTTCGTGGTTAAATCTACACAATTGTTCACAAAAAATACCCGTAGGGTCGATTTGAGCTCGACAGAGACTGATTTATTTTCGGAGGGTGGGTCTCGATCCCGGGTCCCCCTAGGTGTGGCTCCAGCACGCTAACCACTTCGCCACCGCTACTTGTTGGAAATGGAGCTAGGGTTAGCTGTAACCCTAGCTCCGGCAGGGGGGAAACCCCCTTTTTTTCAAAGCATTTCATGTTTTGCTCCGTAAAATGTCAAAACTCCATCAAAAATAGGGTTTGCGCATATGACACGAATCGGCACTTCGTTGTGCATCCTCTGAGCACAAATTGGTGGCGAAAAAATAATTCAGGTGACTTTTAGGGCCCGTCAACCATTTTTTCCAGCCAGGAAGGGCCTCTTGGGGGGTAGAATCTTGTCAAAGATAATTTTTCGTGGTTAAATCTACACAATTGTTCACAAAAAATACCCGTAGGGTCGATTTGAGCTCGACAGAGACTGATTTTTTGAAAAAAAATAAAAAAAAATTTTCGGAGGGTGGGTCTCGATCCCGGGTCCCCCTAGGTGTGGCTCCAGCACGCTAACCACTTCGCCACCGCTACTTGTTGGAAATGGAGCTAGGGTTAGCTGTAACCCTAGCTCCGGCAGGGGGGAAACCCCCTTTTTTTCAAAGCATTTCATGTTTTGCTCCGTAAAATGTCAAAACTCCATCAAAAATAGGGTTTGCGCATATGACACGAATCGGCACTTCGTTGTGCATCCTCTGAGCACAAATTGGTGGCGAAAAAATAATTCAGGTGACTTTTAGGGCCCGTCAACCATTTTTTCCAGCCAGGAAGGGCCTCGCGGGGGGTAGAATCTTGTCAAAGATAATTTTTCGTGGTTAAATCTACACAATTGTTCACAAAAAATACCCGTAGGGTCGATTTGAGCTCGACAGAGACTGATTTTTTGAAAAAAAATAAAAAAAAATTTTCGGAGGGTGGGTCTCGATCCCGGGTCCCCCTAGGTGTGGCTCCAGCACGCTAACCACTTCGCCACCGCTACTTGTTGGAAATGGAGCTAGGGTTAGCTGTAACCCTAGCTCCGGCAGGGGGGAAACCCCCTTTTTTTCAAAGCATTTCATGTTTTGCTCCGTAAAATGTCAAAACTCCGTCAAAAATAGGGTTTGCGCATATGACACGAATCGGCACTTCGTTGTGCATCCTCTGAGCACAAATTGGTGGCGAAAAAATAATTCAGGTGACTTTTAGGGCCCGTCAACCATTTTTTCCAGCCAGGAAGGGCCTCGCGGGGGGTAGAATCTTGTCAAAGATAATTTTTCGTGGTTAAATCTACACAATTGTTCACAAAAAATACCCGTAGGGTCGATTTGAGCTCGACAGAGACTGATTTTTTGAAAAAAAATAAAAAAAATTTTTCGGAGGGTGGGTCTCGATCCCGGGTCCCCCTAGGTGTGGCTCCAGCACGCTAACCACTTCGCCACCGCTACTTGTTGGAAATGGAGCTAGGGTTAGCTGTAACCCTAGCTCCGGCAGGGGGAAACCCCCTTTTTTTCAAAGCATTTCATGTTTTGCTCCGTAAAATGTCAAAACTCCATCAAAAATAGGGTTTGCGCATATGACACGAATCGGCACTTCGTTGTGCATCCTCTGAGCACAAATTGGTGGCGAAAAAATAATTCAGGTGACTTTTAGGGCCCGTCAACCATTTTTTCCAGCCAGGAAGGGCCTTGCGGGGGGTAGAATCTTGTCAAAGATAATTTTTCGTGGTTAAATCTACACAATTGTTCACAAAAAATACCCGTATGTCGATTTGAGCTCGACAGAGACTGATTTTTTGAAAAAAAATAAAAAAAAAATTTCGGAGGTTGGGTCTCGATCCCGGGTCCCCCTAGGTGTGGCTCCAGCACGCTAACCACTTCGCCACCGCTACTTGTTGGAAATGGAGCTAGGGTTAGCTGTAACCCTAGCTCCGGCAGGGGGGAAACCCCCTTTTTTTCAAAGCATTTCATGTTTTGCTCCGTAAAATGTCAAAACTCCATCAAAAATAGGGTTTGCGCATATGACACGAATCGGCACTTCGTTGTGCATCCTCTGAGCACAAATTGGTGGCGAAAAAATAATTCAGGTGACTTTTAGGGCCCGTCAACCATTTTTTCCAGCCAGGAAGGGCCTCGCGGGGGGTAGAATCTTGTCAAAGATAATTTTTCGTGGTTAAATCTACACAATTGTTCACAAAAAATACCCGTAGGGTCGATTTGAGCTCGACAGAGACTGATTTTTTGAAAAAAAATAAAAAAAAATTTTCGGAGGGTGGGTCTCGATCCCGGGTCCCCCTAGGTGTGGCTCCAGCACGCTAACCACTTCGCCACCGCTACTTGTTGGAATTGGAGCTAGGGTTAGCTGTAACCCTAGCTCCGGCAGGGGGGAAATCCTCTTTTTTCAAAGCATTTCATGTTTTGCTCCGTAAAATGTCAAAACTCCATCAAAAATAGGGTTTGCGCATATGACACGAATCGGCACTTCGTTGTGCATCCTCTGAGCACAAATTGGTGGCGAAAAAATAATTCAGGTGACTTTAAGGGCCCGTCAACCATTTTTTCCAGCCAGGAAGGGCCTCGCGGGGGGTAGAATCTTGTCAAAGATAATTTTTCGTGGTTAAATCTACACAATTGTTCACAAAAAATACCCGTAGGATCGATTTGAGCTCGACAGAGACTGATTTTTTGAAAAAAAATAAAAAAAAATTTTCGGAGGGTGGGTCTCGATCCCGGGTCCCCCTAGGTGTGGCTCCAGCACGCTAACCACTTCGCCACCGCTACTTGTTGGAAATGGAGCTAGGGTTAGCTGTAACCCTAGCTCCGGCAGGGGGGAAACCCCCTTTTTTTCAAAGCATTTCATGTTTTGCTCCGTAAAATGTCAAAACTCCATCAAAAATAGGGTTTGCGCATATGACACGAATCGGCACTTCGTTGTGCATCCTCTGAGCACAAATTGGTGGCGAAAAAATAATTCAGGTGACTTTTAGGGCCCGTCAACCATTTTTTTCCAGCCAGGAAAGGCCTCGCGGGGGGGTAGAATCTTGTCAAAGATAATTTTTCGTGTTTAAATCTACACAATTGTTCACAAAAAATACCCGTAGGGTCGATTTGAGCTCGACAGAGACTGATTTTTTGAAAAAAAATAAAAAAAAATTTTCGGAGGGTGGGTCTCGATCCCGGGTCCCCCTAGGTGTGGCTCCAGCACGCTAACCACTTCGCCACCGCTACTTGTTTGAAATGGAGCTAGGGTTAGCTGTAACCCTAGCTCCGGCAGGGGGGAAACCCCCTTTTTTTCAAAGCATTTCATGTTTTGCTCCGTAAAATGTCAAAACTCCATCAAAAATAGGGTTTGCGCATATGACACGAATCGGCACTTCGTTGTGCATCCTCTGAGCACAAATTGGTGGCGAAAAAATAATTCAGGTGACTTTTAGGGCCCGTCAACCATTTTTTCCAGCCAGGAAGGGCCTCGCGGGGGGTAGAATCTTGTCAAAGATAATTTTTCGTGTTTAAATCTACACAATTGTTCACAAAAAATACCCGTAGGGTCGATTTGAGCTCGACAGAGACTGATTTTTTGAAAAAAAATAAAAAAAATTTTTCGGAGGGTGGGTCTCGATCCCGGGTCCCCCTAGGTGTGGCTCCAGCACGCTAACCACTTCGCCACCGCTACTTGTTGGAAATGGAGCTAGGGTTAGCTGTAACCCTAGCTCCGGCAGGGGGGAAACCCCCTTTTTTTCAAAGCATTTCATGTTTTGCTCCGTAAAATGTCAAAACTCCATCAAAAATAGGGTTTGCGCATATGACACGAATCGGCACTTCGTTGTGCATCCTCTGAGCACAAATTGGTGGCGAAAAAATAATTCAGGTGACTTTTAGGGCCCGTCAACCATTTTTTCCAGCCAGGAAGGGCCTCGCGGGGGGTAGAATCTTGTCAAAGATAATTTTTCGTGGTTAAATCTACACAATTGTTCACAAAAAATACCCGTAGGGTCGATTTGAGCTCGACAGAGACTGATTTTTTGAAAAAAAATAAAAAAAATTTTTCGGAGGGTGGGTCTCGATCCCGGGTCCCCCTAGGTGTGGCTCCAGCACGCTAACCACTTCGCCACCGCTACTTGTTGGAAATGGAGCTAGGGTTAGCTGTAACCCTAGCTCCGGCAGGGGGGAAACCCCCTTTTTTTCAAAGCATTTCATGTTTTGCTCCGTAAAATGTCAAAACTCCATCAAAAATAGGGTTTGCGCATATGACACGAATCGGCACTTCGTTGTGCATCCTCTGAGCACAAATTGGTGGCGAAAAAAATAATTCAGGTGACTTTTAGGGCCCGTCAACCATTTTTTCCAGCCAGGAAGGGCCTCGCGGGGGGTAGAATCTTGTCAAAGATAATTTTTCGTGGTTAAATCTACACAATTGTTCACAAAAAATACCCGTAGGGTCGATTTGAGCTCGACAGAGACTGATTTTTTGAAAAAAAATAAAAAAAAATTTTCGGAGGGTGGGTCTCGATCCCGGGTCCCCCTAGGTGTGGCTCCAGCACGCTAACCACTTCGCCACCGCTACTTGTTGGAATTGGAGCTAGGGTTAGCTGTAACCCTAGCTCCGGCAGGGGGGGAAACCCCTTTTTTTCAAAGCATTTCATGTTTTGCTCCGTAAAATGTCAAAACTCCATCAAAAATAGGGTTTGCGCATATGACACGAATCGGCACTTCGTTGTGCATCCTCTGAGCACAAATTGGTGGCGAAAAAATAATTCAGGTGACTTTAAGGGCCCGTCAACCATTTTTTCCAGCCAGGAAGGGCCTCGCGGGGGGTAGAATCTTGTCAAAGATAATTTTTCGTGGTTAAATCTACACAATTGTTCACAAAAAATACCCGTAGGGTCGATTTGAGCTCGACAGAGACTGATTTTTTGAAAAAAAATAAAAAAAATTTTTCGGAGGGTGGGTCTCGATCCCGGGTCCCCCTAGGTGTGGCTCCAGCACGCTAACCACTTCGCCACCGCTACTTGTTGGAAATGGAGCTAGGGTTAGCTGTAACCCTAGCTCCGGCAGGGGGAAACCCCCTTTTTTTCAAAGCATTTCATGTTTTGCTCCGTAAAATGTCAAAACTCCATCAAAAATAGGGTTTGCGCATATGACACGAATCGGCACTTCGTTGTGCATCCTCTGAGCACAAATTGGTGGCGAAAAAATAATTCAGGTGACTTTTAGGGCCCGTCAACCATTTTTTCCAGCCAGGAAGGGCCTCGCGGGGGGTAGAATCTTGTCAAAGATAATTTTTCGTGTTTAAATCTACACAATTGTTCACAAAAAATACCCGTAGGGTCGATTTGAGCTCGACAGAGACTGATTTTTTGAAAAAAAATAAAAAAAAATTTTCGGAGGGTGGGTCTCGATCCCGGGTCCCCCTAGGTGTGGCTCCAGCACGCTAACCACTTCGCCACCGCTACTTGTTGGAAATGGAGCTAGGGTTAGCTGTAACCCTAGCTCCGGCAGGGGGGAAACCCCCTTTTTTTCAAAGCATTTCATGTTTTGCTCCGTAAAATGTCAAAACTCCATCAAAAATAGGGTTTGCGCATATGACACGAATCGGCACTTCGTTGTGCATCCTCTGAGCACAAATTGGTGGCGAAAAAATAATTCAGGTGACTTTTAGGGCCCGTCAACCATTTTTTCCAGCCAGGAAGGGCCTCGCGGGGGGTAGAATCTTGTCAAAGATAATTTTTCGTGGTTAAATCTACACAATTGTTCACAAAAAATACCCGTAGGGTCGATTTGAGCTCGACAGAGACTGATTTTTTGAAAAAAAATTGAAAAAAATTTTCGGAGGGTGGGTCTCGATCCCGGGTCCCCCTAGGTGTGTCTCCAGCACGCTAACCACTTCGCCACCGCTACTTGTTGGAAATGGAGCTAGGGTTAGCTGTAACCCTAGCTCCGGCAGGGGGGAAACCCCCTTTTTTTCAAAGCATTTCATGTTTTGCTCCGTAAAATGTCAAAACTCCATCAAAAATAGGGTTTGCGCATATGACACGAATCGGCACTTCGTTGTGCATCCTCTGAGCACAAATTGGTGGCGAAAAAATAATTCAGGTGACTTTTAGGGCCCGTCAACCATTTTTTCCAGCCAGGAAGGGCCTCGCGGGGGGTAGAATCTTGTCAAAGATAATTTTTCGTGGTTAAATCTACACAATTGTTCACAAAAAATACCCGTAGGGTCGATTTGAGCTCGACAGAGACTGATTTTTTGAAAAAAAATAAAAAAAAATTTTCGGAGGGTGGGTCTCGATCCCGGGTCCCCCTAGGTGTGGCTCCAGCACGCTAACCACTTCGCCACCGCTACTTGTTGGAAATGGAGCTAGGGTTAGCTGTAATGAAATGCTTTGAAAAAAAGGGGGTTTCCCCCCTGCCGGAGCTAGGGTTACAGGCTGTAACCCTAGCTCCGGCAGGGGGGAAACCCCCTTTTTTTCAAAGCATTTCATGTTTTGCTCCGTAAAATGTCAAAACTCCATCAAAAATAGGGTTTGCGCATATGACACGAATCGGCACTTCGTTGTGCATCCTCTGAGCACAAATTGGTGGCGATAAAATAATTCAGGTGACTTTTAGGGCCCGTCAACCATTTTTTCCAGCCAGGAAGGGCCTTGCGGGGGGTAGAATCTTGTCAAAGATAATTTTTCGTGGTTAAATCTACACAATTGTTCACAAAAAATACCCGTATGTCGATTTGAGCTCGACAGAGACTGATTTTTTGAAAAAAAATAAAAAAAAATTTTCGGAGGGTGGGTCTCGATCCCGGGTCCCCCTAGGTGTGGCTCCAGCACGCTAACCACTTCGCCACCGCTACTTGTTGGAAATGGAGCTAGGGTTAGCTGTAACCCTAGCTCCGGCAGGGGGGAAACCCCCTTTTTTTCAAAGCATTTCATGTTTTGCTCCGTAAAATGTCAAAACTCCATCAAAAATAGGGTTTGCGCATATGACACGAATCGGCACTTCGTTGTGCATCCTCTGAGCACAAATTGGTGGCGAAAAAATAATTCAGGTGACTTTTAGGGCCTGTCAACCATTTTTTCCAGCCAGGAAGGGCCTCGCGGGGGGTAGAATCTTGTCAAAGATAATTTTTCGTGGTTAAATCTACACAATTGTTCACATAAAATACCCGTAGGGTCGATTTGAGCTCGACAGAGACTGATTTTTTGAAAAAAAATAAAAAAATTTTTTCGGAGGGTGGGTCTCGATCCCGGGTCCCCCTAGGTGTGGCTCCAGCACGCTAACCACTTCGCCACCGCTACTTGTTGGAAATGGAGCTAGGGTTAGCTGTAACCCTAGCTCCGGCAGGGGGGAAACCCCCTTTTTTCAAAGCATTTCATGTTTTGCTCCGTAAAATGTCAAAACTCCATCAAAAATAGGGTTTGCGCATATGACACGAATCGGCACTTCGTTGTGCATCCTCTGAGCACAAATTGGTGGCGAAAAAATAATTCAGGTGACTTTTAGGGCCCGTCAACCATTTTTTCCAGCCAGGAAGGGCTTCGCGGGGGGTAGAATCTTGTCAAAGATAATTTTTCGTGGTTAAATCTACACAATTGTTCACAAAAAATACCCGTAGGGTCGATTTGAGCTCGACAGAGACTGATTTTTTGAAAAAAAATAAAAAAAAAATTTTCGGAGGGTGGGTCTCGATCCCGGGTCCCCCTAGGTGTGGCTCCAGCACGCTAACCACTTCGCCACCGCTACTTGTTGGAAATGGAGCTAGGGTTAGCTGTAACCCTAGCTCCGACAGGGGGGAAACCCCCTTTTTTTCAAAGCATTTCATGTTTTGCTCCGTAAAATGTCAAAACTCCATCAAAAATAGGGTTTGCGCATATGACACGAATCGGCACTTCGTTGTGCATCCTCTGAGCACAAATTGGTGGCGAAAAAATAATTCAGGTGACTTTTAGGGCCCGTCAACCATTTTTTCCAGCCAGGAAGGGCCTCGCGGGGGGTAGAATCTTGTCAAAGATAATTTTTCGTGGTTAAATCTACACAATTGTTCACAAAAAATACCCGTAGGGTCGATTTGAGCTCGACAGAGACTGATTTTTTGAAAAAAAATAAAAAAAATTTTTCGGAGGGTGGGTCTCGATCCCGGGTCCCCCTAGGTGTGGCTCCAGCACGCTAACCACTTCGCCACCGCTACTTGTTGGAATTGGAGCTAGGGTTAGCTGTAACCCTAGCTCCGGCAGGGGGGAAATCCCCTTTTTTCAAAGCATTTCATGTTTTGCTCCGTAAAATGTCAAAACTCCATCAAAAATAGGGTTTGCGCATATGACACGAATCGGCACTTCGTTGTGCATCCTCTGAGCACAAATTGGTGGCGAAAAAATAATTCAGGTGACTTTAAGGGCCCGTCAACCATTTTTTCCAGCCAGGAAGGGCCTCGCGGGGGGTAGAATCTTGTCAAAGATAATTTTTCGTGGTTAAATCTACACAATTGTTCACAAAAAATACCCGTAGGGTCGATTTGAGCTCGACAGAGACTGATTTTTTGAAAAAAAATAAAAAAAAATTTTCGGAGGGTGGGTCTCGATCCCGGGTCCCCCTAGGTGTGGCTCCAGCACGCTAACCACTTCGCCACCGCTACTTGTTGGAAATGGAGCTAGGGTTAGCTGTAACCCTAGCTCCGGCAGGGGGGAAACCCCCTTTTTTTCAAAGCATTTCATGTTTTGCTCCGTAAAATGTCAAAACTCCATCAAAAATAGGGTTTGCGCATATGACACGAATCGGCACTTCGTTGTGCATCCTCTGAGCACAAATTGGTGGCGAAAAAATAATTCAGGTGACTTTTAGGGCCCGTCAACCATTTTTTCCAGCCAGGAAGGGCCTCGCGGGGGGTAGAATCTTGTCAAAGATAATTTTTCGTGTTTAAATCTACACAATTGTTCACAAAAAATACCCGTAGGGTCGATTTGAGCTCGACAGAGACTGATTTTTTGAAAAAAAATAAAAAAAAATTTTCGGAAGGTGGGTCTCGATCCCGGGTCCCCCTAGGTGTGGCTCCAGCACGCTAACCACTTCGCCACCGCTACTTGTTTGAAATGGAGCTAGGGTTAGCTGTAACCCTAGCTCCGGCAGGGGGGAAACCCCCTTTTTTTCAAAGCATTTCATGTTTTGCTCCGTAAAATGTCAAAACTCCATCAAAAATAGGGTTTGCGCATATGACACGAATCGGCACTTCGTTGTGCATCCTCTGAGCACAAATTGGTGGCGAAAAAATAATTCAGGTGACTTTTAGGGCCCGTCAACCATTTTTTCCAGCCAGGAAGGGCCTCGCGGGGGGTAGAATCTTGTCAAAGATAATTTTTCGTGGTTAAATCTACACAATTGTTCACAAAAAATACCCGTAGGGTCGATTTGAGCTCGACAGAGACTGATTTTTTGAAAAAAAATAAAAAAAAATTTTCGGAGGGTGGGTCTCGATCCCGGGTCCCCCTAGGTGTGGCTCCAGCACGCTAACCACTTCGCCACCGCTACTTGTTGGAATTGGAGCTAGGGTTAGCTGTAACCCTAGCTCCGGCAGGGGGGAAACCCCCTTTTTTCAAAGCATTTCATGTTTTGCTCCGTAAAATGTCAAAACTCCATCAAAAATAGGGTTTGCGCATATGACACGAATCGGCACTTCGTTGTGCATCCTCTGAGCACAAATTGGTGGCGAAAAAATAATTCAGGTGACTTTTAGGGCCCGTCAACCATTTTTTTCCAGCCAGGAAGGGCCTCGCGGGGGGTAGAATCTTGTCAAAGATAATTTTTCGTGGTTAAATCTACACAATTGTTCACAAAAAATACCCGTAGGGTCGATTTGAGCTCGACAGAGACTGATTTTTTGAAAAAAAATAAAAAAAAATTTTCGGAGGGTGGGTCTCGATCCCGGGTCCCCCTAGGTGTGGCTCCAGCACGCTAACCACTTCGCCACCGCTACTTGTTGGAAATGGAGCTAGGGTTAGCTGTAACCCTAGCTCCGGCAGGGGGGAAACCCCCTTTTTTTCAAAGCATTTCATGTTTTGCTCCGTAAAATGTCAAAACTCCATCAAAAATAGGGTTTGCGCATATGACACGAATCGGCACTTCGTTGTGCATCCTCTGAGCACAAATTGGTGGCGAAAAAATAATTCAGGTGACTTTTAGGGCCCGTCAACCATTTTTTCCAGCCAGGAAGGGCCTCGCGGGGGGTAGAATCTTGTCAAAGATAATTTTTCGTGTTTAAATCTACACAATTGTTCACAAAAAATACCCGTAGGGTCGATTTGAGCTCGACAGAGACTGATTTTTTGAAAAAAAATAAAAAAAAATTTTCGGAGGGTGGGTCTCGATCCCGGGTCCCCCTAGGTGTGGCTCCAGCACGCTAACCACTTCGCCACCGCTACTTGTTGGAAATGGAGCTAGGGTTAGCTGTAACCCTAGCTCCGGCAGGGGGGAAACCCCCTTTTTTCAAAGCATTTCATGTTTTGCTCCGTAAAATGTCAAAACTCCATCAAAAATAGGGTTTGCGCATATGACACGAATCGGCACTTCGTTGTGCATCCTCTGAGCACAAATTGGTGGCGAAAAAATAATTCAGGTGACTTTTAGGGCCCGTCAACCATTTTTTCCAGCCAGGAAGGGCCTCGCGGGGGGTAGAATCTTGTCAAAGATAATTTTTTGTGGTTAAATCTACACAATTGTTCACAAAAAATACCCGTAGGGTCGATTTGAGCTCGACAGAGACTGATTTTTTGAAAAAAAATAAAAAAAAATTTTCGGAGGGTGGGTCTCGATCCCGGGTCCCCCTAGGTGTGGCTCCAGCACGCTAACCACTTCGCCACCGCTACTTGTTGGAATTGGAGCTAGGGTTAGCTGTAACCCTAGCTCCGGCAGTGGGGAAACCCCCTTTTTTCAAAGCATTTCATGTTTTGCTCCGTAAAATGTCAAAACTCCATCAAAAAAAGGGTTTGCGCATATGACACGAATCGGCACTTCGTTGTGCATCCTCTGAGCACAAATTGGTGGCGAAAAAATAATTCAGGTGACTTTTAGGGCCCGTCAACCATTTTTTCCAGCCAGGAAGGGCCTCGCGGGGGGTAGAATCTTGTCAAAGATAATTTTTCGTGGTTAAATCTACACAATTGTTCACAAAAAATACCCGTAGGGTCGATTTGAGCTTGGTTGATGGTCGGCCATTTGTATGATATGGACGGTGTGTGTTTACTGTGACAAAATCCGTGGATATCTGACAAAGTGTAAGCCATCTGAACTTTAATCTTGTGTTATCTTCATTATTGGATATTTGTTTATGCAATAATGTAACCTTAATTTTCAAAAAGTTTAATTTAATTGACTTTTGGGGAAGTTTTTTCCTAGGATATCTGCCAAAATGGCAGATGTCCAAATCGGACATGATGGTGTCAAATCGGACCAAGGTAGTAAAAATCGGTCCAAAATGAATGAAAAATTTAGGAAACCAATTTTTTCGAAAGAATCTACTGTTATTGTAACTGTCAAGAATAAGCTTGAAACTCCCGCTGGAAAGATTATTAAAGCCGTTCGTGATTTGTGTGGTGATGATTCTATCTTGTCATGTGTACCTAAAAGTGGTGATATGTATGAAGTAGCTCTTATTGATCCTGAATGTGCAAAGAGCTTGTTGGAGTCTGAATGTGTCATTGATGGAGATCCTGTCTTCATTCGTCATGTTTCTTATAGAGTAAAGGTGGTATCTTTCATGCACCTTTCTACTTTAATAACTGATAGTGAAATTGAAGAAAAGCTGAAAAATTGGGGTGTAGAGTTAGTTGGTCCTATAAGGAGAAGACGATATGAGTTTGATGGTGTATTTGATGGAACGAGGTTTATGAAGGTTAGCTTTCCACCTGAGAAAACGTCTTTGCCATATACTGTTGGTTTTCAATCTGGAGCTGGCGTCGAGTACTATAATGTGCGCCATGACCATCAGGAGAAGGTATGTTTCAATTGTTTATCGCATGATCATCTCAATGCATCTTGTCCAAGAAGAATCTGCAGACGGTGCCACCAAGGTGGACATATTCAGCGGAACTGCCCGGCTGTTGTATGTAATGGGTGTGACGAACTCACAACAAATTGTTCTTGTATACCTCCTGCAATTTGGCCTTTCGGAGCAACTGATGTTCCTAACCAAGTAATTGGAGAGAAATCAGATGCTGGTGTTAATTCTGATGATAATTGTAATGATGATATGATTCCTGAAGTTGACAACTCTTCTTCTCATGATGATTCTGATAAAATTGCTGAAGGTATTGAGGTTGACAACTCTGCTTCTCATGATGATTCTGATAAAATTGCTGAAGGTATTGATGAAGATATTTCTGAAAGTGTTAGTGATGCTTTGACCAATGATAATATTCCCGACTGCAACGACAGATCCATGAATAAGAGATCCCTTCCTGATGAACCTTCTGGTGATTCTAGAAGGTCGCGAGCTGACAATGTTTCCTCATTTAATATCAAGAAGAAATTCATTCGTGGTCGGAGTCTAACAACTCCATATAGACGATCTATGACGATTCGCCCAAATGAAGAACATTTAAAGCAACTGTGTATTCGTCGTGAATTGTTGAAAAAACAAAAAGATTCTAAAAGTTAAATTTATAATGTGTGTATGTTAATTTATTCTTTCAATATTTCATGAGTCAGAAGTATTAAGAAACTGAACGATTTATTTGTACTGGCTAAAGTTTTAATTGTAGGAATCCTGTGTCTCCAAGAAACATTCTGGAGTGATGAGCAATTCAAACATTTGGAATGGTACTGTTGTTTATTCATGTGATGATAATAATCATCGTCGAGGATGTGCTATTCAAATTTCGGAAGAGTTTTCTTCGAAAGTGTCGGATCCGGTATCAAATGAATTAGGTCGTTTTGTGAAGTGTTCATATGTGTCAAATTTGATAATTTTTCTTGTTACTCACCAAAAAAGCAAAACGAAAGATTAGTGTTAGACTATCTACAAAATATTTGTTGCAACGATGCATCCTACTTAGTGTAGGATTTGAATGATGTTGCTTCTATGAATGAATCTATTTTATCTGTCAGCAATTTTACTGCTAAGAAATGCTACTCTGTAATTCGGTCCAATTAAGTTATGGAGCCGTTATTATATACAAAAAATAATGTTCAGCACTGGATGTTCTTTGCCTATTCTGTTAGTAAAGCGGAAAATTCTTTATTTTATATTGTATTATTTTCATCGACAAGACTGGCAATTATTAAACGTCGCCTTCATTATACATCCCATAATATCGATGTACACTTGTGTGATTTTTAAGTTTCATTTGAAGTATATATTGTTTAGATTTGGACATAAACATTTCAAGAGTAAATTTTTACAAACGTATCAAGATAGAAGGAAATATCCTGTAATAAAACTTTTTCTGTGATATTTTTTAAATTTTTTATATCAATTTAATTGATTAATTAATGTAATTGATTAATTAATGTATTTTATATGAATAAATGTATTTAAAAGAAAAAAAAAAAAAAAAAAAGCTCGACAGAGACTGATTTTTTGAAAAAAAATAAAAAAAATTTTTCGGAGGGTGGGTCTCGATCCCGGGTCCCCCTAGGTGTGGCTCCAGCACGCTAACCACTTCGCCACCGCTACTTGTTGGAAATGGAGCTAGGGTTAGCTGTAACCCTAGCTCCGGCAGGGGGGAAACCCCCTTTTTTTCAAAGCATTTCATGTTTTGCTCCGTAAAATGTCAAAACTCCATCAAAAATAGGGTTTGCGCATATGACACGAATCGGCACTTCGTTGTGCATCCTCTGAGCACAAATTGGTGGCGAAAAAATAATTCAGGTGACTTTTAGGGCCTGTCAACCATTTTTTCCAGCCAGGAAGGGCCTCGCGGGGGGTAGAATCTTGTCAAAGATAATTTTTCGTGGTTAAATCTACACAATTGTTCACAAAAAATACCCGTAGGGTCGATTTGAGCTCGACAGAGACTGATTTTTTGAAAAAAAATAAAAAAATTTTTTCGGAGGGTGGGTCTCGATCCCGGGTCCCCCTAGGTGTGGCTCCAGCACGCTAACCACTTCGCCACCGCTACTTGTTGGAAATGGAGCTAGGGTTAGCTGTAACCCTAGCTCCGGCAGGGGGGAAACCCCCTTTTTTCAAAGCATTTCATGTTTTGCTCCGTAAAATGTCAAAACTCCATCAAAAATAGGGTTTGCGCATATGACACGAATCGGCACTTCGTTGTGCATCCTCTGAGCACAAATTGGTGGCGAAAAAATAATTCAGGTGACTTTTAGGGCCCGTCAACCATTTTTTCCAGCCAGGAAGGGCTTCGCGGGGGGTAGAATCTTGTCAAAGATAATTTTTCGTGGTTAAATCTACACAATTGTTCACAAAAAATACCCGTAGGGTCGATTTGAGCTCGACAGAGACTAATTTTTTGAAAAAAAATAAAAAAAAAATTTTCGGAGGGTGGGTCTCGATCCCGGGTCCCCCTAGGTGTGGCTCCAGCACGCTAACCACTTCGCCACCGCTACTTGTTGGAAATGGAGCTAGGGTTAGCTGTAACCCTAGCTCCGACAGGGGGGAAACCCCCTTTTTTTCAAAGCATTTCATGTTTTGCTCCGTAAAATGTCAAAACTCCATCAAAAATAGGGTTTGCGCATATGACACGAATCGGCACTTCGTTGTGCATCCTCTGAGCACAAATTGGTGGCGAAAAAATAATTCAGGTGACTTTTAGGGCCCGTCAACCATTTTTTCCAGCCAGGAAGGGCCTCGCGGGGGGTAGAATCTTGTCAAAGATAATTTTTCGTGGTTAAATCTACACAATTGTTCACAAAAAATACCCGTAGGGTCGATTTGAGCTCGACAGAGACTGATTTTTTGAAAAAAAATAAAAAAAAATTTTCGGAGGGTGGGTCTCGATCCCGGGTCCCCCTAGGTGTGGCTCCAGCACGCTAACCACTTCGCCACCGCTACTTGTTGGAATTGGAGCTAGGGTTAGCTGTAACCCTAGCTCCGGCAGGGGGGAAATCCCCTTTTTTCAAAGCATTTCATGTTTTGCTCCGTAAAATGTCAAAACTCCATCAAAAATAGGGTTTGCGCATATGACACGAATCGGCACTTCGTTGTGCATCCTCTGAGCACAAATTGGTGGCGAAAAAATAATTCAGGTGACTTTAAGGGCCCGTCAACCATTTTTTCCAGCCAGGAAGGGCCTCGCGGGGGGTAGAATCTTGTCAAAGATAATTTTTCGTGGTTAAATCTACACAATTGTTCACAAAAAATACCCGTAGGGTCGATTTGAGCTCGACAGAGACTGATTTTTTGAAAAAAAATAAAAAAAAATTTTCGGAGGGTGGGTCTCGATCCCGGGTCCCCCTAGGTGTGGCTCCAGCACGCTAACCACTTCGCCACCGCTACTTGTTGGAAATGGAGCTAGGGTTAGCTGTAACCCTAGCTCCGGCAGGGGGGAAACCCCCTTTTTTTCAAAGCATTTCATGTTTTGCTCCGTAAAATGTCAAAACTCCATCAAAAATAGGGTTTGCGCATATGACACGAATCGGCACTTCGTTGTGCATCCTCTGAGCACAAATTGGTGGCGAAAAAATAATTCAGGTGACTTTTAGGGCCCGTCAACCATTTTTTCCAGCCAGGAAGGGCCTCGCGGGGGGTAGAATCTTGTCAAAGATAATTTTTCGTGTTTAAATCTACACAATTGTTCACAAAAAATACCCGTAGGGTCGATTTGAGCTCGACAGAGACTGATTTTTTGAAAAAAAATAAAAAAAAATTTTCGGAGGGTGGGTCTCGATCCCGGGTCCCCCTAGGTGTGGCTCCAGCACGCTAACCACTTCGCCACCGCTACTTGTTTGAAATGGAGCTAGGGTTAGCTGTAACCCTAGCTCCGGCAGGGGGGAAACCCCCTTTTTTTCAAAGCATTTCATGTTTTGCTCCGTAAAATGTCAAAACTCCATCAAAAATAGGGTTTGCGCATATGACACGAATCGGCACTTCGTTGTGCATCCTCTGAGCACAAATTGGTGGCGAAAAAATAATTCAGGTGACTTTTAGGGCCCGTCAACCATTTTTTCCAGCCAGGAAGGGCCTCGCGGGGGGTAGAATCTTGTCAAAGATAATTTTTCGTGGTTAAATCTACACAATTGTTCACAAAAAATACCCGTAGGGTCGATTTGAGCTCGACAGAGACTGATTTTTTGAAAAAAAATAAAAAAAAATTTTCGGAGGGTGGGTCTCGATCCCGGGTCCCCCTAGGTGTGGCTCCAGCACGCTAACCACTTCGCCACCGCTACTTGTTTGAAATGGAGCTAGGGTTAGCTGTAACCCTAGCTCCGGCAGGGGGGAAACCCCCTTTTTTTCAAAGCATTTCATGTTTTGCTCCGTAAAATGTCAAAACTCCATCAAAAATAGGGTTTGCGCATATGACACGAATCGGCACTTCGTTGTGCATCCTCTGAGCACAAATTGGTGGCGAAAAAATAATTCAGGTGACTTTTAGGGCCCGTCAACCATTTTTTCCAGCCAGGAAGGGCCTCGCGGGGGGTAGAATCTTGTCAAAGATAATTTTTCGTGGTTAAATCTACACAATTGTTCACAAAAAATACCCGTAGGGTCGATTTGAGCTCGACAGAGACTGATTTTTTGAAAAAAAATAAAAAAAAATTTTCGGAGGGTTGGTTTCGATCCCGGGTCCCCCAAGGTGTGGCTCCAGCACGCTAACCACTTCGCCACCGCTACTTGTTGGAATTGGAGCTAGGGTTAGCTGTAACCCTAGCTCCGGCAGGGGGGAAACCCCCTTTTTTCAAAGCATTTCATGTTTTGCTCCGTAAAATGTCAAAACTCCATCAAAAATAGGGTTTGCGCATATGACACGAATCGGCACTTCGTTGTGCATCCTCTGAGCACAAATTGGTGGCGAAAAAATAATTCAGGTGACTTTTAGGGCCCGTCAACCATTTTTTCCAGCCAGGAAGGGCCTCGCGGGGGGTAGAATCTTGTCAAAGATAATTTTTCGTGGTTAAATCTACACAATTGTTCACAAAAAATACCCGTAGGGTCGATTTGAGCTCGACAGAGACTGATTTTTTGAAAAAAAATAAAAAAAAATTTTCGGAGGGTGGGTCTCGATCCCGGGTCCCCCTAGGTGTGGCTCCAGCACGCTAACCACTTCGCCACCGCTACTTGTTGGAAATGGAGCTAGGGTTAGCTGTAACCCTAGCTCCGGCAGGGGGGAAACCCCCTTTTTTTCAAAGCATTTCATGTTTTGCTCCGTAAAATGTCAAAACTCCATCAAAAATAGGGTTTGCGCATATGACACGAATCGGCACTTCGTCGTGCATCCTCTGAGCACAAATTGGTGGCGAAAAAATAATTCAGGTGACTTTTAGGGCCCGTCAACCATTTTTTCCAGCCAGGAAGGGCCTCGCGGGGGGTAGAATCTTGTCAAAGATAATTTTTCGTGTTTAAATCTACACAATTGTTCACAAAAAATACCCGTAGGGTCGATTTGAGCTCGACAGAGACTGATTTTTTGAAAAAAAATAAAAAAAAATTTTCGGAGGGTGGGTCTCGATCCCGGGTCCCCCTAGGTGTGGCTCCAGCACGCTAACCACTTCGCCACCGCTACTTGTTGGAAATGGAGCTAGGGTTAGCTGTAACCCTAGCTGCGGCAGGGGGGAAACCCCCTTTTTTTCAAAGCATTTCATGTTTTGCTCCGTAAAATGTCAAAACTCCATCAAAAATAGGGTTTGCGCATATGACACGAATCGGCACTTCGTTGTGCATCCTCTGAGCACAAATTGGTGGCGAAAAAATAATTCAGGTGACTTTTAGGGCCCGTCAACCATTTTTTCCAGCCAGGAAGGGCCTCGCGGGAGGTAGAATCTTGTCAAAGATAATTTTTCGTGGTTAAATCTACACAATTGTTCACAAAAAATACCCGTAGGGTCGATTTGAGCTCGACAGAGACTGATTTTTTGAAAAAAAATAAAAAAAAAAATTTTCGGAGGGTGGGTCTCGATCCCGGGTCCCCCTAGGTGTGGCTCCAGCACGCTAACCACTTCGCCACCGCTACTTGTTGGAAATGGAGCTAGGGTTAGCTGTAACCCTAGCTCCGGCAGGGGGGAAACCCCCTTTTTTTCAAAGCATTTCATGTTTTGCTCCGTAAAATGTCAAAACTCCATCAAAAATAGGGTTTGCGCATATGACACGAATCGGCACTTCGTTGTGCATCCTCTGAGCACAAATTGGTGGCGAAAAAATAATTCAGGTGACTTTTAGGGCCCGTCAACCATTTTTTCCAGCCAGGAAGGGCCTCGCGGGGGGTAGAATCTTGTCAAAGATAATTTTTCGTGGTTAAATCTACACAATTGTTCACAAAAAATACCCGTAGGGTCGATTGGAGCTCGACAGAGACTGATTTTTTGAAAAAAAATAAAAAAAAAATTTCGGAGGGTGGGTCTCGATCCCGGGTCCCCCTAGGTGTGGCTCCAGCACGCTAACCACTTCGCCACCGCTACTTGTTGGAAATGGAGCTAGGGTTAGCTGTAACCCTAGCTCCGGCAGGGGGGAAACCCCCTTTTTTTCAAAGCATTTCATGTTTTGCTCCGTAAAATGTCAAAACTCCATCAAAAATAGGGTTTGCGCATATGACACGAATCGGCACTTCGTTGTGCATCCTCTGAGCACAAATTGGTGGCGAAAAAATAATTCAGGTCACTTTTAGGGCCCGTCAACCATTTTTTCCAGCCAGGAAGGGCCTCGCGGGGGGTATAATCTTGTCAAAGATAATTTTCGTTGGTTAAATATCCACAATTGTTCGCAAAAATACCCGTAGGGTCGATTTGAGCTAAACAGAGACTGATTTTTTGAAAAAAAATAAAAAAAAAATTTCGGGGGGTGGGTCTCGATCCCGGGTCCCCCTAGGTGTGGCTCCAGCACGCTAACCACTTCACCACCGCTACTTGATGGAAATGGAGCTAGGGTTAGCTGTAACCCTAGCTCCGACAGGGGGGAAACCCCCTTTTTTCAAAGCATTTCATGTTTTGCTCCGTAAAATGTCAAAACTCCATCAAAAATAGGGTTTGCGCATATGACACGAATCGGCACTTCGTTGTGCATCCTCTGAGCACAAATTGGTGGCGAAAAAAATAATTCAGGTGACTTTTAGAGCCCGTCAACCATTTTTTCTGGTCGGGAAGGGCTTCGGGGGGGGGGGGGGGGGGGTAAAATCTTGTCCATGATAAATTTCGTTGGTTAAATATCCACAATTGTTCGCAAAAAATACCCGTAGGGTCGATTTGAGCTAAACAGAGACTGATTTTTTGAAAAAAAATAAAAAAAAAATTTCGGGGGGTGGATCTCGATCCCGGGTCCCCCTAGGTGTGGCTCCAGCACGCTAACCACTTCACCACCGCTACTTGATGGAAATGGAGCTAGGGTTAGCTGTAACCCTAGCTCCGGCAGGGGGGAAACCCCCCTTTTTTCAAAGCATTTCATGTTTTGCTCCGTAAAATGTCAAAACTCCATCAAAAATTGGGTTTGCGCATATGACACGAATCGGCACTTCGTTGTGCATCCTCTGAGCACAAATTGGTGGCGAAAAAATAATTCAGGTGACTTTTAGGGCCCGTCAACCATTTTTTCCGGTCGGGAAGGGCTTCGCGGGGGGTAAAATCTTGTCAACGAAAATTTTCGTTGGTTAAATATCCACAATTGTTCGCAAAAATACCCGTAGGGTCGATTTGAGCTAGAGAGACACTAATTTTTGGAAAAAAAATTCGAGGGTTAGCTGTAACCCTAGCTCCTGCAGGGGGGAAGCCCCCTTTTTTCAAAGAATATTCATGTATCGCTCCGTAAAATGTCAAAACTTAATTCAGGTGACTTTTAGGGCCCGTCAACCAATTTTTCCTGTCAGGAAGGTCTTCACGGGGGGTAGAATCTTGTCAAAGATATTTTTTCGTGGTTAAATATACACAATTGTTCACAAAAATACCCGTAGGGTCGATTTGAGCTAGACAGAGACTGATTTTTTGGATAGAAAAAAAATTCGGGGGAAGTGTAGTACAATGAAAGTGTGTGGGTTTTTTTGGAAGAAAAAAAAAATTTGCTATGTAAAATGTCAAAGCTTCATCAAAGATAGAGTTTGTTCATATGAAACGAATCAGCACTTCCTTGCGCATTTTCTCAGTACATATTGGTGGCGAAAAATCCACATCAAGCATTTTTCCTTTCAAGAAGGGCTCTTAAAGGTTAAAGGGATATGTTCAGCATTATTTTATTGTCGATTTGAGCCTTGAATATATACCTTAAACATTTATCCTTCATTTTCTTTATTCGTGTTTTCTATATAAGGCATAGTCTTGCTGAGTTTTATTTTTGACTTTCAAACACTTATAATTATGGATACACGGGGATTTAAAGGCTAAAATTTCAAGGGAGATTTTGGAACATTATTACAGATTAGATTATCTAAAAACAAATCCAGATTCTGAGACTAAAAGTTTTTTGGTCGAGCAGTATATGCTCGTGCTCAATCCCTAGGTAACAATTCTATATATATTGTATACAAAAGTCATAGTCTTGTTAAACGACAAGTCGTATTTTCAAACGCTGATATTTATGGACACAAGAGGATTTGAAGGCTTAAATGTTTAGGGAGAGTTTGGAACATTTAAAAACGATTAGATTAGCTAAAATAATTCCAGGTTCTGGGACTAAAAGTTTTTTTGTCGAACAGTTAGTGAAAACATCCTTGTTATATAAAATAATGATATCCATGTCAAGGGCAATAACACTTATCGTCTACATTGCTCTATAGACTGAATTAATATGTTCGTCATTGCATTGCTAGTGCATGATAGTCTTTGACATGGATTCATTTCAACGGCGTTTGAGTTTGACCCTTTAGATCTGAAGGTGCAAAGTAGCCTACACTTGTGTTGGGATTTTTAAAAATGAAAAGAAAAACAATCACAAATACTTTTTTATGTAAGTTAAAAATCATGATTAGGAAATAACAATGGAATGCCAAAACAAGTAGTGTTAGGTGACAATTGACATAGAAAACAAACCAAGATATATACATACAAATCCAATAATAGTAAAATATTTGATAACAAAATTCTGCAACAATTGTGTAGGGGCAAGAAAGCATGTAAAAGTTTGAGTATCACTTGATAAGATCTCCTGGTATAACATAGTAAAACATTTCAAGACAAGATATGTTAAAAATTAAATGTCATTTTTAATAATCTCAGTACATATATTAACAATATAGTAATATACAATATTTACCGGTACATATTTAAATCTGAGAAGTAATAAATATTTTGTTGTGCTGAGTGATATACAACTATCAATATTAATATTGAAATATGCAGAAATTAAAAGGATGTATTTATTTAAATACCAAAACCTTTATGCATACAGTCAAGTTGTCATCTGTATTATTCCATTACTGAAAAACAACCATACAAGAAAATGCCAAAAAAACGCCATGGAGACAAACTATATAGAATGTGTGTTTTTGTAGATCATTTAAAATTTGATATTGGTAGCAGAAATTTCACATCAATATATAGTCAAACATTACGTTAACAGCCAGTTTTGTTTGGCCAGACAGGGCCTGTCATGATTGTCCCAAATACTGTAGATATATATATATATATTATATAGTATTGATATTCAACATTTATTTGAGCAAGTATCATCCAACAATTATACCTTAAGAAATTTGACCTGTACATTTAAAAATTAATCCTGAAAACACATCAGTTTTAACACAACAACACAAGAGTATCAGCTCAGTATAATGAGTAGAATGAATAGGGAGTATTCTGACACATTTTGTGCTAATGCAGATGGTTATGACACATATTGTGAAAAGAAGAGAATTTCTCAACATCAGTGGTTTAAGTCAAAATTTCTGAGGTAGGCCCTATATTTGTTTTCTTTTATTCCAATGTAAGTTAATGAGGGGTGTACAAAAATATATTGTGGACAAATGTACAGAATGAAACCCATATAAACAAACAATTTGAAATAAAGCACTATTTATGACAAACACCGGTTTCAATAACAACATGGCAAAACAACTAAATAAAATATAAACAAGTAAACAATATAATTCCTTCTAATTACAACTAGATATTTTTTTTATTTTACTTAAAACAGCTTTTAATGGGTATAATTAGTTGATTTATTTGTAGAATACTTAACCATTGTAAATAGTTGATCTAATCCGCGAATACCTTAAGGCAGTATAAATATTGGATCTATTCTTAACATACTAAAGTGGTATAAATAGATGAACATTTTATAAACAACTGAACTAAACAACTGAACTGAAATGATCAATGTGCAGTCAACTAAACTGGTTTAAATAAATGATCAATGTATAGATAACTAAACTGTTTTAGATAATTGATCATTTTGTAGACAACTTAACCGGTATAGATAAATGATCAATGTGTAGATGACTAAATCATTGAAAATAGCATCTTAATTGTAGACAACTGAACTGTTATAAATAATTAAGCATGTTTTATAGACAACTAAACCGGTATAAATAAATGATCAATGTGTAGATGACTAAACCATTGTAAATAATTGAGATTCTTAATTGTAGACAACTGAACTGTTATAAACAATTAAACAACTAATTAAACCGGTATAATTAAATGATCAATGTGTAGATGACTAAACCATTGTAAATAATTGAGCAATTGTAGATAAAATAAATGACAAAACTATGTAGTAACTAAGAAACCGGTATAACTAGTTGTATTTGAACGTAACCATTAGACTATTAAACCGGTATAAATAATGCACTTTTAGGTAGACAACTAAACCGGTATAATAGTGATGATCAATTGGTTGACTACAAGGGTATAAATAGTAAGCCATTAGATCATCAATCAGTATAAATTTGTGTGGATTCAAATAGTATCAGTGCGTAAGAGAAATAAAGCTGGTCTTTGGATAGTCAACAGGAGTATCAGTGAAGTTTCTAGGAATCTTAAAGTGGAGTGGCTGAGTTTGGACCACTGAGGAGTATTGAGGAAAAAAACCTCAAGGATGTTGATTTTGCTGCAGTGGCAAGACTTTGCTTTTGTTTGTTTGCATTATGCATGGGCCTCGATATGGATCCAAGATGGCCGGCGCGTGAATACTGCTTATGAGTTATTATTATGTATGTTCATGTTTGTTGACTTTCCAAATGTTAATAAATGCAGTATGTATGAGTAAACATTCAACATTAAATAAATCTTCGTGAAACTAATGAATCAGTGCGCTTGGTGGATTTAATAAAGGATCATTAGATCCATCTGTTGCAAACACAAATCTTGTATTTTTAACAATTTTGGGATGAGCATTTTGAAGTAAAGGTTCTTTGCCATTTATTGGTATCCTATTCACTTCCTTTAAGTTAGTTAGTTCAGAAGGACTGGCAGGGTCAGCTAAAATATAACTGTCTTTTGACCCTGCATCACCGGATTTCTTATCTTTAACACTTCCTTTTTGCACAGGATGTACTTCAACTAAACAGTTCTGTTCACTTCCTGTTTCCTCTGAGAAACCACTATCTACATTATCACTATTAGCTTTAAATCGAATTGGTCCATCACTACCTGATCCTGATCCAGAAACAGTTGTGGATGCCGAGTTGGAGGAACCACTATAATGACCAGAACTACCAACTAGAAAGCGTAATTGACGTTTTCTTTCTGCTGTATATTTGCGCTTATTTACAGCATTATGATGGTCTTGTATGGTTTGTTCTACTGATCGTGATTCATTTACTTTTTCTGGTAACATGAAGGCTGGAAATAAAAGAAAAGTCTATTTTTAAATCATATTTTGAAGAAACGACATCATGATCTTTTAAAGATAATGTTTTAGAAGATAATGATAATATTGTACCGCAAGTAAATAAAGTACATGTACCTTTAGTTTTTACATACTTCAATTAGAAACTACAATAAAATGATCTAAAACTTACATCGAAAAGAGCTTCTTGCAAATTTCTGAAATAAAAAAAAATTTATTTTGTGATATCTTGTCACTCACATTTGACTTTATTTGCCCTGTAGACCTACAAAGGCTGCTTAGATTTGGATTTTGAAAATTTTTAACCTGGGCCCCCCCAATTTTCAGAAATGCTCCGCTGCCGCTGCTGTATATCACTAGTATATTACTAATTTAATTTTAGGGGGTTTTCAAGCTTTGAGAGGAATTTGATTTTTGTAAAAGTCCTTTTCTGGAACTTAACCCTACTTTCAAAACAAGCTCCCCTAATGAGAATTGAGTACGAGTACCTGAAACCTCTGTCATGAAATACCATGAGAAGATCTCTTGTCAATGATCAATTTTTAAAAAAGTTACCCCATTTCCTTAGCTGTCAAATTTATCTAATGTATCTAATTAAGCAAAAATAAAATGTTTACCTGTTTTTTCAATACACAGTAAAATAAGAAAATAACAAAAGACTGAAATACAAAAAAAATCTTTTTTAAAGAATACTTTCATGGAATTAATGTTTCTTAGCCTGATTTGGAATTGAGACTTCAAATTTTTTAAAATATATATAACTGACAAATTTTAAATGTGCCAATATTAACTTCAAAGATTTGAAAAGTAAGGGCTCAGTAGCAACACTTTCATCTTAAATAAATTCCATTATATATTTGAACTACCTCTGTAAAACACAATGACTCATAACAGCAATTGGTTAAAATTATTTGAAATTTCATTATTTATATAACAACTTACCAATGTAATATCAGAAAAAATAAATACGAAGGAATAGACTGGAGTATTTTGAAGAATTTTCGATCCAGTTATACAACAAATTGTTAATAATAGTTGTATTATCATCATCTCCATTCCTTGATATCTAGAATAACAACAACCAACAATAATACAATGTGCTGCGATTTTCCTTGAAAATCATGAATAAATTGATATATTACTTGACAAGTGGATGTCTTTTGGAAAAGCAGATTTCTAGCCTTTATAGTAATTATAAGTTATATCTTACGTAAGATGAGCCATGAAATCTATACAGAGCACCAGACTTTCAAGGAAGCAAATCAATATGATAGTTCATGGAATCCAATCAAATGACTGATGAAAATGCTACATATTTGACTAGTCTGACATCTATGTTTGGGAAATCTTAATAACTTTTTTCGTCATTATAGGGATTGTAAAGTGTATTTCTAAACTCTGAATGTGTATCGGAGACACTGATAGCATCAATTTGCGCCATTCCAGTTTCCATTCAGATATCTGTGGTTCTTGCAATTCCACTAAAACGCGTTTTATGATGTCACTGACAGTGATCTACCGGAAGCTACTATTGATATCTATGCAGATCACTGGTAGTGACGTCATAAAACATGTCAGTTTTAGTGGAATTGCAAGAACACCAGACGTCAGAATGGAAATTGGAATGGCGTAAATTGATGTTATCAGTGTCCCCGATACACATACAAAGTTTAGAAATACACTTTACAATCCCTTTAAGATAAGGTTCACATGTTATCTGTATGATGTCATACCCGTGTGGAATTACACTGAGCAGTGAAATAGCTAAGCCTTGGCCAGTGCCTGATATCACTTTTAAGCTCTCTCTTAATTATATTGGAATGACATTTAGAAATGTGCAATTAATGATGCTAATGCATCACTCCACTCAAATTTTATGAAAGGACTCAAACTTACAGGTATTGTTTTCTATCACTATATCTCCATTCTTCTGTCCAATGATAAACTGACACAAAACCAGCTAGAGTAAAACCAACCTGTGCCTACAAATCAAATAAGTATAGTCATTGTAACACATCTTGGTGGATAACCCAATGAAGAACCACAGACAATTTAGCTGTAATTAGCTTACTCTTTTTTTGATTTCCAACTAATCTTTTATGTGCACAAACTGTAGCACTAAGGCAGATCTTCTCAAATGGCAGACCGCGAGCCAAATCCGGCCCGGCCAGTGTAAATGGCCCCCCCAAAAATGACCCCTTCTGCAAAAACACTCTCTTCGCTATGCTAGCTCTATTTCTTTTCATAAAATGCATTTGGACCTTTACAAAAAATTAATTGAGAAGACCTTTACTAATATGAATGATTATATGTTTTTTCCATGTCAATACCTCAGGCCTGCATCACTTTAGATAAAAACCTGAAGGTATAACATGTATTTCAACATGATGGTAACCATTGTAATATAACAATATTGTATAATAAGACATACCAGAATGAGGACTATCATAGGTATTAAGAAACTGTAATAATGCCAATGATCTGCCGATAACCAACACCTAAAAATAACAGCAAATGTTTACTATTCTAATATTAATAAGCAAATAAACATCATTCCTTCTTATGTAAAAAAACAAATTGTGTCATTGACTAAAAGCAATGAGAAGCAAATTCGAGTTGGTGCTGCTGCTGCTGCTGATGAGCAAGGTTCAAGGTCAACCCTTTAACCTTGAACTGCTAAGGTCAAAACTCTTCTTTTTTTATCCAATGACAATAAGGTATTGCTTGAAGGGCACCTCATGTCAACTTCACTATGTCAATGATGTTATTTTTGGTATTTGCTATTAAAGCAGAAACAAGATAATGATAGATTTGGAACCAATATCTTACCAATATGTACACATTTTATCATATCCCAGTTTCTCTGATGCAATAACTACACATCCAGTTGAAACAGTTGGTATTCCTGAAGTACAAAATATAATAATATAGCAATAAAAAAAAATACCCCAAAATTATTCTTTCTTCACCTCTGGACCCAAAACTGTCATTCACTTTCAGCATCAATTTGAGCTAAGAGCAAATGCAATGCAGGAGGAACATTTTACCATGACAGCAACATAAGCCTACTATTATATTAAATGTCAAGCTATCAAGGACTCTTTTATCTTGTTTATTGTCCCATCTGAACAACTATAGAACTTTACCATATATCAGCTGATTAGCAGACAATGAAATGATCACTATTTGAAAAATCTACTAAAGAATCTAACTGAATCAAAAATAATACAAACTTTGTATGTGAATCGGGGACACTGATAGCATCAATTAGCACCATTCCAATTTCCATTCCGACGTCTGTGGTTCTTGCAATTTCACTTAATAAACTAACGCGTTTTATGACGTCACCGACGGTGATCTACCGGAAGCTACTATATATGCAGATTACCGTCAGTTACGTCATAAAACGTGTAAATTTGATTGGAATTGCAAGAACCACAGACATCAGAATGGAGATTGGAATGGCGCGAATTGATGCTATCAGTGTCCCTGATACACATACAATTTTTAGAAAATCACTTTACAATCCCTTTAACTTACCCCATCCAATAAGGAAATATTTAATACAAGTTTTTGTCATTCTGTTGCCACCATGAACAGAGACAAACATATGAACAGCTTCAACAAACATAAAGGCAAACGTGGCAAGATAGAAAAATTGTAGCAATATTTTTACAGCAACACAAACACTCTGAAAAATCAAGTTTAACAATAAGAGATATTATAGAACATTCTTGAATTAGTGAAACCTTCAAACTATTGCCTTCAAGCTAAAATTTTACAGTGAATTCTTAAAATATATCAGACTAATTCTTTGAATGTTGATAACCTGAAGGTATTTATGTTGAAGACACATTAAATATTCTTATAAAATGGCATTTCGAGTTTCTACAGGTTACTGATCCAATTTTATTTGAGAAAATTTTCCTTGAATTTTGACACTATAGCACATAATTCATGTTTATTTATGCTGATCAAACAAAGGCAATATATAAAACATAACACATTTTTATAGTTATTTAATGTGATCTCTACCCCTCTAAATATCATTGCACTGCTTTAACTGAACAGAGAATCCCCTGGATCCACCCCTGTGTCAAAAGATCACTAGTAAACAAAAATAGACAGTAACAGTGGGAAAGAGATCAAGCTTACCTCAACACTTGATTTTCCCAAACACATTAAACATAATATATTAACAACAGCTAAACTTAATGTTAGATTCACATGAATACAATGGACATTCCCCACCAATTTTCTGAAATAGAAGATAAAATATGAAACTTAGACTTAATGTTTTATTATTATCAAAATTAAAATAAATGTTTTTATCATTTGCTAATCTGGCTTTTAAAGACAGACAATACCATACAGTGTGCAATCAGGAAACTTTTAAAGGACAGAAGCATTAGTCTTCTTGTTGTTTGATTTCCTCATGTTTACCCCATTTCAATTTCAAAAGACAAGAAAATGTAAACATTTATGGCTTCACCTAATTGTTTTTTAATGAAAATTTTGTAATGTAGAAAAAATTGAACAAAGTGATAAAAGATATATATATTTACCTCCAAGTAAATAAATAAACAATAATAGTAGCAGAGAGTCCACATAATGATAAAATACATCCCACTAATAACACAGTATCATAGTTCATATTTACTTCTTCTATATCCTGTTGATAAAATGTAAATATATACAAGTTATTGTTGTGGCTATGAAATTAAGTACTATGAATTCTGATCCACACAAAGGTAAGAAAGGAGTCATTTATTCATAAAGAGAGCTGAAATTAAGTTTGATCCGAAGGTAAAGAAAATATCTATAGTTGAATCAAATTGAGATTTATATCTTTCTGTTCTGCTCCATTCTTTCAACTAAAACTCAAATTACTTGGCAGTTCACAATCAGTGTTCAAACACTCAATGAATTTGAGTTCAAAATGCTTATTCAGCTAGTCTGATGAAGAATAAGATCTTTCTCAAAGTCATTTTCCTACTTTGAACTGCACAACAATTAAGTTGAAAAATTTCAGAGCACCTGAGGCCACTTTCCATCCAAATTTTATTGATTCTGCACCTCTTCAGACAATCCATGAATAAATATTAGATATATTTTAGTGTCGTAAATATTACTTACTTTTGGCTCTTCTGGTTTTATAAAAACAGCAAATGTTCCAGGAACAGTACACCAACATGTGGTAGTGGTTAAATTTTTACTGATTGTTTCACAACCAGATGCATCCCAATAACCATAAAATGACATTCTATAAAAAATCAATCATTACAGACACGGTAATATAGGCTAACAATGTTAAACTACAAAAACTATGGGATCATATTAAAATACTTTAAATTTGATAACTGAAAAAAGCACATTTACATAATCAAAACAACTTTATTTGATAGTTGTTTCTGAAATTTGAAACAATCATGATTTACTGAATCAAAACAATGTATTTGATACTTGAAACAATCATGATTTACTGAATCAAAACATTGTATAGGTGATACTTGAAACAATCATGATTTACTGAATCAAAAAAATGTATTTGAGACTTGAAACAATCATGATTAACAATGTATTTGATACTTGAAACAATCATGATTTACTGAATCAAAACAATGTATTTGATACTTGAAACAATCATGATTTTCTCATTTGATTTACATTAATTCAGTAAATTGTTTTCATGAAAATATTAATAATGATGATTTTTTACCTATGATTAATCCATTTAACACATTGTGTATCATTGTCTATAGTTAAATGTTGATCCTGTAATAACAAAAAACAACCTTATTTTAAATACATACCTGTCTAAATATTCTGTAAATTAGTTCAAATCAGTTAGGTTTTTAGGGAATAAGGTCCCCCAAGTCATATTTATGTTTTGAATTGTCTAGGGATGTACACAAAATATAATTAGGTTATGAATAGCGCAAATGAATATGTAGATAAATAAACAGTACCTGTTGAGTATGTGGTAGAAATATTTCAAGAAGTTCCTCACTTGATCCCCAATTATTTAATAAATATATAGAATATACATCACTTACTGGATTGCTCATACTGAAATATATCATAATGATTAGAATGCTCATACTGAAATATACTATCATAATACATTTCTCATTGTGAAATATATTAGTATAATTAGATTGCTCATACTGAAATATATCATAATGATTAGATTACTCTTACTGAAATATATTATCATAATTAGATCGCTCATACTGAAATATATTTTATGAGATTGCTCCTATTGAAATTTATCATTTCAATAAGATTGGCCATACTGAAATCTATTATCATATTATACTGAAATATTTTATCAAACTTAAATTGCTCATACTGAAATATATCATAATGATTAGATTGCTCAAACTGAAATATATATTATCATAATTAGATTGCTCATTATTTAATATATTATCATAATAGAATTGCTAAATATACTGAAATATTTTATCAAAATGAAATTGCCTATCTCTAAAACATTAATAGTTTAGAAAACTTCTTTGCAGTTCCCTTAATTAAGATTCTGAAAATCATTCTGTAAAGGTCTCACCTCTCTCCATAAGGCTCCACTTTCATCAATGGAAACAACTTTTTGAAATAAAACTGTACTATAGATTTAACTTGTTTCTCGTCTTCGCCAAGTAATGGCTCTACTTCATCCAGACTTATATTTTTACTTTTATATTCAACAACTAAAAAAATATAAAACCAATAAAGCAATATAAATACTTCAATGTCATATTTAATATAATATAATCATGTGATTTACAAAATATATTATCATGTGATATCTAAAAATATATCACCCTGTGATTTACAATAACATATTAGGCATTTTTGTCGGAAGATTCGATTTGGTTTCGATTTGGTGTAATTTGTTGTGGTCCACAAATGTACCTGCGATTAGGCTTCCTTGACTGTCAACAAAAGAAGGGCACGTGTATGTTATATATGACATCATTGATATATCAGCCAATAGTATTACGAACTGGCACATTCCGCCATCTTATACCACTCTTGGGACGGTTAGGTCGATTAACAAAACGCCTATTAACATGTAATCTCAAATAAGATATCATCACGTGATTTCCAATAATATATTACCATGTGATTTACAATAACATATTAACATGTAATCTCGAATAAGATATCATCATGTGATTTCCAATAATTTATTATCATGTGATATCTAAAAATATATTATCATGTAAACTTGAATAACATATCATCATATTGTGATGTCCAATAATATATTATCATCATGTGCTCTATTATAAAAAGTTATCATGTGATCCCCAATAATATTATAATCATGTGTTCCCCAATAATATATTATCATGTGATTTCAAATAATACATTATTATGTGATCTCTAATAATACATAATCATGTGATTCCAAATAATGTATAATCAAGGGATCTCTAATAATATATGATCAAGTGATCCTAATAACATATCATCATGTGATATCTAAAAATATATCACCATGTGATTTCCAATAATATATTATCAGGTGATGTCCAATAATATATAATCATGTGATTTCCAATAATATATTGTCATGTGATCTTTAATAATACATGATCATGTGAACCCAAATAATATATCATCATGTGATATCTAAAAATGTATCATCATGTGAATTCCAATAACATATCATCATGCGATTTCCAATAATATATTATGTGATCAAAATTGAACTGAAACTGAAAAATTATTAGAAATCTTATTAATATGAGTGGCTCAGTGGATCAAACAATATTCCTAATAAATGTGATTAAGGTTTTCCTACTTTTCAACCTGCCGCAGCAAGATATATGCAGTGCTTTTACTTTTAAAAGGTCAGGTTTGAAGCATCGATATAAAACGACACAAAAAATTTAATGTCATTCAATTTCGATAAAAAAAAATTTTTCAATTACATATTTGTTACAGAAAAAATTACATCATGCAATATGTTCTGTGAAAAAAAATATATACTTTTTTCGTATTGCAAAAAATAGTTTACCTGATTGATTAAGTTGTTGTAATTTAGAATAACCACGTTTTATTTTAGCTTGTAGTTTGGAATGTACTGGTTGTTGAGATAATGGTTCAGTTGTAACTTGTAGTGTAGTACCATCAGACTTTAATTTGGTTGGTATAACAGTTAAATTACCAGTACTAAAACCTAGAATCATTAAAATTCTACTGTTAATTATTCACATCTGGTATGTCTGATTGTTAAAATGATACTATGTCTTAGAATGAACAAAAAAATTAAATTTTCAAACTTGGTCAATAGGAGTATTATATTCATCAGGGGACAAACCTAGTGGCATAACCATAAAACAGATTACCTAAATAATCTGATAAATCCAGAAAAGTATGTTTAAATACAATAATTGATAAATGTCTTAATCCAATTTAAGGCATTTATCAATAATAATCTGTAATTGTATGGAAAATTACATAGTTTTAAGGGTTTATTTGAGTATGTTTGTATACTTTGGACACTGTTGATGAATATATACTCTTGTAGTATCGCTTTAAAATGTTTTTATTACTAGGTCAAAAACTGTATCAAAAAAGCAAAGAGTTTTTTCATTTTTGATTTCTTTTACATTGGTGCAGGATCTGAGTTCAGCATTTAAATAGAAAATAGCCCCAAAATAACCTATAAAAAGATAAGAAAATCATTCAAATTATTCCAAGTTGATGCTTTTCTATTTTCAACTATTTATAGAAAATGACTGAAATTATTCCAAGTTTAATTGACTTCAGCAATTTTTGAAAATAGCTCATTTAATGAAGTACAAAATGCATACACTTAGAAATTACACCAATTGCTTTCAAAGAAAGATTATTCTAAAGGGTAATTTTCTATTTTCACAGCTTTAAAAGCTTTCCAACATGAATTATATTGTTTGATAGACTAGAACATGAATACTCTTTTAAATCAGTTATTCAGATAGATAGATAGATAGATAGAATATTCTAACCTAGGAATAATATACCCAGACATTTTACAAATTATAAATTCCTTTTTACACTCTGAGGGTGTGATATATTCATGCTACTTAAAGAGATTTGTGAACTGACACTTTTTTTGTGAGGTTCTATAGCACAGTGGTTAGCGCGTCGTCTTTGACAAGCATGACGTCATTTGCTTGGATACGAACAAATGAAGGTCATTATGTTTGAGAGTTCGGTTCTCGATCAAGGTGTGAAAGTCTGATGACCTTGAATAAGTCATCTTCACTCATAATTCCGTACCAGCTGTAAATGGATACGGATAATCCAGGAAAGATCAATGCCAAGAGGTTTTGCCAAGGACCAGCTGGGAGAAAGGATACGCAAGGAACCTAAGTTGTTATCCTTGTAAAACAAGATGTTTCTTTCTTTTTTCTCATCTCAAATGTGTTTCTAGATGTAGGCTACAATACAGAATTAGTAATTCTATAGAATAGAAATCAGGGCACACAAGGAATCTTTTTTAAAGTCGGAAAATGCAAACAAAAGTATAGTTTGAAGCTTGGTAGAGGTCTAGAGTTTGTACAGAGTGTAGTTAAAGGGATATGTTCACTAACTGTTCGGCCAAAAAACTTTTAGTCTCAGAATCTGGAATTTTTTAGCTAGTCTAATCTGTAATAATGTCCCAAACTCTCCTTTGAAATGATTACCTTCAAATTCCTGCGTATCCATAATAATAAGCGTTTGAAATTCAAAAATACGACTTGTCGTTTAGTAAGACTATATAGAAAACACAAATTCAGAAAATAAAAGATAACTGTTTAGGTATGAGTTCAGTTGAAGGGATTCTGAAGGCTATTTACACATATTCAAGGTTCAAGGTCCAAGGTGGCAAGTTTGGTATAGGGTAAAAAAAAGTGCTGATCATACAAGCAATCATATGGTAAACATACCCATGGCCGATAATTGAATAGAGTCACCATCAGTAATCTGTAACATGGAAACATCTATCTTACTCAACATCATTGAAATATCAATTAATTTTGGTGCCACATACAAATCCTGAAATAAATTGTCTTTTATGAAACTTTATGCTTTTCACTTTATTTGAAATAAAAATTAAATACAAAAATTTTACAAATTAAAGGCTATATGTTTTTTTCAGCAATCTGCAATAATTCCATAGAAATTGCCTTGAAATGTCATAATAACCTGTGACCTTTTATTTACAGCATTTAAAACACATATCAGTAGATCTTACCTTTTGTTCGTAATGGTTAGAATTGATAGCTTGTTGTAACAACAGATCTAACACTTCCATTAGAGACTGAAACAAGACAATTTACTTATAGTTTAAACACTCTATTCCCTGATATGCGCTTAGATTTCTAATATCGGTAATTTACTCTTAGATCACTTTGTCAAACATTTGCAAATCCGATAGCCAAACTTTATCACATAAAGCTAAAAGTTTGAAAATGGCAGAGATTCTCATCTTCTTGCATTTTTTTATAAATTGACAATTAAAGAGACATATAATGTTAACAATGATACATGTATATTCAATTTATATAAAATGTCAACAAATTAACACATATATTTAAATTGTATAAAATAGCGATGGCCATCATAATACGCCCACTTTTATAATGGCAGCCAATTCGTCCGGGGGTTGACAAGAGTGTTCATTAAATAAAAGATTCTGAGAATGACATTTTCTCTTTTTACAAGAGTAAAACCATGGGTTAATAAAGTTTCCTGGAAAAAACAAATATGTCACTGAAATATGCATAAAACAAGGGCAACCTACGTTTAGGTTCCATCCTAAAATATTAAGAGCATTCACATAGTTGTGATGTTTCTGATTTTCAATAAGGTGTATCCCAAGGTCAATACAAACACTAACACCAAGTTTCATCAAAATCCACCAAGAAACAAGCTCACTATTGTTTCCACAACACATTTACAAAAACAAGGGCAATAACCAATTAAATATATCAAGATTTGTCAGATTTTCAATACGTTTCATCCGCACAACAAGTTTCATTAAAATCAATCAAGAAGCCAGCTCTCGCTGTGAGAGTGTAACGGGCTGAAAAATTAACATGTCTTAAAGAACAAGGGCAATAACTCATAAAATATTTTTTCGATGTTTCTGATATTCAATAGTAAGAGTTTATCAGTAGGTCAATGCAAACACTCATACCAAGTTTGAACAAAATCCATCAAGAAATCAGCTCTCTATGGTGTCCACAACACATTTTCAAAAGCAAGGGCAATAACCCATGAAATATTTTTTGATTCGTCTGATTTTCGAAAGGGTTCATCCTTGGGTGATTACAAACACTCACAAGAAACCAGCTCTCCATCGTGTCCACAACTTTGAGAGTGTAACGGGCTGAAAAATTAACATGTTTTAAAGAACAAGGGCAATAACTCATAAAATGTTTTTTCGATGTCTCTGATATTCAATAGGGTTTATCCTAATGTCAATACAAACACTCATACCAAGTTTCATACTCATACCAAGTTTCATCAAAATCCATCAAGAAACCAGCTCTCTATGGTGTCCACAACATATTTTCAAGAGCAGGGCAATAACCCATGAAATATTTTTCGATTCGTCTGATTTTCAATAGGGTTCTTCCTTGGGTGATAATTTATATAAAATGTTAACATATAAACACATATATTTGATAGAATTAATTGCAAAATAAACATAAAACTGAATAAAGATGATGAATATTTATAAACATCTAAAACAATCTTAATCATCTAAGAGAAACAGTTCTGTTTGAAATTTGTATGATGCCAGAAGTAGGCTAAACTCTAATTGAATTAAAATTATATTTACCTGGTAAGAGAAGAGGCCAGAATGTGGGGTATACATAGGAAACTGCCAGATTGTTTTAATAAATGTATGTAATATGTAACAGCTAACATCAACATCTCCTGCCAACATTTTACTGGAAGCTAATTTGATAAATTGGTACAGTGTATCGAAAATATCTGACATATTATCATGTTGATAGCCTAATCTTAACTTCTCCAACTGTAAAAAATATAAAATAAAATTGTTATCCAAAGCTTACATAGAGCCACAACCTGCAACTCCTCAAATGTTGTCATCTCTTGTCTCAGATGCTCTCTTGGAATTAATTTTTTCGAGAATAAGGCCCCTTGCTGACATCGAAGAAACAAAATAAAAATTACCCTATCATAGATAACAACCAGATGACCCGACTGGCATTTAGCAAAATTAGGTTGTGACCATTGACATTGGCTATCTTTACATTCACACATTCTCCGTGAGTAACCTGCAAAACACATTTTATCTGACTTAAACAACGTTCAATAATAATCAGTAACAAAATTTCATGTGCAAAAAAAAAATGCATGATACTTGTTAAGGCAAATGCATTTAGTTCTACAAATTGTGATTTTATGATAACTACAAACTACTAAAAATGATATGGATGGGATAGGCCTACAGCTTAGCTTTCATGAAAAAGCACAAAATCGGCTACAAACACAGTTAATAAGCGTAAACACACTGGAATACACAATGACTATATGCCTTTTATAGTTCCTTTCAGTTGTCCAAATTGTACAAAGCTTATATGGTTCTAAGGTTTTGGATGCGAGAAGACTTTGCCAGACAGGATGGGTGTGGTTGCTTCATCTGCTTGAGTGTATGAACGATTTAAGTTTCACATTGGCAATATATGGAAACAAATGAGAATGGCTTATGATGGTTTTGTCCTTTTCTCACTGTGTCATATTATGCTTTTCAACATGCCTGTATAAAATATCATAAATAGTAGAAATGATCGATAGACAAGAAAAAGTCAAGAGTAAAGGTGAAGGAAACCATAATTTCACAATATTTGATTCTGAAAATCTAAATAATTCATAGAGTAAACATTTTTTTAATTTGAAATTTTTTTTTTTTTGCATATTGATAATCAAATTTGTTCATGATCACAAAATTCAGTGTATCAAATATTGTGCTTTTAGATAATGAATACCATAAAATCTAACATTCAAAAGTCAAGAAGATATGTTAGTCACAATTATATATTTCGTTAAGTTTGCCAGATTTTATTATAGAGTAAGAGGGAATAAAGGATCCTTTTTAAGAGAAAAACACACCAATAAAAAGAAGAAAATTGCCAGTTTGTCTTCTCAAAAAAAAAAATGGATTTGGACGCTACAAAAACTGACAAGATTCTTATCACTCATTATCACACATCTAGTAAAAAATATTAGTAAAGTAAAATATTGCATTTTCTATTCTATAAGTGGATTTAGACACCATTGATTTCATCGCCATTGCCTGCCAACAGGTGGCAGCACTTACCATCTCTGACATTGCGCAGAACAAAAACTTCTGAAATATACGATTTTTACAAAACATATATACAAATAACTGGGAGTGCTGGGATTGGAAAGTATGTGATTGAACTATTATTCTAATCATTCTCCGTTTTAGAAGATTTGAAGAATAATCTTTTCGAGTTTTTTCTAAGGATGTACAACATCAAAACAAATACACAATCAAACATTGAACAACAATTATCTAACCAGAAAGAGAGACACAAATTTAACATAGAATGACATTAAGATTCAGACAGAATATAGAATCAATTAAATTGAGATCAGAATTACAATGACTTGCGTACATAATGCAGGTACGACATACAGACAAACATACTACAACTATACATAGACCTTATCAAGACAATTGGTCAAGTTTGCATTTTGGTCAAAACTAGTTCAATTGGAGAGAAAACATAAATCCGAACACTGCAGTTGCTTTTATGTAAATTTATACTAAGTAATCCAATCTTTGGCAGCAAATTCTTATACATTTTTAGCAAATTCAAATCTGTCAAGTTTTTGTTGTAAACTCAGATCCCCTCCATTTCATGGAAAATGAAAATAGCCCAAAAATGTTTTTTTTTTTTTCAAGTAAAACTATGGTGTTTAATTCAATCTTTAAAGGGAAACTCTAAAAAAGATACACAAAAATATAAAGCAATACTTCATCAACCTTCCATTGTCCGTCCTAGCTATAAGCAACCTTTATTGGTATCAAAATGGTACAAATTTGTATATAACTAAGCCTTCCTCATAACAAATATTCAATATACAATGTGACTTTTTGGCCAGTGATTAATTGAAATAAACTGAAGATAATCTTCCGCGACATTTTTTTGCTACTGAAGATGGGTAATATCATTCAGTATTTATTGAAATAAACCTATGCTAAACAGAGCACACTTAGTCTTAAGTCAACGCTCTATAGGGCCAAAAAAAAAATACCTAATAAACTAATAAACTCATTTTTTTTCAAGATACAGTATACTTAAAAGTATGTCATTAAATTGTTATTAAAATAGAGGAAACACTCATGAACATGCCACATGCAATATTAAGCTTCATGTTAAGAACAAGCCACAGCAAAATTTAGTCATGAAAGATTTCTCATATTGTAGGTCACTTTGTGAAAATTTTCCAACTTTCAATGGTGTGCACATCCTGTAAGTGGTAAGAACAAGATTAATATCCCATTTGACAAAATTTGTCTCCCCCTTTTGTCTAAGCTGCATCATTAACACAAGAAACTCTGTTTCAAAAACCCATTCGTCTACTACAAAACCATGACAATAATTATGAACTATAATTGACAATTGAAATCACATGCAACTGAAACTTAATTCATGGAGTCCAACAAAAAAAAATTCAGGCAATGCAGTGCTATATATATATATGTGCCAACACATTGTAAGAGATAATATATGCATATATGAGGATAAATAATAAGTGTTCATAATGAAATTATTCCACCTTAGAGCATGCTATATATCGGGTGTCCCAATAAAAACGTCCCCAAGTTTGACGGTAAGTATCTCAGCTGGTGGTGAATCGACCTCTTTCAAAATTCTCACAGATTTTCTTCAACATGTCTGTGTCAGACCCTGAAAATATGAAAGTCATCGAACAAAAATTGTACGAGTACTGCCTCGAACAAAATAGCATGTCAAAAAATTCAATATCAGAGCAAACTATACATTTCAACCTGTTTCTATTGTGCTTTCACCACATCGACCACCAATATCATTCATTTTCCATCCTGAAATGCTCTCACCGATCTCATCTTAAGATATTTTCTCCCAAAAAGCAACCTTCCTGCCGTCAAGTTACTGTTCATCCAGTTTGTTTCACTGGTGATGGTAATGACTCCGAGCAGTAGGGATTCTCTTAAGAAACAGTTGTACTGCACTTGGGTTAGAGGGACACACTGATTAAACAAGAACTGAAATGCCGGATGGTCGCTTCTCAAGTGGTACCTTTAGATGTGATCCGAGAGAGTTTATCAGGATGGAAAATGTTGGATATTGGCGGTTGTGGTGATGGCAAAATGGACAGAAATTCAAATATGTTATTTGCTCTGATATTGAATTTTTTGACATGCTATTGTGTTCGAGGCCGTACTCGTACAATTTTTGTTCGATGACTTTCATATTTTCAGGGTTTAGCAAGGACATGTTGAAGTAAATTTGTAAGAATTTTGAAAGAGATCGGCTCATCAGCAGCTGAGATACTTTTCGTCAAAGTTGGGGACGTTTTTTTTTGGGACACCCGATATATCACCACATATTAAGATAAATAGGTTTATGCAGTTCGGATAATATTCATGTGGTTTGAGGCTATGTTCTAAATCCAGGTTAGATTTTCTATGTGAAATTTAAACCTTTGTAGGATAATCTTGGAAAAATTGGAAAACAGAAATAGGAAGAAAAAAACGCTTGTGGTTAATCTGGTAAAAATTGATTGGGATTCTATTTATACATTACTGGACCATTACCATATAAAAGTTTTTTTTAAGATTTTCAATTTTATTTGGTATTAAATGTACTTGATTTTTGGATAATCACAGATCATCATTTTATTCATTTGAGATTAACAATTGAGATTAACAATTGAGATTAACAATTGGGATTAACAATTGGGATTAACAATTGGGATTAACAATTGGGATTCTTCTGAAAACTTCAGTTATTAGAGATTTACCAGAATAACAATTAGAATTTTACTATACTTTCACTTATTTTTAAATTTAAACTACCAGGATAACAATTGGAAAAAAATTTCTTTTACAGATAATTCTGCATAACAGTGAAAATATTTTATAAACTGATCATATATAACATATGAATTTGGATAACCATTAGAATTGTTCATTTATAGATAAGAACTTCTAATAACAATAAGGATAACAATTTAATTTAACTGCTCAAAGATTTGCTAGTATCATTCAATTTAACAAACTATTTTATTAAAGATTTGACGATATAATATTATCTATAACTATAATCAAGTAAAAATGTTTTTTAAAGATTGGCCAATATAATAAAATTCTAATTCTAATTGACCTAAAGATTTGCCAAAATAAAAAATATATAAAATTCTACTTTAGCTTAAGATATATAAAATTCTACTTAAGCTTAACATATATAATAAAATTCTACTTAAGCTTAAGATTTGCCAATATAAAAATATATAAAATTCTACTTTATAGCCTTAGATTTGCTGATAAAGGAATATAAAATTCTACTTTAGCTTAAGATATATAAAATTCTACTTATGCCCCGGTTTCACATAGACGAATTTCTTACGAATTTCATCCGAATTTTGGTAGTCGGAAAACTTTCGTAAGAGGTCGGGAAGTTCGGAAGACAAGGCAAAAATTCGGAAGTAATTCGGACGTGTCGGAAGCTTCTTACAACTGTTTTGAAATGTTCAAAACAGTTGTAAGAAGCTTCCGACACGTCCGAATTAAAAATTAGTCGGATACAAGTCGGCTATTAGTCGGCTGTTGATCTGAAGGGCTTTTTATGCGGTCGAAATAGCATTCTGAAAGTTCGTAAGCATAGTCTGAACAGTCGTGAGGGTGTTCGGTCTCTTGTGTCTTCTTTTACGAGGAACATCATCTTGAAGATGTGTCGTAAGGGCATTCTTATATGTCCTTAGAGCATTCGGTAACAGTCGGATTTGTCTTTAGGACAGTCGTAACAAATTTGGTTTAGTCGGATGAAAATCGCTTCTAATTCGTTTATGTCGTAACAGCAGTTGGAAATGTCGTTACGATATTCGTTAATGTCTGAACGGTTGTCGTAAGAGCCAAATGTTAGTCGGCTGTTGGTCGGCTGTTAGTCGGCTGTTGATCGTAAGCGTTGTCCGAAGTGTCGGAATAGGAGCATTTTTGACCCGATTTACTTCCGACACTCCCGACACAACCGACTTCTATCCTTACGAAGTTTCCAAAAGTTCGTCTATGTGAAACCGGGGCATAAAGCTTAAGATATATAAAATACTACTTAAGTTGAGCTTATAGAAATATGAAAAATATATAAAATTCTACTTTAGCTTAAGATTTGCAAACATTAAAATATAAAGTCTACTTGAGCTATATGTGTTTTTAAATCTATAAAATGTTCTAAATCCACTAACCTCCAGTATCTGTAGGGCATCGTTCTATATCAAAATTCCCAGCACCCATTCTCTTCCATTTAACACCTTCATATTTTTCACTTTCACAAATCTTATTGGTTTTATTTCCTGTAAGAAAACAATATACTAAAACTGTTTAAAATTACCCCATCAAATGAGGAAAAATCTCTCTACTCGTTTATCATGTTCACCCTTGTTTATGGAAAAATTTGAAGCTGAAGTTGACATCACACCAAAACCAAAATAGTAAGTGGTATCAATATAAATTCCATGGATCTTCCCTTCGTAGACTAACTTGAATATTTTGTAGAGTATTTCTTCAATGCAGGCCATTTTGACGTCTGTGATTCTTGCAATTCCACTAAAACTAACGCATTTTATGACATCACTGACAGTGATCTGCATAGATATCAATAGTATAGCTTCCGGTAGATCAAATTGGAAATTGGAAATCAGAATGGCTGAAATTGATGCTATCAGTGTCCCCGATACACATACAAAGTTTAGAAAACCACTTTACATTCCCTTAAAGTTTCCACTAATTAAGATAGGCAACACTGTTCAGTAGGACTTTGTAAAAAGTCACATTTTGTCTTCCTCCTTACATTATGCACATCAGATATCTTACACTTGAAATAACTTTACAACAGGATGGATTGCATGCTGTTTTATTTCCCCACAGAGACAACAAGGTCAACTTTCATTTTATATTAAAGGGATTATAAAATGGTTTTCTAAACTTTGTATTAGTGGAATTGCAAGAACCACAGATGTCGGAATGGAAATTGGAATGGCGCAAAGTGATGCTATCAGTGTCCCCGAAAAAAATATTAGAAAAGCCACTTTACAATCCCTTTAACATAGCTCTTAAAAATGTGCTATCATTTCAAAAGATCAAAAATAAAAGTTGTATGATATGTTTGGCTAAGAGTAATTAAGTGTGTCTGCTTGGCAACAGATGTCTGTCACTACAAAATAGATCCTATCATGAGATACAAAAAGATCAGACTTGTCATATATGTCCAGAAGTTCGCTTTAACAACCATAAAATTTCATAAATGAAGTTTGAAGTTTATGTGTCAAGTAACTCTGCTTTAGGAATTTCAAAGTAAAGTCTGTCTACAAAAATTGTTAACTATCATATTATCAAAGACAATCTATCTTCAAAGAGTCTAGATGATTATCAAATCACAAACTATATCATCAATACAATCTGTTTACAGGCTAACTTAACATGACAGTAATCCAGGGTTCATACAGCATTTTGTCTCAAAAATTCAAAGACTTTTCAAGGACTCTGGTCTTTGAAATTCAAGGACTTTTCAAGGATATTAGTCTGACATAATACACATGTACCTAACTCCTGAACTGTGAAATTAATATGCTTTATACCCCCTACTATGTAATCTATATTGAATACTTCCAAGTCAATGTTTATGATTTTCAGTTACGGCTGTTCTGTTGATAAATCTTACTCAAACAAAAATGTCTGATAAAAATCATACGGTAGACAAATTCACTCAACTCAAAATACAAGGACTTTTCAAGAGAAAATGTTTTTTTTTATGGTGTTTTCAAAGACTTTTTTTGAAATCAAGGTTTTTCAAGGCAACAGACGGAATTCAAGGGTTTTTCAAGGTTGTATGAACCCTGTAATCAGTATGATACATGTATTTCAGAATGAGAAGGGTTGTTGACTGTCTGACATTATTTTCAGGTATTTCCTTAAAGATTACATTACACCAGGCAACTGCCAGGAGTAATTAGAACTTCATAACATAATATCACAATATTATATAAGACATGACAAAGAAGTACATCCAGTGGCGTAGCCAGGTATTCGAAACTGGAGGGGCAATGTTAAAAATGAACCAACAGAATATATTGACATTTAGAGTCCAAGAGACCTGTCTGAGCTTCGTGGGGGCCCAGGTGGCGAAGCACCCAAAAGCTCTGGGTTTTAGCTATTTTATACACTGCAGGAAGGCTATTTGAATTTTTTTATGTTTATGCCTGCGGTCAGTCGACTCACCTTTACCGATGGCACTTTTTCAGATATCAATAATGGGGGGCATTGGCCCCTACGCCCCCCACCTCTAGCTACGCCACTGAGACATCTATTTTCTATAAGAACAACAACCAAGGCATATGAGGAACTACTACCTGACACTGACAAACCTCTAAGCCACGATCTTTTCCTAATCAGAATACTTACGAAGGAGTAGTCAACCTCAAAATTTCAATACATTACTAGGTAGTAAATCATTTTGTTTCTAGTGCCTTACTGTTTGCCAATGATCTACCAATGATCTTGCTTCAAGCAAATTTGGGTAAAAATTAAACAGAAATTAACAAAAATTCGGTCAGATTATAGATCAAGAGGATTAACATAAAAAACCCCAAATGAAGCATGTAACTCTGCAGTTGCAATAGATCTAATTTGCACAAGCTGTGTGTTGTGTGTTATGTGTTCATTTTAATGGTATGTGTTTATTATATCTTGCCATGGGTCTATTTTACAGACAATGAAGAGTAAAATTTAACTACCTACCTGGTAAAAGGAACACATGAGCAGTAAGATTACTGGTACCCGGCTGTGTTGGTAATATAACATGTATAGTTAGCATCAGATGTTACTCTTCTAACTGCTAATCTACTACCAGCAGGGATTAACTCTTCAATAATCTCATCTCCATGATCTGAGATTATCTCCACACCATTCTTATACCAGCGATAATCAAATGTTTGTCTTGTATCATCAGGTGTCACACAACGGAATCCAATAGATTGACCAAGTTCACGACTGGCTGCTAGTGGTGTTACCTCAATATGTGGATAGGTTATAACATCTACCATTACTGATTTATACTGAATTTGTCCAAAATCACTGATAATACAGGTAAACTCGCCTGAAATATAGAATGAATGAATGAATGTATGAAGGAATGAATGTATGAGGAAGGAATGAATGATTGAGTTATTGAGTTTTTTTTTACCCTTTGATGAGTGAAGCGACGTCCCATATGAAAGGAGCATAGCAACATATATGTCGCTAATGTGTCGCATGCTATAACGTTATAACGTCAAATTAAGTCACTCCCTAGGATATGACGTAATAATTAAACTCACTGCTAAAAGGGTTAATGACAAGGCACTTTTTATTACTTGCTTTGAAATAAAGGAATGAATGATATATATTCAATGGATTGTAAATTGGCTTTTCAAATTTTTTTTATATGTATTCTGGATACTTATAACATCAATTTTCAACATTAATTTTTCAGACCACTGTGGTTCCAGCCATGCCAATAGAATTAAGTGTTTGATAATCTAACACCAGTAAGTGTTCAATCTTTAACCCTTTTTCAACCCGAGCGGAAGGTATACTGGCCTGTTCTATATATACTCAAGCGTGCGGTAAAGCGGCCGTTGCCCAGGGCCGTCATATAATGTTGACTTCATATACTTTAAGTAATATTGCTTAGAGTTCAATTTCTATCTAAATTACATTCAGGGTTCAAAGGGTTAAGCATACTTCTCAGGTGTAAATTGCAGAAACCACAGACGTCTGATTGAAAATTAGAATGGTGCAAATTGATGCTTTCAGTGTCCCTAATACACATTAAAAAATTTTAAAACCTCTTTACAATCTCTTTAAGCCCATGTCATTCCCTAACTTCATGAATGTATAATAGAAAAACGTCTGTTTTCCTTAATAAATGACTATGTCAATGAATTTATGTTGCTAATTGATTCCAAGCTTTAAGATTCTTAGACAAATAAATTATCCTAGCTTTGTTCTTGCTGAAGCCTTATAATTTTTTTAATAAGATTTCTTTATCAGTTGACCTTCTCTTCATTCACATGTCATTGTTAACCCTTTGATAAGTAAAGCGACACATATGACGTCACAGATGAAAGGAGCAGAGCGACATATATGTTGCTATTGTGACACCTGCTATAATGTCATTAACATCAAATTAAGTCACTCCCTACAGTATGACGTCATAATTAAACTCATTGCTCAAAGGGTTAAGTATTTCCAATTGATAGTGTGCTTTCAATAAAATTCTGCTTTCTAAATTTTATCATATTTTTTAGAAGGTTTCCAATGCTTGCGTCTATCAATTTTGATGGAATAAACCGAGACCCTTTATACTGCAGGCTGTACACTTAAAAGAACCCTCAATAGTTGAAATTGAAAATAGAGTAGGCAAGTGCTGACATTTGTCCATCTGCCATAGCAAATATGGTTGGAGAAAAGTAGGACATAAAAAAACTAAATTTTTATTATATCATTTCCTATACTCTTTATCTTCATTAAATAACAGAACACAATTTCCTAAATGTCGCTTAAAGATTCTTTATCTTCAATATCTTATACCTGAAATTGTTCGTATAAAAGCAAGAAAGAATCTTCATATGCAAAAACATAACAACAGCCAAATCACACATAATACTGAATCTTGAGACCTGCGGCAAACATCTTCAGCACCACTGTACAGTTGTAAGTACTCATGTTTTACAGATTTCATTTAATTAATAAGAAGCAACATGTAAAATAGAAAAAAAATGAATCTAAAGATTTTTTGCCACAGGCCATGTCTTGCATTATGTATTTTTCAGAGACTAAACTTAATGGAAGAAAAAGTTATAAAGGAATTTAGACTGTTAATGGTTAATAAGATATCATGATATCAGACGCATTATTAACTAACTATAATTACCTCCCTTTATACTACATCAAAATCAATTTCTTCCCCTACCCGAAAGCAGGAATTATTCATATTTCATCTTTACTATTTCAGGCACAATTAATCTTAAAGGGGAATGTTCAGCATTTTCGAGGATCGATTTGGGCCTTGAATTTATATAAATAGCATTCAGAGAATGCCCAAAAATAGCACAATCCCTTCAATTTTACACATACCATAACAGTTATCTTTCATTTTCTGTATATGTCTATACTAAACAACGAGTCATACGTATTTCTGACTTTCAAACGCTGATATTTATGGATACATCGGGATATGAAGGCTTAAATTTTGAGAGATAGTTTGGAACATTATTACGGATTAGCGGATTAGATTAGCAAAAAATTCCAGATTCTGAGACTAAAAGTTTTTTGGTCGATATATCCCTTTAAAAAGAGAATTTTAATTTCCAAGACCAAATTATATAATATTCTGATGAGTCGGTTGTTTGATGAATTATGATCTAATATAGGTCAGACATAATATAATTAATTTTTAATGTGGGTTGTTTCAAGTATTGACAAGATTGTCTGTATCATCTGATCTCTTGTACTTAGTTGGGTTTTGTCTATGAAGTCAGAAATGCTCATTGACACAGTTAATTGAGCAGGAAGTAAGCCTTTAACCTTTCTGAGAACATATAGTTTTATAATAGGCCTACATATAATTTGATTCTGGTTGTAAAAAAATATAACTTAAAGGGATTTTAAAGTGATTTTTTAAACGTTGTATGTGAATCTAGGACAGTTATAGCATCAATTTGTGCCATTCAAATTTTCATTCTGACGTCTATAGTTCTTGCAATTTCACTAAAACTAACACGTTTTATGATGTCACTGACAGTGATCTACCAGAAGCAGATTACTGTCAGTGACGTCATAAAGCGCATTATTTTTAGTGGAATTGCCAGAACCACAGACGTTGGAATGGAAATTGGAATGGCGCAAATTGATACTATCACATACAAAGTTTAGAAAATCACTTTCCAATACCTTTAAGCCTTACTATTAAAACATTACCTCTCAACACAAAGATAGCTTGCCAGGCAAGGTAATATACGCCCACTGAAAGCTTTGTTTAAAAAAGAACATTTGGCAGAAAACAGCAACCATCAAATATTCAACCTGTAGTCATAGGCCTACATTTTATTCAGAACTTAAATTAAGTGTCGTCCAAATATTCTTTTTCTCAATTTCATCAAAGTTTCAGCATTCATCAAGTTTAGTCAAAATCCTTCTGCCTTATATAGTGTATAAGAACTAAAAACTAAAACGAATTTCGAAGAAGAAGGCCAATAACTCATATCAAATATTTTTTAGATTTGCGATGGGGTTTATCGAGTGATAATAAACTATTTCAATAGGTTTCTTTAAAATCTATCAAGAATTGTGCCTTCTGGAGTGTCAACGAGCTAAATATCAAACTCGTTTTAAAGAACAAGGGCAATAATTCATATTAATCATTTTACGATTCTTTAGATTTTAAATAGGGTTGATCCTTGTGTGATAATAAACAATTTCAGCAAGTTTCATCCAAATCCATAAAGAATTGTGACCTGTAGAGTGTTAAAGTGCTAAAAATCGAACGCATTTAAAAAACAAGGGCAATAATTCATAGTAAATATTTTTCAATTCTTTCGGTTTTAAATAGGGTTCATCCTTGGGTGATAATAAACAATTTCAGCAAGTTTCGTCAAAATCCGTAAAGAATTGTGACTTGTAGAGTGTTAACGAGCTAAAAATCGAACGCGTTTTAAAGAACAAGGGCAATAATTCATAGTAAATATTTTACGATTCTTTTGATTTTAAATAGGGTTCATCCTTGGGTGAAAATAAACAATTTCAGCAAGTTTCGTCAAAATCCGTAAAGAATAGTGACTTGTAGAGTGTTAACGAGCTAAAAATCGAACGCGTTTTAAAGAACAAGGGCAATAATTCATAGTAAATATTTTACGATTCTTTTGATTTTAAATAGGGTTCATCCTTGGGTAATAATAAACAATTTCAGCAAGTTTCGTCGAAATCCGTAAAGAATTGTGACTTGTAGAGTGTTAACGAGCTAAAAATCGAACGCGTTTTAAAGAACAAGGGCAATAATTCATAGTAAATATTTTACGATTCTTTTGATTTTAAATAGGGTTCATCCTTGGGTGATAATAAACAATTACAGCAAGTTTTGTCAAAATCCATAAATAATTGTGGCTTGTAGAGTGTTAACAAGCAATTGTGGACGGACGGACCGACGGACGGACGGACCGACGGACATGGGTAACGGCAATATACGCTCCACATTTCATGTGGGCGTATAAAAAGTAATAATAAGTTTTCAAAAAAATTGATGAATCAAATTATATACATTTAAATAACTTTGTCCATGTTGCAATCTCAAAATTGCCAATTTTTAACTCATAATAGTTGGATAAATTGGACCATGGAAGCAAGCATCAATCTTGCTGAACCAACCCCAACTCCAAGATGTTCTAAGAGGCTTAATTCACCTACTATAAACTTACAAAAAGAAATCTCGGAAGTGTGTATATCATAAAGAAATTATTAACTACTTCTTATTCATCACTGACAATAAACATTCATTCAATGACTCTGACTATAATAATATCAATATCAATGGAATTACGACATATATATAGGGTAATATCAGTCTCAAGCTTTTCATGTCTAATTGGTAGAGATATACTCTCATACCACACCATCTCTTCAATTGCCAATACATTAAAGGATTGTAGAGAGGTTTTCTTAAAGCGATATCACCTTTTAGAAAGATGAAAAAATTAAGTTCTCAAACTTGGTCAATAAGTATATATATTCATCAACAGTATCCAAAGTATACAAACAGAATCAAATAAAACCCATAAAACTATGTAATTTTCCATACAATTACAGGTTATTATTGAAAAACGTTTATTATTTGAATAAGCATTTTAATTATTGTATATAAACATTGTTTTCTGGATTTATCAGATTATTTTTACAATCTGTTGCATAGTTATGCCATCAGGTAAGTCCCCTGATGAATATATACTCCTATTAACCAAGTTTGAACATTTAGATTTTTTTTCTCAATTAATTTTTGTAAAGGGACAATTAAATTTGTTTTATGAATGATATATAAGGGCCAAATAGAGCTTAGGTAACGAAGCGAGCTAGACAGACAGAGCATTAAAGCGGGTCACTTTCAAGGGCGTCACAGACCGGATTTTGCCCACAGGCCGCCATTTGAGAAGGCCTTTACTAGGAACTAAAGACACCATATCTTATAGATTTCTACCATAAGATATCTTCATTAGTCAAATATGTACTTCAGCTTGAATCAACTGCCCTCTTTCATCATGTTCTCTTTATCAATCATCCTAGTAATCTATTCCACTAGATTGAACATGAATTTCAATTAGAAACAGGTAAAAAAAAATGTGATCTAATTCAAGATAAATATATAAAATTTAGACATTAATTTTAATAACCAAGTTTTTTTTTTATACAAGTAGCATGTTATGCTTAGAAAGTTCCTCCCAGATGAAGTGTTTTTCAATATTCATTGAAGTTCAAACAAGATTTGAATACCGTTAAAAATACTTCAATGAAAACCACATCAAGATCTTAATTTAATAGAAGTTCAAAGAAATCCACCTCTATAACTTTCACTAAACATTTTGTCTTTCTTTTAGATATCTGTTAAAACGCAATGACTGTTCCCATAGAATACAATAGAACGATACAAACTGCTTGGAACACCACAGACTTTATTGAATGCAAGATAATTTATGTGTCAAATCTTTGTTTAATTGTACAAAAACAAGTTTCTATTGTACTGTTTCCTTTAAATTTCAAATAAAGTTTTTAATATTTACTTATTATGAGAAATTATGCAAAAATCAGTCCAGAAAAAGGGTTTTCTATAGCGATCATAACAATAATGTTCACGACTTACTTTAAAAATTTATGTTTTAAGATTATCTTATTTTAAAAGTTAAAAATACAACGCATATTTTAGTGAAACTCTACCATTTATAGAAAACACAAAACACATATTGTATACAATATAGATAGCGAAATTGCTATTTTGCAGTATAATTTAAAGGAATTGTGAAATTCTGAAGACTATTTACAAATATTCAAGACCCAAATGCTGATTGTTCCCCTTTAAAAGACTTCATAAAACCTGAATATGAAATAAACCCAGACAAAATGTGAATGTTCTAAAGATATAAAGAGTTGCTGACAGTAAGTAAGAAGTAGATTAAGTGGAATGACAGGAGAAATAATAAGAACCCCTGTAGAATATTGATAATGTCAAGCACCATCTTATTACTCAAGTCTTTACTGTCTGCAGACAAACACGAAAGTAAATGTTAACTATTATTGAGACAGAAACACCAGTTCTGGAAACCAGCCACTTCATGGTTTTAAAGCAGCAGTATAGACAATTTTCATTAATGAACATGTAAATTTGCACGTGAAAAGATTTTTAAAATGTTATTTCATTCAAGCATCTTCTTCACCTGATTTTTTTCTATAACGGCTGTTAACATCTCAAAAATAATTTTGAGTTAAACCTTCAGAATAAGTAGGAGACATATATTATTGATAAAATTTAAGTTTTTCCCATACCATATAGCTTTGATGATCTACAAATTAACTGCAAATTTTTTTTGTGTTAAAGGGATCGTAAAGAGGTTTTCTAAACTTTGTATGTGTATTGGGACACTCATAGCATCAATACGCACCATTCCAATTTCCATTCCAACATCTGTGGTTCTCGTTTTATGACGTGACTACCAGTGATCGCATACATATCAAGAGCAGCTTCCGGTAGATCACTATTAGTGACGTCATAAAACGCGTTAGTATTAGTAGGATTTCAAGAACCACAGATGTCGGAATGGAAATTGGAATGGCGCAAATTGATACTATCAGTGTCCCCGATCTACAAAGAAAGTTTAGAAAATCTCTTTACACTCCTTTAAATTAAGTATTGGATGACCTGTAATATCCATGAAAATTGAGTTTTCTTCATTAAAAATAATTTTACAGTAACAAACACATAAGAAAGAATATGAAGAATGTAATTTTGAAGTCTCCATTAAAATAGGCAAATATAATAATTGCTGTTGAAGAAAGCTTTAATTTAAAAATGTCCTTGCCAATCATTGGAGTAAAAAAGCAGTAATTTGACGACAAAAGCATTGTGAATCAGCAATACTTTTTATTTCTCTAATGAAAGGAAATATAGTTATTAACTGAAAATAGTTTTTCCATATTTTCTGTTCTATTGTTTGACACATAGTTCAAATTCTAACAAAACAAATTAACTAAAAATTCTTTGTCTGCTACAAAAAGTAAAATAGTATAAAAAATTAAAATTGAATACAAAAATTTTGCAATATTTTTTCAAATTGAGCTTGTATTTTTTTCTGATACAAAAAAAGGTTGCAATTCTAATAAGCTTATATTATAACTGGCCTTCTCAATTTATGTTTGTAAAGGGCCAAATATATTTTATGAAAAAAATAGAAGGGCCAAATATAGCTTAGCTAGCATAGTGAGCACGAGGTTTTGAAGGGAATAGTAAGGCATGAAACAAAAAAAACAAATTGTATAGTAATTTGTATTCACCACACAGCCCCCTAGCTCAGCAATATTACATAAATTTATGATGTTTTAACGATCTAGAAATTGGTTACAAAACATGATTTTTTATGTGTTAATAAACAAAGCTCTAGTGCATATAACCTAGTTTTATTACTGTCTATTTTTAACAGATATTGTAAACCATATATCTTCAGATGTATTGTCACATTTTTTAAAAAATTAAACAAATTGATATTTTTATGGAAGTCACAGATTGTAAATCTCGATACCAAAAAAAAAAATCAGTAATCTGACTGGATAGTTTATTATATCATATAACTGTTGTTATTCCTATAATATATCAAACTTTTTGTGACAGCCCTATAATACACAGAGTCTATATATATTCAAAATAATTTGATTTATATCTCGGAATAAAAAATCTTTTCAGATTATGGCTATAGGTTTACACTGTTTTTAGCTGTCTATTATTAGAATATAAGAGTCTGAATTAAGATTCTAATATAACCACTACACTTCCAGACAATATTATCTTCTAACAAACAACATTAAAATTCAACTCAGACACATGCAATCATCTGTTTGAGAAACTGAAATAAATGACAGACTGAGAATAAACACTATAACACACAGAAAAATCATTTGAAAACAGTAAAACATCAATCTTACAGTGAAAAAATATTATCGACTCCTCAGACAAATGACAGACACAGAAAAACATTGTTTAACACTGAAGAACTACACTTTCCTTATACATAACATCCTTCCAGCACAGAAGAACATCACTCTAAACACAGAGCATCATCACTCTTCACACAGAACAACATCACTATCCATCAAAATTTTTTAACATTTAACAAGCAGTTTGAGCTGTAATAGAATTGGCTATCATCAACATCTCAAAGTTAATTTTGAGTTAAACCTTCAGAAATAAGTAATTTTTTTTATTACATATATGTCAGTGTAACACTGAAAAACACCACAATATAGAAACATCACTCTAATACACAGAACATCATCACTCTAACTCAAAGGAACGCTTTAACGCAGAAAACTATAACTCTAAAACAAAAAAAACATCATTGAGTGCTGTGGGTTTGAATCACCCTCAAGGTAAGAAAAATTCTTTTGTTTCGGCCCTGTGTCGGCTTTCACCCCTATCACCTAAGGAAAACTCAAACACAAACAACATCACTCTCACAGCAGAACATCACATTGATGCAGTCACAGTAACTCAGACAAACACCACATGGAATTACCAAAAAATATATTTACCTTTATCATAAACTGTTACACCATCAATATTTAATACTGACATCTGTTTATCATTCATTGTTCTAGGTATTCTCACTTCCCAGGCATTTCTATCACAAACAGATACATTTACCATGTATCCATCTTTAAACCATTTAAAACTCATATTGCTAGAACCACGGGCTGTACAAGCTAGCGTCAGCAACTTCCCTTCAACCGCAGGCTTCTTGTCATAGTTTTCTACATAAATTAATTTCATTTCTGAAAGGATAAAAAATGAAACGAAATCGAGTTTATCATTCTATACCTAGATGGGCAACGCCATTCAGTGTGGAAAGGGGGAAACACAGGACAGTGCCATTAGACTATTTTTTTTTGATTCCATGTACACAGCCAGTAATACTAGTCCAAAACTTGCTGACTCTATTCCCAGTCTTTGATAGCTATTTGGATAGATATGACTGAGGAAGAGTCAGAAACATTAAGCCTTCTTAGGTGTGGGAGTTTTAAACGTATTTATTTACTTCTAATGCACGAATATTTGGAAAGATCGATATTTTTGTAGTTCATTTATACCATCATTATCCCCCAACAACATACAGGCTATGTATGCGAGTCCATAAGTTTTTTTTCCAAGAAATAAAATCTGTCGGTTTCCATTGAAAGGCTTCATGCTCAAGGTGTAGAAAATCCTCAAATTTTGTGGCTTAGTATTTTGACTCTCCCCAGCCATATCTGTCCAAATAGCTCCAAGGCTGGAAATAGAGTCAGCAAGTTTCGGACTACCAGTAGAACATGGCAATCGTTTAATGTCCCATTCAAATCTTACCAATATTTCAAAAGAATAGGAAACATGATCAAAAATTTTTCAATTTTTACATTAATCTATATTAAAGTTCCATTTTGTTTACTTTGATCAGACAGGATTTAAATTACTGTCAGACAAACACTGTAATAATAATTAATATAATACCAGTAAAATTAATATATATTTATATCATACAGTTTTACCACCAAACAAAACTCATATAATTAACAGGAAACCAAAGCTTGAATTGACAAGCTGAGAATCATATCACAGACTCAGACAAAGAATCATGCATGTAAACCAATATCTCCTAAAGCATTACTATCAGACATTACAAATAGTCGATAGACTGCCATCAAGGTCACTGATTATAGAAATGTTAATGGCTTGAGGAAACTGGAGCAAAAAAATATTTTAAGTAAAGTAGTCCAATAATAGTTCTTGTTCAGGAATGATATTTTTGTAATTTCCATGTACTTCAAATTAAAATAGCCATGATGTGAGTGACTGTCAACTGTCTATCTGGTGAACAACTGTCAATTGTCTATCTGGTGAGCAACTGTCTATCTGGTGAGCAACTGTCAACTGTCTACCGTAAGGCTAGAAATCAATGTGTCAACAAATTAATGCGACGTGGGGTATAGAGACTAAAATGCGAGTACAAATTAATGCGATCTGCGATAGGTGTCGCATTTTTTAATATCATAAAAAAACTTTTCATTAAAACTCAAGCCATGATCAACGAGTTTGGTCAAGTGAAAAGCTTTTGACTACTAATCAGCTTCAAATTTAGAGATTACCTAATTACTTAATCCAGCCCGGTCTCAATTTAAATACTTGACCTATATTACGTTTTGTCCATCATTTGTTTTTATTTTCATTGTTGAGATGCTTAATTTTTTATTATTTTGTGAATTTTGTTAAACTTACTATATATGAAATAAAAATTATTTTATAATCATAACTTTATATGTCTTTACTAAATTGTGTGACATACAACAAATATCGATGTTCACTAATGTCAGCCATATTTGAAAGGGACATAACTCCATATAATTCACTTGGAAATATGTATTTTAAAATGCGGATACAAATGAATGCGATCGCGGATAGGTCGCATTTAACGCATTAATTTCTATCTCGCAATAATTTGTAGCCTTACAGTATCTGGTAAGCAACTGTCAATTGTCTATCTGGTGAGCAACAACTGTCTTGTGAGCAACTATCCTATACTTGTAGCAACTAAACCTAAAAGGCTAAGGCAGACTTTAAAGAAAAGATTACCTGGATCCACAAAATACTTGATGTTCTCTAAGTCGACAGTTATATTCATAAATCTACCATGAGTTATCAGCTCTTGAATTGTTTCATTGACCAAAGACAGTTCTGCTGTTTCTACGTAGAAATGAAACATCATAACTTTAGCATTTTTCTCTGTCCTGTAATGAGAAAATAAAAAACATCAGAGTCTTGCAAACAAGCTTTTAAGAATAAAAATAAACAGCAAATTTCATAGGACCCCACTCCCCTCCCTTAACATTTCTTACCCAAATCTTTCACTGCACAGCCTGTAGGAAACAGGGTCTCAGTTTATTGTTTCATCTGAACAACTAGATGCCTTTGCATGCCAGTCCCTCCCATCTGCATCACTAAAATGGGGAACCCACTTGAAAATCTGATGATTTTATCTCAACCTGGCAGGGTAAACTCTAGGATCCGTCCTATACAAACCTATGGTGGAAGTCCGGGAATAAGGATTCCCGCTGTTTGAACGCCTCTCAGGTCTTAACAAATTGGCCCACCTTTATAAATTTACGTTTTTGGGAAATTTCGCAGAATTTTCTCATCGATGGAATGTAAAAACTTAACAAAAAACTACCAAAAGTACCAACTTACAATGATACAAAATTTGAAGCAGTCATAGACTACGGAAGTCGGGATAATTAAAATGGCAGCCATCACTGATAAAACTTAAGATCAAAATAAAAGGTATTATTTGAGCTAGGAGATCATTTAATTTACATTTTTATTTAATATTTAATGAAAATGTATCGAGATGTACCGATTTCCAAGGACACAGGGGCTGGGCTTATGAAAGGAATTGAATTTCCGCAATTTTCAGGTTTTATCTGACTAGGTAAACTCTAGAAATTCTGATTAAGAAGCATTCATATATTTTACTGAGCAACCGCAGCTCCTTACCTTTTCCAAAGACAAATGGCATCCGGTTGCTAATTCAAGAAAAAGGAAGAATCTCCTTGAATCTTACAACTCAACCATTTTATGATTATAGTTTCCTGTACAAGAGAAGAAATATTAGTGAAGAAAAAAAGTCTCTAATAAGAATAGAAATTTGTTCATTATGACTGACTGCTCTAATGTTCGATATAATTTAGAAAAAGTTCAAATCCTCATGAATACTTGAATCACAAATGTTCTTAATTTGTCAAAAGACAGACAGGAGATTTCTGTTCCGAGTAATTGCTTCAACCTCAATTTTCAAATATAACATTATCGATTTTTATTAGATCTGTAGAAAGAGAATTTTTTCTGTTGGAAAATCACATTAAATTCAGATTATAATATCATATTGCTGAAAGGCATTTTTTTTCTAAAATTCAGATTATAATATCATATTGCTGAAAGGCATTTTTTTTCTCTAAAATATGACGTTTGTATAAATTTACTGAATATTTTGGTATGAATATTACGCAACAATGTGTAATATAATAATGTGATTTGATTAAAAGGATTTATTTCTTCAGAGCTATTTTGGGTTAAGCATCCCCTGCAAGCATATGAAAATTGAATATGAATGTATGGTATGCAGTTACGCATGGCCAGTTTGTCCTATATTGCTGGTAGTGCTGGCCCCATATATACTTGTAAATGCCACATATCACATACTGATTTTCTAGCGGTAAACCATTGTCTACTCTTCATGTCACTACGTATTATGTCATGATGTGAAGGCATAGAATAGTTTTAATTGCTCCTGACAATGTTCTTATGAATTTTTTCCTTTAAGTATAATGGAAAGAGCGTATAATGGAAAGAGCAAGAATAAACATTAAAACTGTTTTTAATTTACAATGGGCAGAATTGCTTGGACACAGAAAGATGAAGTTAAATTGTAGCTGGTTGTACATTGTCACTTTATAATAGAGTAGAGTCATAGATGTAAAACCTTATTAAAATAGAATTCTTATTCTTTTCTCGTTTACATGACATTGATTGTAATAAGGTGATCTTAACTTCCTGGTATCTCTTCCTTTTAAATTAGCTGATGAAACCAAAAGAATGATTTCCGGTTCAGAATTAAAGTCACCAAAAGAATGAATTCAGTTCACCATTAAAGTCATCAAAAGAATGAATTCTTTAAAGTCATCAAAAGAAGGAATTCAGGTTCACCATAAAGTCATCAAAAGAATGAATTCATTAAAGTCACCAAAAGAATGAATTCAGGTTCACCATTAAAGTCACCAAAAGAATGAATTCAGGTTCAATTAAAGTCATCAAAAGAAATAATTCAGGTTCACCATTAAAGTCATCAAAAGAATGAGTTCAGGTTGCAATTAAAGCCCCATAAAGAATTTATTCAAGTTTGTCAATCAGTATTAATGGATGAATTTAAAATTTACAAGACAACAAGTCATGACAGAGTTATGTTCAACTTGAGGAAATTAAGGAACATTGACAACTAATTTACACTAAATGACAATGTCATTTAAAGCGATAAGTTCTCAAACTTGGTCATTAAGAGTATAATATTATATTCATCAACGGTGTCCAAAGTATACAAACAGAATCAAATAAACTCATAATAACTATGTGATTTTCCATACAATTACAGGTTATAATCGAGAAACGCTTAAAATTCGAGTAAGCGTTTTTTAATCATTGAATATAAACATAGTTTTCTGGATTTATCACATTATTCAGGTAATCTGTTGTATAATTATGCCACCAGGTAAGTCCCCTGATAAATATATACTATTATTGACCAAGTTTGAAAATTTAGTTTTTTGTTCATTCTAAGAGGTTGTATTCCTTTAAAATTACTGCATGACATTATGGTAAACAGTCAATTATCTGATATAAGGTCTGTAAATATTATCTCAAGTAATATTCCATTTAGTGGAAATATTAGTATTTAATACATGATCTCATTATATTTCTTTTTTATTCTATGTTACACTTATAACATAACACTGGCGCTGTTTTTCTTTGTAGAAAATAATAACCGGATATCAATTACGTTTCAATAAGAAACTGTGCAACTGTCTTCAGCATATTTCCTAATGTTTAACTAACTCTTATCTTATCAGGCACTAAAAAGGTAACAAAAGCAATGAAATTTTCAAACTTGAGCACTAGTTTGCAATGACTTTCATCCATTTTAGTCATTAAGAATTGAAACGTTGACAAATTTTTTAAATTTTACAAAAAAGATTATAGTCTAGAAGTTTTTGTTAAAATTCATTAACGTTCAGAATGACTGCAGTGTGTAATTAAGGGAATTGCTTTCCAAAAAGATGTCATAATCAAAAGTGTTGAAGACTCAAAGGATAAAGAATTAGAAGCAATTTGTCAAGGATATATTTTTATAATGTCAAGCAATATACATTGCCTATTACAATAGAAATTGAATATATATTTTGACATAGAATAAGAGAAAAAACTAGATATTTGAAGAACGCTACAATAATTCATACTGAGACGGTGACAAGTATTGTGTTGTAAAATTGATAGGTTTTTAATGATGTCAAGTTAGGTCTGTCAATACAAATTCAATTTTGTCACAGAAATAAAATAGATCTTGATTATATTGTCCGTGATTCTAACAAGGCAATTAGACTTCTTACCATGACACAAACTATTTAACAACATAAATCATTGAAAATAGAAACACAATCTGATTTGGAGCAAGCTTTCAACATCAGAGCCTTTAATAAATAACTCTACCATACATTGCATTATTCCAGTAGAATAGTTAACAGACTTATAGAAAGAGACTAGAATAGAATCAATGATTGGTTTATCTTATTGTTAACTGTAATATCAATTTACATCAGTTAACACCAGTATAATATGCTATTCAATAAGTTGCACTTGTTAACTTTGTGTATATTTTATATTAAAGTGCATTCAGTCAAGTAAAGTTAAGGCAGCTTAACTATCAACAATAATTTAAGCTTTCATATCATCTCAATGGTTAAACTTAAGATGGATTAATTTTCATGCCCATCTGAACCCACCCACAAAACACAAACCAGACTCAAAACACTTAATATAGTTAAGTTGGCTTAACTTAAAGGAATACAACCTCTTAGAATGAACAGAAATTTTCAAACTTGGTCAATAGGAGTATATATTCATGGAATTTTATGAGTTTTTCAATATTAACCGGTAATTGTATGTAAAATTTTGAAACCATATTAACTTTTTTATTCTCCATGATAATCTTTCTGTACTTCAGACTTGAACGAATAATTTCCAGAGTTCATAATAATTAGTATTATCATGGTTAAATAATTATCAATCTTTCAAAGGAACCAATTTCTTGGAAATTTCAGACATAATGGTCAATTAACTTCTGCTAACCACCAGTAAATCTGTCATTGGAACCATTTCATACATTTAATCAAATATAAAAAGGACGTCTGTCTTATTTGCCTTCAGTTCAATTGCCAAAGGAGAAATATAGACTTGATCAACTGGTACCATGAGAAAAGATAGGTAAAGATCATCACCAGAACTTTGGCTCAATCTTCGTCATTTTGCCTGGTAAATGGGCAAGAAAAGACAACTCTTGTTTAGAGATTAATTTTGATTGACTTATTTTTCCGCGAAAAAAGACGACACTCTCTGAAGAGTGGTTGTGATTGGCTGAACTATAATTTATTCAATACGGCAATCAATATCTAGTATACGAGGTTATCTAGCCACTAGTCTAGTTCCGAAGTAGATACTTGAAATTTTAGGCACAACTTTTCAGTCATACCTATTTAAGCAAAAGATGTCTTACTATAACAGACCTCAACCATAACAAAAATGTAAATTTTCCGGCCACCTTTTTTCAGATTATTCAATAAAAAACAGAGAAAAATTGGTCACAGATGGATACTTCTGAAGCTTGTTTTCTGCTACAATCCTAGTTTATTTCTAACATTAAAGCTTAGTAACACAATCCACAGGAGGCCTGAGTTAAAGTGTATTGTACCCTGGAGAAGAACTATCTGGTGTACTGTTGTGTTTCTTGCTGTCATTGCAAAGAGAGTAATTCTACATTAAGGAATGAATGTGGATTTTGTTATTGCGAATCATGTTATATTTGGTAATAAACCATCAGGGATGGGGATATGTTATATTTGGTAAACCATCAAGGAAGGGGGCATGTTATATTTGGTGATAAACCATCAAGGAAGGGGGCATGTTATATTTGGTGATAAACCATCAGGGAAGGGGGCATGTTATATTTTATGATGAACCATCAGGGAAGGGGGCATGTTATATTTTATGATAAACCATCAAGGAAGGGGGCATGTTATGTTTGGTGATAAACCAACGGCGGGGTGGGAAGCATGCTATTTTTGGTGATAAACCATCATGGAAGGGGGCATGTTATATTTGGTGATAAACCAAAAGGGATGGGGGCATGTTATATTTGGTGATAAACCAACAGGGATGGGGGAATGTTAAATTTGGTGATAAACCATCAAGGAAGGGAACATGTTATATTTGGTGATCAACCATCAGGGATGGGAGCATGTTATATCTGGTGATAAACTCAGATAAACCATCCGAGATGGGGGTATGTTAAATTGGGTGATAAACCATTAGGAATTGTTGAATATATTGAAAAATAGCGATGCCCCATCGTAATACGCCCACTTTTGTAATGGCAGCCAAGTCGTCCGGGAGGTCGACAAGAACTATCAGTAAATGGAACATAAATGTCGAAAACCGTGCCATCAAGAATGTTTACAAAATTGAACGATTTTCTAGTGTTTACAACTACAAGTTAACAAGGGCAATAACCCATGAAATATTTTTCAATTCTTCTAATTTTCAATAGGGTTCATCCTTGGGTGATTATAAACACTCAAACCAAGTTTCATCAAAATCCATCAAGAAACCAGCTCTCTATCGTGTTCACAAAGTATTTTAAAAAAACAAGGGCAATAACCCATTAAATATTTTTCGATTTGTCTGATTTTCAATAGGCTTCTTCCTTGGATGATTATAAACACTCACAATAATTTTTATCAAATTCCATCGAGAAACCAGCTCTCTATTGTGTTCACGACTTTGAGAGTGTTATGGGCTATAAAACACGTTTTAAGGAACAAGGGCAATAACTCATAAAATATTTATCTATGTTTCTGATTTTCAATAGGGTTAATCCCAAGGTCACGACAAACACTCACAACAAGTTTCACCAAAATCCATCAAGAAACCAGCTCTCTATCGTGTTCACAAAGTATTTTCAAAAACAAGGGCAATAACCCATCAAATATTTTTCGATTTTTCTGATTTTCAATAGGCTTCTTCCTTGGATGATTATAAACACTCACAGCAAGTTTTATCAAAATCCATCAAGAAACCAGCTCTCTATCGTGTTCACAACAATTGTGGACAGACAGACAGACGGCACATTTATGTGTGGGCGTATAAAAACAATCATTAAATCTGTAAATGTAACTATGTAATGTACATTTACAGACAATTTATGTAACAATTGTCACCATAAATGTGAATTAGACCCATTTTCTTTCTCAGTAAATTATCAAATATAAACTAAATCATTTTCTTCAATTTAAATTGATACTTAGAATTTCATCATAAAGGCACTAAATTAAGACATGCAGAGATAATTTCTCATTTTCAGACTTGATCAATTCTGAGGCCAATGACAAAATCATACTTATCTGTACCATTTTATGCTTTATTTCATACATTTTTGGCATTTTAAACAATCATTCAGTAGACAACATTTGTAGGGTTTTATCCAAAAAGTTAATCACACTACTTTTAGTACAGATGTGAATAAAGCGTGCACCCTTCTTACCCCCAGGTAATGTGAAAAGAAAAATTGTCACTATAAATAATATGCACTCTGTTCTGGTGTCTGTATATATGGTGGTTCAGAGGCTATCTCATAATGTAAACTTACTATACATATCTGCCATTTTTATTTCCTCAGAACCTCTATGGATTGATTGAATCTGTTCCTCTAAGTTGAAGTTAGTGTGCTGGACTGTATGACTGTGTATTTTGTACAAAAAAATTTGAAGGGATGTTCACTAACTGTTAAACCAATAAATTTTTTGTCTATTCTAATCCATAATAATGTTCTCAACTCTCCCTTGAAATATAAGCCTTTAAATCCCTGTGTAGCAATAATTATGAGCATTTTAGTAAGACTATGCCTTATATAGAAAACACATATACAGAAAATGAAAGATAAATGTTTAGGTAGGAATATAATTGTAGGATTATGTGATTTTTGAGCAGTTGTTATAGTACTTCTGGAGGCTGTTTACATAAATTCAAGGCTCAAATCGATCCTTGAAAGTGCTGAACATTCCCCTTTAAAGTTAAATTGTAATTCGGAGTATTTTAAGAATTACTGTGTTTGCTTACCTAAAGGTTTTGTCTAAAATAGTTTTGTTACAAGAGTAATTGTCGAAAGGAAGTTCTAATTACATTACGTCTGTGAATAAAGGAAAGATATATATTAGAACTATAATGATGATTGAGTGTTCTCCAATTTGTACTTGAAATAGCGGCAAATATATTCTACACTGTATTAACTGTAAACCTTGAAGGTCCTTTTATAATATTTCCTTAAAGGCATTAACTGTGTTTCCACGGACAGAAAAAGCCAACTTTAAGCTAGCTTCGTGTTTCCACTGGGCAATTGCCAAACCTTTCTGGTTCGGAACTGTAAGGGTTCGGCAATCAAAGCTTTTCACAAAATGGAAGCTAGCTTTCATTTACTTATTGGAAACACAAAAAGCTGGCTTTTTCTCGTTCAGCAATAAGGGGCGCACTCTCTTTATCGTTTACTAGTAGCTTAAATGGTATATATTACATGCTGTCCATGGCAGGGGTGCTGGAACCAAAGGGGCAGGGGGGGGGGGGCGAACATGTGCCCTTTTTGTCACGGAGACACAGACAATTTTTATGTCATAATAATTACAGCCGACGGAAAATGGGGATTTTATCTGGACTGGGCTCCCAAATGCGGCACATTTTATGATCCAGGCCTATTGATACTATAAACATAATTAACTTGAGAAACATGCGAAACAAAAGTCTACAGTGATCGGCATGCATGATGAATTAAGTGATAACAAATACAGCCTCTAGGGATGGAAGAAGGTCCTGCGTAGATCCTTCACAGATAGTGCCCTTTATATCACAGCTCCGCCCCTGCCGCTAACATTTCCTTCCGGCGCCCCTGATGCTATCTACAATGTGTGACTTTATGATCAAGGCTAAAGTCGTTCGGGAACCAGTAAATCTCAGTGTAAACACAACGTGATCGGCAATAAAGCTAGCTCACAATTCTCAGTGGTAACACGGTTATTGTTAAAGCATTAACCTTTAAATACAGGATTCCTTTTCAAGACACTGTTTTCACAAAATCAAACATTATTGAAATTTCTAGAGAAAAACAAATATATTAAATGTCAGAAAAGTAAAGTAAAATATAGAAATATTGCACAATTTTGTTTTTTTATATTGGAAAAGACATTTAAAACAATAAAAACAGAATCTTACATAGAACAAACACCATATGATTAAATCTATTTTAAGAAGAATATGTAGGATCACCTAGAAGAAAGTTATGTGACATATATACATTAAACAAGCCATTTCTCAAAAAGATTAAAGATAATGAAATGACAAGCAGTATTATAATGACTGAACCGATTAGACATTAATTACCAGAAAAACTAAATACAAATTTTATATTTTAGAACAAGATTAAGACATCAAAAACAATGCAATTTTATCCCAACCTTTCAATGTTTACACTGAGAAAAAAACTGCTTAAAACGTTAATTTCATACTCCTTATAATCAATTGAAGTTCCAAAACAACTGTTGAAAGTTGGACTACATTACAAACCAAAATTCAAGTTTTTACATTTTCTTCTGATCATGGCTATGGCAGGGTTTCCATTTTGAAATTGAATAACAGATTTGTTGACAAAATCACAGATGAGGCAAAAGATCAAGGTGGCTGTCCCATTTGAGGGCAGATGGCTTAAACAGATCAAAACTTTTCAAGTGATGATTCAAATCGATTTATGTGAAACAAAATTTTGCATGTCTGACTTTTGATTTTACCTAATTACATACAAACCAGAAATTTGATTTTTGTTTCTGAAAAGTGTTATGTTTAGCTAACATAATCATTATCTCTTTTTAAGTTGCTTGTGTTTAACTTCAGTACTTAGTATTATAGAGAAAAAATACAAATCTAGATCCTTAAAATAAAAATTATATTTCATCCTTGATAAGTAGATGCCATTATTTGAATCCCTCTAAGTGATAATAACGCAAAAATATGAAATAAGTACGATTTGTGATATTTATTCAATGGACTAAGCAGACTTATAACTGGTCTTACACACTAACACAAATCATTGTTCATTATATTACAGACATGACACAATTCCCTTTAGATTTGGTCGAGTGATAAAGTATCTTGTTAACAATATATTCCTGATTATAAAAACATATTGTACATAATTCCTGCAAAACATCAATTGTAATATGATCTCAAGTAAACTTTATTCTGATCATCTGGTGCAGTGCGCTGGGTTTTAAGAAAGCATTTATCTTGCTGACATCTGACTTTATCTTTCCCTTCCATCATGACTTTTTTGATGACTTAAGATTTGTAATTTGGACTGGTATATATATTGTTTTCTCCCAATAATCTTTTTCTTGTTCTCCAGTCATAAGCTCGCTTGTGAAGTTGTACAAAATTGGCGGTAAGTAATGGTAAACAGGATCTGAGTTCTTAGTTCTTATCTTGGTTGTTTGTTTCTTTTTTTTCTGTTAAAAGGTGATATAAACTGGGCCCTGCACCTTCGTGACTTCCTGATGCCTTATTTAGATTGACTTGAAATCAATATTCTAGTAATAGAATAAACAACATAATATTTTTAATGAGAGTTTTGTGTTATAATTTAATTGGCATCACAAAGATATCTATGTTATGTCAAATCATTTAAATATCATTATGTTCCCTGCATATAGCACATTGAAAGAGAGGTGAAAAAACAATTTTGCTGCACATTAAGGCTTAATTGAGAATTGGAATTACATGTACATGTACTCATTAAAATGTTATCTTTAAAATATTGCATACAAAATATTAAGTAAGAAGGATTGTGTGATTGTGCTTGAATAAAAAAGCTTTCTGAAATGATAGTGTGTGGCAAGTGTGGTAACAAGTGTGGTGCCTTCTAGACACCGGATACCACTTTTCATTATGAAATATTTCCTCATTTATTGATATGCTTCCTCATATGAAAAGTTCACTAACTGCTACCAATTTATTGCCAATGTGTTTACATGGACTTCGAGATTTTTTTTAAGTTGGGATCGTTTGTGCTTGGTTTTATTATTATTTGAAAAATGAAACATTGGGCACCACAAAATACATACATAAATGTCAATTAAGTGATGAGAAATGCTTATTTTCACAATCTATCCTGTTTTCAGAAATAGTACACCTCAAACCAAGCACCAAACAATCCAAAATGGATGCTCCGTGCCTTAGAGAACAGTGCTCAATGGTAGTTTTCTGTGATCAGAATGGTGAAACACCCCCATAATTGATATTTAAAAGTATAACTAACCTGATGGTATCATATGTTAATCTGGTAGCGGTACTTAATCCCATAATCCTCATCTTCTTTACCATCTGAAAATAGAAATAACCCAAGTTAAATATAGCAACTAACATTTTTTAAATATAAACTTTAGATAGGATATATCCTAATTTCAGTTGCTTTGCAGGTAAGTATAGAAGAGGAACATTGTGAGTGTGCAATGAGGAAATTAGGCACAGGCATTTTATACTGTCAAATAAATTTTTTTTTTCATTCAAACAACTAAGACACTTTAAGAAATAACAGTTTTTATGGATATAGACTTCTATTTATTATTGAACACAACGTTTCATTACACATACAGGTAACGTTATCAAGTGATTATTAACCCTACAGATAAGCAAACTATATATACCATCAAAACTGTTATTTCTTAATGTGCTGTGATAGTTCTAAATGTCTTACAAGGATTAACTAAGACACTTTTAGCTATTACATCAACTCTCACAGATCTCATCTAAGGTACAAAAAACGACCATTCTGTCTCTCAGTACCTGTTCAGTCAGTGTGTCCCTCCAACCCATGTGCTAGGAATCCCATGCCCAGAGTCATTACTGGCAACAGTGACATGCTATTTTGTTCGAGGCAGTACTTGTACAATTTTTATTTGATGACTCACATATTTTCAGGGTCTGACAAGGACATGTTGAAGTAAATCTGTAAACTAAGTAAAACTTGGGGACATTTTTTGTGACACCCAATATATATATCACATGGAAACTTTTTTAGTAATACTTCATTCTGTCAGAATTTATAAGAGTATATTCTCTACTTTAAACAATAATATATCAGATATTGATATTCAATACATTGCATGTTCATATGTTGATACTTTAATATGCATACCAAAAGTGTAACATGCAGTAAGCTGTCGACAATTTATAATATAATTAATCTAAAAATTCTTAGTTATCTATAAACCACTCAATTATCATTACGTTTGGTATCCATTATCCAACCCAGATTGTTTTTTCAACCCAGTTTCCCCCCCTGATGATGCAAGTCTTGGAAAAAGTGTCTAGTCGTTTGAATGAAACAATGAACAGAAGCACATGCTGTGCACATTAAAGCTCCCTTGAAAGTTGAAAATCAAAAAAAAAGAGAAGGTTTTTGCCCATCCTCATAAGCACCAAATGTTCAGAAAGTATAGAACATAAAACTCCATTTTCTTTTGTATAAATATGTATTGTATGGTGGGATAATTGACAATACCCATAGCACAGTTCTATAGCACAGTGGTTAGCGCATCGTTCTTAACAAACATGATGTCATTTGTTTGGATACAAGGAAATGGTGGTCGTTATGTTTGAGATTTAGGTTCTCGATCAGGGTGTGAAAGTCTGATGACCATGAATAAATCATCTTCACTCATAATTCCAGTCCACCCAGCTGTAAATGGGTACGGATAATCCAGGAAAGATCAATGCCAAGAGGTTTGTCCTCACAGAACCTAAGTTGTTATCCTTGTAAAATATAGATGTTTCTTTCTTTCTTTTCTAGTCTATAATATAACTGTACAACTGATAGTTGTAATTAATTTCCCCCGAAAGATCATTAAATTCCTACATACCAGAAACGTTGAATAAAATTTATATAATTTACAGTCAAACAACTGAATATTAAACCTTGTAAACAATGCCGGGTTTTCTATATCAAGACTTAAGGGATTTCATATTAGAATTGCAAATGAATAGAAAGAATTGGTTTTGACATTATCTGGAATTAACGTGATTTATTTAAAGAATAGAAAAGCCCAAAACTGACAAACTTTATATCTCTAATCTATAACATAATGTTAAAACGTTGAATAAATATAATTTAATATGTGTAACTGCCACAAAAAGTGTGTGCCTATTATAATTTGAAAGATAGCTTGCCAGGCAAGGTAACATACGCCCACTTCAGCAAATTTGAATATTTGAAAAAGTTGATTGCACCATCACACTTATTTGAGCTGATATTTAGATGAATCAATTTGAATGAAAACTCTAGCCTCTATCATGTACACAAGTTAATTTTAACATTTTTTCAAGTCAAGGGCGATAACTCATAAACCAATGACTAGAAACGTTTTTTCTCGAATTTTCATTCATATCGGATAAAAACTCTAGCTTCTATCGAGTACATAAGTTAATTTTAACGTTTTTTCACTAAGTCAAGGGCAATAACTCATAAACCGACCACTGGCATTGCACCATTTTCGAACTCATCCGAGATATTATAAAGATGAATACACATACCAAGTTTCATTCGAATCCGATAAAAACTCTGGTTTCTATCGCGTACACAAGAAATTGTTGACGGACGGACGGACGGACGGACAGGGGTGATGGCAATATACGTCCACATTTTCATGTGGGCGTATAAAAATTGTTAATATTTAACCAGAGGGAAAATGTTGATATATTTAGGGTCGATATATGTCAGGGCTGTATAAGTCAATAATTTAAAAACAAAGGCGGATTTACCTTAAGGCAAATAAAACTGCTCATTCAAAATTAGATCAAGAAAAATTTTAAAACGGTTAAAAAAAATCAACTGTTATAAAAGTTTTTTGCAAACCCAGATGCACTGATAATTTCTCTCCTGGCAAATGACGATTTAAAAGAAAAATCTAAATCGGGAAAGGAGATAACACCCCGCTATCATCCTCTCTAAAGCCTTTCCATTGTTTTCCAAGAGCTCAACAAGCCTTAAGTATGGTAAAAACTCCAAATTCAATTGCAAAACAATAATTCAATTGGGTAAAGTGACATTTATATTGTTACAGAACTAAGATATCTGAGGAACATTTGAAATATTCAAAAAAAAAAGCCATAAAAAATGTTAGAATATCTCTTTAACATCCCTTTACAGTCCCATGAGAATTTGTGTATCAGGGACACTGAAAGCATCAATTTACGCCATTCCAATTTCCATTCCAACGTCTGTGGTTCTTGCAATTCCACTAAAACTTACGCGTTTTATGACGTCACTGACAGTGATCTACCTTCCGGTGCTATTGATATCTATGCGGATCACTGTCAGTGACGTCATAAAATGCTTTAGCTAGTTTTAGTGGAACTGTAAGAACACCATAGAGTCGGAATGGAAATTGGAATGGCGCAAATTGATGCTATAAGTGTGTCCCCAATACACATACAAAATTTAGAAATCAACTTTACAATCTCTTTAAAAAAAGAATGGATGAATGTTTGGATGGGCCATTATTCCTTTAAGCGATTACAGGAAATATTATGTACATACAGAATTTGTTATTTCCTTGTGAACAATTGTATCAGATGCAAAATCTGTTAAATATTAACATATTATGTACTGTGTAACATATGCTGCTTTTTTACATGTTGTTTACATATCGGGATGTCAATCATGTGTCCTTAGAAATTAAATGGTTGACATATTGACATGATGTCACAAAGTATATGCTGCAGGAAATGTAAAGTAACCTCATTCAATCTTAGATAATTTATAATGTATAATAATGTATTAATTCTGAATCAAATATCAGCAAGTCAAATCATAGCTTTCCAGACAAAGTAACCTTTTTCTTGGCAGATTTGTTTCATGGGCAGCGTTGCGAGAGAGATCTAGTGGCTAGAGAAATCACATCAAAGAAAATTTACATGCAGGAATATCTTATTCCAAAATAAATCAGCAAACAGAATTTTCAGGGATTGATTTCTAAAAAAGTCTTCATTCTAACTATCATAGGTATATGGCATGCACAAAAAATTTGAAAGCTTAAAGCTTTGACATCGAGCTGTGAACATTATTTCTGATTAGCCTACCTGGTAAACGTAATTTCTGTTTCTGTGACTATTAAGTTATAGATGCACAAATGGATGGTGAATATGCTCTTTAGTTCTAATTCATGTCATTATTTAAATATCTTTTAAGTGAGTGGTTTTTATAATTGAAATATATTATAAAAGTTAATAAAATAGAAGTCAATTGTCTATTGGAATGAAACTAAATGAGAAATAGATCACCTTAGTTGTCTGAACTATCTAGGGATATTTAAATCTAAGACAATTACAACTAGAATCGTGAGACGATACTGGGCAGTGCGCATCCGGTTTCGTCTATGGGTGAAAAGTGTCATTTTCAATCCATACATATACGTAAATTGTTTATATTCGGGAGTGAAAAGTAGAATAACCAGTTCACGTTCGGTGAAAAATGGAATAACTAGCGTATGATCGGTAGTGAAAAGTCATCTGATTAAAAAGTCGTTGTTTTTATTTATGTACATTTTTATACATCATTGGAAGTAGAATATTTAAAGAATATTTATTATTTTTCATATGTAATATCATACATATGAAAGAAATGAAGTGAAATGAATGGAGTTTACGTCCTATTTTTTCTGCACCTATATGGGCTAACTGAGGACGGGCAAATGATGGGAAATTTTGCCAGGACAGCGGCATTAGTCTGCTCTTTTTTTCGATTTCCAACTGTCGAGTGGTCTTTAACGTGCACAGCCAATAGCACACGGGACCATGGTTTATTGTCCCATCCGAACGACTAGGCGCTTTTTCCATGTAAGCCCCTCCGACATGCATCACTTACGGGATTCAATCCTGGGCGTTCAGGTTGGCGAGCAAAGGTCTTACTCACTGAGCTACTGCGGCCCCCTTCATATCATAACACCATTACTTAATATGTTGTATTAATAGCATCAGAATTCTGAGTATTAACTCTCATAAAAGTTCGCAGTTCAACTCGTAACTTATCATTTAAGTAAACTCAGCAAACAATTTATATTATTATTTTTTAAAAAAAACATTTTAATGGTCAACAGTTTTAAAACTTTTTTTTTAATAAATGACAGAACCAGATTTTTAGAACGGATTTTCTTCTTTTGGCATCGGATTGTTATCTTCTATATTTAGATTTTATTTTTTCATTTTTACTACATAATTTAAAACGTTAAAAGCGCAAGTGACAATGTAAGAAAGTAAGCACTTGCAATTGTCAGTTGAGGGGATAGAACTGCATTTGAACATATAGACAACAAACATTTGTCAGTTGAAGGGAGAGAACTGCATTTAAACATACAGACAACAAACATGTAAGTTTTAATCTTATACTTTGCAAGCAAGTGTTTTTTCAGATCATTTGAAAAATTCTTAATATAGTTTAGTAGGATACAATTCTCCCCAAAAAATTTCATTGATGTATTTTAGTTTTATGATATTATAAAAAAAAACATTTGTTGTACATTATATCAAAACATTGACCAGTGAGAAGCGTTAAATGAAACAATACACTGTACACAGTACACTAAACATGAATTGAATGACGTGTTGAGGGGATGATACATTGTAACACAACAACGTAGACTCTCACAATACCCCCCTGTCAGTGATGCAGGTTTAAAGATATGAAGGGAGTCCCGTTGGCTTAGTGAGTCAGACGCTTGCTCGCCAACCTGAACGTCCAGGGATGAATCCCGTTAGTGATACAGGTCGGAGGGGCGTTCAATCGTGGGTGTAAATAAACCGATGTGCTAATTGGCTGTGCAGTGTGCATGTTAAAGATCCCTCGACAAATGGAAATTGATAATAATATCAGGCTAATGCAAAAATGTCCTCATTGCGCACTGCATGGCGTTTGCCCATCCTCAATATAGGTGCAGAAAAGCAGGACGTAAAACTCTATTAATTTCATTTGATTTTTCAAAAATTGGAAATTTTTATAATACTTCCACTGTAATATATTTTTTCCGGGTCGCATTACATTATTTTTTTTTTTATGATGACCATTTTTAACATAATGCAAACAAATATTTTAAAATACCTCGAAAACTAAGGAAGTTAAAATTTCAAGATTACAAGCAAATGACGTCAAAACCGGAAGTGATATAAAGATTCTAGAAATATTTTTTTGTTCAGAATCAAAAAAACACGCACAGTTTCAATGGAATTTGATACAAAATTTGCAAGTTTTAAAAAGCGCAATTTTGATTCAAATATATTGTGTTATATATCATTTGAAAGAGCAGATTTAGCATAGTAAAAATGAAATAGAATTTGTGACGTATGTAAATTAGGTCACGTGACAGAGCTCTTTAAAGTTAAAAATTGCAATTTTCAAATGGCGATAAAACCGGAAGTAAACATCAGAAATCGGAAATGAATATATCATCTGATAGATCTCGTCAAGGGCAATAATTTTTGTACAGGTCAAGAGGTCATCAAAGGTCAAGGTCACTAGATATGAGCCTTGAAAGTTTCGGTTATTACTGAAATTCTTGTTCCGGAAATGTAAAGAAATTGAAATCGAAATTCAAAAATCGACAACCTACATTTTTTTTGCAATCGATTGCAAAAGTCGTAGATTTCAAAATTAAAAAAATCCGATTAACCCTCGGTTCTGAATTAAAATTTTAAGAAACATAGGTCAGTTCAAGATGGCGGCTGATCCCTTACACCTGGATAAAATTTCATCATTTTATTTTTTATGTATGACCAAATCTATGATAACACAAAACATTTTTTTCAAATATCTTCAATATTCCGGAAGTTGAAATTGAAAGTTTAGAAGCAAATGACGTCAAAACCGGAAGTGATATCGAAACTTTGAAAATTGATTTTCTTTTGAAATTCATATGTCTATGTTATTGAAAGGTTTCAGATCGATCAAAATAAAATTGCAAAAGTTCAAAAAAATCCTTTAAAAAGTGCTCCAAAAGTCAGCTACAAAAGTCAAAATATTAATTTTTCAAAAATTGCAATTTGTAGCTATTGGGTTAAACAAATGAACCAAAAAAAGACCGATCACAATCTGTTGGAAAAATGAGTTGAAAATGGAAAAACCCTGAAATACGACTTTTTAATATACGTCATTTCCGGTTAGGCAAAAATGCGCCATTTTACATTTAAGCAACACCGAGCAGTTAATCATCGCAGGAAATGATGTCAAGTTATGTGTGGTATGTGCAGTTTTGGCTGGGGAGCGTGACCAGAAATAGAAAAAAAAAAAAATAGTCAATTGCAAACCAAAGCAGTGCGTTCGACAAATCGAACACACTGCAACAAAGATATCTATTAGAGCAGGCCTCAACCTCAATTAATGTTTGTAAAAGGCCAAATGCATTTTATGAAAAAAATATTAGGGCCAAATAGAGCTTACCTAGCATAGCGACGCTGCGAGCAGAGCAATTTAGTGGTAGGGGTCACTCATGAAAGGCCACTCTTGAGAAGGCCTGTATTAGCTTGTATCAGTATCATGCAAGAAATGATCGATACAACTATATTGCATTACAAGTTCATTATATGATACATATCGCGATACAAGTGACACAATAGATATTGCGATAGAATACATTTTACGATGAAAATTAGAACTTTCTTTTATTTTCCAAATTTCAATACTAATTAATTAATAGCTTTTATAAAAAGAAAAAAAAAGAAACATCTATATTTCACAAGGTAACTGCTTTGATTCCTTGCAGATTCTTTCTCCCAGCTCCCAGCTGGTCCTTGGCCAAACCTCTTGGTCATTGATCTTTCCTAGAGCCGTACCCATTTAGAGCTGGGTTGACTGGAATTATGAGTGAAGATGACTTATTCAAGGTCATCGAACTTTCGCACCCTGGTATAGAGTCGAAAACTCTCAAACATTAAAACCTTCATTTCCTCGTACCCAAGCAAATGACGTCATGTTTGTAAAGAACGACGCAGTAACCGACTGTGCTATAGAATTTTATTGTGATATTTGGTAATGTAGTTGATGGGTGTGATTAACTTCCTTTTCAGTCAATTTTCAGAAAAATTTGTGATACTATTTGCAATTTTCCTTTTTTTAATGAGAGGTATTGTCATATATGATATATGACCAGGCAATACGATATACCTATCATGACATATCAATTCCATTTCACCGATATACTGTGCCAATACTAAAATACATATGGACATAATCAGATATAAGAGAAAATATTGGAAGTGATAATGATTACAGAGTAACTAGAGATGATTTGGTCTGTCACCAGATATAAACTAATCCTTTATAATGTACATGAAAGGTATTACAAGTAAAAATCAGGATAAATATAAGCCTTATTATACCAGGCTATATCAATGTAACATATATTGATATCACCTCTACAAATAATTATAGTTAAGCCCCGTTTACATTACTACCAGGCCCGAGCCCTTTCGCATGTGCCCATGCCCGTTCAAAAACAAACTCTTCAGTCACTGGAGGTACATTCACTGTAACAAAATGGTGCCACCCATAGTCCAAATGCTTTTCTTTTTGTTATTTTGTTGGAAAAGATGCTGCATCAGTTACAACACCAACGAGATGATGATGTGTTATTCTGATTACCAAATGCGCAGTTAGCGTTATAAAGCGTGCCAGGCCCAGTGGCGCGGTTACACTGTACGTTCAAATCAACTGAACTGGGCCGAGTCTACCTCTTGTAAAGGATCTCGGCCCACTTAAAACTAGCACGGTGCCGAGCCCACTTTACTCGTTTACATTATGCAATTTTTTGCCGGGCCAGGCTCAAGCCGGGCCAAGCCCAGATGAATACTGACAATGTAAACAAGGCTTTTAAGAAACTTGTGTTTTAATAAGAAAAAAAATCACAGAATCTCAAGTTTAATCCGGTATTAAACAATGTCATGTTATTAAGCCAACATTTTACAGTTAAGTCAATAGCAATAACATCACAATCACAATTCCATCATACCTTTATCGTTCAATCTCATTTTATCTATCTCTTATTTTAACAACTTGCGTCTTATTGGATTTTACAGAATCAGGTTAATGCAATCAAGCAATAATTCAATTTTATTATTCCTTTACAATTAACAGGCCCGTATCCAGGAATTTCCAAGGGTTGCATTGACTAGCAAAGCTATCATAATAATCTTTAACATTTACAATTCACTTTAACAGTGCTTATTTGTTTTCAAGGGAGGAGTTCGTCCAAACCCCACCAGGCTATCGGTGCGATTAACAAGCATTTGTGTACACGACCAATAATATAAGTACAAGAATGCTTTTACTAAGTTTTTACTTAGTTTTACATTGGTGCTTGTTTAGATTCAGAATGGCACCTCAGATAATCAACTTATTTACTATAAGGTTTAAAGAATGTATCAATTTCGACATGAAAGGCAAGGTAATATTACCCATCTTGACAGGTACTGTCTAAGTTTGTCAACTCTTTACAGCTCATGACAATTATAATTATGAAGATGACTTATTCAAACTTTCACAGCCAGATGGATGAACTCACAACAACAACTATTTTTTTTTAAAACAATATTTATTCAAAATTTACAAAATATGTAGTACATAAATACAATATATGGTTTCATAGAACATCATACGAATCAAATTGGATTGAAATAAACACAAGACTTAACTTAAGATTTAAATGCTGTTTTTAAATAAATATTTCAATAGGTTCCAAAATTTAGGCCTATTTTTGTATTTTTGTCATTCTAACAGTATCATTACTGTTGTGAAGGTGACATTTCAATTCCGAAAAAATAGTATAAAAACGTTAATATCAAACTTCTAAAAACTATGAGATAACAGTTTCAATATGTGACATGATTATACCAACGTATTCCCCAGATAAACCTTAAGGCTTGTATCAAATAGCAGTCTTGAAATTCATCAGTTGTAAGAATAACATGAAGAAAAAAGTTGTCAGTAATTTTCTAAGAAATTGAACAGGTATCCACTACAAATGGACCTTGATCACATAACAAGACATCTTAATTGATCAATTTTCTTCATCATTCCACCTAAATAACTCAAATTGCCTTAGGATTTCATTTTTCCGAGAAACTTCTCTCCATACTAATCAACACATCTCATATTTGTTTGATTGCTATTTAGCTTCCAGACTTAAGTCAAATCTAGAAGAGTTTAAATGAGTTATCCAATGCCAAATTGGTAGTCATAAAATAGATCAGTTTATTGTAATCAATAAAATCTAGATCACATGTTCATCTATCTGTACTTCCTTATTAGAAATTTCTGATTGGCTAATTTCTCACTTCTGTAAAACTCAAATTAAAGCATGTGTAGTTGTAAGCGAAAATAATGTCCGGGGGTATTTATGTCCGGGTTGGACATAATACACTAGATAGAACTGTCCTTTATTTAGTTATGGACATTAATCACTAGTTAAAAATGTCCATTGGACATGTTTCACTAGTGCAAAATGTCCGCCGGACATTGTACACTTTTAGAAAGTTGCGTAGAAAACTGTTTCAAAACAACACTTAAGCCGTATTTACAGTGCCAGAATTGACTCAGTAACAGGGTCAAGGTCATTATGGTGAATGAACATAAATCGTGAGTTAACTGGGCCAGTCAGAGCACTGATATTTTGCCATGCTTTACTCTGTCTAGACTGAAGCCACATTTTTTGAAATTCCACCCACTTGAAACTAACACAGTGACCCTCTCAATCCATATACTAGTTTATCGGCTGAATCATACTTGGTCTTCACTGAGTTCAGGCTCATTTATATTAGTACACTTCCCTATAGACCGGAACATCCTGTCCCTTAATTAGTGGGACAAAACCAATAATTGTTGTCTCTAGGCCCTAATCTCAGTTAAAATATTCAGACGGAGAGCCATTTAGTAGACCGACAAGTTGACTCTAATAGCCTCTTATAACTGAGATTAGAGACAACGATTATTGGTTTACTTTGTCGAAAAAATGGTTGTTATGAACCTGAACTCAAAACATACAAGAAATTTGTCAGTTTTTAAAGAAAAACCTCAAGGAAGAAGGATATTTCAACGCAACCAAATTGACTACGCGATTTCAACTTATAACCATTGGTGGTTTCCTATCCCTCAAAATTCACTAATTGAGGGACAGGATGTTTCGGTCTAACTTTCACATATAAGTCTATAGGCCTATTACTTAAGATCAGAAACTTTATCTTTTTACATAAAGAACAAAAAACAGTCTTGCACAAAAAATAAAATTAGGTTTTAATGTAAAAACATCTTTTTCTCCAATAACAAATTAATGTGTCTGCCTTTTTCATGTCATATATTTTGTTATAGTGATTTGATGGAAAAAGTAATCAGGTCTAATACTTTGCCTTAATCCCTTTCTCTAGAACTTGATCTTACAATAAAACCATGAACACTTCAATACACCATAAAAATATCTTTTTAGTGGTCAAGTATGGTTGAAGTTTTTCTCATAAATGAAGTAATTTTCATAACAATGTAAGCAATTAATACAGCTTTCTTAAAAACTATTTTTCTGTTGATACATATTTGACACAAATTCTCTGGACTATGCTGAAACAAATAGTCTTTGTTTCTTTAGACTATAATTTTTTACACAAATGGACTATGATTATTTTAACAAATGGATAAATAAATGGACTATGCTGAAACAAATTCTCAATGTCTGCTGAAACAAATTCTCAAAGAACTATGTCTACTAAAACAAATTCTTCGAACTATGAACCAAATTCTCATTATTATATTATAAAAACCTCTTGTGACGTCATCCCATTGTTATGGCAGGTCTTTCTTTTTGCTAATATCCCTCAACCCAGGGGCATTCGAGAGAATATCCCTCAACCCAGGGATATTCGAGATAATATCCCCGTGGACAGGTACATTAGAGATAATATCCCCTCTACCAAAGTACATTCGAGAGAATATACTTTAATCTAACACCAATACATTTGAGCGACCAACTCTACGTCTTAAAGATTTTTTTTCTTTCAAACTTAATATTGTTTCAAAATCAAGCTTATAATTCGTAACTAGTCACTACCCAGTGACAAAGTATGCAATCTTATCAGACAATATCAAGTCACAACCCAGTGATCTGAAAGGTTTCTTGCTTCCTCTGATTCAATAAAGGTTGATACAACAATATATACCCTCACATTTCTTGTAATGTTTTTTACTGGTCATCTTATTTTTTAAAAACGGTTTTAAAAATTTAAAAACTAGATTTTTAGAGCGTAATTAATTTTCGAGGGATTTATATCTTTCAATACTACATTTTAGAATTTTTTAATGTAAAATTAGATATTTAATATTAAAAACTAAATATTTCTGAAAATTCTGGAACATTTTTTCACACGACATGGATTACCTCCCATGTGATGTTAAATGTATTGATTGATTTTTCAACATATTTACCAATTATTGAATAAGGAATCGGTTTTTATGTCGGATAATGCATGGTTTCTATCGGGATTAGTTGTCATAATGCCCCCGAACCCGCGGGCATTATGTCAACTAATCCCTCGAAACCATGCATTATCCTACACATAATGTCTGCTGAAACAAATTTTCAGAGAACTATGTCTGCTGAAACAAATTTTCAAAGAATTATGTCTGCTGAAAATAATTCTCAAAGACCTATCTGCTGAAACAAATTCTCAAAGAACTATAGCTGCTGAAAAAAATTCTCAAATAACTATGTCTGCTGAACCAATTTTCATAGAGATTTCGGCTATCAAACAAACATTTTTATTTTAAAGAAATATCATTGATTTTAGCAAAGATTTATTCATAACATCTTCATATCTCATTGATTTTTATAAATAAAAAAAATCATTCAATTTTTCCCAAAAAATACATGCATTCTAATTATTTTTTTTTTTTTGAAATTTTTTCTTTCATAATGTTCTGGAAAATTCTAATTATTGCTTTTTTTTTTATTTCTTATAAAAATGAGTGAATCAGATAAAAAAAGCTATTTTTATAATTAATCATGAATTTTGACAGACAAAGATGTTTTAATGACATGCATAAAATCTGATTTTAAATCTGAACAGTATGAACTTAGTGAAAGTAGAACTGACTCCAATAACTGATCTCATGTTAGTTGACCACACCTTTATGATTTGGTCAAGGGCATCTCTTACCTCCCCTTACGTTTTTACAAACAGCATCTTTGTTATTTTTTTTAATACCAAAACTATTTGAAAAAGTTTTGTTTTAAAAGCTTTCAGATAGGGTTAGGAAGGGTACAATATTATATCGGTTGTCCCAAAAAAAACATCCCTATGTTTGACGGTAAGTATCTCAGGTTTTGATGAGCCGATCTCTTTCAAAATTCTCACAGATTCACTCCAACATATCCTTGTTAGACCCTGAAAATATGCAAATCATCAAATAAAAGTTGTACAAGTTCGCCCGAACAAAAAAGCATGTAAAAAAATTCTGAGCAAATATTTCAACCTGTGTTCAATGTGCCTTCATCACGTCAACCACCAATATCAACCATTTTCCATCCTTAGATCAGGGCTGTTGATTTGGCTCTATATTCCGGACATGTCCGTCTGACCCATTCAAATGTCCGCCTGGGTCAAGGGTCAATCGGACATCAAGTATAGGCTACCCACTACGTGTTTTTCCATGCTAGTCAAAATGCCAGATTTGATGACAACTCACTGATAAGATACCAAGCCATCAATCAGTGTTTGCTCTCACGGATCTCATCTAAAGGTACCATCCTAACTTTCAATTCCTGTTCAGTCAGCCTCTTTAACCCCAGCGTAGTACACATTCTTTAAAAGAATCTCATACATTCCCTGAGCCAATTACCGGCACCAGATGGACAAATTGGCTTAACAGGAACTGAAAGGCAGGATTGTAGCTTCTTGGGAGAAAATACCTCTGAGATGAGATCCATGACTAGCATCGCAAGTCTAAAATTTGTTTTTGTATGTTTAAGCCAATTTCCAAAATTCTAGAACGTTTAACCTTTAAATTATATTTTTTATTATCACATGCTTCATCTAATTTATTATTTTATTGATAACAAATTTTATATAATTCATTATAAATTCATAAAATCTTCTTATCAATCAAAAACTAATTTATCTGTTTTTATGGTTTTCAATTTCATTGCAATTAAATAAAAAAAATCCATCCAAAAATATAATTGTCATTGTATAACTTGGAGAACGCATCAAACCATTCACTCTCAACTAGTCCCAACATTTTATTTCCTTTATACGTATAATAATGATACAAGAATCATTGTTAAATGGCTTAAGGCTTATATGCTCTCACGGATCTCATCTAAAGGTACCATCCTAACTTTCAATTCCTGTTCAGTCAGCCTCTTTAACCCCAGCGTAGTACACATTCTTTAAGAGAATCTCATACATTCCCATTCACTCTCAACTAGTCCCAACATTTTATTTCCTTTATACGTATAATAATGATACAAGAATCATTGTTAAATCAAATTTGAATTATTGGTGGCTCTGTGAGTTAACCTGTAGGGGTCAAGATAATACCTTTGGATTTTTCAACCAGGTTTCATCATAGTGATGCAGCTCGAAGGAGCTGACATGGAAAAAACGTCAAGTGACTTGGTGGGACATATGAGCCCCAGTGTGCTATTGGCTCAGCTGTGCATGATAAAGATCTCTCATAGTTTGAAATGGAAAATAAAAGTAAATTGCTGAAACATTTCCCTCATTCCACACTGCTTGGAGTTTGCCCATTCTCATTTGTTCAATAGATGAAGAAGAGTAGGATGTAAAACTCAATTTCTTCTTTCAAATAATTTGTCAATCCTCAATCATTAAAGTTAAATATATATTCTATACAAACTTCAAATTTATCGTCAACAAGGGGTGCAAATTATACATGGATAATTTTTACCAGACTTTGATAGGGTAAGGAAGGGTTGATCATTATACATGGGGGTGCATTATATTTGAAAATATACAGTACTTCAAGAACCAATAATTCCAAGAATTGATTTGTTTCAGTGAAGACTAGATAATTCAGTCATCAGTACCACCATTGGCACTGTCACTATCATAAGGAAACAAGTCCAAATGATATCTGCTTCTGATAGCTAGCAGGTATTTGTGACAAGCAAACTTGTCTGGAACACTTTTACACTCTAATAATGGTGTTGGTGCACAACAAGAATTCTTTCAAATTTTTATAGTGAAAATTTTACGATTGGAAGCTTTTTTTCACTGCAAACAGAATTGACGAAAAATTATACCCAGTCTAATTAAAATCAGACCCCAATTTCGTTTCGTTCGTTTTTTTAAATCCTGTTAAAACCAAAGTGCACGTAGATACTTTCTATCGCTCGTGGTTCTCAGACGCTAATGTAGTGTTTACAAAACGGATTTAAAAAACCAAACGAAACAAAATTAGGGTCTGATTTTAATTAGACTGATTATACCAAAAAAATAGATTTGGTATCCTCTTGGTTTAAATGGATTTATACCATATTCTAATTTCATACTATCTATTCTAGTCATGAAGCTTTCTTCTCATTCCATAATCTATCAAGTTTAAAGGTAGCATTCATGTGGAAAATAACTACCGGGTAAGTGACTTAGATACAGTAAAGAACTCGATCAGACTGGTAACCAGTTTAGAATATCAATCAGATTTGAACAGTTAACAGTGGTTCTGAGTTAAAGGAGAATGTTCAGCATTTTCGAGGGACAATTATAGGCCTTGAATATATGAAAATAGCCTTCAGAATTACTAGAACTGCACAAAAATCACACAATCCCTTCAATTATACCCTTACCTACATATTTATCTTTCATTTTCTGTATACCGTGGTATGTGTTTTCTATATATTGCATAGTCTTACTTAAACGGAGAGTCTTATTTTTGACTTTCAAACGCTCATATTAATGGCTATACGGCAATTAGAAGTCTTATATTTCGAGGGAGAGTTGTGAACAATATTATGGATTAGAATAGCTAAAAAATTCCAGGTTCTAAAATTGTATTGGTCGTATAGTTAGTGAACATATCCCTTTAATTCAGATATGTATCACAATATAAGGGTTATATGATACATATCTGTATATGGTTGGAGAAAAAAAGTGACACTTTATCTTCTAAGTTCCAATGATTTTTTTTACGACAATTTGTCAATAATATTACTAGTAATTTATCATAAATTTTCGACAGATTATTGCTCTTACATTTACATCAAGAATGGAATTTTTTCGCCTGTTAAGTGATATGGAATTACTTCTTGTTTGTATGTACCATGCTAACTTATAGGGCTGGGTATCGATTACCAAATTGAGATCGATTATCGAAGGCAGGCTACCGATCAATAATCGATTGATAATCAAAATATTTTAAACCTTCTAATCATCTTCTGTTAGTCTATTTTTTTGTACCTGAATGTTTGTTATTTATCAATATCTGGTATTGAAGACAAATGAAACTGAAGTAATGACAAGAATTTTGTATGATCATCATGATAAAATTGGTTGTGACTTATCTGATAATTGTGTAACAGATAATATTAAATGAAAATTTGACTATAAATTTTAAGCGATTATGAAATTTGATAATCGATAATCAAAAAATAATTTGTAGCATCGATAATCGTTTATTTCAATTATTTGACCCATCCCTAGAGTTAACCAATATATCTTGCCAGCACTTAAAAGATAATACAGTAAATTAGTACAGATAAAAAATATCATTATGAAATTTTATTAAAAGTGCATGCTTACATTATCCTTATATGACCTGTATATTTCCAACTTACATTTTGATTTCTGTTGTCATGCAATCGTTAGGTTATAATTTAATGTCATTGTAAAAATAGAAAAATGGAAATGGTATGATTATGGCAACATGGTTATTAAGTTCACAATAGAATTATACCCTTCAAACATCAGTTGCAGAAAATATAGAGCAAGCCTGAAAAAATAGCATAATAATTTGCTTTCATTTTTATAATTGATTTAATGCAGTGGAAAAAATTAATTTTCTTTACATATCTTGACAGTAATCTAAGCTTGCAAAGGAAATTACATGCCTTAACTGTTCTTTCACTTTCTTTTACATGCTAATCAATGTATTAGTTCTTGGATCATTATCAAGGCTCGCAAAAAAAAAAAAAAAAAAAATGTTTTATTTGACATTGCATTTTTATGAATAAATGACGTCATTTGCGTTATGAACCTCAGTTTCAAAGTCAGGCGTGAATAAGTTCTATTGCCTCACAGAGCTAAAAAAGAAAATTCACAAACAGCCAGATATTATACAGCAGATGGTGCCATTAAGTTCTGAAACTATTAAATCATAAAGATTGTAGTGTGTTAACAAGCTAAAAATCAAACGCATTTTAAAGAACTAAGGGCAATAATTCATATCAAATATTTTTCGATTTTAAATAGGGTTCATCCTTAGGTGATAATAAACAATCCCAGCAAGTTTCGTCAAAATCCGTAAATAATTGTGACGTGTACAGTGTTTACGAGCTAAAAATCTAACGCGTTTCAAAGAACAAGGGCAATAATTCATTTTTTAATTCGATTTTAAATAGGGTTCATCCTTAAATGATACATCCCATCAGGTAATATATAACTTGTACAAAGATCTCCAAATTGATAACAAGAACTTGTCAACAATATTACACTTGCCTTTAGCAAGAATTGAAATGAACTCAAACAGAAATTCACCATTAACCATTATTTGTATAAAGGAAGAAGTTGGAAGATGTACCCTAAAGACAGCAGACTACCAGGCAACATGTAGGCTAAATGAAGCTGTAAATTCTAAATATAGGAGATGTTTTGTTAAGTTGTAATTAGGAATCTATTACTGATTAAACAACAAAGAAAACAAATTCTCAGATAATTTAATTATTCTCTTTCATTCTTCTAGAAATTACAAACAAGAAAACGAACTGACTGAACTTTTTTACTATATTTACAAAGTCTTCTGATCAATTCCTTTTCAATGTCTAAATTTTGAAGACCATTAAGCTATTATACACGTCATGCAGATTCGTCATGTGTCAGCAGTCATGTGTTAAAATGGTTAGTATAAGGGGGTATGAATCCATATATGCGGAAGCGGTATCTGTCAGTTGTGCTCCGTCATGCTTAAAAAAAAAATCGCCAGGTGTAGCGATTTTTGACACATCCGGAGGCCTATCCATGCCGAGATCTACCAAATGTGACGTATTTTGTGGGGGATTCCCTGCCTTTTTCCACCATATTTTGACAAAGCATCCATCTGTCTAGAAGTCTGTGCGTCAAAAGAAAGATAACACATACGATTAACGCACATATTGATCTTTGACGCATGACGCATCCGCAAGGGCCAGTTGTGTCCATATGACGCATATCTGGAATTTTAGCTTTAAGCCTCTTGTACTTGCAACAGAAGCAATGGACTTTATCTTCAGATGACAACCAGATGAAAAATAAAGAAGCTTTTTTCTAATTGGCCTCTTTTGATTTTTTAGTGAATTCCTAGGGAGAATTTCAAACTTCTTTAATACTCTTCTAAAAAAACTCTTCAAAATATAATTTTGATCTGATTATTTTTGTCAGGAGCCTATTTAAGAAGTTTAAAAATAAAATATTAATGATAAATATGATTTAAAAGTGAGGAAGCAATTGTCTCTTGAGCCTGGAGATCAAATTTTAAATCATACCATTTTTTAAAATTGTTGTTGTCATGAGGACATTATTTCACAATTGACTATCAAATATTTTCTGACAGATATGGATAAATATTGATAACTTCTCCAGAACTTTATTGGTCTCTATGAACTACAATTTACTACAAAGTCTTGTGTTATAGTGAAATTACCACAAAAGAACGCAATTAGGAGACATTTAAAGCTGAACTACATTTCTAAACGGTAAACACATGACGTTGCCATACAAGTTCTATGGCGTTGTGATGTAACGAGTGAAAGGCATATCACATCACATCACATTTGCACAAAACTATTCATATTTATGCACCATAGTATAAAATCTAACAACGAAAAAAATACTTGATAATGTCAGCTTTTAGGGGTCAAAAAAGAGCTGCTGTTCTTCAGACCCCCAACTGACTCTTACAAAACTGGGTTTTGAGTGTCAGGAGATGTTATTTAGGTTAATAAGTTATAGTGAAAAAAGTTTCATAGAACATACAGAGAATTATATTCAACTCTTAAAATAAAACAGATTTAGAGTGAATATAATCTGTAGTCTGGTAATTGAACACAGTTTGAATTGTAATACAGATTCTTTCAGATACAAGATATCACTGTATTTCCTTGTGTGATACATATATTAATCTATATAGGGTATTACTTTTTTTTATTTATAGTCCAGTCTATATGGGTATAACTTTCCTATATTTATAGTCTAGATTGTATTGTATACATGTTACATCTTTTGTATATTTGTATATTAGGATATAACTTTCCATATTTATAGTGCATATTATAATGTATACATGGTACATCTTTTGTATAATAGGATATAACTTCCTTATATTTATAGTGTAGATAATATTGTATACCTGGTTCATATTTTGTATAATAGGATATAACTTCCCTATATTTATAGAGTATGGTAGATAATATTGTATACATGGTACATCTTTTGTATAATAGGATATAACTTCCTTATATTTTTAGTCCAGTTTATATTGAATACATTGTATTGCTTTTGTATTTTTGTATAATAGGGTATAACTTTCCTATATTTATAGTGTAGATTGTATGGTATACATGTTACATCTTTTGTATATTTGTATAATCAGGTATAACTTTCTAATATTTAGATAATATTGTATACATGGTACATCTTTTGTATAATAGGATATAACTTCTCTATATTTATAGTACAGATTATATTGTTTACATGGAACATCTATTGTATATTAGGATATAACTTTCCCATATTTATAGTGCAGACTATATTGTATACATGTATACATCTTTTGTATATTTGTATTAAAGGGTATAACTTTCCTATCTATTATGTGCGTACAATGTATAACTTTTGTATATTTATATTATAGGTTATAACTTTCCTATATTTGAAATACATATCATGTTGTATGTTCAATTGTTGGTATTAAAGCTACATGTGCATAATATTAATGTTCCCTTAAAAGTTGGAAATCGAAAATAAAAGTAGGATTATGCCGGTGTCCTGGCAAAATTATCCTCATTGCACACTCCATGGTGTTTGCCAGTCCTCAAAATATAATATGTTCAATGAAAATAAACACTTCACAAATTTTTCAAATGAAATCAATACAACTTACTGTAAATATCTTCAGTCTTTTCCTGATAATTCTATCTAATATAGATGAACTAAACGGAACACCTTTCAATGGAAATTCTGCTGATATTCTGTACATTTCTGAAATAAATAACCATAAAATTAAAGACCTAAAGTACATCTTCTCCAATAAAGTTTAACTAAAAAAAACCAATCAATATATTAAGACTATTAGCTCTTACAACAAATGTATTGAAAAATAAATTATTCACTATATTAATAGTTTTCCGATAGCTAAAATCTGTAAAAAAAAAAAAAAAAAAAAAATAGTATACCTAAAGACAAATCCAAGATTCCTGGAAAAAAATTTTTAATGGCTTAATTTTAAAAAAAAAATGAATCTTTATTAAAAAAAAATTCCAATGATGCTAAGTTAAGCGATGTTTTTCTGGATTTATCATTGAATATAGAATGAAAGATTTCAGTTCATTGTTTTTTGTCTTGTTATCCTCCAGCTTGAAATTATGTTATATCATAAAATTGTCTATCTATGATTCCATGAAGGATAAGGCCAAGTCCTGGCATTGATGGTAAATGAACTAATTAAAAAGGGAATGCTTTAACGCCTTGATGGTGTCCAAAGTATACAAACAGAGTCCAATAAACCCATGAAACTATGTAATTTTCCATACAATTACAGGTTATAATTGAAAAACCCTTAAAATTTGATTAAGCGTTTTTCAACTATTGTATAGGCTATATCATATTTTCTGGATTTATGAGATATTATTTAGGTAATCTGTTGTATAGTTATGCCACCAGGCAAGTCCCCTGATGAATATATAAAATCCTTTTGACCAAGTTAACAAAATTTAGATTTTTTGTTCATTCTAAGAGGTTGTATTCCTTTAAAATAATCATCCTCTGATCTAAAATTCTTAAAAATGTACTCTTCCTGTCAATCTTATTTCTAATTATTTTACAACTAAGAAAAAATATGTTTTTTACTATTGCAATTTAGGTTAATTTGATTGACATACAATTTTTATTTATTTACAGAATTGAAAATGTGTTTTGGTGAGAAAAATTTGGAAAGAATTGCAGCTAATATTAAAAATAAATTACAAAAAAATTTGGTGTTTTCCACCCAGAAATGTGTATTTTTATATTTATATATTCACCAAGGTCGATTTCTCCTAGGTTACTGTGATAAATTAAAAAATTGTAGCACAGATAAAAAAAAAATCCCAATGTTAATTTCATCTTGGTTTACGATTGCATTTAATTTTTCAGATTTTCTTTACCTCTGACAAAAAGGCTCTTCAGTAGGTTTCAAAATTCCATACAGAATTGACAAACCAATAAGCTGTTACAGAGGGGCGAGACTGAAAGGTTTTTTAAAAAATCAGAGGTCTGTGATTTCAGCAATTCCACCTAAGTAAGAGTATGATGATGTCCCATGCACAAAATATACTTGCATCACAGAAAACCGCTTTGCAATCAAGTAGTATTCTGAACTAATTCTGAAAAGGGCCGGGTAGGTATGGATAACCTTATAGTTGTTAAATAATTTGAGATAACGTTATATATGGATATACTATTTCTGCATTTATTACATATATCCATATATCTTAGTGTTTTTAATGTAATCTTCCTATATGTCTAATAAACAATAAATTTGAGATAATTATATAAGTTAGAATATACCATATATCTACCTTTTTCAACACAAGTAGTATTATCTTCTGCCAGTCGAAATCCATCACCACAGAAACAAAAATATTCTCCATCTTCTCCTCTTTCACAATCATGACTACATCCTAACTTACAATCTGAAATAATAAATAACATAAACAATTATAAATACAATAGCAAAATATTTTACTGTTATAGATAGTGCTCAATATACCAATTGTAGAGCAATATAGATAAATCTACTGTTAAAATAGTGCTCAATACATCAATACTTAATAGTAGAGCAATATAGAAATATTCTCTGTTAAATTCACTGTTAAAATAGTGCTCAATACATTTATTGTAGAGTGATATTTAGAAATATTCATTGTTAAGTGCTCAATACATCAATTATAAAGCAATATAGATTTATTAAAAATATTCAAACAGAATCTGAAACAGGCAGGACACTGTATATGTTAATTCAAAAACGGCAGTTGGTTGTACCAATTTTGAGATGAGAGTGCCAATGTAATTATGATTACTCTATTTGGAACCTTGCCCAAATATTTATACCAAGGTGACTCTGAACTTCACATACCATAATTACAATGGAATCTCCATGATTTTTCAAATACATCTGTATGCAGTTAAATTTTCATTAAAAGATTACACAAAAATAGCATTCAACAAATTTTCTATTAAAAACTCTATTAAAGGGAATGTAAAGTGGTTTTCTAAACTTTGTATGTGTTTCGGGGACACTGACAGCATCAATTTGCGCCATTCCAAGTTTCATTCTGACGTCTGTGGTTCTTGCAATTCCACTAAACTTAACGCGTTTTATGACTTCACTAATAGTGATCTGCATAGACATCAATAGTAGCTTCCGGTAAATCACTATTAGTGATGTCATAAAACCACTTTACAATCCCTTTAATATGTCTGTTGTGACATCACAAAGTTTCAACGATAAAACATTCTTCCTCATTTGCTCAAAATAAATATTTGGCATTATCCACCATGCATAATGACTCTATTTGAAAAAATCTTTGTGGCATTTTTGCTACCAAAAGTTGTGCGTTAAACATTTGAATAATTTGAACCTGATTCTAAACTAAATTAAAGAAAGCTTTCCACATGGCCTGTAATTAAGTTTTTAATATGTTGCTTGTGTTTCCAAATCTCTAATTTATTATAGGTAAAAAGAAATATTATAGAGATAAATCTAAAACTCAGATTATAATTTGAGAATATTGGTCATAAAGAAAATGATAATAAAATATATAACAGCAAGAGTCTAAACCTAAATATGTAGCAGAATGTTTGATTTAGTACTGAGCACAGCTTTTTTCAATTATAACAAACAAATCTATGTATTTTTCTACAACCATATGTCGGCATGTTTTAAAAAATCTAGGTAGATTTTTTAATCTATATTTTCAATTATTACTGTTATATTAAAACCAATAAAGATTTGAAAAGATTGTGATTGTAATATAGATCAATAAATGAGAGAAAAAATAGAACAATTAAAGGGATTGTAAAGTAGTTTTCTAAACTTTGTATGTGTATCGGGGACACCAATAGCATAAATTTGCACCAAACTAACACATTTTATGATGTCACTGACAGTGATCTACCGGAAGCTACTATTGATATCTATGCAGATCACTGTCAGTGACATCATAAAATGTGTTAGTTTGGTGCAAATTTATGCTATTGGTGTCCCCGATACACATACAAAGTTTAGAAAACTACTTTACAATCCCTTTAACTCAAAATAGATTTTTTCATTTTGATATAGAAATGGGATGAGTGGTTTTATAGGCCTACACCAGATGTACAATTAAAATTTGAAATTCAACATTAGCCCTTTTCATAAACTGCACCCAATAAACCATAAATATAAGCTTATGCAAATTGATAATATGTAGGTTATGCTGGAGAAGCAGTTCAACAAGTGCTTTCGGGTCAAGGGAGATTACATTGAAAAATAATTAAAGCTGTTTTTTACTACTTTGAAAACAACATAACAATGTAATGATGTCAATGTATTGATCATCCTATTGATCTCTGTAATAGTCCATCGAACACAATAGAGTTACAGACATGTCAAGCCATAGCAAGTCAGAATTTCATAGATTTAACACATCCAATTAAAACTACTTCCAACTTCAATTATACTCTCATTTTTACAGATTAGTCTCACAAACTGCACTAGAGACAATGTCTTTATCAATTAGTATCATTTTAAATATAAATAAAATGTGAAAATGCAACATCAACATAGTAGAGTCAGCAAGTGCAACTTGATTTTGAAAGTGAGTCAATCAAGATCTCATTGATGCCTCATTCCATATCTTAAAACTTAGATCAAAATACTTCAAACTAATGAATATTTGATGTATTAATTCATGTAAAAAAAAATGTTTATGAGGATTTTTTCACTGTTATCATAGCGCTCAATTATGTTTATAATATCAGTCAAACAATTCAGCCTGCTCCCTTCTTAATTTGACAAGTAGTCCTTTTTTCTCATGTCTACAATAATATAAATCTCTTTGCCAAAAAATAAAGTGTTAAATTTTATCTCAACTTATGCACAGTTGGCAATTATTTACATAGCCTAACCTTATTGCTACCTTACTGCTCAATAAACAAGGGGTGCGCATTTTACACGGGTAAATCGATTTTAATGGGAAAAGGAAGGAGTGCGAATTATATTCGGAAATATACGGTAATTACTAAAACCTTGCCCAATGAAAGAAACAAGACATTATAGAGATTGTTACATTTTTTTTTCAATTTTCTATGTGAAACCGGGACAGTGATGGCATCAATTTGCACCATTCCAATTTTCTATCAGATGTCGCACATTTCAGCAATTCCACTTTACTGAATGTTCCATAACGTAAAAAATTCCAAAATATGCTTGTAATACCTTAGAGATTTGTAATGTCGTCAAACAATAAGACTAATTTGAAATAGGAATGATGCATTCCACCAAAACTAACACGTTTTATGACGTCACTGACAGTGATCTGTATAGATATCAATAGTAGCTTCCTGTAGATCACTGTTAGTAACGTCATAAAACACTTTAGTTTTAGTGGAATTGGAAGAACCACAGACGTCGGGATGGGAATTGGAATGGCACAAATTGATACTATCAGTGTCCTTTATGCACATACACAATTTGAAAACCTCCTTACTAAAACAATCTCTTTAAGAGAGAGAAATAAAAGTGAGCTTTATAAGCTGGTAAAGCATATATTTAGGTTACATTCTTGATTAAATCTTAACAGCTGTTTTCTGAGAATCTTTTATTACTGAATTATAACATAATGTTATGTTAATAAATGGTTAATTAATAATAATTATCAGGGAAACAATCAAATTCAATGATAAATGAGGTAAATATATGGAAATAACTATAATAAAGCCTTTGAACCCAACATTCTATTGTTATTGGATTTTGATCTACACTAGTATGGCCTAATTGTCAATGGGCCGTTTAAAATAGGTTAATGGAGCAATATATATAGGTCAGACTAGGTCAAACCAGGTCAGGTCACAGTATTTCAGGTAATTCAAGGTATCAGTGTACTTCAGATCAGACTCATCCCATAACATATATTAGAATATTTCATATGTATAATGAACTAATCTCCCAGTACAAAGTAATAAAAATATATAATATAGATAGGCCTACAGCTGTCATGTATGTTAAGATATTTGAAAATGCTATTTCCAATTCAACTGTAGGCCTCTATAAATGAAATAAACATAATCAGAAGGTAATTCACAACATATAAATGCCATTTTCTAAATTACTAAGAATTACTGATATCAAATTTAACTCAATCAACTCATATTAAACTGATGATAATAATTTGTTAATTAATAGTATCTTTAATTTGGAGGTGAATCAATTCTTACTCATTAGGAGATGCTCCAATAGTACATGGCATGGATATTCATCCTGAAAGTACTGTAGTAAGATTGAGATTGGTTAGAATTTCAATATAGTTATATATCCTACTTTTCTGCACCTGTTAAAGGGACAGTCTGAATTTTTTTTAAGTCAAAATTTTTTTTTGCTCAAATTTGTGAAAACTTTACACAACAATCTGTAACTATGTGCCCTTTAATATATCTGAAAGTTTTAACTTAAAAAATCCCGCCGTTAATTTTTAAACGCTAAAAACATGCTCAATTTTTTAAAAACCTTACGTAAGGTTTTTAAGTTTGTTATGTTTTTTGGACGCTGATAGGAAACTACTGAACAGATTTGAGTAAAATAAACGCCTAATTGTAGAGAAAAGTCCCTCTTGTATATTTAAAAAGGTTTCAGCTAGAAATATTGAGCCATTTAAAGGGCAGACAACAAAACTAGGTCAAATTGCTTAATTAACAATAAGTACTCCCTGTTTGTAATTAACCCTTTAAATCCAAATTCAGTTTGATCAAGAAGATATAGAGATACAATAAGCATACTTTAAAAAATACTCTCAGGTAGCATTTGCTATTTTTTTGATAATGGAAACTTTTTTCTAAAAAGCAGAATGGCCCTTTAAGGCTAATGAGAAAAATTTGGCCAGAAAAGCAGCATGTATCAATTTCTGATCTAGTAGCACACAACCGTTGTGTAATGTTGCAATCCCATCTGAATGACTATGCTTTCCATGTCAGCCTCTCTGACCTGCATCAATGACAGGTGGTTGATAAATCCAGGACACATGATGGGATTGAACCCTGGACCATGAGATTACATGATGGGATTGAACCCTGGACCTTGAGATTACATGATGGGATTGAACCCTGGACCTGATTACATGATGGGATTGAACCCTGGACCTTGAGATTACACGATGGGATGGAACTCTGGACCTTGAGATTACATGATGGAATTGGACCCTTGACCTTGAGATTACATGATGAGATGGAACCCTGGACTTTGAGATTACATGATGGGATTGAACCCTGGACCTTGAGATTACATGATGGGATTGAACCTTGGACCTTGAGATTACATGATGGGATTGAACCCTGGACCTTGAGATTACATGATGGGATTGAACCCTGGACCTTGAGATTACTTTCAAATCAGAAAATTGCATAATGCAAATTAACAAACACACAAAAATTCAATTTTAAAGTTCAGTGGAAATTTTTTTCAAAATATATATCAAAAGGTGTGTACAAAATTGCTTTTGTGATGATGAGAATAATTTAGAATGTTCATTTCAAAGCAATAATTTTGAATTAAATCTTTCATGCATAAAATATTAAGTCACCTTTGCAAAATGAACAGAACCAGTTTTTTAGGTTGAAATTTAATCCTTTTTGAAGTCAACTTTTCCCCTCCAATGAATGTTTTTGAATCGAAAAGTATTTTATGTGATATTTTTTTATATATAACCATTAGATATATATATCCTCGCTTTTTTTAATTTAAAAAATGTTTATAGTTTATCATAAATTATATTTCTATTTAATGGATAGGCGTTTATATTTTTTCTGTAATTTCATAAAAAATATTCACATTGTAAAAATTTTATTGTATATTTCTACAGGTAAAAGAATTTTGAGAGTGATATAGACAAACCCCCTAAACAAATCCCTCAAACTGACACACCCAATTGAAAATATACAGCAGCCCAGCCATTTTATAAAGCAAAATATTTTGTGATCTTATATGAAAATTAACCTAAAGAGGAAACAAAACACTGAGTGAAAACAGTTTTATTAAAACAGATCACTGACAGGTGCAGATGTAAGAGAATAAAAGATTATTCAATTTAAACATTGAAATACCAGGAGAAAATCAGAACATGGAAAATGAAGAAGGGAAAACTGAACAGACACATGTATTAAGAAGTGGAATTAAAAAATAACGGAACAAAATCTCTACCCCTATGTGTTCCATTATTTAATGTGATCTCTACCCCTAAATTAATGTTGCTTAAGGATTATTATAAGACTGATATGGTCCTCAAAATCACAATAAGATATTGAAATTAGACAAAATTCGATCACATTAAAGGAAACATTAAACAGATAAAAACCTAAAAAAAATCAAAATAATTTGGGTTTTCTCACATATTATACTTAATAAGGCACATCAATTTTCACCATTCTAATTTTCAATCAGAAGTCTGTGGTTCCAGCAATTTCACTTTAACTAAGTTTTTGATGACTTCACACTTGACTATGCTTGACTCACAGAAGCATTTCATGAGTGTAACATCATCAAATATTTAATTCTAGTAGACTTGCTGGAACCACAGACATCTGATTGAAAATTGGAATGGTGTAAGTCAATGCTATATATTAGTATCACTACAAAACAATACACATACAAAATTAGAAAACCTCTTTACAATCCCTTTAACTAAAGATACTAAGTCAAATAACAAAAAAAAGTACTTGCATAAAGAGGTACTCTGTGCAATCATTCAATATACTTTAATATGTCAAGTTTTTATATTCATCTCTCCATGATGACATGATTGATCATAACATTTAACATATATGAATGCCTATGAGTTTTGAATAAAATACTTCCTTTAATGTCTTATCTACATCGGTTTAATTAAAATTACACCCTAATTTCGTATGTTTTTTTAAATCCTGTTTTTTAAACACTACATTAAAGTGCGATACATCTACGTTCACTCTGACCTAACCTTGATAAAAACAACCTGATAAACTAGTCTACAGCACTAAGGAATTATAGAATGCACCTATTGTTCGCAAACAAAATCCCAGCGCCGGAGAGGGAAAAGATCTGATTGGTTAAAACCAGAGTTAACGTAGACACTTGCTGATGGTATTTCCATAGCAAACCTCTTCTCAACTTTGAAAAAATTACATACAAACACCACCAACGGATCTTGTTTGAATTTGTCTCTAATATCAGTCTCGGAACATCTTTTATAATAATTGATTAGCAGTGAACAAACAAAACCTGGTTCTTCATCTTATATTCTACAGATAACTAAGTGACTTTTGCAATATAAAGCATGTGTTTTCAGAGACAAAAAGTAAAAAAAATTAAGCTGATTAAATCAAGTATAACAATCACATCAATATTAAGAGCAAAATCATCTCCTTGTGCCATGACAATGATGTTTCCACAGAAACTGAGATTGGTTGGATTTTTTTTTTTTTTTTTTTTAAACAATATTTTATTCATAAATATTTCAACCGCCTCCCCCACCTCTTATATTTTACATAAGTTCAAAGGCAATATCTTGTGCTGTAAGCCTCCTTGACAATTCTGTGGCACCTACTGGGCCACTTTTTTTAACCCTCTGCTCACCTCACATAAGATATAAAAATATCACTGTTACATATGGGTTCAGACAGGCTTCTGAACCAGACCTGTAATTAGCTTTACCATTGCCCCCTCCCCCAGTTTTGATAACCTGGCTATTGGCTGTGCACGTTAAAGATCAACTCGACAGTTGGAAATCGAAAATAAGAGCAGGCTAATGCCGCTGTCCTGGCAAAATTTCTCTCATTGCACACTGCATGGCGTTTGCCCGTCCTCAATTAGCCCATATAGGTGCAGAAAGTAAGACGTGAAACCCATTCATTTCATTTTTGAAAACCTGGCTACGCCATTTTAATAACTACCTTCAACAGATTATCTAGGAACCTGTGAAGAAGGAATCAATGACTGTGAAATAGAACTGTTATAGAGAAAGAACTGTGAAGAACAAGGTTAAAACTATGAAAAACAGGCAGTTATATAAGCTGATTATAAGATTATTCCAAATCAATAAGTCTTATTTCACATGACATATTACCAAAGTCCTTCAAAACCAAGCAATAACAGAAAATTAAACCTTTTGATTTTTTTCAAATTTCGCAATAGGTTAAATCAGGCATGAGGATCCTTTCTCTAAGCAGGTCCTTGGCCAAACCTCTTGGCATTGATCTTTCCTGGATTATCCATACCCATTTACAGCTGGGTGGACAGGAATTATTATGATGACTTATTCAAGGTCACAAGTTGAACCAAATGATTGATGAAAACAGATGACTGATATAAAGTCATCATTAGCTAATGCACTGGAATGATGAAGAAAGATGACTTATTTAAGGTCAAGTTGGACCAACTGAATGACGAAGAAGGGAATGATGAAGAAGGGAATGATGGAAGAAAGATGACTTATTCAATATCATCAGTTGGACCCAGTAGAATGATGAAGAAGGTTGATTAGTTTAAAATCATCAGTTTGGCTCACTGGAATAATACAGAACGATGACTTATTCAAGGTCATCAGTTGGCTCTTTGGAAAATCATCTGCACAAATATCTATAGAAATGAACAAGGATGACTTATTCAAAATCAATTATTTAGTTGACTGCTATAATGAAGTCAAATAAGTCAATTAAAGGTTAAAAGTAGGTTGATTCATGACTTATTCAGACATTATTAGTGAGAAATAAATATTAATAGTAGTATTATTAAAGTTATATTTTAATATCAGATTATTTAAAATGTCATATACTAGGATATTAAGTAACACATTTCCTTCCATGCATTGAGTAATGACGGTAATAAATAAAGTATGATACCCCTTTTACACTAGTCCTCGATAAAGAGTGTTCTGTGATCTGGGACAAAAAAAATAAATAAGCGTGCGATCTCGAATGAAAAAGATTACAAAAGATCCACAAGGAGTCGAAAACTTACGATTAATATTGGGTATTCTGCACATGCGCAGAAGAATTTTTTCATTTTCTTATGTAGATGACATTTCAGAATCCAATAACAGGATTTTTTTTTATCTACTGTCCAATTATCTACTTTCATGATAGTTCTTCAATTATTGCTTGTAAGATATATAATTTTGCTTGTACAGATTTTTTATAAATAGGGAAACAAAAATGTAACCACCCATGTGTAAACTTAGGTCTTGGAAAAAAAAATTGATGAAACCACAGACATGGCATGCATGGTGTAGATAGTGAGGCTACAAAAATGTCCATCCAAATCTAAGCTGGGTAGATTTGAAGTATATTAATATGTTTAGAAGTGGACATTTTTTTAGCTTAGTTAAACTGACCCTAAACCCGGCTATATCTGTTGGGAATAAACAGCAAGTTTCAGACTTTTAGCCTACAATAATAAAGTTATTATCAAATTAAATTTTTTTTTTGAAAACTACATCATCAATAACAAAGATATCTTTTACATCAGTGTATTAGTTAATATGAAATTAATTCAATATCTCAATATGAATATTATCACATAATAACGCTAATAAGTCTCTGCTACAGGTTATTGTTGTTTGATGATGAATAATGATTGGGATATATTAAAATTAACCATCAGTTTAAAGGAATACAACCTCTTAGAATGAACAAAAAATCTAAATTTTCAAATTTGGTCAATAGGAGTTCTAAGGGACTTGCCTTAATAATCTGATAAATCCAGAAAACAATGTTTATATACAATAATTGAAAAACCCTTAATCAAATTTAAGGCGTTTATCAATTATTATAACCTGTTATTATATGCAAATTTTCATAGTTACATGGGTTTTTTGCATTTTGTTTATATACTTTGAACATAGTTGATGAATATATACTCTGATTGACCAAGTTTGAGAACTTAATTTCTTTGTTCATTCTAAGAGGTGGTATCGCTTTAATATAATTCAGAATTTTCTTGTATTTAAGTAATATACTTATGTAAGCAATAAAATTGTCAATCGTGCAGAAATCTGACTGTCTAGAACATTTTAACTTTAAATTTGTGTTATTTGAAGAACATTTACAGAAGTTTCTTCCACAAACAAAAAGGTCATGTAAATTAAATGGCAATACAAAAAGATTTTTTATTCATTTTTAATTTCTAAAGCCAGACAGAGGCCAGATTTATGTCCATTTAAAATTAAAGATAGTGGACCACAGCCATATACACGAAAAAAAACTTTAATTTAAATCAGGAATAAACTAAACTTTCTCAAACCTTTCAATTAGGTCCAATAACATCCATTTTAAGTTTCATCAAAATCGCTTGAAAACTAAGAGAGTAATTTCATATTCAAGATTAGGGGCAAGGGCAATAACTCTGCTTCTAACGATCAAAAATAGCTCAAATTAGTACTTGATCTTCGTTTCATCAGTTAGCACATATCAAATTTCATTTATTCCGTCAAAAACTCTAGTTTTTAGAGCGTTTACGGGCAAATGTTGACGGACGGGGGTGCCGAGATGAGGGCGTATAAAAACTATAGATCAACAGCAACCTGACATATGATGATTGTCAAATGTATATTGTCTAACGTGGCCACAATGACCACATGACCACTAGGTTCAAATTCTTTCATTCCATGTGATATAATGTTATTAATTTGAGAACAAAATTCACAAGAGATGTTGATTATATATAGTTGCAAAAATATTTTTGGTCCATTGAGTGCAAATGTTTTTGAATTCAAACAAGTTAAAAAGATACAATAGTCTTGCATCCCAAAACATTGTTGCATGGACAAAACACTATCTTTTCAGGAAACCAAATGGTATCAAAAGCTTTAAAGATGCTCTCCCTTACTTTCATTTATATTCCATAATTGGACTGCTAATACTTATATAAATAGAAAGTAGAGATGTTCTAATGCAAAATACCTGTTTGTCTCACAAGTCCTTAATTAACTCGTAATTAGGTTAATTAATTGCGAAACTAAAAAAAAAGTCCCAGTCGTTAAGTCTCCTTTGATTTGTAGATTTGGGTAATCGAGAGAGACATAAAGACTGAGACTAGTCACGTGACCAAACATGGAGTCTAAATTTCGAGTTTCAAAGCGAGTCAAGTCAAATGGATTAACCAAGCCTCTGTACGTCCACATACGGTTTATTAACTTATAAATACATGTATTATTCATTAGAAACACCGATTAATCAATCAGTAAGCTTGATTTGACCATTTGACCCTAAAACAATTCGAGAACCCATCTTTAATGGCATCCTAATGAGAAATCTGATCAATAATATTGATGCATCATGTACAACTAAATATATCACTCTATAGTGATTAAGATTGCCCTCCATAATTGGGTATGGTAGGTCTGAATCTATATTGAGAGTATAAAACATATTTCAATGCTCACTTTCCCTCTTTTCCTTAAAGCGATACAACCTCTTAGAATGAACAAAAAAATTAAGTTCTCAAACTTGGTCAATTAGAGTATATATTCATCACGATGTTCAAAGTATAAATACAGAATGCAAAAAACCCATAAAACTATGTAAATTTCCATATAATAACAGATTATAACTGATAAACGCCTTAAATTTGATTTAGGGTTTTTCAATTATTGTATATATAAATTGTTTTTTTGGATTTATCAGATTATTCACGTAATCTGTTGTATAGTTTAAAATGCAACAAAGTCCCTTGATGAACATTTGACTCCAATTGACCAAATTTGAAAATTTACATTTTTTGTTCATTTTAAGAGGTTGTATTCCTTTAAGTAAACAGGTTTTCTAAATGTATTAGAGACCCTTATAGTATCAATCTGAAATGTTCTCCCTGTCATTTGATCATGAAATTTCTAGGTGATACAAACAGCCATTATTATAAATATTAGCAAGAAATCAGCATTCAGAGGCAAATAACAATGAATATAAAGGTCTAAAAATATCAAATACATTACATTCTGTATGATAATCTTTTTCTATTATTAACTAAAAGTACTTTATTTGTGAAGATTACTTGAGAACATTTCTAGCAAAGAATATGTAACATTTGATTTTTTTTCCATCAAAAGGAAACTTTTCTTGTCATGATCATGAAAACCGTGCAACCAGCATGTTTCATGTTATTTCTGCTTCAATTCTTGGTTCCAATAAAGGCTTATCAACTACATCAATGAATACAAATAATTGCTTTCGGATGCTGAACTGCAGAAGCATAAATTTTTTTTTTTATAAATTTCGTTTTTACTCTTTCATGCAGGATTTCCTACAAATGAATATTTTTATTTTTCAAAATTCATTGATTTGTTTTCACAGAAATCTTATAAGCCTTTATAAAACTCTAAAATTTTGATCAAGTTGCATGAAATAAAACAAAATATTCTACAAGCAGTTCAGCTCTACTAAGGATAGTGACAGCATCAGACTCCTAGAAAGGGGGTACAAATAGGGACAGGCTGATTAATAGGAAACAACTACCATTCAACTACCACCATCAAGAAGAATAACCATGATCACAACGAGTTTTGAAGAATGAAGCAGACCGAGTAAATTGCGCTACACTACTCAGGGCGGAGATTTGACTCGACCAGATCTGACATCAGAGAACCATCCGATTGAAAAAATCCAATTACCAATTGAACTACTACAACTACTAACAACTACCTAGTTTGCGATATCAGCAAGCGAATGTTAAATACCAACCAACCAACCCTAATTGGCAGGATGGGGGAACACTGGAACAGATATCAGGGTCTATTTAAAATATAGGGATTTTTGTACACATAAAATGATGGTGCAATTTGTTCTAGAGCTTCTATTGATCAGGGGCATAATTTGTGATTTACGTAAAATGAATTAAAAGAGGTATCTTTAATTCTTCTAATGATTGAGAAATATTTTCCACAAGATTTTATCAATCTGCAATAATTAAATTAATTACCATTTGATATGGTTGATAAAGTGTTTATAAAATAATTAATTGAAAATATAGGTTTTTATTAATCATGATAAAAGGCAATAGAAGTAGCAATGTCTATATTTTTCATACCATATGGAGTGGAACTTTTTTCTGTTAAGATGTTTTTCTGAATTTTATCTTTGATCACCCGAACAGGTAGAAAATTAAAATAATAATAAAAGAAAAGTCTACAAATAGCCTGATAAATATCTACTTCAAAACTTCAATCTGGAATAATTTCCAGTCTAATTAAAATCAGACCCTAATTTCGTTCGTTCGTTTTTTTTTAAATCCGGTTTTTAACCACTACATTAGGGTCTGAGAACCAGGCGCGGCAACAGCCGTTCACGTTAACTTTGACCTTACCTTGATAAACATGACCTGATAAACTAGTCTACAGCACTTAGGAATCCTAGAATGCACCTATTGTTCGCGAACAAAATCCCAGCACGGGAGAGGGCAAAGATCTGATTGGTTAAAACAAAGGTCATTAAGGTTAGGTCAAAGTTAACGTGAACGGCTGTTGCCGCGCCTGGTTCTCAGACCCTAATGTAGTGGTTAAAAAAAACAGATTAAAAAAAAAACGAACGAACGAAATTAGGGTCTGATTTTAATTAGACTGAAATAATTTCATTTTTAAAGGTTACATTGGTGGGTTTTTAGAGAATTTGAAGCTTTTCATCTCTCTCAAACTTGACTAAGAGTATATTGTAAGATTAAATTCCATATGCAGAAAATCAAAAGCTCAATATCAGATTGGAGGTTATGATGTACAAAAAGTATTTTTCATTATACAGTATCTGGGAAACTGCTAGCATCAATTTGCACCACTCCAATTTCCATTTCGACGTCTGTGGTTCTTGCAATTCCACTAAAACTAAAATGTTTTATGACGTCACTGACAGTGATCTGCATAGATATCAATAGTAGCTTCCAGTATATCACTGTTAGTGACGTCATAAAACGTGTTAGTTTTAGTGGAATTTCACGAACCACAGACGTCGAATGGAACTTGGAATGGAACAAATTGATGCTATCAGTGTCCCCGATACACATACAAAGTTTAGAAATACTCTTTACAATCCCTTTAAACTTTACTAAAAGTATATTGTAAAAGCACATTGCAAGATGAAGTTAAACATGTATTGTAAAAAATCACAAAAATAAGATTGGTGGTTCTGATGTACAAAAACAGTATTTAGTTGAGCAGTACTCATTCAGTACAGGATCTTGAAATTTTTCATTACAGGGTATTAATTCGTTTTTTTTTTATGTGACACTATAACCTACTGACTCTTCTAATAAATATTTCTTTTATATTTAGATTACGATATGTCTTCTGTTTCAATTTTTAATTTAGTATTTCTATCAGAGTTTTATTAATGTATAGAGATTGATGTCTTCTTGATTTCAACAATAACTTATTTCATTGGACAGTTATAATAGATCACTTCCTTTCATGATTGAACAGGCAATATAAAATTCTTACTGATCCTCATTTTTCTTTTAAGTTGGTCACAAAATTCTTCATTTCTTTTAGATAGATGTCTTCAGGTTAAAGGGATTGTAAAGTGATTTTCTAAACTTTGTATGTGTATCGGGGACACTGATAGCATCAATTTGCGCCATTACAATTTCCATTCTGATGTCTGTGGTTCTTGCAATTCCACTTAAACTAACACGTTTTATGATGTCAAGTCATCTACCGGAAGCTACTATTGATATCTATGCAGATCACTGTCAGTGACATCATAAAACGCGTTAATTTTAGAGGAATTGCAAAAACCACAGACATCAAAATGGCGCAAACTGATGATATTAGTGTCCTCCATAACCATACACAGTTTAGAAAATCACTTTACAACCCCTTTAAACTAATGATGGCTATCATTGTTTCAAGCCATCGCTTCCAGAAAAATATGGACATTCTTTTTTATTATGTCGGCCATAAAATTCTTCATTAAACTAATGGTGGTTGTAATTATTCCAAGCAATCTCTCTCAGAATAACACTGACACTCTTTTCTGCTTTTTTTTTGTTTTTTTTGTCCGTGTAACAAAATCTTAATTACTTATAAAAGTCTTCACGTTAATCCAATGGAGACTATCATTGTTTCAGAATCAAGGCAATCTCTTTCAGATGTGAAGTCATGTCTATAGTCTACTAAGATGGCTGAATTTTCAATTTTCAAATGCTCTGTTTTTATATTCTTGACAAAAGATAAAGAAGTAAAAAATAATGCGTGATACATTAACTGTGATTCCACTGACATAAAAAGCTGGCTTTAAGCTAGCTTTTTTGCGTTTTCTCTGACAGCTTTCACTTACTTAGTGGAAACACAAAAAGCCGTTTTTTCTCGTTTGGCACGCTCCAGTAGAGTAAATGGTAGTCTTGTAGGTCGTGTGCTGTCTATAAAGTATGACTTTATGATCGAGACCAAAGAAACCAGAAAAACTCAGTGAAAACGCAACGTGTTTGACAATAAAGATACTCTAATTTTTGCTTTTCCTCACAATTCTTAGTGGAAACTCTGTTATTATTATTACCTTATATATAAATTTAAATTAGCAAAAGGTGGATTCAAAGTATCTAATAGCATCATCATAATTAATACATGGAAACTTCAGAGAATCGACTATGCACGCGACCATGCAACTGATTTGGTTGTTTTTTAGGAGTGGCCGATCTGGAAACCAGTATTCGGGATGTAAGGTCTTCAGGATTATCACTGTATGATCAAAACCCATATGTACTAATTACTGGCAACTGCAATAAAGCAGTGGTGGATTCAGGGGGGTGGATCTGGTGCCTCATCATCATAATTACAGTACAATCTATCAGTATTTTCCGTACAATCTATTAGTATGTTCAGTACTATTTTCAGTACAATCTATTAGTATGTTCAGTACAATTCATCAGTATTTTCAGTACAATCTATCAGTATTTTCAGCACAATCTATCAGTATTTTAATCTATCAGTATTTTCAGCACAATCTATCAGTATTTTCAGCACAATCTATCAGTATGTTCAGTACAATCTATCAGTATTTTCAGTACAATCTATCAGTATTTTCAGTACAATCTATCAGTATATTCAGTTCAATCTATCAGTTTGTTCAGTACAATCTATCAGTATGTTCAGTACAATCTATCAGTATGTTCAGTACAATCCATCAGTATGTTCAGTACAATCTATCAGTATGTTCAGTACAATCTATCAGTATGTTCAGTACAATCTATCAGTATGTTCAGTATAATCTATCAGTATTTTCAGTACAATCTATCAGTATGTTCAGTACAATCTATCAGTATGTTCAGATCAACAAAATAAAACGCAATGGTAATATTGGTAAGGGTTAAAATCCAGTTGCTCCCAGCAGGTACTGTCTGTGACAAGTTCAAACTGACATCTCTTAATATTTCAGCTATCTATCTAGATATCTCATAACTTTTATCATACATTATATAAAATAAAACTATAAGGGCCTCAAGGCTAGTTAAGTCATTTACTGATAGCAATCCTCTGTAATTATACCACTAATCATTTCAAACATGAAAGAAAATTCAGAAAGCTTGTAGGCTACACAGGAAGCTCTTTGAAATTTTCAATATAGCTTCAGAATCCAATATAGTTCTAGAGACATAGAGACTTTAAAATATATATAATAATAAAACCCAAGCACAAAAGATCTTAACTGTAAAAGAAATCTTAACGTTTAGCATTTTTGATGATCGATTTGGGCCTTAAATTTATATAAATAGCCTTCAGATTTAATGAAACTGCTCAAAAATCACACAATCCCTTTAAAAATACCCATACCTTAACAGTTATCTTTGATTTTCTGTATATGTGTTTTTTATATAAGTCATAGTCTTACTAAACTACGAGTCGTATTTTTTACTTTCAAGCGCTGATATTTATGGATACACAGGGTTTGAAGGTTTAAATTTTGAAGGAGTGTTAGAAACATTATTACGGATTAGATTAGCTAAAAAATTCCAGGTTCTTTGGTTAAACAGATCCTATTGGGCTAAAAAATAATTTTTATATCTTAAAAAATCAAAATGTCAGAATAGATTTGAGGTGACGTTTTCATGTTTTCCCAACTCAGCTTTAATAATTTCATTTCACTCTCTTGTGTGTTTTATCTTATGTTTTTAACACAGTAAGAATTATCAGAAAACAATTGATATGCTTTTATCTGTAAATGGAACCTATTCATCATGAACTTGATCTCCATAAATCAAACATGGCTGTATTCAAATAAATTCAGTCAAGTGATCTTCCCAAATCAAATTATTATACCTTAAAGCTAAATTATTGATTAATAAAGATAAAAAGATTTAGAAGGTTAAAATGTCCTTATGTAATCTGCATATTATTTTATGACATGCCTAGAGCTATAGGAATATTGAGGAATAATATCATGTTTACCCTTCTATTTATAGGTTAATTTTTAATTTAATGATTATTTCCAGTTTACTTAGTTCGGTTCTACCAGTTATTAATAAAACACAAGTAGCCTATTTTACTTCTTACCACAAAACAAAACTCGAAATTTTTAAAGGAATTGCCACCTCTTAGAATGAACAAAAAATCTAAATTTTTAAACTTGGTCAATAAATAAGAGTATATTCATCAGGGGACTTACTTGGTGGCATAACTCAACCTAAATAATCTGATATAATAATTGAAAAAAAAGCTTAATCAAATTTTAAGTGTTTTTCAATAATAACCGATAATTGTATGGAGAATTACATAGTTTTATGGGTTATTTGATTCTGTTTGTATACTCTAGACACCATTGATGAATATATATACTATTGACAAAGTTTGAGAACTTAATTTTTTGGTTCAATCTAAGAAGTGGTATCGCTTTAACAACATATTTGCTCAACATTTAATGAATCTTTCATATGAAGAAGTATATCAATAAATGAGGAAGTATTTTGTAATTATCAGATGTCTTTGATTTTGACACAGTCTACTAAATTAATATGAAAGCTATATATTAGTCTAGAATTTTAAGAATTTAATTTTTACGAAAACTTGCTTCAGAAACATAAAGACACAGATCTTTAAACGGTAATATGTAAACACAATGGTATCACATGCTACCAATAGGAATAAATGTGCGAACTTTATTATATTATTAGCTGTGTTGATGATATTGACGGCTATTTTTTCTATGCTAATCATGTATACTATAATTAGTTATACTCCAATGTAATTAACAATTAACCTAATTTCCTTCATATCTATATCTATATATCTATTCTAATACAGTCAAACTTGTATTGAAGGGATATGTTCACTAACTGTTCAACTAAGAAATTTTTTGTCTCAGAACCTGGAATTTTTTAGCTATTCTAATCCATGATAATGTTCACAACTCTCAATCGAAATATAAGCCTTCATATTCCTGTGTAGCCATAATTTCGACCCCCGAAAATGCTGAACATTCCCCTTTCAGCCAACAGTCAGGGGAATGCTCAAAATTTGTTTCTCAATGGAGGTATGTGCTTGACAAAGGGTGTGGATTTAGTGAGAGATGCAGAGGAACATATTCTCATTAACTCAAAAGAAGGAGGAGACAAAGGGCTTAGGTCCCCCCTCCATAATTTGATTAGTAAGAAAGATTTTGTGAAGAATATAAGTTGGTCAGATAAAAATTAGAGTCAGATCCCCTGACTTCAACATCCAATCACGAAAACTGGTCTAAGAATCACCAAATAGCAATGCCATTTTTTTAATTGTATTAAAAGAGAATATAGGTGACCGTTATTACAAGTTTGACTGTACACATGTTAAAATAATATCAGTAAACAACTTACTGGATGTTGCAAAAGTGCTACTTACATAAGTGATGATTAAACAAAATGGAGATGAAAAAAAAAATATTTAAGTATCTTAAACACATTTTACATTATACATCCTATCTTTAATTATTTCTTAGAGTCTTTGAAAATAACATTCAGATTTCTGTAGGAGAGTTTCTTTCATACTTTTTTTTTAACCAACCAATTATTAGCGCAAGATTTAATGAGCTCTATTTCTTACAGATGTCCTCAAATATATTCCTAGTGAATTGTCTTTTTTAACCTTTTAGGTCAACAGTTGGAAAAGGATAAGTTAATGCCACTGATAAGGCAAATTATTTGTTTACTGATCATTGTGGGCGTGGGATTTAGAAGGGGAGGGACAGGAGAGGACGTGTTCCCCCCTTGAACACAGAAGGGGGACAAAGGGGTCTTGGTCCTTCCAATAATCCAACCCAGACATATATACCCCTGGACATTATTTTTGCTTACACCTATTGCCATCTTAAATATCTTTCAGAATGCACCAAATTACTTTGAATTTCTAACTTCTTTATTGACATTAAATGCTTTCATGGAAAATGCCACAAGGAAAAAATGGAGCCATGTGTTTTGTTTACTGTACATATAAAATTCTGCAGATCGAATTTGTGCCACACAATTGAATTAACATTTGAGAGTTTGTAATTAAACCTGTCTGCATTCACTCCATATTAGATATAATATATATCAATAAATATCATGGTATATTAACAATCCCTCAAGTAGCAATTACTAGATCTAATATGCATCTGTATATAACATATATAAACATATTTTTAGTATCTATATGAAATTGTTATTGTCATTATGTTTTGTTCGACTAGGTATGATAATAAAATTATGCTTTTTTATGATAATATCTTTATGATTGTCTCATCAGTTCTATCTTCATGTCAGATTTCCCTTTCATCTTCTGTCAGTGGGTCGAAATGATGATGAATTATGATATAATCATTACTAAGTACTTCCCTGTTTTTATTTATCAGAACAATACTGATTCCTTAAAGCTTCATAAAGAGGATTAAATTTGGAAAATGAGTATGAACTTTTAGCTCAGGTGTGAAATAACTTTCTTCGTAGAAATGGCGAAAATAAGTTCAGGATCCTCTATATGCACATGAGCAAATTTTTTCGTTTGATCAAGGTGAATTTTGAAGTAACAATAACAATCCCTTATGTGTTGGTTATGTCGACGGCGATTTTTTTTGCCTGATAATGTACACTGGTATAAAAAATGTTGGATATTATCGTGAGATTATTTTTGCCGCCTTTTAAATTCCCTCATTGGCTCGTTTCTAGCGTATTTTATTGGTCGATTAGCAATTACTAGACATGTTAATGTGATGACATAATGTTTCTTCAATGGAATTCCATAACTATACTGATCACAAAACATGAATAACAAGGGTTAAGGGTTAAAAATCTTTTATTCTTGGTAGAATTATACCTAAATTAAAGAAAGGGGGGTGGGGGGCTCTGAAATATAACATGCTGCAAATTCAACGACTCTGCGAGCACCAAAGTTGCAAACAGCACATTTTTAGAGGATTCTCTCATCAGTCTGCCAAAAATTGGGGGAGGGGGCTAAGTCAGGAAAGCCCCCACCTTGGATCTGCCACTGCAAATTCCAACATGCTAACATGCTAAAATAGCTTGGTGGATCATAGGCTGAAATTTTAACTAAAGTTCCAAAAATCAAACAAAAATCATTGGATTTTTCTTATGTTTTTTAAAACTAATTCAGACATGAAAAGGGAATAGCTGATACAGATCTGTCAATTTCACAAGTGAATTGTGTATAAACATTGACACATTCATTTAGTTTCTAATTGTCAAGGGATCTTTTAAATTAACAGTCTGTAGCATCTCAATTAGTTGTCATTCGCATGACTAGGTGCTTTCTTCATGTCAACATTCCAGCTTGCATCACTGGTGGAGGTATCAGCAGTGGATGTGTCGTATAATTGGACTGTGGCCCCCTGTTTAATTTAAAAAATCACCTAAGGGAGGCCAAATGCATTTGACCACAAGCAACAACAGACCTTACAAAGCAAATATAGTTAAATAAAATATGGGTTAGTGAAAAAATTATACACATCTTCGTGCTCAATGGCCCCCTGACAAATACCCCACGGCCCTCAGGTTGGGAACCACTGCTCTAGATTCATGTAGGACACGTATGTATCATCTCGTTGTCTCTCCATCATGTCTTAAACTGTAACATATTTCAACCCTCCTTTCCTTCTTACTAACAAGAAAACCACAATTTAGAATCATATATTTTTACGATGTATATGTACTCTCTGTTTTTTAAATCTTTTATCAACAATATAGATTGAAGACTTTCAAAACTCATATGGAAATGAAAAACTAATTTACAAATCAATTTTCTTGTCTGAATTTGTGTCATGATATTTGTGTCAGTTTAGAGACCCACTAACTTTTAAAAAAATAATAGTATCTGAAGATAGAGCAAATATATATCTTGAACTTCAAGATCTGAAGGTTACATTTTGTGACCAATGTTACAAAACAATGCAATTCAAAATAACCCTCCCAGCTTCCATCATATTATGTGATTTTTAAGGTTATTCTGAGAGAAAATATAAATGGGAGAGATCCTTTAAAAATAATGAAAACATATATGTTTATGTAATTTACTACCACTCATTTAGGTGGTTTCTTATGTCGAATTAATTATATAATATATTAATATTTCTTTTGTAACAATGACCTATATCATTTATATTCCACCATAATGATATATTTGGTGATATTTTTTAGCAATTGTTTAAAAATATAATTTTTACAGATTCCTAGCATAATTGTACTCAATCTCATTATTATTTTAAATCAAATTTAAAGGGATATGTTCATCATTTGGTCGACCACTAAAATTTAATTTCATCTGGAATTTTTCAATTAATTTAATCCATAATATTTTTCACAACTCTTCCTCGATATTTAAGCCTGCGAATTCGTGTGTATCCATAATTATTAGCGTTTGAAAATAAAAAAATATATCTTTTAATGCTGACTATGCTATTTACAGGAAACACATATAATACAAAAAATGTCAATGTTTAGAAACATGCATAATTGATTTTTGGGCAATTTGAATAATTCTGAAGGCTATTTACATATATTCAAGGCCAAAATTGACCCTTGAAAATGTTGAACATTATCATTTAAAAGTGATACAGGATATACCAGCTGGTCCTTGACCAAACCTCTTACCATTGATTAATCCCAGATTATCTATACAAATTCAAAGCTTTGTCATCTGGAAAAATGAGTGAAGTTGATTCAAGGTCCTTAGACCAGAATGAGATTAGAACCCATAAACACCATTTGATCAACATAACTTAGCAAATGACATCAAAATTGTAAAACCGACTCTTTAGCCAACTGTTTTATAGAACATAGATAACCTAATAAATAATAATAGTCATCTGGCATCATGAGTGAAGATGATTCAAGGTCATTAGACCTAAATGAGATTAGAACCCACAAACACAATAACCACCATTTGATCAACATAACTAAGCAAATGACGATTGTAAAGCCAACTGTGCTATAGAATCCCATATACCATAGACAACCTAATAAATAACAATTACCAAATACCCAGAGGATTCAAGCAATATAAAACTTATATAGTTTCCTTTCCCGTAATAACTCAAGCAAGAATAAACTGTTCGAAAGTAATTGATAATGTGCTGAAGTCATAACAACCAAGATAGTTACTAAATTAACTCATTATCCTTGTCCCTTGATATTCATAACAACACCACATTGATTTTTCTTATGGACTAAATTGCCTCAATTCATACACTTTTTTCTTCATTTACAATTCCTTTGAACTGGTTATATATTTGATCTAAAGATGTAATAAATCACATAGCATTAATTGACATGCTCAAAATAATTATGATATCTTTATAGGAATCAAATTTTATAATTATACCATTAATATAATTGACTGAACATGGAGCATAATTACTTTAATATATCTGTTATCACATGTAGAGCATATAATGAGTTTTGCTTTGCAAAGTACTTAACCTAATCATAGAAATGTAGATAGGGAATAATAGCATGCATCCAATTCTGGCATCCCACTTAACTTCCGGTTTGTGCAAGAAATCATATTAATTTAAAAGCCATGATAAATGCGATGTAATTAGACCCAAACATCCAGTCTCTCTGCGACAGTATCACTTAGAGTCAACTAGTCCCATAGGACCTGCAACCAAAATTGTTTGTGTAATTTCAATTTTTAAATTCCACTGACTCTTTTCATAAATAATAAAAATTGAAAAGCCCTACAAAATATTAAGCGTTTTTCAATAATGAACTGTACATTTTTGGAAAATTACTCAAGTCTTTGCAAGTTTGAGAACTTACATTTTTTGCTCATTCTAAGAGTTGGTATTGCGTTAACATGCATTCAACAACCGATTGTTGACCTCGGTAAACATGACACCATTCAGGTTGTTAAATCTCATGTCAACTGAATTGACAAAAGAAAATTATATTACAGAACAATAAATGATAACAGCCATTCTAGCCGGGAGCAATTTAAAATGTTTAGGTTTGAAAAAAGTCATATTTTTTAAATTGTCAGAATTGTAAACAACCAATACCACACTGTTTGGAATTGCCATATTATCTTCATTTAATCTCCCCAAAAAATCAGAAAAGTTAAAAAAATTACAGATATCAATTCAAAATATTAGATTAAAATTTGACTTAAGAGCAAGAAAAGTTTTAGCTTTGTTAACATTCTTAGAGAACAGAAAAAAAAATTGCAAATTCTTGTTTAAAATGATTTATGAAAACTGTCTTTTAATGAAAACATATCATAAATTTTGGTTTTGGCTGACATGGGATTTATCAACCTCGGGAATGCAATTTTCACCTCACCTGTTGGCCTTGGTGAATTTTACACATTTCAGGTTGGCAAATCCTCAAGTCATTCTCAGCAAAGGTCATACATTAATTTTTATCCATTTTTAGAAATGTATAAATTTGAAGAAAATAAATACTCAGGTATTAGTTTGCAATTATTAAAGCGATACAACCTCTTAAATAAAAATAAGTTCTCAAATTTGTTCAATAAGAGTATATATTCATCAACGGCGTTCAAAGTGTACAAACAGAATCAAATAAACCCATAAAACTGTAATTTTCTATACAATTACATGTACAGTTATAATTGAAAAACACTTAAAATTTGAGTAAAGCGTTTTTCAATTATTGTATATAAACATAGTTTTCTGGATTTATCAGATTATTTAGGTAATCTGTTGTATGGTTATGCCACCCTGATGAATATATAGAGGTTATCCTATGGCTACGAGTGGATATGGTTTTTATGTCATGAGTGTTTGTGATATTTTCACGAGTGGCGCAGCCACGAGTGAAAATATCACAAACACGAGTGGCATAAAAACCATATCCACGAGTTTGCCATTGGATAACCTATTTATCCGATCCCTGTTTGTCTGAATGCATGACAGACACAGAATATGAAAAAAAAATTCATTGGAAACAAATTTTAAATTTTTATTTCTCATGTCGGTTATAGGATAAATACTCTTATTGACCAAGTTAGATTGTAGATATGTAGATTCGATTTAGATTTTTTGTTCATTCTAAGAGGTTATATTCCTTTAACTGAATATATGGTGTTAAAAATATCTTTGCTTATATAAATCTTAAATTTTGCACATCTCAAATCCATTAGACAGAAGTTTCTTGTATAACAAATTTTAAGATTTATCACATGAAAACATCACATTATTAAAATGTTAAAGGTAAAAAATCCTACAATTCATCTCTATTCTTGACATTTCAAGGCAACTATCCTTTAAAGTGGCAGTATGTGCAAATTTGCAAAAAATATCTATTCAATAGTTATAACGATGCTTAAAGGCTGTTTTCTAGAAACAAATTCTACAATGAAATTTTAAGCGTTTTTCAATTATAAACTGTAATTGTATGGAAAATTACATAACTTTATGGGTTTATTTGATTCTGTATGTATACTTTGGACACCATTGAAGAATATATTCTATTATTGACCACGTTTGAAAACTCAATTTTTTGTTCAGTCTAATGCTTTAACAATCTGACAGTGAAAAAGAAGAATTCAACAAGAAGACTAACATTATTGAAAAAAAATTTACTTCACATTAATACAAATCCATATTTGGTTACACACTGAATGGAAATAATTCTTGATGGAACGCATCAATATATAACAACTAGACATTTCTATTGACAAAAATAATATAAAAATCAATTGACAGCTTTAACTCAGATTTAAACATGACTTTTAAAAGGTGAGATACAACACCGACATGAAATGTAAATTTATCTTATTGATTCTGTTAAAAAGAAACATTAAAGATCTAATCTGGAACATCACGATGTAATTATTGAACATTACATAACATGAATCAGATAATTAAAGAACAAGGGAGATAACTTTGGAGTCAGTTTGTCTGAGCTCTTTTTTGTTATAATGATATTAATCAAGTGTACTGAGTTAAGTTTGTAATGTCATACAATACCAATTGTATAGTACAAGATTATTTAAAGATTGTTTAAAGGGATATGTTCACTAACTGTTCAACCAAAAAACTTTTATTCTCAGAACCTGGCCCCCGTTTCACTAAGGTACGTAAGTATTTACGTAAGTTTTATACTTACGCTTAACGTAAGTATTTACTTACGGCCGTTTCACTAAAGCATGCGTAAGTAAAAAAAAATACTTAATTATAAAATTAGACGTAAGTATAAAAATACGTGACGTCAAATCAATTAATGATGACGTATATCGCAAAACTTTTCTTCTGTAGTAACTGTTGCAAGAAAATCTTGAAAAAATGACTAAATATCTGCACTTGTTTAAACACTAGGCCTATCTGAACACCAAAAACAATTAGAGCCAAAATTCAAGCCTCGGGTACCAAGTAAAACGAAACAAGACGCGTGGTTGATGGTTGAAAAGTTATTTACTAAGCAATAAACTGTTAAGGCCTACATTCGCGTAGTACGCGTCGTGAAAACGCCAAGAAACTGTAAAGAGAATTTCAATGGTACCTTGTCCACATAGGCGTTTTGTAAAACACGCCCCGCTTGGCCGACGAAGCGTAATACGCTCATAACCTCTAACGTCTTGGCGTAATACGCGTCCCATTCATTGGTGTGAGCCAGTGTAATTGCATCAAAACTGTCAAGTGGGCATATTCAGCGCCATCATTTGCCTAAAATCAGTCATATTCAGAAATCTTCAGTGTTTTATGGCAAGGTTTTCTTGACTTATTTTCTCGTTCATTTTAAATATGAAGTGTTAAGATTTAAATGTCACTGTCAGATGTGTCCGTCATGATAATACATTCCCCTTTAAAAATTACGCCCCCAATTCCGTTTATGTGGACATAGTACAACAAAGCGTATTACGCAGCGTAATTTTGAGGTGTATTCCGACGCGTTTTTTGACGCGTATTACGCGATGTAAAGCGCGAATGTGGACACAGACCTTTACCCTATGGCGTGTATGGTCGTATTCAGGTCACAGGTTGGCTGTAAAATTGCAAGAATGCGCGGTAGTTTTGAAAAAATTATATTTTTATTGAGTAATAAAAGCAATACACATTAACATTAGTTCAGTAAGAAAAAAATAAAAGCAAATGTAAATAATATGTAATAAAATTTATCAAACTAAATTTTTTTAACTTATAAATAAAGACTTCTACTAACTTCTAACTTTTAGGCCTAGTTCAATCTATAAAACTTAGCTTTACCTATTTTGACTTTAAAATGATAAGCAATATCATAGTTAATAAAATATGTTTCCAACCCAAAACGAAATTTAAAACACATTATTTACGTCTCGTCTAGGCCTAAGCTATCTATTATTAGACGACGAGATTCAGTATTCTATAAATAAACCACCTGGTCAAATGTATATTGTTTACCTTAGCCTAGTTACTTTAAGAAAAGCGCGAATGCTATTTGTTAGCGGACCAACGGATTCTTCCACCTCGTCTACCTGCCACATAGTCAGATAAAACCTGCCGTTGAGCGGGTCAACCTGCCACAAAAAGTCCAGTCTGGAGAATCTGTGGTTTTATCCTTTATTATTATTTAGTCTGGCAACACTACATCTATGATTGAAAGTCACTCTGGCAAGATAGGGATTCGAGAGTTATGGGCCTTGTGAAAAGGATTGTTAAAACTAGGCTATTATTATTAAGCTAACTATGGATCTTGATTTGATTTAAATATGAATAAAACATTTTGTATTCAAATAAGCTTATTAATCAATTTTTTTATCAGCGTAGGTGTCTAAAACTTGGGTTCGATGGCTAAATACCCTCTCTCTTATAATTAATCGTCGATTGAATTCTACTAAAACATTGTCGTAGTTATTTTCTAACGCTAAATCAAACGATGAGTCGCATGAAAACATACTTACGCCTGCTTTTAGTTGGCGTAGGATTTAGGCAACATATTTACGTAAGTAAAAACTTACGACTTTTAGTGAAACGCAATTTCAACCTACATTTACACTTACGTAAATATTTATACTTAAGTACGTTAGTGAAACGGGGGCCTGGAATTTTTTTAGATAATATAATAATCCGTAATAATGTTCCAAACCCTCCCCCAAATTTTTAGCCTACAAATCGCTGTGTATCCATAAATATCCGCGTTGGACAAAATTATGACTCAGCATTAGTGAGACAATGACTTATATTATTACAAAACACATATAAAGAAAATGAAATTTAGCTGTTAAGTTATGGGTATAATTGAAGGGATCATGCGATTTTTAGACAGATCCAGTAAATCTAGCAGCTATTTACATTTATTCAAAGCCAAAATCAATCTTCGAAAATGCTGAACACTCCCCTTTAAAGCCATAAATGGAATATAGAAATAACACTTTTTTTTTTAGAATATTGATATCTGAGACAATGCCATAAACTGATTACACAACAGTTACAGACTATTTTTAGTTTTTAAATTATGTTCCAAATTGTGCTATTGTTTACTCATCTCTTTTATAATTATTATCATTAAACAGAATTTGAAACAAAAAATTGCTGAATGCATAGGCGTACGAGCCAGGGGGGCTGGGGGGGCTGCAGCCCCCCCTGAGTCGGGCGAACATGAGTTTTTTCGGGCAATTGTCAAATTTTTCGGGCAGCGTTCAAAAAATGTAAAATAACGTTTTAGTCAAGAAAAAAAGAAATTTTTCAAAAAATTAGAAAATCTTTCCGACCGCCAGAACAAAGTGCCCGAAATCCAGGTTTTTTCGCTGAGCCTGAGGTAGGGTTAGTCTGAGCTTCCCAGACCGTCTCGGGGAAATTTCTTTTTGGCTTCTGTTTGTGCCCGAAAAATTGTAAAATAATGTTTTTGTCAAGAAAAATCAACATTTTTCAAAAAATTAGAAAATCCCTCCGATCGCCAGAACAAAGTGCCCGAAATCCGGGTTATTTTGCTGGTCCTGAGGTAGGGTTAGGGTTAGTCTGAGCTTCCCAGTCCGTCTCTGGGAAATTTCTTCTTGGCTTCTGTTAGCGCCCGAAAATTGTAAAATAATGTTTTTGTCAAGAAAAATCAACATTTTTCAAAAAATTAGAAAATCCCTCCGACCGCCAGAACAAAGTGCCCGAAATCCGGGTTATTTTGCTGGTCCTGAGGTAGGGTTAGTCTGAGCTTCCCAGTCCGTCACTGGGAAATTGCTTTTTGGCTTCTGTAAGCGCCCGAAAAATTGTAAAATAATGTTTTTGTCAAGAAAAATCAAAATTTTTCAAAAAATTAGAAAATCCCTCCGACCGCCAGAACAAAGTGCTCGAAATCCGGGTTATTTTGCTGGTCCTGAGGTAGGGTTAGTCTGAGCTTCCCAGTCCGTCTCTGGGAAATTTCTTCTTGGCTTCTGTTAGCGCCCGAAAAATTGTAAAATAATGTTTTTGTCAAGAAAAATCAACACTTTTCAAAAATTAGAAAATCCCTCCGACCACCAGAACAAAGTGCCCAAAATCCGATGGTCTGAGCTTCCCAGCCCGTCTCAGGAAATTTTGTTTGGAGCCCGAATTTGGTAACTACATATTAATCGACAGACCAGATCTTCTATTTTATTTAAAAATCAGTCCAGATCGAATTGATAAGTCGAATCTTGCTTTTTGAGATTTGTTAAAGATCTTGAAATTGTTGTGCAGTATGACTATGACTCCAGCTATTATCAAAGGCCTTATTTTAGGTAGGATATAGCCAATGATTGCATTTAACTAATTCCATGCCTTACGCATTCAGTTCAGTATAGTTTCATTTCAAGATTTCCATGCAATGAGACTGCAGATTGTGATCATTCAAATCTTTGCATTTCAATCTTCGTGACTTTATTAAATTAATTTTGTGCGATCCGTGATTAAGCAGACCCGAATCTTTAACAGGTTGATAATTGAAAATGTCGTCCAAACCAAAGACCCCGGCACCAAGTGGCTAATTTCTATGAACTAGATTCAGAGATGAATGAAATATATCGCAGAATAAGCTTCACTTCTCCAATGCAATTGATCTTCTTTCCATTATGTATAATCATGATCTGATAGATTTTCTTCCTGAATTTTCAAACGTGGTAAAATTGCTGTGTACCATTCCTGCGACATTGTGCTCTGCAGAACGCTCATTCAGTGCGTTGAGAAGGGGCCAGGAACGTTTGAGCCACCTCGCATTGATCAACATCGAACGATTTTATTCCAATGCTGTGATTGAAAATGATATGGACAGAATCATCGATGTCTTTGCTAGTCGCAAAAATCGCATTTCTTTTGAAAAGGACACCTAAATTTTCAGACTATGAATATTTTCGCTATCAGCAGTGTACGTGTTTTGCTTTGCAAGTTGATCTAAACTGTGTTGCCATGGCCAAAGATTAATCCACATTTTTCGTGCTGTTCGCTTAGTACCTTCTGCGCAGATGTGGGATTCATCGGCAGACGAAAGTCGCATCAGTTTTGCATGTTTGTATTAAAATTCAAATTCTTGATGTATGAATGATCACTTTTTCTTACACTGTATATATATGGTGAAAATAAAATGTTTCCATTGTGGTTCAAATCGATTATCTCAGTGTTACTGAAAGTTGATGGTGCTCTTAGGTGGTATCAATAAATTGATCATTTTCGGGCACCATGCATATTTTTCGGGCAAAAATGCGTCAGCCCCCCCTAGAAAAATCAGCTCGTACGCCTATGGCTGAATGTTAAAAGCTTTGATGGCCACCGACTTTTTCTGTCAGTGGAAACACAGTTAATGCCACTCCTACTGTTGACCTTGACCACTAATCATTAGTTTATAAGACAGGTTGTCAAAGAGTCAAGGTGAGGAATCATGGGGTTTATTGAGACAAGAGTGTGTGACTTTTCATCCTCATATTAAATTATCTTCTAGTAAACTGATTGACAATGTCAATAATATACTTTACTTTCAATACTATCAAGCAGTGTTCTTAGTATTATACCTTTACAATTACATTTTCTTATGCACGTATATCATGTATGTTACTATTACTTATGTACATTTACATGCATGTATATCACTTTCTTATAATAATAATAATAATAATAAACTCTTTATTTTACATGGGTCAGAATTAGGCCCTATACCACGAGTGGTAACGGTCCTGTCTCACACCCAGCCCATGGGGACAAACATAGATACAATATACAACATATAGACACAAAAAAAAAAAAAAAAAAAAAAAAAAAAATAATTTGTGTACAAAGTTTGATGATTTAGAGATCAAGTACTTGACCACAGGCTACTGGATATTTTTTTTTTTTAAGATATACAATATAGCAATATACACAAGTACATGTGTATTAAATGGACATATTATACTCAAGCGATTAGTGTACAGAATTTGATGATTTAGAGATCAAATACATGACCACAGGCTACTGCATGTATATCATGTTACTATACAAAATAATGTATTAATTTTATTTTACATGTATATCATTTTATGTACATTTACAATTACATGTTTTCAAGCATAAAATTTTAATTTACATGTTTATTACTTTATGTGCATTTACATGTATATCAATTTCTTTTGCATGTATATCATGTACATATTATTATGTTACTATACAGAATTATGTATATGTTTTATTTAACATCAAAATCATTTTATGTACATTTTACAATTAAAAGTTTTCAAGCATAAAATTTTAATTTACATGTATATTACTTTATGTACATTTACATGTGTATTATTTTATGTACATTTACATGTGTATTATTTTATGTAGGCTTACATTTACAAATTTACAGTTTTTCTTATGTCCAAACAGCCTGATGCATTAAAAAGAAAATTGTTGATAGTTTTTTGCAAGAAACATTCAACTTTGATGTTTGAATATGGGATAGGAGATAGAATTGTGTGTATTTTTGTCTGGTTCTCTATAATGATGTAAAAACTTACCATTGTCTTTGAGATCTTCATGTTTCTTTTCCTGACAAAGATCACCTCTATATTCATCTGTACAGTCACAAACATTGACCAAACTTCCCATAAAATATCTGAAAAACATCAAATAGCATAATTGAAATTGTGGTATTGCAGGTATTTCAAATATTGAAGTTGGAGAACTAGAAAAAAACCTTTGAACTAGTTTTGGTATTGGGCAATATAAAGTTTGATATTCAGGGCGAGATGTTTTTAATCTTACTTTCAGATAACGTGAGGAATACATTTCTTCAGATTTATGTCTTTAGCTTTCATTATTGCAGCTAGGTCAGAGCTTTAGATTACCTTAATTTAGGCACACCCTGTATTTGGCTGAGCGGAGCGCCAAACATATATATAGGGAAGGACATAAACGTTTTCGCCACTTTAGAACCCTCTGAAGGTTATATAATTTCATTTATGGTAGTGCCATTCCTGGCTCTGCAGTGCTTAGATAGCATGGAAGGACATCTCAGTTTTGTTAATTTGCATGGGCACAACTATTTGGGGCCTTCAAATTTGGGCATGATGTTGACCGTTGTATCTTGCATGTTATCTAAAGCCCTGCAGGTCACACTGTCAAATTAAGTTTCTGTTTGAAATATTACAACAAAATACAAATTTCTGACTCCTTGCTGATAAATTGAACATGCTAATTTTAATCACAGTGGATACAAGAATTTTAATGGCATGAAATATACAACATAACTATAAATTGGTAACATAGAGTATTAAATGCATGTGGATTTTCATCTTTTGCCAACACATTGTCATGTTGATTTTGAAGCAAAAATGTGGAATGTTGTAATTGTTGACATGATTGCAAAGAATGTTAATTTAGAAACTGTGGGTTTGATTTAGTTTAAGTAAATGAATTATCTGTTCTGAGAAGCATGAGTTGAATAGGTGCAACATCATTATCAAGGGAGCAATTCTTATATCAGAAATTTTACAGTACATTGAGAAGCAGAGCAAGACAATCACCTTTCTGGAAAGTTAACAGAGTAGATGTTTAAGGGCTAATGGCATCATTATTTTATTCTGTATTTGCAAATGATTATGCTAAAATTGATGAAATATAATCAATTACTTGAACAGGTCTCTAGATTCTTAACTAAACTGTAAATATGAAGATATTCAACTGTTTGTAAAGTTGTATGGTGTATTCATGAAACTGAGAGCGAGTGGTAAAATGTAAAAATAAATGTCCTTGATATACATAATAATATACCAGTCAGCCAACCATGATTTAAATAGAGTCATTGTACCACATAACTCAACACATTATCAAGACATCTCATCTGTTATTTTTATACACAATTAGGTAAAGTTAGGTTGAACTTGGGTTCTGCAGCAGAGATGATTGTTCTGCAATAAAGTTTTTTTTGTCTTGAAGTCATGTCAGGTTGTTCTGCAATAAGGTTTGTGATCTAAAGTAAAGTTAATTTGTTTTGCAGTAAAGTCAGAATATTCTGCAATAAAGTTGGGCAGTTTTGAAGTCATGTCAGGTTGTTCTGCAGTCAAGTTTGATGATCTAAAGTGAAGTTAAGTTGCTCTGAAGTAAAGTCGGAATGATCTGCAGTAAAGTCGGAATGTTCTGCAAAAGTCAGGTTGTTCTGCAGTAAAGTTGGAATGTTCTGGATGCAGGTTTGTGATCTAAAGTAAAGTTGAGTTGTTCTGCAGTATTAATGTTTTGCAGTAAAGTAAGGCAGTTTTGAAATACAGTTAAAGGGGACCAGTCTTCATTTTTATTGGTTGATTTAGGTCTTGAATATACTTAAGTATCCTTCAGAAGCACTAGAAATGTACGAAAATTGCATATTTCCTATTAGAAATTAGACATTTCTCTTATTTCTATAGATGACTTTTCTATATATTGCATAGTATCGCTAATGTGTAGTAGGGCATTATAACTTTCAAATGCTAATAATTATGGATGCACATGGATTTGAAGGCTCAAATTTCAATGGTGAGTTGTGATAACCAGTACTAAATTGCTGAGCTAAAAAGTCCCCGTTTCTGAAACTTGGAAAAATCGACCCATGAAAATGAAGCCTGTGCCTCTTTAAATTGTTCTGCAGTAAAGTAAGGTTGCTCTGGAGTAAAGTTAGATTTTTCAACAGTAAATTAGGTTTTTCTGCAGTTTATTAAGGTGTTCTGATGTAAAGTTAGGTTTTCTGTAGGATAATTAGTTTTTTCAGCATTATTGTTAGGTTTTTCAACAGTAAATTAGGTTTTTCTGCAGTTAATTAGGTGTTCTGAAGTAAAGTTAGGTTGTTCTGTAGGATAGTTAGATTTTTTAGCATCATTTTTAGGTTTTTCTGCAGTAAATTAGGTTGTTCTGTAGTAAATTAGGTTATTCTACACTTTCTGTAGTAAATTCAGGTTACATGTACCTGAAATAATACCATCTATTTTTGTCACTATAAATGTAAGTAACTGTCAACTACAGAAAACAAAAAATGATCTGAAGGTTTATCTTAACTCGGTACATGCATTCTCAAGTAATGACTAATTTAAAGAATAAATCAAACCCGTAAGCCAATCTAGATAAATGTTTATCTTATCCTGAAGAAATCTCATTATGTGCGATAAATTAAAATTTAGTCTGGAAATATTTTGGACTCATCTTGTACAAACTTCAAGGTAAACTACCTCTTAGAATGATCAAAAAATCTAAATTCTCCAACTTGGTCAATAAGAGTTTATATTCTTTAGGCATCTTATCTGGTGTCATAAACATACAACAGATGATCTGTATCATCTGATAAATCCAGAGATCTACTATTAAAATTAAACAATTATTGAAAAGCACTTACAAAATATTAAGTATTTTTCAATAATGACTGTAATATTATGGGTTTATTGGATTCTGGTTGTATACATTTAAATTGTCACTTTTGATAAATATATCCCCTTATTGGCCGAGTTTGAGTTTAATTTTTTTTTTTTTATTCTAAGAGGTGGTTACCATTTAGTTATTATTACACACTTTGTTGGATTTGATGCACATTCTGTTTTCTGTAATCAACCAACTTAAATTATTCTGCACACATGCCTAAGGCCATTTTGAGAACCTTTGACCTTTCAGATTAGATTTGTCACAATCAGCATCAATTTCATCATGATGACTGACACTTTGATCCAAAAGTAGACAATTTCTAAAGAAAAATTATTCCTGAGGGCAAAAAAGGTTGCATTATGTGCATATGAAATTATATTCTCCAAATGTTGTTGCACAACAAAAATAAGCCACCATTTTACCGTTACTTCCTGTTTACCAATTGGATAGTTTGTTTGAAAAATACTTAATTATATTAAATTTACTTAATTTAACTTTTTTGCATTTACTAAATAATACATAGATATGACCAAGCTTGAGAATTTGATTTTATGATCATCCTAAGATGAGGTTTTCTTTTAATATTGTGACTAAATTAAAACTAAAATCAGTCACTCTTCAACATCAGTACTATATTTTAGACTTCAGATTTGAGTTCTATTTTTTGCTGTGAAAATAAAACTTTGAATTTAATAAGACCTTTAAAATGACCTAGATCCATATAAAAATTGTCATTATAATGATGGAGTACCTTATATAAGAAAGACACAAAAATTATCATGCTATGATTGAAATTTAAATTTCAAACGCACTTTACATATTTATTTAAGCTTTTTATAATCATTAGCAAGTAATTTTTCTATTTATCAAGAAAAAAAATTCTAGAACAAGCAATTTGAAGAGACATTGTCTTATAAGAATTCAAAGCCATCAATCTTTTCAAACATAGAAACTCTTAGCATAGTTTACCTAAAATTTTTATGCTATTGGAAGCATAAAGAGTAAAACACCCCCACCCCAACTTCATTTCTATGAATTTAAAAAATATAAGTTTTATATAAATATAGGCTTACTTTTGGCCAAAATTAGGGTGTGGTTCCTAGCATTTAAGTAAGTCCAAGTCTGATATTCGACTTGAGATTTTCCTACTCATTCTTGAACAGACTCAAATCAACTTTTTAAGCACGAAATTGATCTTAAGCACAAGGCTAGGAACTGGGCCCTGAATTCATAGGCGTACGAGCTGGGGGTGCAGGGGGGGGGGGGGGGGGGGGGGGCAATTGCCCCCCCAGTAATTTTCATGAAGGAAATTGAAAAAAATAAAATCGTTCGGAAATGATGTGATCAGGCAGATGGCGAGAAGTTTTTGGAATTAGGGGTTGGGTGGGGGTCGACTTGTCAGGCAAATATATTTCGTTGTCGGGCAAATTGGTTTTGCCCCCCCGCTCAACTAACGCCCCGTACGCCTATGCCTGCTGAATTCACCATATTAATTCTGTGATTCTGAATTTACAAGTAATTTGTTTTTGTCAACATGGAAGGTGTGTTGGGTTTCCCAACAGAAATTACTACAGCAAAACATGTTTTCTTACAAAGAAAGTTATCATGGTCAAGTACGTCTACCAGAAACCTCAAAAGATTTCACATTTAACTTTCTAATCATCTAAAGAACGATGTCATATGGTCCTTACAAGCACGATATTCGGCCATTATGATTGATAACTATTCTCTAACTAAAATCAGTATCTCTCCATTATATAGGAAGGCTTCTTGTCAATTTACCTTTTTAGTATGAAGCAATGTTCTAACGATAAGTGAACATAGGAAAACTTGAACCTTCTGTTTCTCTTCATGCTTCAATTCCACATTGTTGAGAAACTAAACAATTTTCACCAAGGTCACTCTGAAGGTCATCGCTGTTGTCTGAATACCGTATGCAAATTGGATGTATAATACTGTGATAACATTATTAAAGGATATGGCGAAGACATTTCCTCTATGATACACAGATGGTCTTTAGTAAATATCATATTTATTTCAACTTTCATAATTAATAATATTCGCTCTGTGACCTAGTCCTGTGTTTTTATTAAGAATCAGAATCGTCTCAATATACCCTTATACGAAATTATCAAGTCAGATAGTCAAACAGTTCAGAACACAGGTCAAAATGATTTTCTTCTATACTATTTAGCTTCATATTTTAATTTAGATAGTGGAACAGTTGTATACTATCGGTGATACCACGACACTTGACATTATATGGCAACAAGGCTTTCATTCATTCATTCATTCATTCAAAACAATCATTACTGAGATTTTGTTTACGAGTGATATCCCATTGAGACCTCCATCTCGAACATACAGCTACATGGTCAAAGTCTATAATGAGAGGATTATTAACTGTGTTTAGGCTTCTACCACATAGGAAGCTAAATCTTACTAATTATTCCTCAGCCTTTAAGTAGTGGAGCTTATAAACCTATGGTTTGACCACAAGTCTCTGGACACTACCAGACACACCATGAGGTCATTTACATTAGGCCTATTGTCATAATATTTCGATTAATATACTCCTATTCGAATAGTTATTTTAGAAATTCTACAAAGTTGTCAGTTATTGTAGGCTATGCATCTATTTCAAAAGTTATATCTTTATATAGACATTAAAACTCTATAGATCCAGTGGTAGTCTACAATGATTCCTTCAATATTACAACTAGCTAACAAAATTCATAATGGGGATATGACAAAATAACTTTAATATATATAATCTCTGAAGAAGCTATTGAGCTGAAAGCATGCTAAGATAATGTATATAAATATGGATTAAATAACAACTTGTTCTCTCGAAAATGGATTAAAAGTGTTTCATTTTACCTAAAATTGTAGACAACCCTGGTTTCTTATATATTGAAATATATATCTATATAACAGTATGAAATCAAATTAAAAACTATTTGTGAAAATTTAAAAAAGAATTGTAAAAGAAATCGACTGAAAATAATGATCTGCTGGAATAGATGTTAGACAGTCTTAACCCTGCTGGATGCGTCCCAGAAATAATAACAATCTTTTGAATAATTGAACATAATCACCATTAGAAAGCGCCAATATTTCGATTTAGACGAATTAAAATCAAAATATTGTTGATATGTTTCCATATTCTGCTCCACTCAGACGATATAACATCAGTTTATTGGGTGATAGAATCTTAACTGGACCCGACAGTCTCTAATATAATAGAATTATCTGGCATGTATATATACATTTGTATATTTTATTCCATACTGTCTGACACGTTATGTTAATTGACTCTAATGACCTGATTTGATTTCTTCTGCCAAAAGTTAATTGAATCTTTTAAAGACAGCAGGAAACCGGTTTTACAAATCTTAGTGCAGATAATATAAAAAGAAAATTTGACTATGAATTTTAATCGATTATGAAATTTGATAATCGATAATCGAAATAAATAATTTGTAGTGTCGATAATCGATTATTTCAATTATTAGACCCAGCCCTTAATATATATATGCTGAGTCCAACGGTGTTACCAATACAGTAACAGTGACTATATAGACACAGCTTTATGGAACAACAATCACTGGTTATAGTTTTATGCAACGTTTCGACGTTTCCCCCATCGTCCTCGGGCACAGATTAAATTGTGTTGACTCCAAGAGCTCTATGTAGGGAATAGCCAGGAGGAACTTCTTTAAGACTTGGCTGATGGTTTTGGATCTCGGATCTGTATTGAGAAATTTATTTTATTTTTTAATATACTGTATAGAGATATATTTTCTGGTCAAGTTAGCAACTAGGCGTTTATAAGTTAACAGATCAAATTGCTACATTTAATTTTATTACAATTTTTAGTTTTTTAGATAAAACTATGTCAACTCAAGCGTTGATTCCAGGTCACGGGGTAGATATGTGTCAATATGTATATCCATTATTTATAAACCAGTACATCTTGATAATTTCGTCGTTTCAAGTGAACATGTACTACAAAATTTATATCATTGTAGGCTTATTGTCCCTGCCCCGTCTTTTTTCGGAAATAACATAGCACGAAGAATGATAACTGAAACAGGAGCACAGTACCACTCGTCGATGTGATCATTTGCATACACTCATTATAATTGGTCATGGTACAGTCTTCAGTTTTTTTAAGCACCACTTCTGTGATATCCATTTACTGAATATGGTGAAATGTTTGCGCCTGAATGGTACGTCGCGGGGCCTGTTACAGCATATACGCCTGATTGAAAAGGCGCAGGATGATTTGTGATTAGCGTGAATTTCGGTTATCTTACAAGAGCTGTGGTTAATTTTTTAGCGCCACCGTCTCTGGTCAAATTAATTTCTCTATTCACTAGAGATCAGCTGCCTATCTGCAGCTGGTATCAGGTTTGCTGATCAGACTCTTGTGTCATCAATTATCACTTTTTCTGGGACCAATTATTATCATCTGGTTCACCTACGCAATTCATCAAGGTAATTCCATGAAGTGTGTGTGGTAGTGGTGGAAATCCACAAGAGAACAATAAAAGATACATCAGTTGGATTACAATGAGAGTCAATTACTTCTCACTCTATTATCGTGTTGGTTGATAACAATTTATCATTGTTTCTTCGTTGAATAACAAAATCCACTGATTGACTTCAATGAGTTGATGTTTTCTTTGGTTCTGATGATAATCGATCACTGATGAGATAAATTATCAACCATTTGTTTTCTCTAAATAATTATATATATATATTATTACCTCTTTTATTTTCATGGAATGAAGAAGATCGAGTAACTCAAGCCACATTACTCAAGGCCGAGTTTCATTGCCATATCATTCGACCTGACCAGAACTTACGAATTCTCAAATTACTAAACCAACAGCACAGTACCATTCGATTGATCCAATCCAACTACAACCACTACCAACAACTACCTAGTTTGCGATATCAGCTGGTGCGTGTCATCTACCAACCAACCTATTTTCATGGATCACAGACAACATGTATATTTAAATACTAGTAGTGAATGAGACGAAAGTACAGTTGGGGCCAAATAATTGTCAGGCAGCACCAGGTATCCGTATGTAACATCATTAATTAGAAACGTAGAAACGTCACTGCTTGTCACCTACCAACCATCAAGAAACAGCTTTCGTTTTGAGCCACCTGAACTGCATATAAATTATACTATTATACTAATATTATATATACTAGACAGGCTTGACCCTCGGGAACGCACGTACATCTTATAGTCCTTCAATTCATCCGCTCATAATGTCAATTATATATTGATCCATTTTAACTAATGACGTGGGTTTGGTCACACAATGAAATCAGATCAAATTAATAACACTCTATAATTACAGCTATTTTATAAGAACCTTTATTCTCAATCCAAAGATGTATTTCCTCTTGGCAGATAATATTTCGCCCACTCGTATATCTCTTTTAGTCTTATTTAATATCGTAATAACTCGTCCCCATGGTCTCATTCGGTGCCTGGTTAATATTTTTATGGATGTTCATCAACACGTGTATATAAAATATATAGGTTAAATTCTATTGAAAATGAAACATGACACTCATAAATAAAATAACAACTAAAATTCCTATGAGGTATAAATGTGCGAAATTTATTTTCATCGACGACTTTTAATTTCTCCCCACATTTATGTATCAGGTGATTTCCGCATTTACAGTGTTCCACAGATTCTGCAACTTATAATATGCAAATAATGATCGACGGGAAATAATAAAAAATTTGATCTAGTCAAGTCAACAATCAGTTCATCTTCATCCACCTAGAAAAATTTATATAATGGCATTGATTTGGTGAATTTTCATTATCAACCATATTTGTAGTCGGAAACTTGCTGACTCTTTCCCCAGCCTCTGATAGCTATTTGGACAGATATGGTTGGGAGAGAGTCAGTCCGGAACTTGTTGACTCAATTCTCAGCCTTTGATAGATATTTGGACAGATATATATCAAAGGCTGGGAATGGAGTCAGCAAGTTTCGGACTAGACCCCAAAAACAAAATCGCATCCAAAAACATGGCAAAATAAAGAGCAAGAGAAGAGAAGTCTCATCAGGTGTTTCGAAAAGAGTAAGCTAACTTATTGTATTGTTATTCGGCACAAAATATTTCTTACCAATTAAATTATTGGGGGAACCAAGACTCTTTCGTTTCCCTTGGTTGTGGTAAAATTAAATGGTGAAAGAAATAGAATTTCGCCAAATGATTGCAAACGGTCTACTTTAAATATAAATTGTTTTGAACTATAATAAAAAAGTACAATTGGTAATTGAAAATCAATTGAAAACAGAATGGATTATAAATCGTTATCTTTACATCAGCAAATAATTGTTTAATTATTACCTACATCCGCGCTAAATAAAAAAAAAATCGATAGAATCCACAAATAAACTAATAATGATGATGGTGTTAAGAAGATTATTTGAGATTATGTCATAAACTGGTATTAACACTCTTTATCCCTTGTCAATTTAATGTTGTCGTTTGGCTTAAGGTTTCACTACATATAAATCTAATAAGTATAAAAAAAAAATCTGTACAAGCAAAACAATTCCTTAAATAGAATATCTCGTCAAGCATTAATAGATAATTGCATAGTATAATAGTGGACTTTTCCAACGAGTAATATCATCAGGTTTTTAAAAAGAGTAAGTTTGTTCTGCTTTACCGAAGACTATATTTCAATTATCAAACGACAGATATTTTTAATAATATAAGCGTTTCCCGATCAATAATGAATGATCTTAAATTTATATTTCTGTAACTGCACCTGATCCATTTATATATGTCTCAGATGTTTCTTAAAAACACATTATAAATAAAATACAACCCATTAATTATTAGGCTATATTGAATGTTTTGTATATCTATGGCAGGTTTTGAGAATAACCTGGCACTTTTATGGATAAACTCACATAAGATAATAAATTAATTGCTTTTTAAAATATATAGTTCTATATTCATGACCTAGGCTCGTGCTTTTTGATGGGAATTTTATTCTCATATCACATTAACACTAATTCTTTTTTGCAAAATTATGTCTGCCTATTGAAGCCATCATAGTAGAAGGCACGGACGCAATTCTGTCAACTAAACCCGAAATGGTCTCATAAATATAAGTATTGACAAATCGCAATTCGGAACAGCAATACATTACTTGTAGTAGTTCTATTGATGACTCAAGGAAATTATTCAATCAGGCTAATGAACAATAGTTTTCGACCTGACCTTGACTTTCAGAAAATCTTGTAGATGGAAAACGCAAGACCCAATGCCTTGACCCACAGAAAGTGATTTACATGTATAATACTATAGAAAGGCCTATCAAATGTTAATTGATAATACCCCGCGTTAAGATCTATAGCTGTGACATTAAATGTATGCAGTCTAATGGAATCGTACATCGTTTCTAATTATGTTGAAATGCTACAGTGTTTAAGTCGAATTTTGCAATTTTATAATCAGTATAAAAGCGATTTACACCAAAGTTTTTGTTTCGTACGACCATTGGCGTGCTACACGACATATTTCCATGCTTGAATTGAAAAAAGATTAACACCAAAGTTGTATTGATTATTGCTCGATCACTTTTATTGAGTAGAATATAAACTACTCACAAAGGTGACTGGATATTTAAACGATTTCGTCAACATAATCACTGGCTCATTGTGTCGAAAAACGCATTTATTTAAACCATTTATTTCATCTAAAAATGATGAAAATAACTCCGACTTACGTAGACTGTCTGGATCATTTATCCACTGAGGTGAATTTCATTTCATGGTTGGAATATAAAATATTAAATACAAAATAACAACAATGTCTTTTCTCCATAACAGAAGCAATGTTGGCAACACCAACTATATAGTGGTATCAGGTGTTTCAGAAGTGTAAGACTTTTCTGCCTTCAGACGCCTGATACAACATTTCATTTGAAAAAACTTCATGATTTATAATATGATACACTTTCTAATTGGAAAAATTTGCTGAGACATGTATACAAATGTTTCGATTTTTATTTACTAATTAAATATTTATTTATTTTTTTTTGGTTCGGATTATTAGAACTTATTTAATATATCATCAAGAAAAAAGTGTAGTTTATCTCAATAGGTTTATTACTCTTTTACATTATGATACCAAGTAGTTTTAAACTTCTAAAAGGGAATGTTCAGCATTTTCGAGGATAGATTTTGGTCTTGAATTTATGTAAATAGCCTTCAGATTTACTGGAACTGCCCCAAAATCGCAAAATCCCTTCAGCTATACTCGTACTTTAACAGTATCGTTCATTTTGTGTACTTGTGTTTTCTATATAAGTCATAGTCTTACTACACGACGAGTCGTATATTTTACTTTCAAAAGCTGATATTAATGGTTACACGTGGATTTGAAGGCTTAAATTTTGAGGGAGAGTTTGGAACATTATTACGGATACGATTAGCTTAAAAATTCGAGGTTGTGATACTAAAAGTTTTTTTGGTCAAATAGTTAGTGAACATATCCCTTTAAAGACCGTCTCTGCATATATATACATGTATATACATATTCATAGACAATCTTTTGTGTGGTATCGCCTTGTTACCATCGTTATTGCACAATACAAAGAAACCATTGTCATGATAATAAATCGTTGAATTCTAAGAATCAATAGATTTATATAAGCTACTAGACAAAAAGAAAATGGAATAAAGGGAAAATGAACCAATCGATCTATACAGTTAATTTATAAATCTGCTCATATTATGTATCAAAAACGCCAATAGGAAAATATTCATTAATACCACCTCTTAGAATGATCAACAAAAAAAAGTTCTCAATAATGGTCAATAAAAGTACATGTATATATATTCATCAACGGTGTTCAAAGTATAGTAACAGAATTCAATAAACCCATAAAACTATGTAAATTTCCATACAATTACAGGTTATTATTGAAACACGCTTAAAATGTGATATTCAATTCATGTCCATTATGTGTAAAGTAAATCTATTTTTTTTGTGATATTTAATAATAATTATTTTTATTAAGACAAGACTATACTATTGAACCGTTTTTCAAGGTAAAAGGGTAAGGGATGAGCCTTTGTTAAAAAAGAACTGCATCGAAGTTTTTACTGCAAAGTATTTTAGTCAAGACTTTTCTCTTCTTTAATAATTTGCTGGTACAATGGTAAATGCTATAAATGCCAAGCCATATAATGTGCACGGGTGACGCTTTTTCCAGATCAGCTCATTGGACTTGTGGTGAAACCGATTGAAAAACAGAAGAATTAGAGTAAACAATACTATGATTGATGCCAGGACCTTCGGGTAAGACAGCAAAAGTGCAACTGCCCACACCATCTAAGAGAACATCTTAAAGTTATTCTACACTAATGTATACATCCCCAAGGATTATTATAACATACTTGTCTGTAAATAACATCTAAACTAATTTAGTTTTATACGATATTCTATTACTTATCCTTGTAAAGGCATTAAACACATTAAGAAACTGTGATATATACTTCTATAATTATTTGATTAAACACAGCGTTTCATTACACATCCATTCGATTCAATGAAAGCGTATATGTGCAAGGGCGGGACCAACCGCAAGCCCGAACAAAAGGTCCTCGCAGAGAACAAAAAATGAAAATGGCAACAATAAGGTGCATTCCGAGACCTTTATGTCGATCTTGTGACTTACAATCCCTGAGTTTAATCGATATAAGTTCATCGACGACAGACAATTTACAGTACCAGTAATGGTTAGAAGAGATCGTGTTCAATATATCAGGAAATGAAACAGTATGTTCTAAAATAATCTATAATATACTTTAATAAGAAAATGAAATTACTCTATGAGCTTCCTCGAGTATGATATCGCATACTTTATTTCAAATCAATTTCAACTACAGTATAGATCTTTAAGTTCAGACATTTATATCCAGTTTATTATATATAGATCAGGGTTTTCAAACTTTTCTGCCTTTTCAGGAACTTAATTGATCAATTGCATTCCCCAAACCACTACATTGATGCAACCAATATACCATAATATGGCACCAAAACATTATATTGCTTGAAAAGAAAAGATTTTACTAAAAGGGATAGTTACCCCAGACTGAAAACCCCAGATGTTATTAGCTATATGTCATTTTGCTGCTAATTGTTGTCTCAAACAGAAAGTTACGCTAGCGCTCTGATTTACGGTGTGACTAAAAAGCGCAAACAAGCGTAAACAAAGCCCAAACAAGCACAAACACGTATAGACAAAGAGAAAGCAACGCATGTAACGTGCGATTTTGCTTTTTAGTCGGACCCCTGATTTACGAAAACTGCCGAGGATTGCTGATTGTTGTTGTCTTTGATGGCAGTATGAATATACAAAACTTGATTAAATATGATATCGCATACTAATATCATTTCAAATTATTTACAACTATTGATAAGCAGTTTTTCATATTGTGGTCTTTGATGGAGGTACGTCATGTTTATACTCTCATATTCTCGTGGGAAGATAATTAGGTGTCCATTTATTGTTTCTGTAATATAATCTTTCGAATATAGAACACTTATCATGTACCATGTTGGGAATTACATGGAAAAAGGAAGCACATAATAATATGAGCTATTATTAATCCTACGCATATATAATCCGGAGATTTTTACTAGAAAATAGAAAAACAAACAAACATTGCAGTACTTAAAGGGATATGTTCACTAACTGTTCGACCAATAAAATTTTTGTCTCAGAACCTGGAATGCTTTAGCTATTCTGATCCATAATTATGTTCATAACTCTCCCTCGAAATATAAGCTTTCAAATCCCTATGTAGCCATAATTATGAGGGTTTTAAAGTAAAAAATACGACTCGCCGTTTAGTAATACTATGCCTTATTATTGAAAACATATATACGGAAAATGAAAGATAAATGTCAAAGTACGGGTATAACTGAAGAGATTATTGCATTAGTAGTACTTCAGGAGGCTATTTACATATACATGTATATACATGTATTTAAGGCTCAAGTCGACCCTCGAAAATGCTTAAAATTCCCCTTTAAAAAGTAATTAATAAAATGAAAATCTTTTAAGGCAAAAAATTGAGAAATTTGATGACCCATAATATTTTAAAAAGGTTGCAGTTGAAAATATCACTAGCTTTCTAATGTCCGAATGAAAACGATAGGATTAACGTTTTCTGAAATTTCGACGTGCAAATAACGTATATAGAATGGTCATATTTCGTACAATGAAAGTTGAAATTATGCCAAAACATGTTCTGTGTGAATACCATGCTACATGTATATCTGGACCCGTTGATGTCGGTTTAATCCGACTAATTTATACCTAAATAATTTCTAGGTTATATACTTCCAGACAGTTTTCCTTTAAGCCTCTGATGATTACTAAGTTGATTGATTCATCCAGAACAGGAAATATACTTAATTATAATTATATAGAATACATATGTGCTCTACCTAATAGTTCTCTTTCAATATTTCAACGTTAAAGCCATGTCCGGGTGGACTTTTTTCTGCATGATTTCATTGCAATTACTACCATTTGTACCTTGATAAATAGAAATCCTGAAGAAGACATATCTAATCCAACCATATTGTCCATTGCTGTTTTAAGTATAAAGGGATTGTAAAGAGGTTTTCTAAATTTTGTATGTGTATCGGGGACACTGATAGCATCAATTTGCGCCATTCAAATTTCCATTTCGATGTCTGTGGTTCTAGCAATTCCACTTACACGTTTTAAGACGTCACTCCCGCTCATCTACCGGGAGCTACTTTTGATATCTATGTAGATCAATGGGGTGACAGTATAAAACGCATTAGTTTAAGTGGAATTGCAAGAACCACAGACGTCGGAATGGAAATTGGAATGGCGCAAATTGATGCTCTCAGTGTCTCTGATACACATACAAAGTTTACGATCCCTTTTAAAAAATACACCACCCTCGGACATGATGCTGCCAAACGACGTCCGAAGCATTGAAGCAATCACAGGACATACATGTACAGGACATAAATTTGCTAGTCATACCGAGGCATTTAGGATGAAATGTTTGCGTTGTAAAACAAAATTTAATCCTTTATTAAAATTAATATACCCAAATCATAGATATAAGCTATTTTGACTCTCAGAAAAGGTTTTTGACAGACCAATAGCATAATAAGCGGCATCATAATGAACTGCCTACCCCTCAAGTAACAAAGATTTTACACATCTACACATCGTGTTAGATTTGCATTTTTTAAGCAAAAATTGTAAGTCTATGGATCCAGACATCCGAAACCTTTAATTATTTTGCAATACTTAAAGCTTTTAATTATTCAATTACGGTTACCATGGTTATATATAATTTTTCTTGATATATCGATTTCTTACATGATCCGTTAATGATCTTTTTATAAAAAAAAGTCGAAAGAGACTATGTTACATGCAATAGGTTGATGGACAAGAAGGAGTGGTTGTGTACTTTGTATTTGAGTTGAGTTTAATTGATCTGAGGGGCGGTTTGTTTCAAGAAAATCTGCAGTCAAGGCGAAGCAATATTTTATATTTTACGAGGTAACTGGAAAGTTGAACCTTTTTAGCTTTGTTTCAAAATCAATATATTGGAATATATTCCAAATGACAACTATTGGTTTAATTTCATGACACATTTTCAAGCAAGCCATGAGAACTGTTTTTGACTGAAGAAACAAAGTGAAGTCATTAACGTTCAGAACGCTTGGGTCCTTGATATGACAATGCTTATGACCATGTAGTTTCGATTTCCAACTTTGCCTTCATATATATCCTCTCATTCTCTCCTTTTTCTCCCTGAATTATCCCTTTATTAGTTAAAAAATATATATTGTTCTATTTTAAGGCATTTATTAGATTATTTGAATGTTCAATATTACAATAATATATAATTTATAACACATAATATTATAAATCAAGATTCAATCAATTTCTATTAGTGAGTCAATCAATAATTGATCAAAATAATTCAATTATTGGTTCACTTAAAGATTATTTTATTTGGTAACAATGAGTGCCACTTAAAAAATAATAAATACATAATGTTGTTTAATGGAGGCTAATAGTTTCATTTCTCTCGGGAATCACTGATTTTTACAGCATATTTATTTATGAATGTATGAGCTGAATAACAACAATAATGTCATAAATAATGGATAGTCGGAGTTGTTTATATTGTGGTTGCTGAAATTTGATAGTTTGCATAGTTGACAAAATATTGATATCGCTGAAATTTTAAAGTTTGCATAGTTGACAAAAAATTGATATCGCTGAAATTTTATAGTTAATATAGTTGACAAAATATTGATATCGCTGAAATTTTAAAGTTTGCATAGTTGACAAAAAATTGATATCGCTGAAATTTTATAGTTAATATAGTTGACAAAATATTGTAATCGCTGAAATTTTATAGTTTGTATAGTTGACAAAATATTGATATCGCTGAAATTTTATAGTTAATATAGTTGACAAAATATTTTAATCGCTGAAATTTTATAGTTTGCATAGTTGACAAAATATTGTGATCGCTGAAATTTTATAGTTTGCATAGTTGACAAAATATTGTGATCGCTGAAATTTTATCTAAGATTAGCTGATGTAATTGCTTCTTGCTTGCACCAAAAATACTTTGTCAACAATATGGTGATTTTATTTTTCCAGACAAAAGTTATTTGTGTAACAAATAAGTTAGAAACTGATACTCATTCTCTGATATTTCCATAGCCATCGTGACAATCTATTCCGGTGTTCTTCCCAACATAAAACCTATACAGTTACGATCTAACGCATTGGTTCCCAACCTAGGGTGCCACGGGGCATTTGTCAGGGGGCCATGGAGAATGAAGATGTGTATCATTTTTTCACTAGCCCAAACATTATTTAACTATATTTTGCTGTTTAAGGTCTGTAGTTGCTTGTGGTCACATGTATTTGGCCTCCCGATGACGTGGAGGCACAAAACAACCTCCTTGGCGATATTTCGAATTAAACAGGGAACCACGGGTCTCTGAGTTTCGTGAATTTTGGGCCGCGGTATGAAAAAGGTTGGGAACCACTGATCTAACGTGATGATCTTTATGACAGGTTAGGCTTCTGTCCCGGCTCGTTCTGATGTTCTTTCTGACAGGTCACTGACACGATAAATGCTGGTGTTCTTTCTGATGTTCTTTCTGATTGGTAACTGGCACGACATATTCTGGTAATCTTTCTGATTGGTAACTGGCACGACATATTCTGGTAATCTTTCTGATTGGTAACTGGCACGACATAACATATACCGGTGATCTTTCTGATAGGTACATGTAACTGGCACGACATAGACCGGTGATCTTTCTGACAGGTACATGTAACTGGCACGACATATACCGGCATATATGCCGATAATGTTTGTGTTCTTTCTGACAGGTCACTAGTACGACAAGTTTTCTGACAGGTTACTGTCACGACATTTTCTGATGTTCTTTCTGATTACTGTTCCGACTAGTTCTGTTATACTTTCTGAGATGTAATTGGCACGACTTATGCTTGTGGCCTTTCTGATACGACATAATTATGCTGGTGTTCTTTCTGACAGGTTACCGTCACGACATAGTCTATACAGGTTACTGGCCTAGTGGTTTTTTTTGAGAGGTTACTGGTTCGAAATAGTTTAGTGTTCTTTCTGACAAATTACTGTCACGACATATCTGGTGTTCTTTCCAAAAGGCTACTGTTACGAATATTCTGGTGTTATTTCTTTTTCATTTTTTACCTGATCAAAACTGTAAACATGTTTATCAAAAAAGAGTTTTTTTTTATACACTACGTGATCATTCGATCTACATATCTTCAACTATCCAGTTGATTACAGTTACAAGTTGTTGATCGATTGGTCCATGTCAGATGGGAGGAATACAATTGAGTGCTTTGATCTTTCTGCTTACCTGAGTACACTTATATATGAGAGGTGAGAGCCATTCGACATAACCTTTGTCAATTTTCTTAAATATTATTTTATATAGCATGCTTATATAGTCTATTACCGAAGATGAAAAGAGTAGGGTGGGGTTAGTTATTACATTTATGGTTGATGACTATTACATTTATGGTGGGTATTACATTTATAGTGGGTATTACATTTTTAGTGGGTATTACATTTATGGGTAATACAAGGGCTTCCGTCTTTAGAAGTTCCAAATTAAAAGTTAACACGTGTACCGCCATTTTAATATTAGTAAGTTAAGTATTTGATCGTATTTATAGACTTAATTACTATACTTTCTAAAATTATACCACAAATATGGTATTTCAATTAGGAGATTAGTATCTTAACTTCCACGTAAACATCGTATGAATATTATGTTACCAATGTCATATAGTTAACTCTTAAATATCGGCTTGACAATATTCTTTGTTTAACACATTATGTTTATGTATGTAGAGCGATGGAATTGATAAGAAATACTAGGTTAGTTCTAGGTTCGGTCTAGAAAACAACTTATTCAGCTATAAAAAAAAGCTACAGCAGCATTACACAAAGTACCAAAGCATCTGTTAAAAAGTAACTTGCTTGTTGCTTTTCAATCGTTCTTAACCAAGATTTTAGAATGTGTGCCTTTAGAAGAAAATAAAAACAAGACTGAAGCATGGAAATTCCCATTTGAATATCAATTACAGTTTACGACACGACATTTCCAGTGTGTGCGATCCCTTTTTATAAACTACTACTATAAAACTATTCGATATTCTGCATGATTTGGATAGCGGAAGCAGATCTAATATTATCTTTGTGGAACTGAGAACGGAAATCGATCTACACAAAAGTGAACTACACATTCTGTACATAGAAATTTCAGGTTTTATCACAAGTACTCGATGACTGCATTCAGAAAATAATCACCAATTAAATTAATTATGTTAATTGAAGGTCTATTAGTGAAATATGAAATTGAAATTCCATAATTAATTTTGAAGCCATTGATATTATATGATTAATATAAGTCATCATTAGAAGAGGAAATAAACAAAATATTGAAACCACCAAAAGCAACATTATATATATAGGTTCTGATGTCTCATCAGTTTTGACTTTGGGTAGGAGATGAATAGACATAATTATTATAATCAAAAAACTATAATACTTATCGAGTTGGGAGCCGCGGTGGTTCAGTGAGTTAGAAGCTTTTTCGCTAACCTGAAGATCAAATCCCGGCATGAGTCGAGATGATACCTCATTTTTCAACCGGGTTGCCCCCTGTCAGAGATGCAGGTCGGAGGGGCTGACATGGAAAAAGCGTCTAGTCGTTCGGATGGGACAATAAACCGAGGTCCCGTGTGCTATTGGCTATGCACGTTACAGATCTCTCGACAGTTGGAAATCGAAAATAAGAGCAGGCTAATGCCGCTGTCCTGGCAAAATTTCCTTCATTGCACACTACATGGCGTTTGCCCGTCCTCAATTAGCCCATTAGGTGCAGAAAAGCAGGACGTAAAACTTCATTTCTTATCGAGTTGATATCTTATTGCAGAATAGCATATTATTATGGTATTCCAGAATAATCTAAAAATCTCGCGTAAATGTCATAATATTAAACCAAAATGTAAAATTGTACAACGTTCTGAGGGTGTTAAGGCAATTACACACCAGATCCGACAGGACAAGACATGCATCATCCGACTTTTTTATTAACAGTTAATCAATTTCTGTAGTATTTTTACGTCAGAACTGATGATATAATTATAATTGATGATATCTGCTGGACGATATGGAAACGACTCGACAGAAAATATAAATTTATCTATTTAGGGTTGTCGTGTTGTCGATTGTCGTGTCGAATCTGGTGTATTTTAGATGTATTTTAACATATAAAAACCTAAACGTTGTGAAATCTATACTTCTATTTAGATTGCAATCTTGCTAATTGCTTCTAAACTCGTTCACGTTCACGTAAAACGTAGTGTAAAGCTTATCTTATATCAAACCATTATGTGTTCATTTCACCTGTGAAATTAAAAAGCTATTTGATATTGATAACTACATTTAGAGAGATAATTATTGACTTTATACGCAATTATATTATACTCGATATAGTGTGTGGAATTAAATATTCATAATTATTTCTCTCGTACCATTCATCAATGCTTATATAACTTAATAAAGACTCATATTGTTATTTTTTTCTCATGTTCGGGTCAACCAGTAATTACTTGTTAACACAGACAATTATATATCGAATTTTTTACCGTATGCTGTGCGTGGAGTTTTACAGGCTGTGCACCGAAAATCGAAATCGAAAATAAGAGTACATGTAGGCTAAGGGTGCGTTCACATAGAAGTATACTTTTCAGGTATACGGTGTACGTTTTGAGCGACAAGCGTATACCTAAAATCAAACAAGGTAATTTCATAACACCAGGTCACATAAGAGGACACTAATCGAAATCGAAGTATTCCTATACGTAAAGTGTAGTATAGTAGGAATCGTGCTTGTTCGATTTTCAAGTAATGTATTCCGTATACTTCTATGTGAATGCAGCCTGATGTCACTGTCATGGGAAGTGGTTTACATCCTAATGAGGGTGGGCCAACGCCATGCAGTGTGCACTTGCAGTAAAGGAAAATTTTGCCAGGACAGAGAAAAAGCGATTGTTTATAAACAAGGCTACCAAAACGTTTAAGATTCTTGGATTAGAAAGTTGAACCGGTGCAATACTATCAATGCCCACTCAAAGTCTTCATAAGCGCCATTTATTACCAGATGGAGAAAAGTGGAGCGTATATAGGCTATCATTTCATTCCATTTCATCTTAGCCGCACCAAGCTTAGTATCTCAGGTTTCCATTGTCGCCTAAACGGGTTTAATTCGTAGTTTAATTCGTGAAAAACAATGTATATGATGTTCTTGATGAATAATTAATGGAACCAATGACGGTAGAAAAGAATGACAATGTATATAATTATATCTATCATCCTTGTATTGTAGATAGGTAGGTCAGCAAGAAACCATCGAGGGATACACGTTTCAGTAATTCACAATAACTGATGCTTTTTTTGGCATCATTATATATTCCGTTATATAAGTAAAAGTATATTGCACCCTCGAGATTGGTTATTTTTAACAAAGGAAATATGAAAACAAAATATTAGCATAAAGATATTAAATCAGCCACTGTAAATATTCATAATTTAAACTAGAATATCAATCAATATATGAGTACATGGATGTTTTTACTACCAGACTTCAAAAACTGATAAAAATTCTAAATCGAATGCCGTGAATGACGGACGTAAGACTTGAACGGAACGAACTCGGATACAAAATTATGGAATTAGGATATTGGTCAGACACAACGTCAATAAATGCAGTGCTAATATATTATGACAGATTACATAAAATTTTCTCATTTACAAATATAGACAAACAACAATGTAAATCGTCATGGACTATAAAAAGCAATAAACAACAGATGTTGACGATTTCTTGTCTACTATACATGTATTAAGTCAATTTAAGAATGTTAGTTATGTCTACTCTCCGAAAGGGATAAAGTATGGTAAATTTGAATTCTATAACAGAAAGGTACTTAAATATCTTGTAATGTACTGTCCATTTAATGATTTCTAACATTTTAGTAGCCTACCGAAACAAAATGTTCGTTTACCATTGTATAATCTGTAGCCTTTAAATGCGACTAAGTAATTTTGAAATAAGGGTTACTGCATACAGGAGCAAATGCAAAAACTTCACCCTTCCACCGCCCCCTGGATACATAAATAAAACTATAAATTTCCTTGCCTCTGACCTTCCATAACAAAACTTCTGCGAATGTTCTTGATTTGACTTGACCAGCTCATGACATATTGCAAACAGCAATGAAACGCATAATCGGTTACTTCTCGGAGGAGGGACAAATGATATCATTATTCTATCTCACGACTTAATGAATTACGCGAACACATTTATTCGAACAGCACTACTCGCTCACAAAGATTGAATACCAGTAAACTTCATTGATCATAAAAAATATGGCTGTAGCTCAGAACAACTTTTATTTGAAAAATTTCAAAGTAGATTTTGATAGCTAAACCACCCGTTTGTGAGTAAACAAGTCATTACGACTTTTTTTTAAAATGATAAATAGCATAGTAAACATTTTAAATATAGACGGAGATATTATTGGCATATATATATCTGAGATCAGTGGCTGTTCCAGGTGATCGTTTCAAAATCTAAAAGAGATAAAAGATACGAGGTAACATTGCAACGATAATAAACTGATGATGCAGACTTTGTTTGAATTATATTTATATCAATAACATGTTTATATATTAATATGCAGAATACAAGGCTTCGATAACTATCAAGAATATCTCATGCAAATAAATCATTGAAATTCACATAGAGTCTTCAATTTCAAAGCCATGAATCGTCATGCATAAAGATTTGTAAAGTAACTGTTGTCTTCATAACTAATTAGCCTAGTAGTCAATATTCTGGATTTTTTTGTTATAAAATAAATTTCATTCAAACATTGAAAGGGATGATATGGATCTGTATCTAAAATGTTCATGTTTTTAGCTAGAACTCAGTGGATAATGTAAATCAATAGCATTGGTAAAAAAACCCAACATTTTTCACTAGTAACCTGTCGAAGCAACAAAATATGAGCGCGGGGATAACGAACTCCACAACAACATATTAGGAGGTATATCAATAAAATAAGAAGTATATCACAATGAAATGGCATCAGGTGCCTATAAGAGTAAGCATGTTAAATGTTGCAAACAAAATATTTATTATGCTTAGTGTAAAAACTAAAAGTATATTAATTTTTATGTAATTATGCCATGATCACTATTAATTTTGTCTATAAATGTGCTATCATAAAACACATTTTATCTCGCAATTAATGTTCTGTTCTGTTGTGGATCAGAAACCCAGATACAATTCATATTAATTCTTCCATAACTTATCTATATACTAGTAACCTCTTCTTATCGTCAATAGTCAAATAAAATGAAGTTTTACCTTTTACTTTACTGCATCTGACGTGACGAGGATGCAACGAAAGGAAATTTTCCCAAGGACAGTGGCATGTCTCTTTTTCTGTTTTCAACTCAAGGGATCATAACCGCAAAATTGAACAAAACACGAAATTATTTAGATTTGTCTATAAGCAAACTCTCTGATGCTGCAATTGATATAAATTAAGTCATTTGACAGCTAAAGTCCTGTAGCCTACACACTGATAACATTTTCGACAACATGTTGGCCAACCTGTTGCCCTAATGCCATGTCGTCGAAAATGTACATTCGGCGACATAATGTCCAATTGTTGGTCAACATGACATGTTGCTGAATAAATACAAGTTTACTTCTGTTGTCGTGTTGCAAATGATGTTGCCGAGTTTTATCCAATCAGAAATTGACTATAAATCCCATGATATGTCATTGTCTGAAGTTACGTGATGTAAAAAAAATAGCGATGCCCCATCGTAATACGCCCACTTTTGTAATGGCAGCCAAGTCGTCCGGGAGGTCGACAAGAACTATCAGTAAATGAAACATCTGTCGAAAACCGTGCCATCAAGAATGTTTACAAAATTGAACGATTTTTGAGTGTTTACAACTACAAGTTAACAAGGGCAATAACCCATGAAATAGTTTTCAATTCGTCTGATTTTCAATAGGGTTCATCCTTGGGTGATTACAAACACTCACAGCAAGTTTCATAAAAATCCACCAAGAAACCAGCTCTCTATCGTGTCCACAACTTTGAGAGAGTAACGGGCTGAAAAATTAACGTGTTTTAAAGAACAAGGGCAATAACTCATAAATATTTTTTCGAGGTTTGATATTCAATAGGGTTAATCCTAATGTCAATACAAACATTCATACCAAGTTTCATCAAAATCCATCAAGAAACCAGCTCTCTATGGTGTCCACAACATATTTTCAAAAGCAAGGGCAATAACCCAGGAAATATTTGTCGATTCGTCTGATTTTCAATAGGGTTCATCCTTGGGTGATTACAAACACTCACAGCAAGTTTCATAAAAATCCATCAAGAAACCAGCTCTCTAACGTGACCACAACTTTGTTAAGGGCTGAAAAATTAACGCGTTTTAAAGAACAAGGGCAATAACTCATCAAATATTATTTCGATGTTTCTGATTTTCAATAGGGTTTATCCTAATATCAATACAAACACTCATACCAAGTTTCATCAAAATCCATCAAGAAACGAGCTCTCTATGGTGTCCACAAGATATTTTCAAAAGCAAGGGCAATAACCCATGAAATATTTTTCGATTCGTCTGATTTTCAATAGGGTTCATCCTTGGGTGATAACAAACACTCACAGCAAGTTTCATCAAAATCCATCAAGAAACGAGCTCTCTATGGTGTCAACAAGATATTTTCAAAAGCAAGGGCAATAACCGATGAAATATTTTTCGATTCGTCTGATTTTCAATAGGGTTCATCCTTGGGTGATAACAAACACTCACAGCAAGTTTCATAAAAAGCCACCAAGAAACCAGCTCTCTAACGTGTCCACAACTTTGTTAAAGGCTGAAAAATTAACGCGTTTTAAAGAACAAGGGCAATAACTCATCAAATATTTTTTCGATGTTTCTGATTTTCAATAGGTTTTATCCTAATGTCAATACAAACACTCATACCAAGTTTCATCAAAATCCATCAAGAAACGAGCTCTCTATGGTGTCCACAAGATATTTTCAAAAGCAAGGGCAATAACCCATGAACTATTTTTCGATTCGTCTGATTTTCAATAGGGTTCATCCTTGGGTGATAACAAACACTCACAGCAAGTTTCATAAAAAGCCACCAAGAAACCAGCTCTCTAACGTGTCCACAACTTTGTTAAAGGCTGAAAAATTAACGCGTTTTAAAGAACAAGGGCAATAACTCATCAAATATTTTTTCGATGTTTCTGATTTTCAATAGGGTTTATCCTAATGTCAATACAAACACTCATACCAAGTTTCATCAAAATCCATCAAGAAACGAGCTCTCTATGGTGTCCACAAGATATTTTCAAAAGCAAGGGCAATAACCCATGAACTATTTTTCGATTCGTCTGATTTTCGATAGGGTTCATCCTTGGGTGATAACAAACACTCACAGCAAGTTTCATCAAAATCCATCAAGAAACCAGCTCTCTATCGTGTCCACAACAATTGTGGACAGACAGACAGACGGACAGACAGGGGCGACTACAATATACGCCCACATTAATGTGTGGGCGTATAAAAAACGGAGTCACCACCAATGAATGATAACAATTTGCACAACATGTTGTCGAACTGTGGTCGTGTGTATACTGGAACCAATATTTTGTTGCCCAGATTTGTTGGCCAACAAATCTTGTCAGTGTATACAGGTCGGAAACATTCGGCAAAAAGTTGCTCATCATGGCTGTCCAAAATGTTGTCGTGTGTGTACAGGGCTAAATTTTTGTTGCCCAGGTGTTTTGGCAACATGTTGGCCAACAAGTTCTCGAAAATGTTGTCAGTGTGTACATAGAAATGTAGATAGGGAATAATAACACAAGATTTATGCTTGGCACGCATGCGTTGAATTGAAGATATGCCCATAACTTCCGGTTTCTGCAAGAAGTTATATTAATTTAAAAGCCATGATGAACGCGATTTAATTCGAACGAAACATCCAGTCTCTGTGCCACAGTATCTCTTAGAGTCAACTAGTCCTAGAAGAGAAACTAGGTCAACCATAAATTGAAACTGATGTTCAGTAGACGATGAGTAGACTAAGACTTCCAGTCTTATACATTTCTATGGCGTGTACAATACTTTACAGGTGTTTACATTTAAACTGACGTGAAATAATAGCTATGAAATTCAGTCAATCGTGTCATATAGCACACCCCTTGACATATTTCACACTTTACTCTCACAATGCATCAAACAGGTGTAGAAAAATTAGACGTAAAACTCCATTTCATGTTAAGTTTTAAAAATTTTGAACAAAGGTTTAACTGTTTATCAACAATTGTTATGTATTGTAAACATTTTAATGGATCCATATGTGACAAGTTAATTTTGATGTAACCCTTATGGAAACATGCAAATCTACATTAAAGTTCTTCTGGAATTCCGAATAACATGAAAGTATTTACCAACCAAAACGAAAATAAATTGAGTCCATTACCTATCGAATATCATTTTAAATGAAGCTGAAAAAAATTGGTGACAGCAGCAACAGTAACCTTATTGCTTGCATATAGCAATGCTATATTCCAATGTTTGTATGCAACCTACATGTTATTGCTTGTGTAACATTGCTATTTTCCAATATTTGTATGTAACATGCCAGACAATGCTATAAAACAAATCATATCAAAACAAATTTCATCTATTAAATGCTTCAGTACAGTGACTGTGTTTCATCGAGCTGCACAGCAATGTTCTGTTACAATGATTATGTTTTGGCATAGCATCAACACATTGTCAAAGTACGTAAGTCATAACGTATATGATATCAGGTCAGATATGATTGCACAGAGAATTATCATGTAATCATTGCAAGCAACCTTGCGGCAAGGAATTACGCTTAGAAGTTACGACTTAATCAGCCAGGTGACGACGAGGGAATTATTCTTTTATATGAATTGAAGCCAACATTACTACCTGTGAGATAATTAACTTTCTTTTTATAATAGAGATGAAAATAACTTAATTTGTGTACGATTTTTATATGGGAGCTCATTTGGTTTTTGATATCTGGATGGTTGTTCAGTATTGTTCCTATTGATCATAAGGTAGAGGGCTGAACAGGGGGCACAATATTGTCAAGAACGGACTCGTGGCACCAAGCATTCTAAAACGAAATTTGAAACTTGGGGGAAAGCGTGGAAAAGGCTTTGGAAGTCACATTTGGTGGAGAGGGCAATGGCCTTCTTGCTACCCTTAGAAATTCCATTGTGGCTGTGTACGCTACATATTTTACCAAAGAATTTCAAAATTGGCAAGCATCTTCCTGTAAATCAATCAGCGGGGTGCCAAACATCAGACATGCTGAGTGACCTTCAGGTATGTAGTTAGTGATATGTGCTGAAAACCAGAAGGTAGTGTACTCTTGAAGAGTCTTTTGACTTCGAAGGTTAAAAAAGAAAGCCCAAAATATCAAATTATATTTGGATCTTTTTCATTCAGTTAACAAACAATGTGTGAAAAGAAATCTATAGAACAGGTCCAAGCAAGCGTAAACACAACTTCATAACGTTAAAGAATTTGTACTAGTAATAAATGGTTACAATGAAACTTACCTGCATTGCCCATTATTTTGACACATATTCTTTCCATTACTTGGATCACAGAATGGTCCATACTGACAGTAATCCCCAAAGAATGTTGGAAAACATTGACATTTATAATCAGAGAAGATGGAATTGGCTACACAATGACCAAGGAATGAACAATTATGAGCTGAACAGGCTTCTTTTATATTTTGTTCTTGGTTAACTACTTCATACGTTATATTAAATCCGTACACATCCTTTAGAAATTCCTCAACTCTTAAATGCATGTTTCCCATGTCACGTACTTTAAAACGTATTACCAGATATGGCTTGTAGGCTGCCATTGATGAGAACTGGTTGATGTAGTTCATTTCTCCGAGATATTTAATTCCTTTGTTATCATGTTCACTTTTATATTCGTCATATTCGGACAGATGGAATGAATTTTTGAGAAAATATTGAGTGAAATATAGAATAATTTTCTTTTCCGGGTGTGGGTTGTGTATCACCCAGGCGCAATTAATGGGTGTAGGAAACGGAGATGGAAAATTGGGAGTTTGAATGATCCCTTTCTCCGCTTCCAGTAGCCCACCACAATTTGTGAATAACGAACTGCCATGGTCTGGAATGACCCAAAGAATCAAGATTATTTTACACAATAACAGTGCCGGCTTCATTTAGTTCCTTTAATATGAGAAAACAGTCATTTTACTGAAAGATATATACTTCACATTGTAGAACACACCACACACACACATATTGTAATACTATTCAAAGTTATGTTTTTTCACTTGACTAATAAAACTTGATTTACAGCTTTTCCCTCAAAAGATATGTCAATGTTTTTATATTATAGAACTCAACCTCATAGTTAACCCACTTTGACATTAACACTCCAATAAAAGACGAGTATTTCCAATCGAATTAAAAATTATGTCTGTTTTATATGTGATGTTACTTTGAAATAATAATATTTTGTCACGTTTGTCCCCAGGTTTCGAGTCTGTTTATGTGAATTAGTGTGACATCTTCTGACTTAATACAACCAATTTACTGTAGACAAACTGTAAGGCTTTCCTCTAATGGCATTTCTTAAAACCTCCATTTCTTCAGCTTTTCAACTGTCGTCAGTGAATCTGTAACTATTAAGAGAAAATATAAGGGAATGAAATTCCAGACATGATACTTTCCAACCTTTCCATTTTTCCTGTTGAGATTCTTATTGTATCCGTAAAGACCTCAGGCGGTCTGCAGAATCCACGTGGTTAATATTGTCTTTTTTTACCCTGGAGTATAAGAAATTGTTCTGGAAAATAATCTGTTTCTATATTAAGACTTAGCATCAAAGTACTTAATCCACTTGCGACATGTTGAACAATAAAAATTATTTCAGGAAATTTTCGTTATTGAAGACTTTTTTAACAGTGAAATAAAAAATGTATACAAGAATCTCGGATCTAAAGAACAATAGATTGTCGACATTCCAGTAAAAAAAATACATAAAAGCATCATAGCGTAGCGTATACAAAAAAAATAGCTCATGCATGAAAAAGCATTCTGTAAATTTTCGGAAAATAATACTATTTGACTTTTGTAAATGTTAAGAAATTGATATTATGAAAAATATGAAAATATAAATTTACCTGTAGGTATAATATGATAAACCATGTATATCAAACGATAATAACTTCACCGGGTATACGTGAGAGACAGAGTGAGGTTACTGAGTTAGAACACTTTATGCTATTGAAGTCAACACTAACTGTCTCGACGGTCTGAAACTACACTTTAGCGTACCTATAGTTTCTGTGATTCACGTTCTATTTCATAGGTTGAGCTTCAAAACAACTCGACGTACAGTTGAATTGTAAAAATCAATATTAGTATACGTACATAATGGAAATAGAGTTAACAACATTGATATATAATATACAATACATCTAATACCGGTACGTTCTGTGTTAGTAACTTTGATATTTTTCGTATTTTTATTTGGATCTCTTTTAATACAACTCAACACAAAAGGCCATAGAGTGTACATTTGGGTGAAAAATTAAAGAAAAATCAATTAAAAGAGTAAGATGTAATCGCGTTAGAGACCTATTTAAAAGATATATATAGTTTGGTCACGAATGGCTGATTTTTTAATACTATAATGATAATATATTAATAGTTATAAAGACGTTATTCTTCAAATCTTTTGGTATATTATGTTTGAGCAACGTTATATTCTATACTGTCTGTTGGTCAATGTTTCTGGTTTTCGCTAAAGATATACTACCTCAAAACTTGACCAATAAGAATATATATGTATTTATCAGTGGAATTTTCGCTGACACCACTATTAACAGAATCCAACAGATCAATAAAACTAAGGAATTGTCATTACAATTAGGCTACAAGTAATTGTTGAAAAACGCTTAATAAAATTAAAGCGTTTTAAAATATTAAACGTACTTTTCTGAAATTATAAGATTATTTATATAATGTCTGGGTCTGAACGCCTTCCGATGATCCGTTTTTGTCTCAGAACAAAAGTCACCGAAATAGATTATACTGTAGTATAGATTAACACAATATACTTGAGGATATTCTGCAATTTTCTATAACAATTGATCGAAAGGCGACAACATGTGGAAGTTTTCGCTAAAAAAACACTTTTATTTTTTTTAAGGGAAAATTAAAAGCCAGGAAGTATTATAGCATAACTTTTGCCATTAACTCTAAATGCATTTTCTTAAAGCGATATCACCTCTTAAAATGAACAAAAAATTAAAGTTCTCAAACATGGTCAATAAGAGTATATTTTTTTATCAAAGGTATCTACATTTTACACACAGAATCCAATAGACCATAAAACACACGATTGCAGTTCAATTCACTGAAACATTGAAGGAAACGCCTGTCGTTCATCTTAAAGGGAATATCCGATTTTTCGTGAGAAAAAAGTGCGTTTATGTATACTTGAACAATTTAAAATGTGATCGTCTAGAATAGATTAAGGTTACAGATTGGGGAGTATATTTATGTTCATTAACATAATCATGTCCAAATCGGTCATATTTTATGATTTACGACAACTTTTATTACGAATACAGAAATAACAATATGAAAACCCTGAAGGCTTTGGTTCGATTGATCCCCAATCATATGAACTTCTAAAATATAAAATTGTATGTAACAGTAAATTTTGTAATTTAAGTTTAAGATAATTGTATTAGCTTATTTGTATGCTTCCAATGACATTATAAATTAATAAATACATGTATTATTAAACTTGCTGACTTGTGAATGACCATTTGACGGTCAATACTTCAACTGAAAAATCTCCAAAATCTCTAAAGCAATAACTAGTTAATTTATTCACTGTTTGTAAGCACTATTAAAAATTTATATTGTGATAATTTTACTTTCCATTATCTTGGAACTCAGTAGGCCTACATAGATGTCGGATTACGCAGAATGTCGTAGTAGCCAGAAGTCAGAAAATATTAACACCCAATACCAGAGCCAATACTAGAAAATTTAGAAAAAGTTTAACACGTTCTCGTTCTCTGGGAACAATATGGCACAGAACAGTAAAATATTTCATATTATATTGACATGCTTACCACAGCAATATTAAGGTGAAAACAACATGTTGTTTATTCAATGTACAAGGCTAAGCTCACAATCAATTGAATTTGAATAAAGAGACAATATTCGACCAGCCAACCATTCTTTAGACTGTTATTGGCCTTGACAAAAAAAAAAATTGTATGCAGTCTAGAGTTTGTGAACATGAAATAAATTTTGCCATAATCCGTTACTGCTCCTCAATCAAGCGACATTGCCCTTTTAAAGAATACTCCCACGTTCGATTGTGTATTAGTAATTTTTTTATCTCGAATTTGTCAAAACGTCATGTATAAGCCATCCAGAATATTTTTCAGAAAAAAATCTGTTTCTGTGTTAGTCTTAATTGAATTGAAAACACTTCAAAAATTAGAAAATAATTTTTTCAATTTTCAAAATGTTAGCAAACATTATAATTTTTTTAAGTGTAGATGTTATTCAGCTTGGGTAATTTCATGGGTAATGTACTTTGTTTGACTAAGTATAAAACTTGTGACGAAAATCGAGTTTATATAAGTTAGTTCATTCGGACTATAGAATTCAAGAAGTTTTCGCATGTAAGTCTGAAATATGTTTTTATAGATTTGAACTAAGAAAAACAAAAATAATATATTCATATTGAACTCAGTAACTTTATTGTTATAGTGGACTCAATGCATTATGAAATGAAGTGCAATATTCTTTAGAAAAGAAAGTCGATCAAAAGGGTTTATTATTCAGTAACAGATGTGACATTTTTTTCCAAAATACCTGTTATTATCAGTTACGAAATATTTCCATTATGAGAACACCCAATATGTTACCAAGGAATATTTGATATGGTTTATAAATAATAAAATACATTGTCGTCTGCGAACAAACATCATATCACCCTATACAGGTCGTTAATCTGAAAAGATTGCAAAAATAACTTACGCCCACATGCGGTCGGTGAAGCTTGTCAGGAGAGGTAACATACGGTCACTGGGATCTAAGTTTAAGTTAGAAAATAAATTTGACAGAATAGCAACCATCACCAGTATACAATAATGTCAAATTTAAAGGAGAACTGCCACTTAAAATCGGCAACAAATCTTGACAGTAGCTTAGTATCAGCAGATGCTTAGGAATAGTCACTCGACATAACCTTCGTCATTGTTCGAGACATTATGACTCGGTCATCATAAGCGGCCATCTTGCCCAGGAGATGAGCAAGATCGATTTCAATTGTCTGATTTTAACGCAGGAGAAGGCACCGCTCTCTGAAGAATGATTATGATTGGCTGAATTTATGATTTATTCAATATGGCGATCTCCATAATATAGTAAAGGTTTGAGATCGATTGTTACCAGTGAGGAATAGCATAGCAAGGTCGTTGAACTGGTACCAACGTCGTCCAGGGTCGGACCACGTTGGTTCGACCATAGAAAACGTGTACAAGCAAAATGAAGTCATGAAAGAGTCTGCTACCGTCCGTACTGGATGACGCAGATCTCCTAAGCCTGATGTTAATTCTTGGTTTAAAATTATGTGTTTTCAGTCTAATTTAAGAAAATGAAATTGGTATCTGTGAGGAGATCTTAGTTTTATTTTTGCCATCGGGGACTGTGGTTAGTTATGAAAGTTGGTCTTATGAGGTTAATGACTTCAATATAGTCAGCAATAAAGATGGTTAATGCCCCTCAGCGGATGTAAATAAATCTAAATGTAAATAAGATATAATATCATAAGTAAACAATAATTGCTGCCGTTCTAATGTCAATAAAGAGGAAAGTATAACCATGACATTAGATCATTGTATATCTTTTAAAAAGTGTAGACAAGTTCTGGTGTTCTAAGTTGCTGATCGAAACTCGATATCAGTGGTTAAAAAAATTATTTATACCGGGAAGTTGCTCGACAAAATCTGTAATTACCCAGTACCTCCGACGTTATATTCGGATGGGATTTTGGAACTGCATGGGCCATCGTGTCCAAACCATATATAATAAGTTAATGTAAATGTAAAACCGTATCAGATCGATCTTTATGCCCTGTTTTGGCATAATTTTTATGAAAAGTATACTATTCGACTCTATTCCCAGCCTTCGATAGCTATTTGGACGGATGTATGACTTCCCCAGCCACATCTGTCAAAATAGCTATCAGAGGCTGAGAATAGAGTCAGCAAGTTTCGGACTAATTCACATATTGTCTGGATAAAATTTAATCATATTACTGCTAATCAATTAATTAATCACGAACAGAAGATAGAATTACGAAAGTTTCCGGCATAATATTTACTGCCAGTTCAAAACCTTTTATGACATTTTCTTAAAACGCGAAAAAATATTGAATCATGATAAATATGCTGATTTGCAAACAACACCGTTTTTTCTTAGGCGTGAAAGATCTTTGTACGGTGGTCCGTATACGACATAATTTATTTCTTTTAATTTTGAATTATAAAAGTGGAATATAATTATCAAACTTAATTTTGAACAAAAAAAAATTAATTTTCAGCTGATGGATATAAGATAGATATAAGGACCATAATTTTCGTATAGGAAGAAATTTTTTTTTGCTATATTTATTGTCATTCATGTAATGAAGGAACCTAAACAAACAATCTAGCTGTCAGTGCCACGTCTAAGGAATTGCTACTGGTCGGCTGGTCGGATAGATAAATTACATTGCTGCAGAGAGAACACAGGACACCCAATACAAGTTTAGAAATTTGGGAACCCCCTCTAGAAAATTTGGCTCGCTGAAACGACATTTCGCCTAGACGTTTATTTGTATAGAGACTGTGGTACTAACAAGAAAAAGTGTCGAGAATTAGACACGTGGAAATGCAATTTCCTGACATTTCTCAGCAAATTTAAAATTGAAGATTATTTTGGATCTCAGGCTATAGGCCTAGGATGGAACAACTTCTTTATTTAGAGATTGGGATAAAGGGTCTGGATTCTGGCTTTTCTTCTGTTCTGATCTGAAATTAGAAAAAAATATAAACTCGCACAATGGGCGAGTAGTATAATCATCCTGCTATATAGGCCTACTGATCCGTTTATTTGAAGGGCATTTTATTTCTTCAAAAAGTTGCCTATCCTATCACATATAGGTGTAAAGCAGAGGTTTTTTCTTTCAGTTAGGCTACCCCTTGAATCATTCATTACCTTATCCAAGTCTTATAAAGGGGAAATAACTCTAATTAAGTATTTCGTTTTGTCTCCCATTATTTCTTTTCAATAATTGTACGGTATCCAAGATGGACGCGCCCATGGTTGAGCGATGAAAATATAATTTTATTAGGTATTTTAAGGTATTTATCAACTTTCTTGGGTTTTAAATCCACAACAGGGCATGGGTGAACACATTACTACAGCAACATTTAAGAAAAATTGTCGATATGATCTATAGTAATATTTACTATGCATTATGCTGTCGAAGTTGTCATTTCATCATCATGAATTCAATATTTTTGCACTCATTTTTGATAGCCTACAGAGGGACAGGATAGTGTTTCGGCAACATTAAAATGTAATATATTTTCTATTGTTACAACAAATTACACATATCTTTTTATGCAGCATAATGAATTGAGTTGTCAACCTTTAATCCTTTATGCAACAAAATGCAAAATATGGCCATGTCATTCTGCTGTAGGGTAGGGTTTTATATCATTATACATTATGCAAAACTTTGAAGGCATTTTAGTTTGATCACTGCCTGCAGTATTTATCCAATGAAGAAGGGCATGACCGAACATTAAAATTAAGAAGTGTAAACTTATTGTTTGACGTTGCTGACACTTTTGCTTATTATTAAACTTATCTCTTTATTTTTTTGTATTGCATTTACAGAAACATTTGAGAATGTACTATTATGTTCCATTCAATATCAGTGACATGTTGAATAGTGAAAATGGCTGAGCTATCTCTTGTTAGTGTTGTTCTATTTATAGCATCAGGAACTTTGGTAAGTGAACATTTATGATTAATTTTGCAGCCAACTTGTGTCCTGATATGTGAACATACACGTCACAGTGTAACAGTTTATAACTTATATTTACGTTTTATAGACATGCATTTTTATTGGATAATACTCAAGATTATCAAATATTTTCAAAAACTATTTCTTTAGATTACGCCGCCATTTTGTTATGAGTAACGTAGCAAATATGACGTTACGCTAGATGACATGGCTATCAGCGGTGTTGATTGAGTGATAAACACCAAACATAATTAACATTAGTTCAATAATGAAAAAATTAAAGCAAATACAAATGTTATTCTCATAAACTCCTTAACACGATAATGGCCCTTTTCTTCATTTCAATCCATAAAAAACATAGTTTTATTATCAGTGGTACAGAATCCAGCACAATTCAATCAATCTGATAATTCATGACAGCCAATAATATCCTGAACATTGTATGAAGTAAACGTCATTTCTGAAAGGCATCTAGTTAATATGCCTACCTTTAATTAAATTTTGTCTTCTTTCCCAGTTACATACTGAACTCATTTTTGTGCATCTCAATTGACAAAATCAATTTTCCATGTTCCTTCATCGTGTTTTTTCATCAAATCCTATTTGACAATCTTAGCTACATAATAATGTATATTCATTTCCAATGTTTCAGTTGTTCTTTCTATTGTTTCTGTTGGCTAAAAGACAAATAGCAAGATTTAGTTTTAGGTCAGCAAGAAGACCTCATATTTTTGTTGGGTATGATTTACCAAAGGTGAGTGTTGTTTCCTAAATTAAATTACAAAGCTTATTCATTTATATTTGGTAGAAATTTTAGATTTGAAACTGACAGAATGTTAAGTTGATATTGATAATAACATTTCACACTCCCAATGACTGACTTATTTTTTTTATCTGAAGATTTTATTTATCATCAGCTTATATGTCTATTTCCAATGAATAACATTTTTTTAAAGACCAACTCTGGAAAACAAAAGCTTGGTCATAAGTTTATCGCACATTGAGGAATCTAGTCACTCCAATCTAGCAGGCTACATATTAAAATATTCCACATGCACATTATGTAAGTAATGTGACTGTTGATAGGGTCTGAATGCATCACATATGTGCATATATTTGTTTGCCTTATGCTGTGGATATTTTCTGTGCACATTTTAAACAATTTTTTCTTCTTTTTTTCTTAAAGACAATGAAACTTGAAATAAAACGAAGATTTGAGAGAGTGAATTATATTAGATATGAAGCAATTTTGTTAACAGAGAAAGTTAATGATGCATCATCTTTAGGTAAGAATAATGAAAATGATAGTATAATGAAAACGCAAATGGAATTTCATGTCCTACTTTTGTTCGTCTGTTTGTGCTAATGAGAGGTAATAAAATATAATTCTAGTGCCTTAAAGGAATTGTAAAGAGGTTTTCTAAACTTTGTATGTGTACAGCATCAATTTGTGCCATTCAAATTTCCATTCCGACATCTGTGGTTCTTGCAATTCCACACGTTTTATGACGTCAACCCCACTGATCTACTGGAAGCTACTATTGATATCTATGCAGATAAGTGGGAGTGGCATTAAAACACATTAGTTTAAGTGAAATTGCAAGAACCACAGACGTCAGAATGGAAATTTGAATGGCGCAAATTGACGCTATCAGTGTCCACAATACACATACAAAGTTTACAATTCCATTAAGGAGTTTCACTGATATCAGTTTAGGTTAAAATCAATAGCATATAGAAACCCACTCTCTGTGATAAAAGATGTCAAACTCAAGCACAATTTTTTGTTTGTATCATTCATTGTTCTGTTTGAAAAGATTATAAAATTTATTGGTAATTTGGTTTCAGATTTCACCATTCTGTTTATTACATGTTATGTTATAATTTTGTATTTTTCAGTACCAAATCATTATTATTACAGAATGAAAGCTATGGATGCTTTTACCAATGCTAGTAAGCTATTTATTTGTTTTAACTTCTGTTCATTAGGTAGACTTCTTCTGTCTAAACAAGAGATATGAATTGCGGGCAACTCATATAGAATAAACAAAGCCTGCACTTTGACAGCTGCAGTTGGAAAGGAGTAAATTGATGCTGCTGTCATGTCATAATTGTCAAGATTGTTGCAATCTTATGACTTTCTTCTGGAAAACCTGATTCCATTCTATGATTTAGTTTGTGAACTTGTTGATTTCTGACTTGGTTGTAAATTAACTGTATACAAGGGCATGGATTTTGTCAAAAAATTGTGGAGAGCAAGCCAAAATGGTTTGTAGAATCCAAATACGTGGCAGAACGCTAACAGAAGGCCCACCCCAGACAAAAATAAAATAGAAAAAAATGACATTGATTTGATGCATTTCCAACCAAATTTTGTTTACCACTTTTATTCACGAAATGTGTCTTACCATTCAAAGTATAGGGTGGGGTGGTGCGGTGCTGAGACCCCTTCTGAGTTATAGGGGGGACGCATGACCTAAAATGCATACTAAATTCTATAGTATTTTAGGCATTTTAACATTATCATTGCCAGGTATGACTTCCAAAAGCAACTTATATCCAGTTCAACATTTCATCATAATATATGTGTTGATATTTTTCAGTTGAATGTTTGATGAAACAAGATGATTCTATAAAGTTTAGAAATCCATACGAAACAATGCAACATTATTTACGTTCGTTATGTCCAACATCTATCAATGATTCACATGATTCTAATGTTATTTATCAGTTTTCACAAGCTTATGATCATGCTCGCCATAATCATGTTGTAAGTAATTTATAAGTTAATTCTACTGTCAATTTTATTCAGCTTATTGAAGTAGCATTCTAGCTAAGTTGTTTAAATTTTAATATTTAGTTTGTGGTGACTTCTGTCATGTAGCACAAATGGTGGATAGGGTTCTGATCTCGGTCTGGGTGTTAAAGTTTGATGATCTTGAATCAGTAAAAAATCATAATTCCAGTCAACCAAGCTGTAAATGATTATGAATAATCAGGGAAAGATCAGGGCTAAGAGGTAGAAAGGATTCTTGTGAACATAACATAACACGTGTTAATCTCATCATGTAACAAGATTATAATTGTCTTATTGATAATCCCCTAATTGAGACTTACCTGATCATTACTCATTCTAGTTCACCTGATCTATTGGCTCACCTGATCTATTGATCGTTCTAGCTTAACTGACCTATTGTTCGTTCTAGCTTATTTAGACTATAGCTCATTCCAGCTTACCTGACCTATTGAGCTTACTTAGTGAAAAACAACTTATGTGTGTACGAGAATGTAAGTGTGTGAGAATAAAAGTGGTGCTGTGTTGTGAACATGTATTGTAATGTGTGTCAGTGTGTGGATGTTACAGCAGTGTGTAAGTTGAATGCTGTGCACAGTGTGAAAGTAGTACTCGAGCGTCAGTTAGAGTGAAAGATCCCAGTGTGAAAGTAGATCTGTGAGAGAAAGTGTTATTCTGACTCTATACTACTGTTATCTTCATACTTACCATTGCTATTCTGACTCTATACTACTGTTATCTTCATGCTTACAATTGTTATCCTGACTCTATATTACAGTTATCTCCATACTTACAATGTAAAACATTATACGTAATCTAGCTAAAAACATTGTTTAAATCACTTCTAGTTCTTAACTGCATACGATGGGTCTCACACATTCATTTATCTTTTTTCTCATTTTAAGTGACTCATGCCTATCATTCGAACCACGGTACCACACTCATCTTTTTCTAGATTTCTCTGTCCATAGCCCTTTTATACCACTCTCTTTATAATGTTACCATGTTAATTATTAATTTAAGACTTCAATATTCTAAACTGATTGCCCTATTTTGTTTTTGTATTAATTTGATTTTCATGTAATATATGTTATTTTCTCTACGTCCAGCGAGGCAGATTCAAATAAGCATTATGCTTCTTTCTGTATCGTTTGTATGTACATTGTAAAATATATTTGTAAATAAAGAAATACTGTTTAAAAAAAAAAAAAATAATCCCCTAATTAAGAAGATAATTTGATCTATTTTCACACAACAATTGGCATTTTAAGCACACCATAACACGTGACAGTGTTTATAACAACATCAGGAAAAATTTTTCTACTTTCTTTCAAACATATATATTTAGATATCAATCTAAACAACTTTTTTCTCATTTAAGGAATTTCAAAAGGAAGAATATGTGAATTATATGGAATTATTAGAATCTATATTAATTATGTAAGTAATATTATTTATAACTCTAATTAAAACAGTCAATAACAGTCAATAGCAGTAATAAATTGATAAATGATATTAACATTGATATATCATGGTAACAGATGGTGTAATTGAGTTGATAAGTTTAATTATATAGAGTGGTATTGTTAATGTAATCTCAAATAAAAATGTAATGAATCATTATATAGCATTATGTATGAAAATTTCAAATTGTTGCATGATTTGAAATAATAACTTGTATGGCTGGAGATATTCAAATTTGTTCAGGAATTGAAATCAAGAATACTGTGTATTATAAAGCGTATTTCTAAACTTTGTGTGTGTATCGGGGACACTGATAGCATCAATTTGCGCCATTACAATTTCCATTCTGACGTCTTTGGTTCTTGCAATTCCACTTAAACTTAAGCGTTTTATGACGTCATCCCCACTGATCTACCGGAAGGTACTATTGATATCTATGCAGATCAGTGAGGGTGACGTCATAAAACGTGTTATCAATATCAATGCTATCAATGTCCCCGTTACACATACAAAATTTAGAAAACCTCTTTACAATCACTTTGATCAGGAATTGAAATCAAGAAAATTGTCTATTCACATGCATTGACACATTGAAAGCTGAAAAATAAAATTAAAAGATAAATTTGATAATCTTGTTTTTTGATGATGTCTCTGTCATTCATTGAAATTCCTTTTCATTAATATTGTTTTTTCAGGATTAAAGCAGATCAATTAAATCGTATTAATAATTCTAAATGGAAAACTGGTGTGACCTCAGATACAGAAGTAGTATATAGAGCTGGTAAACATGGCTCCGTGGAAACCACTCATATTTTAAAAACCTCACATTCCCCATCTAGAGAACCATCAGAACCTAATACTCGACTCAGATCAAAGTCCGATACGGCAGAACAAACCAATATACCTGAAAATAAATCTAGTGGTTATAGTAGTACTGATAGATCTAGTAGTTCTAGAAGTAGCGTGGAAAAACTCTTACCTCTTTCTCACATATCAGATAAAGATGAGAGTGTTTGAAACTAGACCCGATTTTGAAAAATATTGGATTTTTAACACAAATAACAAGGATTTCTAAGGAATTGATGTGCTAAAAGTGAAAGATAATGTTTTATAACACAATGTGAAGGCATTGATTTAAGAAAAAAGCCGAGAGATAATTGTTTTGAACCAAAATTCTATCAAGGTGTGTGAAAGCATTGATTTAATAAAGATAATGGTTTTTAACACAAATTCAATCAAGGTGTTTAAGGGATAGACTTTCTAAATGAAGTTGAAGATAATGGCTTTCACAAATATAAGTGTTGTAAGGAATAAATTTGCTAAATTAAGTTGAAGATAATGGTTTTTAATGGTTAAAAGTTAAATAATGGTTAAATAAATGAAAAAATGGATATTGTATGGCATTAATGACTGAAGTTTACCACAAGCCATGACTGTTTACATTGAGAAAATAATTCCAATGATTAAAATCGCTTACAAAACCATGGCATAGAAGTGGACTACTCGAATTAGAAGTACAATCAGGTGTTTGGCACAGATAACGAGATTGGAAGAAGATTCTATCTTTTGGGAAAGTGAAAAAACAAAACTGTCCTGTTATAAGGATATTATTAATATAAATAGTATTACCCTGACCAGTAATGTTTTAAGTAGCCTAGAATACTATAGTATCTGTGATATGAATAGTTGTTATTTTAATTTTTGTGTTTCATGTGTGTTTTCATTTTAAACAAATAACCAGATTATTTTCAATATTATTTATGTATTTATATTGGGTGACTGTAGATTTTATTTTCTGGTTGAAAGCCAAAATTGAGTCATTTTGATCTCAGGGAGACCTTAACTTTAACCTCAAAATAAGTGTATTAGTGGCTTCAATTTATCCATTTAAATGCTTAAGTCCTTCTTGTAGTACCTGAACTTTTAAAATAAAAACGTAAAGTGGTTTTCTAAAAAGAATAATTATGTGTATCAGGGACACTGTTAGCATCAATTTACACTGTTCCAGTTTCAAACAGATATCTGTGGTTCCAGCAATAATCACCGATCACTAAGTTTAAGTGTAATTGCTGAAACCACTAACTTCTGATTGAATAAGGACTGGAACAAATTGGTCCCCTAGTGTCCCCTATAAACACAAAGGAAAAAACTCATTAAAATCCTTTTAAAGGGATTGTAAAGTGATTTTCTAAACTTTGTATGTGCTTCAGGGACACTTATAGCATCAATTTGCGCCATTTCAATTTCCATTCCGACGTCTGTGGTTCTTGCAATTCCACTAAAACTAACACGTTTAGTGACATCACTACCAGTGATCTACCAGAAGCTACTATTGATATCCATGCAGATCACTGTCAATGACGTCATAAAACACGTTAGTTTTATTGGAATTGCAAGAACCACAGAAGTAGGAATGGAAATTAGTGTCCCTGATACACATACAAAGTTTAGAAAGTCACTTTACAATCCCTTTAAATCAGAGGTGTGTAATATGAGCGTTGATAACAAATATATAAATATCTGAGGAGTTTTTAACAATATCACTGCAATTATAACTGATAGTAATTTTTGTGTTTTAAAAAAGTATTTTTTAGTTAAAAATGTCTTTGAAAATGTAAACAATCTCTCTCAGCAAGCACTTCATAAGTGTTTGAATTTCAATAGTTCTAACATTGAATTTTGTTTTCATAAAGTAAACTGCATCTTTGCAAAAATTTGACCAAAATGTTTTTTAACCAGTTGACTAGTGGTGAGTTATTTCTCACAATATTAGTATTATTATATTTTAGTTCATTTCAAATACAACTTACATCATGTTCAAACATCCCATATTAAAGTGCAATATTTCATTATATAAATACATAAGGCGCCTAATCATTAGGATAAAACTGGCTGACTTTCATTGACTTTCCTTGTTTTTTTTTTATAAAGTTAGCCAGAAAAATAGAGATTTTCCATACTTCAACAGGGTTATAATTTTTAAATTAACAACATATTGGTTGACAAAATAAACAAAACTAGTCTTGGGGTGGATGGGCCAGCCTATGATCCACTTAAACAATGAATAAAATCTCTTTTTTTCAGCAATGTTTCCAATTGATCAGCTAAAAATTGAAAAATCTGCTACAATGTGACTTTTTGGCTAATGTTTTCTACTTGAAGAAAACTTTTCTTCAAGTAAAAATGTTAAGAAATGGAGACCCTGTGGTTTCAGAATATGGTGAAATTTGTTGGATCTTTTAGAGGCTAAAAGTCACCAAAATCAGAACTTTCCTTTTATATTGCCATATGATGGAGTTGAATGATAGCATGTTTCTGATTGCTCAATTCCCAATCCAGTGATAATATAAACTTATTTATAACATAAAACATACTGCTTTATTCGTTTATTTTGCTCAAATTTATTCTTGAATTATACATTATTGGTGCTCTTCCTGCTGATATCAGCTACTATCTATGTTCATATAATCTAGAGCTATCAAGCAAATACATGTACGGTAACTGAATATTGGTATTGAGTGACAATAATCTTTTGCTTTAAAAAGATAGATATTGGGTTGTATCACTATATGTATTTGAACCTTAAACTATGTGAACCTCCAAAAATTTGTTTGAGACACTTATTTTTCATTATCCGCTTCCTTTATGAAATTAATAAATCCGCGACTGAAAATGAAAGAGAACCATCCAAATGGACCAATTCTATATTATTTCACAATCAAGCTTTAATTTAGACATGAAATGAGTCCCTATAGTCATTCTGAATCAATCAATATGGAAATGAAGGACAAAGCTTTTGGCTGTGTGAAAACAACCAAATTGTTACAAATGTCCTGTAATTTCTTTAGTCTTGACGATATCCAAAAAGGGCCCCGTTGGTTAACCCAAATTAGTAAGTATTGGTAATAATTGGATATATTATGCTTGCTTTATAGCTCTTGTGACACTTTCACTCATAATATCATATTTTATTACATAAACTTGAAATCGTACGAATTATTTTCATTAGAATGGTTAGTATTTCGACTATCTGTAGATTTCTGTGTTCTTATGTAAGATCTCCCATTATTTATGTGTATCACAATATCAGTGAAATTCTCTCAGTGCTATGTAAATAAAATTAATTCCAAAAATTTATTTGACATTATGTATTCCCAGTTTGTAGTGCCAATGAAAAACACGTTCCACGGGGAGTACATGATATGAGACCTTAAAAACCAGTGGTTGCCAACCTTTTTCATACCATGGCCCAAAATTCACGAAACTCCCAGAGCCGTGGCCCCCTGTTTATTTTGAAATATCGGCCAAGGGGTGGTTTATTGGCCTCTTCATCATCTGGAGGCCAAATGTATTGGACTAAAACAGCTACAGATCTTACACAGCAAAATATAGTTTAATAAAATGAGTGCTAGTAAAAACAATAATGCACATCTTCATGCCTCATACCCCAGGTTGGGAACCACTGTTATAAACTGTTCTATGAGGTATACTTAAACTTTTGGTTCTTCAATTATGACCCTTAGGAACAAAGATTGTTTTGGCAAGGTCATTATTAGCGGTTACGACTACAGCAATCTGCAACATCAAAAGTGATATACTACAGTATTGGGTTAGTTAATCAGATAGCTGTTTCTGAAAATAATATTGCAAACAGCCCTTTCTGTTCCCGTTTTTCCCTTTCACTGAACATTGCACATCCAGGGTGTGCACATTGTAAAAACGTTGATCAGCATGAAACATAATCAGCTGCAGATTTAGCTTGCGACTAAAAGGCTGGTGACAGTGGATAATATGATCAGTTGCTGCATCTTGTCATCGACTTCAGCGGTAAGAATGTGCAAAGAACCACCTGCATGGTTGGTTGCTAGATGACAAGTTAACGCAGCAGCAGCTGATATAGCAAACTATGTAGTTGTTGGTAGTGGTAGTAGTTGCTGGTTGGATTGGTTCAATGGTATTATGATGTTGGTTTGATAATTTGAGAATTCGTAAGATCTGGTCGGGTCAAATGACATGGTAGTGAAACTTGGCCCTGAGTAACTCGGTCTTCTTCATTCTTCCAAACTCGTTGTGATCATGGTTATTCTTACTGATGGTGGTAGTTGAATGGTAGTTGGGTTAGATTATCTGACGGATGTTGGAAAACTAGAAGACCCGAACACCGTTGTCCTGAGGCTACCTATATATCTCTCCAAAGGTGGAATCTGGAAACAAGTGTACCATTGTTGCTGCCATGTTGCTGTTTCTTCTTGTCGTTGTAATGTCTTTGAAGTGACAGAAAAGTAGGGCGACGAACAGTCGAATGGGTGAAATGAGATAAGGCCAATAATCACGTAACAATTCAAGTATTTTATCTAAAAATGTACTTTGTAAACAAACCAATTGATCTATAAAAGGGTCAATTTAAATCTATGAATGATTAAACCTTTAGCCTTTTCGACTAGACTGTACCAGTATGATAAAATATATATATTAGATAGTAAGGTTTAAAGTCTCAATTAGAAATTGGACTTAATATCCTTTGCACGCGTCCTCAATGAATCAGTTACAATCTTTGAATCTTTGCAGTTCAGGCTACAAAATTACACATGGATTGCGTTCAGGGTTTCCAAAATACCCGGGTCTTACAGATTACCGAGTCCGAGTCCGGGACCGAGTCTGGCCCCAGGACCCGGGTCTGACTCGAATCGAGTCCTTCGATATTGGTCCCTCACAGAATACAAAGATATTCTGAGCTGAAAGCAAGAAGGAAAACAGCATTCTGCATTATCTTTAAAATTCAAGATTGAAAATTACTAAACTTTTACATAGTACGTTTTATTTAACATTCATTATACATTTCACATTCAAATCAGGCAATATCTTTTCGAAACTTTTTAATTGTTTTTGTTAAAGGGATCGATAGCATCAATTTGCACCATTCCAATTTCCATTCCGACGTCTGTGGTTCTTGCAATTCTACTAAGATTCCATGACCGAGTCCGAGTCTGACCAAAATAACCGGGTACCCGGGTCTTCGAGTCCGGGTCCAGACTCGATTGGAAACCCTGACGTTGCAAATATAAAATTCCTTAGCCTATGGTTTCTTGTGGCGGATTCAGGGGGAGGGTGGATATGTGGCTAGCCACCCCCTTTACCTGTTTTGAGCGATTTTATTACATGTATTGTATTACCAATTTATATATTTGATAAAATGCTAGAAGAGTATTCATCGAGGACAACAAACAAAACATTGGTATCCAGTTTCACGTCGATTTACGACGTGCGCACGGTAGTCGCCAACAGGACGTCCAACACTGCGTAAGATAATGTGCATAACGAACTTAAAGATAGTGGACTACAACTATATACGCCCACCACAGCATGTGGTTGGTAAAAATGAAGAAGCCTTAAATTTAATCAGAAGTAATCTAAACTTTATCCAACCTTTCGATTTAGATCCAATAACATCCATTTTAAGTGTCATCAAAATCGGTTGAAAACTTAATAGGAGTCTAATAGCATATTCAAGATATTGGGGCAAGGGCAAAAACTCCGCTTCTAACGGTCGAAATTAGCTCAAATTCGAACTTGATCTTCGTTTTTATACGCCCACACATTAATGTGGGCGTATATTGTAGTCGCCCCTGTCTGTCCGTCTGTCCGTCTGTCCGTCTGTCCGCCTGTCTGTCTGTCCACAATTGTTGTGGACACGATAGAGAGCTGGTTTCTTGATGGATTTTGATGAAACTTGCTGTGAGTGTTTGTTAGCACCCAAGGATGAACCCTATTGAAAATCAGACGAATCGAAAAATATTTCATGGGTTATTGCCCTTGCTTTTGAAAATATCTTGTGGACACCATAGAGAGCTTGTTTCTTGATGGATTTTGATGAAACTTGGTATGAGTGTTTGTATTGACATTAGGATAAACCCTATTGAAAATCAGAAACATCGAAAAGATATTTGATGAGTTATTGCCCTTGTTCTTTAAAACGCGTTAATTTTTCAGCCTTTAACAAAGTTGTGGACACGTTAGAGAGCTGGTTTCTTGGTGGATTTTTATGAAACTTGCTGTGAGTGTTTGTTATCACCGAAGGATGAACCCTATTGAAAATCAGACGAATCGAAACATATTTCATGGGTTATTGCCCTTGCTTTTGAAAATATCTTGTGGACACCATAGAGAGCTCGTTTCTTGATGGATTTTGATGAAACTTACTGTGAGTGTTTGTTATCATCCAAGGATGAACCCTATTGAAAATCAGACAAATCGAAAAATATTTCATGGGTTATTGCCCTTGCTTTTGAAAATATCTTGTGGACACCATAGAGAGCTCGTTTCTTTATGGATTTTGATGAAACTTGGTATGAGTGTTTGTATTGACATTAGGATAAACCCTATTGAAAATCAGAAACATCAAAATAATATTTGATGAGTTATTGCCCTTGTTCTTTAAAACACGTTAATTTTTCAGCCTTTAACAAAGTTGTGGACACGTTAGAGAGCTGGTTTCTTGGTGGATTTTTATGAAACTTGCTGTGAGTGTTTGTTATCACCGAAGGATGAACCCTATTGAAAATCAGACGAATCGAAACATATTTCATGGGTTATTGCCCTTGCTTTTGAAAATATCTTGTGGACACCATAGAGAGCTCGTTTCTTGATGGATTTTTATGAAACTTGCTGTGAGTGTTTGTTATCACCGAAGGATGAACCCTATTGAAAATCAGACGAATCGAAACATATTTCATGGGTTATTGCCCTTGCTTTTGAAAATATCTTGTGGACACCATAGAGAGCTCGTTTCTTGATGGATTTTGATGAAATTGGCTGTGAGTGTTTGTTATCATCCAAGGATGAACCCTATTGAAAATCAGACGAATCGACAAATATTTCCTGGGTTATTGCCCTTGCTTTTGAAAATATCTTGTGGACACCATAGAGAGCTCGTTTCTTGATGGATTTTGATGAAACTTACTGTGAGTGTTTGTTATCATCCAAGGATGAACCCTATTGAAAATCAGACAAATCGAAAAATATTTCATGGGTTATTGCCCTTGCTTTTGAAAATATCTTGTGGACACCATAGAGAGCTCGTTTCTTTATGGATTTTGATGAAACTTGGTATGAGTGTTTGTATTGACATTAGGATAAACCCTATTGAACATCAGAAACCTCGAAAAAATATTTATGAGTTATTGCCCTTGTTCTTTAAAACACCTTAATTTTTCAGCCCGTTACTCTCTCAAAGTTGTGGACACGATAGAGAGCTGGTTTCTTGGTGGATTTTTATGAAACTTGCTGTGAGTGTTTGTAATCACCCAAGGATGAACCCTATTGAAAATCAGACGAATTGAAAACTATTTCATTGGTTATTGCCCTTGTAGTTGTAAACACTCAAAAATCGTTCAATTTTGTAAACATTCTTGATGGCACGGTTTTTGACAGATGTTTCATTTACTGATAGTTCTTGTCGACCTCCCGGACGACTTGGCTGCCATTACAAAAGTGGGCGTATTACGATGGGGCATCGCTATTTTTTGAATATGTATACACATACCGAATTTCATTTGATTCCATCAAAAATTCTAGCTTTTATAGCGTTTACAAGCAAATGTTGACGGACAGACGGACGGACAAGGGTGCTGAAAATATACGTCCACATAGAGAGATGTGGGCGTTTTTAAATATCTTCGCATGTTTTTAGCGTTTTAAAATTAACGGCTGGATTTTTTTAAAATTAAAACTTTCAGATACTTTAAAGGGTACATCTCTTATTATGATGTATAGTTTTCACAAAATTGAGCAAAACATATTTTTTGACCTCGAAAAAAAATCAGACTGTCCCTAAAATTTGATTAATTGGATTACGTATTAAATTTTACTTTATATACTAGCACTAGTCTACGCGCATGATCGAATAACGAACTTGCAGGTTGATCCTGTTGTTCTAGTCTACTGATTGACGTCATTTTGTTTCTTCATTAGCCAGACTCTTTTACTGGATAACAAAGAATATATATTTACATTATATCGGATGTAGCAAGCAATCGTGTGAAAGGACCTACTTGGATAGGGTCCAACTTTTAGGCTATTATATTATTTATAAAAAGGGAGAACATAAGGTACATCTAAACTGTTCACTGTTGCATTGAAAGTTGGTGCAAATAAACCCAATATTCAGCTGACTTTAATGTTTCTTTGTGTCAGTCGAAATAATAGATACCGGTGACTTGGGCGCCATATTTTTCTTCGCGTGCTAGTCTCAAGCAGACGACATGGAGAATGGAACAATTTTGCGATCTACAGAAGAAACTAGGTATATATTACAACCTGTTTGGGATTTGAGGATAGGCTATGAGGATTATGTGCGATCGCCACTTTTTCCCGTCTTTCTGTCAGTTGGATACTATTTTTTACTATGCATACCCTTTACGTTTGTGGATATATACTGTAAGAATATGAAGTGGTACAAAAAGTATAAAATTCAACCCGATAGAGATGTTGCATCGCCGCTTCTGTGGGATACTTTAAGTCTTACGTTTTGGAATCATCTATTGTTTATCATGCCGACTGCAGTTGCACAATGGATCTGGACGCCTCCAACACCACTTCCAGATACAGCACCATCACTGTTCGATTTCATATGGCAACAGTGTGCTTGTCTTTTGGTATTCGATTTTCAATACTACGTTTGGCATTATACCCACCATAAAATACGGTTTCTTTACCGACACATCCATGGTCTCCATCACCGATACAGTTCTCCGTTTGTCTGGACTACTCAGTATTTACATCCGTGGGAACTGGTAACTGTAGGATTATTAACTACCACCAATACCTGGTTCTTTAATTGTCATTGTTTAACAACGTGGAGTTATATGATTGTTAGTATATCGGTTAGTGTAGAAGGTCATATAGGATTTGATTTTCCTTGCCTCTTGTACAATTGGATACCTTATGGTTTTTATGGTGGTTCGCCTAAACATGACATGCATCACCAAAAACCACTAACCAACTACCAGCCGTTTTTTAATCATTTTGATAAATTGTTTGGCTCTTATTGTCCACCTATGTCAGCTGGTGGTCAGAAATCTAAGGCTCTACAGGATTATGAGAGACGATATAGAGAATCTAAGAAAAGAGGCTAATTCTTCTGTGATAAATTTTATTTCAAACTAAACAAATTGTCCCTCTGCACCCCAACAGTCATATTTAGAGGGGTATATGATACTAATTATTTTATGCCGTTACTAACACTTTTTTTCTACAGAACCGATGAATTACACTTATATTATAGGTAACTTATTTAAGACATTTTGCAATATTGGAGTTTCTATAGGGAGGATGATAACGGTTCCTGACCGGCAGTGACCGGTTCACGGACTATTAGCCTAAAAGATCGGATCCTATCCAGTTCCTCAGACGTGATATCGTCCATGTATATCACGTCTGAGGAAGACGGTACGGTCTGATATGTCAGGCTATGTGATTTGCTTTCGATATTTGATATTTTTTTTTTACCTCAAAAGTGATAAAAGATCCATCAGACGTGAGATTGGAACTCTTTATAAAGTCTGAGGAAAAGGTCAAGCTATGTGATTATTTTGATATTATTTATCCTTAAAGGGGACCGGTCTTCATTTTTATTGGTTGATTTGGGTCTTGAATATACTTAAGTATCCTTCAGAAGCACCAGAAATGTACGAAAATTGCATATTTCCTTCAAATATATCTTAAATTAGACATTTCTCCTTCTATTTCTATAGATGACTTTTCTATATATTGCATAGTATCGCTAATGTGAAGTAGGGCATTATAAATTTCAAATGTTAATAATTATGGATGCACATGGATTTGAAGACTCAAATTTCAATGGTGAGTTGTGATAACCAGTACTAAATTGCTGAGCTAAAAAAGTCCCCGTTTCTGAGACTTGGAAAAATCGACCCACGAAAATGAAGCCTGTGCCTCTTTAAAGTGATATACGGATTCTCCTCAGACGTGATTATACGTTAGAGAAATTGGAACTGATATCAGGCTATGTAATTTGGTTTGATATTTGATTTGATATTATCCTAAAAGTGATATACAGATTCTCCTCAGACGTGATTATACGTTAGAGAAATTGGAACTGATATCAGGCTATGTAATTTGGTTTGATATTTGATTTGATATTATCCTAAAAGTGATATACAGATTCTCCTCAGACGTGATTATACGTTAGAGAAATTGGAACTGATATCAGGCTATGTAATTTGGTTTGATATTTGATTTGATATTATCCTAAAAGTGATATACAGATTCTCCTCAGACGTGATTATACGTTAGAGAAATTGGAACTGATATCAGGCTATGTAATTTGGTTTGATATTTGATTTGATATTATCCTAAAAGTGATATACGGATTCTCCCCAGACGTTAGTTTGAGAAATTGAACTGTTAATCACGTCTGAGGAAAAGGGTATCCGTATCTTACTTCTGAGGAAAGTGGTATGGGTAGATTTGTCAGCCTATGTGACGATGTGACATGTAATTTGAATTATGACTAGATACATGTATTTTATTTTATTTGGACATTTCTATTGAATTTATTTGATTGATATTAGTGGTGTCTACACGTACAATTATTAAAGGCGCCTCTAAATATAAGCCGCCTTTACTAAAGGCGGCTTTTCTTACGCTGCGTCTGCACGTAAAAGTTAAAACGCCTTATATTAATCCGTCTTTTCTCTGTCCTCGGACTTGCGCAATGCTATTAGTTTTCAGAAATGTCACCCCAAATGGCCAATTCATGCAAATATCTCTCAACAAAAACTAAAGTTACATTGTGTTTCATATTGATATATTATTTGGAGCCTACGAAGGGAAGAAAATACAGATGATGAAATGTTGCGATACCGCTAACAAGTAACCCAATAACAAAGTGGCAGTATACTGGGTGGGGTTGCGGTGTTGAGTGAATTATACGAAACTTGAAGGAATAACAATTTGTATTCTTCGACGAGCATTTTAATAGCCTTAGGCCAAACAAAAAATAAAACTAATGGACGTTCAAGCGTGCTTGCCTGAAAAGGTCCCATTACAGATTTCTTTAGTTCACCAATATCCGTATTTGGAATGTCATTTTTGTAGCATTTTTAACAACAAGATAATTCGCGCGCTCTGACGTCATAACGAGAAAAGACGGATTAAGTTTGGATTCTGTCTACACGGTATCAAATGGGGGTTTAAACTCGCTAGTTCGATCGTCACAAGTAAAGGCGGCTTATTTTAAATGCGGATTTTCTCTCGGAATTTAATACGCCTTTTATCACGTATAGATGCACGGAAGCGGCTTATCTTTTACGTGTAGACACCACTAATAAGTCATTGTAGAATATCCAAAAGCTTGTCTATGAAGTCTTAACCATCTATGTTTTTATAGGCAGGACATGTTAAGATGGAGACGAGTGTGCTTATTTTTAAATGTCCGACACAGAGCAACGAACTATAGTGATGCAAAATCTGTATTTTATGGTTACGTAAATTAAAGTAAAATGGCAAAGGGAAATTTATCCAGATATTATATTTATTAAATAGTTCGTTACTGTTATTCGTGCAAATATGTTTAAACTATAACCAGCTGAATGAAATGGCTCTCTGGAAACACTTCAAAGAGCTGATGACTGGCTGGTCTAAATTGAACTTTTAACATGACATTAATGAATATCGATCTTTACACTAAAGTTTCTTCTTATTATTTGTCCAATCCATAATGAAGTCGTTATCTTTGAAATGACTGATGTGGATTTGGACCTATATACGATTCTCAGCAACCCTTTCTGTGGGAATAGGTGAGGTATATGCGGTACGTTGCAAGGTTATCGATTCAGTTGAAAGTACATGTACTTTTACGAGAAACCCGTACTTAGAGTACATGGTATTTGCTTCCTCTATGCTGTACTGTACCGTACCGTACGTACCTCGTCTATTTGATACTTTATAAATAATTAAGTCTGTGGTGCTTTTTTTTTCAAATCCGTTATGAGGTCGTTTTAAATGACTGATGTGGATTTGAAATTTCCCGCCACTTTATTTGGTTATCTTTTATATTTGTAGTGTGCTCTTGGTATACGTGTGTATATTTTAGATTTCTATATAACCTTGAATTTAACCCAGTCATAGAAAACTATGATCAATGATACTTTTATCTTTTATTTTATTAAATTATGTCAAACCTGATAACTTGTTTTTATTTTTTATCACCAATGTTAGGGGTTAATAATCTCGACTTGTTATCTCATTGATTTCTAACTCGTGTTGAACGTCGATGGTTTGATTCAATGATTTCAATCACGTCGATTTTAATCAAATTTGTTCATTTTTATACGCCCACACTTAAATATCGCATGTAACTCTGATATCGCGTTCATAAAACTCTGATATTTCCTTCTTTTTGGAGTTCACATTTACCTCTTTAGCAAGCTGGGCGTATACGCTTGCGAGACTTGTCTCAAGCCTATGTTTTCGATTAATCAGTTAATCAGCCCATAACAGCCATCCAAGAATCTCTGTTCACTCAACAGGTCACAGTTTTTGACACCTTTTTCATCAATAAAATTTATTGATTGTTGTTCAAAAATAGCTAGCAAAAGTGATGACTACCGTACCTTGCTTATTGTATAATGGTCACTGCACTTTTTGTGCTGTGTAGGGTTAACACCAAAGGTTGTACTTACAGACAAGCAGAGCAATTCTCAACAGAGTGACTTGTATAGCTCACACCAAGACAAACGTAAATCTCTAGAATATCTCTCCTGTTATCCCGAACGAGAAAACTTCCACATTGCAGAAATTGAAGGAAGAAATTTAAATTCAATCTATTCACCAAAATCCAATATTGTCTTTAATTACAAAATACAAACAAAGTTCATTTAATTATACAACAGTATAAACATTATTTAAAACAGAATAAGTTCAAGCCGTAAGTTAAAAAAAACCTTGCTATCATGCTGTATATAGAAATAATTATTTAAAGAGATATGTTCTCTAACTGTTCGACCAAAAAAATTTTAGTCTTAAAATTTAATCCATAATAATGATCACAACTTCCCTCGCAATATTAGCCTTAAAATTCCCGTGTAGCCATTTTTATGAGCGTTTGAAAGTCAAAATTACGACTCGTCGTTTAGTAAGACTATACAACGAAGTGCCGGTTCGTTTCATATGCGCAATTTGGATTTTTGATGAAGCTTTGACATTTTACAGAGCAAAACATAAAATGCTTTGAAAAAAGGGAATTTTTTGTGAAGAATTGTGTATATTTAACCAACGAAAATTATCTTTGACAAGATTCTACCCCCCGCGAAGCCCTTTCTGACAGGAAAAAATGGTTGACGGGCCCTAAAAGTCACCTGAATTATTTTTTCGCCACCAATTTGTGCTCAGAGGATGCACAACGAAGTTCCGATTCGTGTCAAATGCGCAAATCCTATTTTTGGTGGAGTTTTGACATTTTACGGAGCAAAACATGAAATGCTTTGAAAAAAATGGGGTTTCCGCCCTGCCGGAGCTAGGGTTACAGCTAATCCTAGCTCCATTTCCATCAAGTAGCGGTGGCGAAGTGGTTAGCGTGCTAGAGCCACACCTAGGGGGACCCGGGATCGAGACCCACCCCCCCCCCCCCCCCCGAAAATGTTTTTTTATTTTTTTCAAAAAATCAGTCTCTGTCTAGCTCAAATCGATCCTACGGGTATTTTTTGTGAACAATTGTGTATATCTAACCACGAAAAATTATCTTTGACAAGATTCTACCCCCCGCCAGAGCTAGGGTTACAGCTAACCCTAGCTCCATTTCCATCAAGTAGCGGTGGCGAAGTGGTTAGCGTGCTGGAGCCACACGTAGGGGGACCCGGGATTGAGACACACCCCCCGAAAAATTTTTTTTATTTTTTTTCAAAAAATCAGTCTCTGTCTAGCTCAAATCGACCCTACGGGTATTTTTTGTGAACAATAGTGTATATTCAACCACGAAAAATTATCTTTGACAAGATTCTACGCCCCCCCCCCCCCCCCCCCCGCGAAGCCCTTCTTGACAGAGGATGCACAACGAAGTGCCGATTCGTGTCATATGCGCAAACCCTATTTTTGATGGAGTTTTGACATTTTACAGAGCAAAGCATGAAATGATTTGAAAAAAGGGTGTTTCCCCCCTGCCGGAGCTAGGGTTACAATTAACCCTAGCTCCATTTCCATCAAGTAGCGGTGGCGTGCTGGAGCCACACCTAGGGGGACCTGGGATCGAGACCCACCCCCCGAATTTTTTTTTTATTTTTTTTCAAAAAATCAGTCTCTGTCTAGCTCAAATCGACCCTACGGGTATTTTTTGTGAAAAATGGTGTATATTTAGCCACGAAAAATTATCTTTGACAAGATTCTACCCTCCCGTGAAGCCCTTCCTGACAGGAAAAAATTGTTGACGGGCCCTAAAAGTCACCTGAATTATTTTTTTGCCATCAATTTGTGCTGAGAGAATGAACAACGAAGTGCCGATTCGTGTCATATGCGCAAACCCTATTTTTGATGGAGTTTTGACATTTACGGAGCAAAACATGAAATGCTTTGAAAAAAAGGGGGTTTCCCCCCTGCCGGAGCTAGGGTTACAGCTAACCCTAGCTCCATTTCCATCAAGTAGCGGTGGCGAAGTGGTTAGCGTGCTGGAGCCACACCTAGGGGGACCCGGGATCGAGACCAATCCCCTGAAAAATTTTTATTATTTTTTTTTCAAAAAATCAGTCTCTGTCTAGCTCAAATCGACCCTACGGGTATTTTTTGTGAACAATTGTGTATATTTAACCACGAAAAATTATCTTTGACAAGATTCTACCCCCCGCGAAGCCCTTCCCGACCGGAAAAAAAGGTTGACGGGCCCTAAAAGTCACCTGAATTATTTTCAGGTTACAGCTAACCCTAACTCCAATTCTATCAGGCAGCGGTGGCGAAGTGGTTAGCGTGCTGGAGCAACACCTAGGGGGACCCGCGATCGAGACACTTCCTTCGAAAAAAATGTTTTAGTCTCTGTCTAGCTCAAATCGACCCTACGGGTATTTTTTGTGAAAAATTGTGTATATTTAGCCAACGAAAATTATCTTTAAAAAAGATTCTACTGGAGCCACACTTAGGGGGACCCGGGATCGAAACACTCCCTTCGAAAAAATAGTCTCTATCTAGCTCAAATCGACCCTACGGTTATTTTTTGTGAAGAATTGTGTATATTTAGCCAACGAAAATTATTGTGTATATTTAAACAATATCGATTTTTAACTTCAAACAGCTCTGTCACGTGACCTAATTTACATACGTCAAAATCGTTTTGAATCTGACTATGCTTGATTTACTATTTAAAATAATATATGACACTGTATGTTCAATTTAAAATTGCGCATTTTTAAACTTTAAGATTTCGATATTAGGCATACTTTTTCCTATTTTGACTTCAGGCGTTTTTTAGCCTAGCGCTTTTAATCGTTTTTTATTTAACAAATCCAACTTCTGGAATCTCAAGATATTATCTAATGGCGACCTTGGGTCTGGGACATGCAATAAATCTCTTGATGAGATCTATCCAGTGATATTTTTTTTTGTATAAACAATATTTATTTACATATTAGGATTAGGAAACAGGTTTTCACCTATAGTACCCTCTCCTCACAATTCTTATAGTTTATATTTATTTTCAATCGGGTACCGAACACGGGGTCCCAAAGGTGGCATAGATAGATAGATATAGATAGATATGTTTATTGCATCAAATACGCCCATTAAAGGCATCATACAACGAATGGTTTAAATGAAATTACAAAATTATATAATAAGGCGAATGGTAAATAACATATAATAATGATGATGAGAGTTCATATAAAGGAACATAATACAATAATATATAACAAAGAGATAATACATGAATAGAAAATTTTATGGAAAGTAATAATGAACGAAACAGTAACAGCATATATAGCATGAATTTGATAAAACAATAATGCAAATAATACCTCAAAATTGATAAAACAAAAAGTTAAATATAAAGAAACAAAACGACTGTATCATTGCTATTTTCTCTTTTGAAAACACGAGTGAATATAGCTGGCAACCATCTTTGCATTTGTTTCTGATGGGTTTAACATTGAGTGCAGTGTTAAGGGCGACATACACATACGCAATTTATTTCTTTCCAAATCGTAATATGAACAGTTGAGAAGAAAATGCTCTTCATCTTCAATAGCATTTAAAGTGCACATTTGGCAAATTCTGTCTTTTAATGGAGTTTTGCTATATCGACCTCGCTCAATAAGGAGATGATGGGAACTGAGACGGAGAGACGTTAAAGCAATTTTGTGGCATTTGTTTTTTACGCTTTTAAGATAAGATGGGAATTCAGTAAAATTTTGTTTAACTTTTCCATAAGTTCTTAATTTATGTGATTTAACTGTTTCGTCATATACTTGATTAGAGGCTGATAGGAAAAGATTTTGAAATTTAGATTCAGTAGATATTTTAATTGTTGATTTTGTTAGGTCATGTGCACATAAGTCATAGTAATTACAAAGATTTGAAATGGAGGTGTTAAAAGTTAATTTAGCGTTACTGATACTTTTAATAGAGAGAGTATAATCGAGGGCAAATGCATATCCCAACTCGCTGCATTGTGCTCAGGGGCGGACTGGGGCCGTGACGCGGCCATGGCTTTTTTTCGGTGAGCGGCCCAGTTAGGTGTGTCGGGCAAATCACGACCCCGATCGTCGGGGACTTAAGAAAATTCCCCCAGAAAATTGTGAAAAGTGACTGCAATAAACGTGATTTCCGAGCGGATGCAGGAATTTGGAAAAGGGGGAATGTATGGCCAAAGTTTTGCCGAGCGAAACGAGGCACAAATTTTGTGGACCTTTTTTAAACGGTTTTGACGTTGACCATGTATGTTTTAGAGTAAACGTTAATGGGTTAGACATTTTTTATGTCGTATTCTGAACCTGGTACACAAAGTTTTAAATCTGATTGGATGAAATTAAAAATATCCTCAAATCTTAATTGCGGTGTTTCAATCCGAATTTAGCTGAATCCGTTTTATGAGAATCAAACAGGCTTTCTGAACACCAATCTCTACCATTCAAATAGTAACCTGGAGTTAAAGCTATAACTGAACATATTTCAGACCGGTGAGTTATAACTTAACACCTTTCACCTGTTCTTTTGTTTCTACACATTCAAATTTTAATCCTTGACTGTACAGGTAGTTCAAACTGGTCATTAAGGATCTCAACAAAATCAAATATTGAAATTTAAGGTAAGTTGAATGATTATATTTTGTTAATTTGAAATAAAACCATGATATTTTATTCCTGAAAATGTCTTTAGTCGAGTTAATCAATGTGTCTCTATTTTAAAAGAGCTTCTGCCATTACTTTACGTGGCAAACCTAAGCGATTTTTGTGCAGTTCTAGTACTTCTGAAGGCTATTTACATAATATAAAAGGCTCAAATCGACCCTCAAATCGAAGCCGTAAAATAGTTTGAAGTCAGATTTCATTTTAAATACACAATTCAAATATTATTGTTTCATGTCTACGTAATGTGATCAAAGTAAAAATTACACAGAAAATGCAGTTGATATGACAAGTGAGAAAAAATACAACAATACAGTAGAAGTCACAGTTACCGTCGTTGTAAGTTTGCTCTTATTCTATAATGATAATTAATCTTGTGATATTTGCCTGTTTCATATTGTTGTATTTTGATGTGGGTTATACTTATGTAGGTTCATAATCTAAAAAAGAACACCAACCATGGCATTTCATTAATCGTTTAATGTAGCCTACAAATGAGTGGAACAACTTGGTTGCTTTCCATTTGCCAAATTAGGTACAGTACAGTAGGACAACTGGGTAGCTTTCCATTTGCCAAATTAGGTACAGTACAGTGGGACAACTGGGTAGCTTTCCATTTGCCAAATTAGGTACAGTACAGTAGGACAACTGGGTAGCTTTCCATTTGCCAAATTAGGTACAGTACAGTAGGACAACTGGGTAGCTTTCCATTTGCCAAATTAGGTACAGTACAGTGGGACAACTGGGTAGCTTTCCATTTGCCAAATTAGGTACAGTACAGTGGGACAACTGGGTAGCTTTCCATTTGCCAAATTAGGTACAGTACAGTAGGACAACTGGGTAGCTTTCCATTTGCCAAATTAGGTACAGTACAGTAGGACAACTGGGTAGCTTTCCATTTGCCAAATTAGGTACAGTACAGTGGGACAACTTGGATTCTTTCCATTTGCCCAATGTTTCATAGTACAGTGTGGCATAAAACTTGGTTGCTTTCCATTTGCCCAATGTTTCACAGTACAGTGTGACATAAAACTTGGTTGTTTTCCATTTGCCCGATGAGGCCCATTACAGTACAATTTTAATAGCCTGTAATTTTATAGAAAATTACTTTATAGTTTATTTCATTCTATTTGTTTACTGTAAACACCTTTGCTGAATATATTATAATCTTAGTTTGAGAACTTAAATTTTTTGTTCATTTTAAGAGGTAGTATCCCTTTAAAGTAGTTCCTGAAACACAAACAAAAAGACAACAAATTTTTTGTATAATTGTAGGTTTTTCCTGTGAATGTGATTAACTGTGATGTCAGTTAACTTAAAGAAGACGTTTACTTGTAATAATCAACTGTTTTCAACTAAGATTATTTATTAAGAATTCCAAAAAATAAACAGAATTTCATAAAGTAGTGAATACTAGAATCAGGTAAGAGGTAAAATTCTTTTTGAAACAATATGCATTATACATACCAAACAAATATACATATAAATGAATACAGCTTACATATCTTAAACAAATATTCCTAATACATTTTGTCCTAAATAAATATTCATATTACATATCCCAAACAAATATTTATAATACATTATTATCCTAAACAAATATTCATAATACATATCCTAAACAAATATTCATATTACATATCCTAAACAAATATTTATTATACATATCTCTAACAAATATTTATTATACATATCTCAAACAAATATACATACATGTATCTAAAATAAATATCCATTATACAATATCAAATAAATATCCATTATAAATATCAAATAAATATCCATTATAAATATCCCAAACAAATATTTATTAGACATATCCAAAACAAATACCAAAACTCCAAATACAAGTTATTATTGAAAAACGATTAATAAAAAGCTTAATATTTTGTTTATCTAGTAGAAATTATAATATACATGGTAGTTTTCTGTATTTATCAGATTATACCGTATAGTTCTGACAACAGACAAATTGCCTAATGAATATAAACTCTTATTCTTTATCATTCTAAGAGGTGTAATTCCTTTAAGAAAGTTGACTTATATTTTCAATACTAGTTGACCTGAAACGATCATACAAGGATCCAGTAAGATATGCAGTACAATAAGAGCCATTCTGGACCACTCTATTTGTCCGCACTGCAGCGTCTCTTTTAGAGTGTCTACATTATTAACCAATCATACTTTGGCTTGGTTATTTTTAAGCTAAGCTTATAAGTTACAATGTTCACAACTCAGAGACGAATTTTGAGCCTTTCATTCCGTCTGCATCAAGAATATTCAGCGTGTGCAAGTTAAAAATACGACTCGTATTTTAGTGAGACAACGCCATACAACAAAAATATATATTGTCAAATTGAAATAGAAAGTGAATTGTTTATTTTAAGGTATATTTTGTTTCTAAATTACTCTAGATATGTTGTTTTTAAAATGTTCAGGGTCAGTAAAGCTCTTGTAATATAACTTCTAGAAACTAAAATAGAAATGAGTTACTCTAGATATGTTGTTTTTAAAATGTTCAGGGACAGTAAAGCTCTTGTAATATAACTTCTAGAAACTAAAATAGAAATGAGTTACTCTAGACATGTTGTTTTTAAAATGTTCAGGAGTAAAGCTCTTGTAATATAACTTCTAGAAACTAGAATAGAAATGAGTTACTCTAGACATGTTGTATTTAAAATGTTCTGGGACAGTAAAGCTCTTGTAATATAACTTTAGAAACTTGAAGAGAAATGAGTTACTCTAGACATGTTGTATTTAAAATGTTCTGGGACAGTAAAGCTCTTGTAATATAACTTTAGAAACTAGAATAGAAAGGAGTTACTCTAGACATGCTGTTTTTAAAATGTTCAGGGTCAATAAAGCACTTGTAATATTATAACTTCTAGAAACTAAAATAGAAATAATTTACTCTAGACATGTTGTTTTTAAAAAAAGTCCAGGGTCAGTAAAGCACTTGTAATATAACTTTAGAAAATAGAAGAGAAATCAGTTACTATAGACATGTTGTATTTAAAATGTTCTGGGACAATAAAGCTCTTGTAATATAACTTTAGAAACTAGAATAGAAAGGAGTTACTCTAGACATGTTGTTTTTAAAATGTTCAGGGTCAGTAAAGCTCTTGTAATATAACTTTAGAAACTAGAATAGAAATGAGTTACTCTAGATATGTTGTTTTGAAATGTTCAGGGTTAGTAAAGCTCTTGTAATATAACTTCTAGAAACTAGTATAGAAATCCGTTACTCTAGACATGTTGTATTTAAAATGTTCTGGGACAGTAAAGCTCTTGTAATATAACTTTAGAAACTAGAATAGAAAAGAGTTACTCTAGACATGTTGTTTTTAAAATGTTCAGGGTCAGTAAAGCTCTTGTAATATAACTTTAGAAACTAGAATAGAAATGAGTTACTCTAGATATGTTGTTTTGAAATGTTCAGGGTTAGTAAAGCTCTTGTAATATAACTTCTAGAAACTAAAATAGAAATGAGTTACTCTAGACATGTTGTTTTTAAAATGTTCAGGGTCAGTTAAGTATTTGCAATATAACTTCTAGAAACTAAAATAGAAATGAGTTGCTCCAGACACGTTGTTTTAAAATATCCATGGGAAGAACAGGTTACTGTAGAAACGGTATACGATCACACCGATCTAACCGTTGCTCCCATGACACAGTATTTCATTAGTCATTAATAACTAATAAACCCTTCGCATTGAACTATCGATTTCAAACTTGACAAAAACGTAACACTGTGTGTCCCATTTCTAAATCAAGTTTCAAAGTTTTCAGGTGGGTTATTTTTGTTAATAATGGCGAAATGAAAGAGTGACATTTTCCGAAATAATGTTTTTTAAAGAAAATATGTTTTTGATCATAAAATAAATTTCACAACCTTTTGAACCCCTGTTTTTTCTGAAGATAACCCCAAAAGTGCTTTCGTGGCGTTGCTTTATAGCAAGGTTACAACCTTAGCTACCCCAAAAAACCTCAAGAGGCTTTGAAGAAGCTGTTTGAACGCATTATTAGTGCAATGTAGTTAAAATGGACAAATGGAAAACCGCAAGTATAATTTCCGTTATAATATTTGATATTACTAGGTAATACATGTAGATGGTTAGGTTATCAAAATATCTGTTATATACATCTTTGCTGTCAATCAAAATACCAAATGATTAATAATTGAGTCACTTTGTAAGAGATTTATCCAACGCTGATTGGAAGTAAATAGGTTAGGTTCTCAGAATCCATAATTTGATTTGCAAGAGAAATTTTTGAAGAATCAAAATCTATCAAATGAAAATCACAGTAGGAAGTCCCTATTTTAACTCAAATTCCGAAATATCTTTGAGAGTGTACCAGATGTTTGGGCTTGCGGTTGCGGCGCTTCGAATCCATCCATCCTTGATCGTCCCCAAAATTATTTTTTGGACAAATCCACGCCCTTGTAAAAATGAGAGTACTTTTGGATATACGAACTTCTAAATTTTGTCACCATATAGTTCTGATTTAACTGGTAATGTTTATTCCTTATTGTTATCTATTAATTGCCTATATTTCAAGACCATAAAATAACTAAAATGAATAATCCATTGAAATTAATGATATCGATATCATTGTTCTCAATTTCATAAAAGTCGGATTGATTTTTACAAAATTGCTTTTTAAAACCTGCTAAAACAATATACAATTCATTCATTCTTCAATTACTTAGTTATCATTCAATCATTCAAAACCATCTTCTGTCTATCCACCAGCGGCTGGATGAAATGAGAAGTTAGAAATGGACAGGAACGCGTATAGTTACAATACAGGAATTTGAGATACTTCGTGATCTTTGATACAGATAAATCCTTGATAGCAATATATTTAGTTCGTCTTGAAGATTTCAGTTAGTTTGAGTTTTAAAATAGTGTTTTAAGTTTTTGAGCTGAATGTATCTAAGATTCATACCTTAAAGACTGAATGAGTTAAGATGTAGTTGACATTTGGTTTTAGAAGAAAGATATGCACAACCCTTATTTGAATATTTCACCGTTATTGATAATTATAGAATTTATAATGAATGTAACAAAAACTTTACTTTTGATCATTGATCACTGAAGGGAAGAAAATGGATTCTGGTTGAGATTAAACCAGGCAGGTGTGTAGACTAGGTCTTAGTCTACGATATCTAGGACAGTCTATAAGGATCATAAAATAGCAATAATAAAGCCCAAAAGAGGCATAGGAGCTAAGTCAACAAGCTCCGGGTCTTGGTATCTAGAGATGGTCAATAAGACCTCCTGGCCTTGATCTTTGAAGTAAGCAACATCATTTATTGCTAGTTAGATATTGGTTCCACTACCTAGGACGTGGTCCTGAAAGCTGTACACCTCCCTTAAGGTTCTCCTACCTTGGACGCTGTCCGGAAAGTTGAGCTACTTCAAATCCTAGTTGATAGCATCTAATCCCGCTTTAGTCGTGTCCGAAATTAAAAATTATTATCACTAAGTTGTGTTTAGAAGTCCTTGTATAAATTTCCAGAATGGAATAGACAGGACTGGCAACTTGGTTTATATCTTGGATGTCTTCCCTTCATTTACTTATACATTCCAAATTATAAATTAATTATTTATTTTTGTCAGCTTGAACAATAAATGCTGTCACTGTATGCAATGCTTTCTTGAAAGTTTTAGTCACTACACTTGACCATCTGGGGCTTAAAAAGAAATTTTCTTAGACAAATTCAGCCTCAGTTACAGAAAAACTTTATTTTTAGATCCAAATTAACGCCTTTCTACAAGAGAAACTAAATATATTGGTATCAAGGATTTATCTGTATTATTGTTGTATGAAGGAACATCTAAGGACTGATTCTGGTATGTCAAAATTTCTAGTAAAAATAACCCTTTTTTACTTTTTATTACATTCATTCATGAATAGATAGACAGAAGATAAAGGTTTTGGAATAAATAATGATATCTTGTGATATAGTGAGTTGGAACGAAAGAAAAAATGGCTGCTCCCCATTTATTTCTATTATTGTCAAAAAAATAACACATCAGAAAAATCTGAAAACGGCTTTTGTTGAAAAAAAAAACAAGGAATGAAACCCTCATAATACTCAAAATATATTAAGGTAGCATTATTTTAGATAATTATAGCGAATAACAACATTATCCCAACCATTTGAAATTCACCAGACATTGGCATTGCAATTTCGCCAAGGCTTTCTTATCTCGTATTTTATGTTTCTGAGAAAGGCATCGTCAAAAAGTATAGTACATTGTTTTAAGGTACACGTACTTTCAATCCATGAGTTCTTTAGAAGATTCTCGTTCTGACCTGTTGCGTCTTGGGGGTTAGTTCGGCATTATGATTCACAATAAACCATTTTAAAGGAATACTACCTCTAAGAATGATAAAAAAAAAAAATCAAAATTCTCAAACTTGGTGAATTTAAGTTTATATTCATTAGGCAACTTATTTTGGATTTCGGATGCGATTTTGATTAACGAAATTGTTTTGCTTGTACGGATTTCATTATCTAGTGTCATAATCATACATTGTCTGTATAATCCCATAAATTCAAAAGAGCATGTTATATAAAAACAATTCAAAAACGCTCACAGATATTTTAAGCATTGTTCATCAATAACCTGTTATTTTAGGGAAATTAAGTTCATGTTTTATGGGTTTCTTGGATTCTGTTTGCATACTTTTGACATCAATAATGAATATATACTATTATAGGCCAAGTTTGAGAAGTTAAGCTCATTTGGTGGTATAGCTTTAAACAAGTAGCCAGAGCTTTTATTTCAGAACCAAAGAGTATTTTTTTTTTTTTTAAATCTTGAACATTTTAAAAAACAACGTTTCTAAATGAGCTATGGTGTTTGGAGGTGGTGACAGAATGAATGTGATCTGTTAGTCTATTTTGGTGAAATAAAATGGAATCCGCTTGTGTGAATGTATGACAGGTTTTACTGATTCATCAACGCATACCCACATCACATCTTTTGTAGGCATAGAATGATCACATACCCACACCACACCTTTTGTAGGCATAGTCAACACATACCCACACCACACCTTTTGTAGGCTTAGTCAACACATACCCACATCACATGTTTTGTAGGCATAAAGTCAACACATACCCACATCACACCTTTTGTTGGCATAGAGTCAACACATACCATCACCACACCTTTTGTAGGCATAGAGTCAACACATACCCACACCACACCTTTTGTTGGCATAGAGTCAACACATACCCACGCCACACCTTTTGTTGGCATAGAGTCAACACATACCCATATCACACCTTTTGTTGGCATAGAGTCAACACATACCCACACCACACCTTTTGTAGGCATAGAGTCAACACATACCCACACCACACCTTTTGTTGGCATAGAGTCAACACATACCCACACCACACCTTTTGTAGGCATAGAGTCAACACATACCCACATCACATGTTTTGTAGGCATAAAGTCAACACATACCCACACCACACCTTTTGTTGGCATAGAGTCAACACATACCCACACCACACCTTTTGTAGGCATAGAGTCAACACATACCCACACCACACCTTTTGTAGGCATAGAGTCAACACATACCCACATCACATGTTTTGTAGGCATAGAGTCAACACATACCCACACCACACCTTTTGTAGGCATAGAGTCAACACATACCCACATCACATGTTTTGTAGGCATAGAGTCAACACATACCCACACCACACCTTTTGTAGGCATAGAGTCAACACATACCCACACCACACCTTTTGTAGGCATAGAGTCAACACATACCCACACCACACCTTTTGTTGGCATAGAGTCAACACATACCCACACCACACCTTTTGGTGGCATAGAGTCAACGCATACCAACACCATGCCCTTTGTAGGCGTAGAGTGTACCCACATCATACCCTTTGTAGACATAGAGTGTACCCACACCATTCCTTTGTAGACATAGAGTGTACCCACACCATTCCTTTGTAGACGTAGTCAACGCATACCCACACCATACTTTTTGTAGGGGCATGGGCATGAGGACGTGTATCATTTTTTCTCTAGCAAAACAATTCCGTTAATCAAAAATATCGTCAAAGCCAGAAGGTTACAAGAAGCACCAATTTAAATGCACTGATTGATATAACCTTATTGACTTTGACACAGACTAAACAAGGGCGTCCGCAGATTTGTTTTTTTAGAAGTCAGGCCCATGGGCGAAGAAAATTTAGCATCCAGAAAGCTTAATTTCGCACGTTTTGGATTTTGATATCTTTATCTTTTTTTTTCAGGGGAGGGGGGATTACTGTACGGCACAAACACTTCAGCTAATATTGATAGCCGCCATCTAGTAATGTGTTGTTCTTTATTCTATCGACGAAATCTGATTAGATGTACTTGTTCATTCCCACGAAGTCAACGCTTTGGTCAAAACTAACCATGTAGGAACGAAAAACGGGGACTTCCCTGGAACTTGTTCAAAAATTTGATTTTGAAAACAATAGGAATATTTTTTGTTATCTTAGCAGACTAAAACCTACTTAATCGAGTTAAAGCCAATTAAACAAACATTTCTTCAAACAATTTATTTAACATTTAAAAACATATAACAAACTATACTTTAATTTTAACAAATGTAAAACGGAATCAGCAAATACAAGAACATTTGATTTAAACATATTTTATTGATATCAAAAGGATTTGGATAAAAGTTTCGAGAACTTAATAAAAAAAATTCCTATCCATAAAGAAATACATACTAATCCTAACAGATGGGACAGAAAAAAATATATATATTATGAAAAAAAAAAATGTAAAAGGTGCACAGAACAACAAAAACACGAAGTGCAATGTAGAGAATGGTCGAGAATAGAAGTAAGAAATGGACATTATTTAAAAGATAAGATAATACCTAATCACCCAGGAAAACCACAAACGTGTTCAAAAACGTTTCGAATTTTCAATAGGTTTTTTTAGATTGATTCCAAATTGAGGATATCAGATAAATTAGAATCACCCCCAAGGACTGCATCTAGGTCAAGGTTTAAGCAATGAGACGAATTACAAAGTAAATATCACCTCGTACAGTTTATACTCAAAGAAGTCATGATAGGCGCCTATCGTGACTTTTTTGAGTGTTAAATGTATAAGGGAACATTTACTTAGTAATTCCCTCTCAATTTTATACAGTTTTGACTCAAAGAAGTCATGATAGGCGCCTATCATTATTTCTTTAAGTGTAATCTGTATAAAATTGAGAGGGCATTACTAAGTAAATGTTCTAGGGAACATTTACTTAGTAATTCGTCTCATTGCTTTAACCTTGACTTAGATGCATTCCTTGGGGTGATCCTAATTTATCTGATATCCTGATTTTGGAATTAATTTTACTCGTTCGAAAATTCATTAAAAATTCGAAACGTTTTTTAACTTGTTCGTGGTTTGCCTTTGTGATAAGGTATTATCTTATCTTTAATAATGTCTTTTTCTTACTTCTTTTCTCGACCATTCTCTACATTGTACTTCGTGTTTTTGTTGTTTTGTGCACCTTTTACATTTTTGTTTTCTTAATATATATATTGTCTGCCCCATCTGTAATAATTTGTATGTATTTCTTTATGGATAGGATTTTTTTTTACTAAGTTCTCGAAATTTGTATCCAAATCCATTTGATATCAATCAAATATTTTTGAATCAAATGTTTTAGTATTTTCTGATTACTTTTCACAATAATTAAAATATAGTTTGTTATATGTTTTTATAATGTTAAACAAATTATTTGAAGACATTTTTGTTTAATTGGTTTTAACCCAATTAAGAAGGCTTTCGTCTGCTAAGATAACAAAATATAATGCTATTGTTTTCAAAATCCAAATTTTGAACAAATTCCCGGGAAGTCACCGTTTTTCGTTTCTACATGGTTCGTTTTGACCTAAGCGGCGACCTCGTGGAAAAGAACCCGCACATCTAATCAGATTTCGTCAATAAAATAAAGAACAACACATTACGAGATGGCGGCTATCAATATTAGCTGAAGTGTTTGTGTCTTACTGTTATCCCCCCTTCCCCTGGAAAAAAAGATAAAAATATGAAAATAAAAAAAAAAACATGCAAAACTAAGCTTTCTGGTTCCTAAATTTTCTTCGCCCCTGGGCTCCTTAAAAAGGTAATAGTGATCAGTGCATTTATTCCGAGAGGAAATCGAAATAATATACGTTAATCGAAAAGATAAATTCCTGGGCGTCGTTACTGATTACATCCACCTTAGTATACTGTCATCCAGCTTGTCCACGCCATTTGAAGACTTAAAGCATCAACTTAAAGTGTCCTAATGACACTACCTGAAAGGGTCGCAGGGGTTGTCGAGGATCACATGGATCGAAATAACATTTATGGGTTAGTACCGTGCAGTGCAGTAGGACCTGTAGGGTCCTCGTTTATAAAGATTTTTACGATAATTTTAACAGTTAAGAAGTAATAATGTTGATGTTGCATAACGTTTTTTTTTTTTTTTTTTTTTTTTTTTTTCAAACTTTTATTATTGCCCAGAAAAAAACACATGACAATAGCAGGGATGGGGCCCTGCCTAATTGTCTTACAATAAGGTATACAAAGTAATTGATCAATATTACAACAAAATGTGAAACACATTTCCATTTCCCACCCCCAAATATTAACAACACACACACAGAGCAACCCCTGGACCCCCTTTATTTAGATTAGATTTTTCCATTTATTTTCGAATTTGTCTAAATTTTGATTTTTAGAAAAAGTGTATTTTTCAGTCTGAATGTAGTCTGTTAAAATATTCTTAAAGCCTTCAATTGTAGGACTTAAGTTTTTATATTTACACCTAAAAATAAAGGATTTCATGATAAGAATGATTAGGTTAATAAGAGAGTAATTCGCTTCGGTTTTATCCAAGTACCCAAAAAGTATTATAGATTTTTCAATGGAAATTTTTATACCTAAGGTTTCCAGCCAAACAGATAGTTCATTCCATATAGTTCTTATTGTTGAACATTCCCAGAAAATGTGGCATATTGTCTCATATGAATTACATCGTTCACAGTTAGGTGTCTTGAGTGCATTCAAATGCCATTTTATTTATTTGTGGCCACTGGGTGTCTTGTTCTGTTATTATGTAGTTCCATTTGTTCTGATATGCTTTAGGGTATGAGGTAGATTTTACTAAATTTTCATATATTGTTTTGGGATTATGTTTACTTTTGATTATAAGTTGTGTAACATAAGGAATGCCTGGTTGTTCAGTTTCTCCTATATAGGTTAATATTTTGTTTAGTTCAATTTTTAGGCCCAGATATTCTGTGAAAAAAGGCTTAAAATTAAACTTTCTACAAAGTTGCTCATATGTCAGAAAGTGACCATGTTTGTTTAATAAGTCGTACAGAAATCGTATTCCTACTGAGTACCAATTTTTGTAAAAAACAGTTTTCTTGTTTATTCTTAAGAGTGAGTTATACCAGATTGGTTCAGAGGCCATATTTTCTGTTTTTTCAATAGATGTATGTAGATAATAAAGGTCATTAAACACATTTTTCCAGAAAGGGTTAATGGTTTTTTCTCCTAGCATTTTTACATAGTCATTTCCAAAGCTGGGTATTTTATGTATTGAAAAGGTGCTGGTAGCTTCCAGTAGTGATAACCATGGAGACTTACAGTCAAATATTTTGTTAATCCACCTTATTTTCATGTTCTTGGCAAAAAGCGGTAAATTTGGCATTTTTAAGCCCCCATTTTGGTAGCTTTGGATCAGTTGGAATCTAGAAACACGATCTCTTTTTCCGTTCCAAACAAAGCTGTGGAGTAAACTTTCTATCTCCTTTAAGGTTGTAAGTTCAGGTGTAGGTAAACTTATTAATAGATGGGTTATTGTAGGAATTAGAAGAGTCTTTACAACTGTAATTTTTCCTAATGGAGTCAAATATCTTTTGGACCAAGTGTTTATTAGATTTTTTATGTGTATAATTTTATTCTTATAGTTGATTTCTATAATATTTTCAAGGTCTGATGTATATGTAATTCCTAATACTGTGAAAGATTCTGTTACTTTGGTTATGTTATAGCCTGACTGGTTTAGCAAGTTGGATTTACGTAGCTTACCTAAAGGTATTATTTGTGTTTTGTCGATATTAGGGCTTAAACCTGAGAATTTTGCAAATTGTAGAAGCAGGTTGAGAGCCGCTTTAAGTGATTTATTTGAGCCGTCCAAAAAGAGAGTTGTATCGTCTGCATATTGCATTATTTTGAATTCAATATTTCTTAGTTTTATTCCGATTATTTCGGGGTCATTTTTTATTAGAATACTTAGAATTTCAGCGCATAATATAAATAAGTATGGTGATAGTGGGTCTCCTTGCCGGCAACCCATAGAAATAGTAAAACATTCCGACCAAAGTTTGTTTTGGATGACACACATTTGAGCTTCAAAGAGGATTAAGTTAATCCATCTTTTGAAGTTTTAACTTTCTTCAAACTTCAAATAGTTCAAAACGTTTTTTACAAATTTCCATGAAATTGAGTCAAAAGCTTTAGCAAAATCAATGATAAGTAGAACGCCATTTTCGTTATCTAGATTTGTTTGATGGATAATATCATATAAGAGTCTTGTGTTTTCACCAATGTATCTTCCTGCTATGAATCCGGTTTGAGTTTCATTTATCAATGTATTAAGGACTGGTTTAAGCCTATTTGAAGTACTGTAGCTAGAAGTTTGTAAGTTGTGTTGAGCAGTGTAATGGGTCGCCAGTTTTTCAAGTATTCGCGTTGTTTATTGCCTTTGGGGAGAATAGTTATAATGCCTCTTTTCATTGTTATAGGTAGTGTGCCTGATTCAAAACTATTATTCGTAAAAGAAAGGTGCCAATATCTTTCCAGAAAAATTTGAAAAATTCAGCTGTGAAGCCATCTGTTCCTGGGCTTTTTTCATTTTTAAGTGTTTTAAGTGATTTTAAGAGTTCTATTTTATCAATTGGTTTGTCAATTTGTACTTTTTGATCAATATCTAGTTTTCCAACATGTATGTCCTTGAAAAGGGTGTGAAGGTCAACATCATCTAGATCATCATCCTTGCTTTTGTAAAGGTTTTTGTAAAATGATATAGTGTAGGAGTTCAGTTTGCTCTGTTATTTGTTTATTGTTATCATCATATAGTTTTGTTACAGATTTGTTTATATAGTTTCTATTTTCCAATTGACAAAAGTATTTTGATGGCTTTTCTCCTAATTCTATCCATTTAGCATGTGATCGGGTTATCATTCCCTTTGTTTCATGTACTCTAATTTTTTCTAATTGATATTTTAGCTCATTATTTATTTCTAGGAGAACTTCCGAATTTGATGTTTGTAAGATATTCTCTAAAATGTTATTTGTCTTTCGAGGTTGTGTTTTTCTGATTTTTGAGATCTAGATTTGTATATACTGTAGGAAATTGACCTGGTACGAATGTTGCATAACTTTATATCATAATAAACAGTGTTCTTGATTCAAAATCTGGCATAGTTCAGGGTCGATGAACTGCTACTAAGCTTGGTTAATGGGTTAAGACCGGGGGTATATAGACCTTCAAAAAATACTATTAAAATGTACCATGGCTGCACTAACATAGATTGGAAATTTCTATGAACCAAATTTCATTAAGCCAAAGACACTGAAGCATTATTTTGGAACTGATGTGTTAAATATTGACATTGGGATTCAGCAATCAACAGGCACCAGATTCTGGTAAAAAAAATCGCATATAGTCATATTGGGGCGCGGTAAGTAGGTCACAGGAAATTTGGTCACCGGAAATATGGACAAGCAGATGAAATTCACAAAGAATTCAGAAAAAACAAACATTTTCTAAAAGTTAAAGTATATGGTCAGCAGATTTAATTAATATGCCAGTTATAGATTTGTACACGCATTTGAAACCATAATGAAATAATTCGACAAGCGACCTTAAAAAATGGCTTAAAATATTACCAGAAGTTGTAGATGAATACAACAACAAACTACATTCATCTATAGGTGTAACATCAACTCAAGCCTCAAATAATCCAAATATTATGAAGTCAAGTAACATACAAACTAATTATGAAAATGACATACACAACTTAAATATTAAATACAAAAGTGGGAGATCAAGTAAATAGTACATCACTGTACGGGGGAAAGCGGCAATAACCTAATGCTATAGTAGAAATGTCTAATTCAAAACGCAAATGTAACATAATGCAATACCAAATACCTCATACGTCGAATTCAAGAGACAAAGTACAAGAAACCTTTGTTTGTAAACTTGAAATTTTAACTTCTGGAGTTTCGGAGATATTTGAAAATTTGTTTTTGCATTATGTTAGAAATGGTCATCATAAAAGATATAACTGATAAAATCCGAAGTACTATGTCAGGTGCCATGTTGTTGTGACTAATTTTTTTTATGTAGACATTAAGAAAGTTACAAGATATGGTCAAACAGAGATATTTCGGCTCATCCGGGTACAGTCAAAACATATACACAACCAGTCCATTATAATTTCAAGGGTGTTGCTGTAACTTGCCAAATAAACAACCCTCTAAATAAGAAACTGTTACACCCTTGAAAATATAATGGACTGGTTGTGTATATTATGTTTTGACTGTACCCGGGTGAGCCGAAATATCTCTGTTTGACTATACATATTGTTTAAATGCAGTTCTCTCCCTTTAACTGACAATTGCACTATCATGCTTAACATGACTTTCTGACATTGCGTTTTTAACGTATTAAATTATGTAGTAAAAAAGATAAAAAATAAATCTAAATGTAGTAGATAACGATCCAATGCAAGAAGAAAATCCGTTTTAAAAATCTGCTTCTGTCATTTATTAAAAAAAAAGTTTTAAAATTGCATGTCTAAAAACGTTGACCATTAAAATGTTTTTTTTTTTTTAAATAATAATATAGATTTTTTTCTCGAAGTTGAAGGGATGTTTTAACTTACTTTTTGTGAAGAATTGTGTATATTTAACCGACGAAAATTATCTTTGACAAGATTCTACCCCCCCGCGAAGCCCTTCCTGACAGGAAAAAATGGTTGACGGGCCCGAAAAGGCACCTGAATTAATTTTTCGCCAGCAATTTGTGCTCAGAGGATGCACATGCCTTTTATAGAAAACGCATATGCAGAAAATGAAAGATAAATGTTATGTCTATTTAAACTTTCATGCTCTGTATCTATCTTTATTTTGAAATCACTCATTTTTTACATCATCATGATGATCTTCTCTTGAAACTGAAATTTCATTTAAAACGGATTTACACTGAAATAAAGAATAAAATAAAATTCTTATATTTTTGTCAGATATGTCTCCACGTACGAACATCACGCTAAAATGTATGCCAAAGCTTTAGATTTAATCACTTAGTTAATTGAACGAATTGGGCAATTTGTACAAACTTGGCCCCAACAGTCGGCCAACATGCTACTGGAAAGAAAAATATCAGCCCGAAATTAGTTAACTCCTTAAATCAAGTTTTGTATCCCGAGAGAACTCACCCATTTATAAAAGGTTCCAGCACCACCACTAGCTAATCTGACCACGTCTTCTTCATACATATCTATCTTCTCTTTAGCGAAACAACGTGTTGCTTCACTCACACTACTAACTTCAAACTTTCTAATCTTTCTTAATAGTCCCTCTTTACCAGTTTTCCTTGTCAGACTCTGTATCATTTCCCAATCCTAATGTAAAAAGAATGTTTTTTTTTTATGTTGAGAGTAAAACTTAAAGCAGGCCTTCTCAATATATTTTTGTGTATGGCCAAATGCATTTTATGAAGAAAATATGAGGGCCAAAAGGAGCTCAGCTAACAGCGAGCAGAACGGCCACTCTTGCGGTCGTCGCGGGACGCCATTCCAGAATGTAATAAGCAATAGTGTCCATAACTCACTCACGAGCCTAACACCCAAAGGACATGAGTGACCGTTGTTCCTTAAAGCTGTGTCTATAACCTTTAATTATGATGTGTGTTGTTAAAGTTTTATGCAATGTTTTGACGTGTTTAAGCAGTGATTGTTGTTCCATAAAGCTGTGTCTATATATATTTCAAGGTTGTTCAAATTATGACAACTTACCTCTAAATAAGCAATCTTTTCACCAAGTAGAGAAAACGTCGCTATCATGACATCATGTACGACTTGTTTAGGATGGTTGTATGAATGTATTTCACTGATAGTGGTTTGTTTCATAGCTAGCACCTCAACTGTAACTTGACCTTGCTGTTCAAGATGTTTTAAAAGGTCTTTAGCTTTATTTATAAGAATTATAATATTTCTGTGAGACTCTAATGCTTCAGCTGCAGCAATAGCTTGTTCTAAAACTCCCTTATGACGTCTTAAAATCGCATCCTGTAGATCTAGAGAAAAAAAAAAAGAAATTGCCAGTATAAACAAAGGGAAAGTCAATTAATAAACATATGATAACAATTGTCATCCTTGAGTTTCGTCAAACACATAAAAAGGTTTTTTTCAAGAGTTTCGTAGGGTTTTATAAAAATAGAAACATTTGTTGCCATCAAATTTCATGACAAATTAGTTTGATTTCCACTTAAAGCATTTTGACGTCTGGACATTCCTTATATAGAGATCAAAAGCTAATTTTTGTTTATTTTGTATGCTTATAATTCAACAACGTGATGTAAATGTAACCGATAATTAAATATTTTATAAAGGACCAAGAAATAAATCAATATTTACCTCTGTTAGTCTCAGGCGTTTTGGCTTTTCTTCCGTTGATACTAAATAATTGATAATATTTTGCGAGGGCTCTCCCTTCCTTGAGGCATTGATTTCTATGACACCTTCACCATCGATAGGATTAACTTCAATACGAACATCGCCATGTCGAACTCTTGTCTTCACTCTCTTCTTCATCTCCTGGTCGTTGGCAGGTTTTGTTGAACTAAGATATCTTGTAGAAATAGTTGTGCCTGGTTTCACTTTAAACTCAATTTTCAGATCCTCTGAAGCCTTGGGATGTATGACACCTTCTGTATGCGATATATCTTTGATTCCGGCCTCTTTGGCCTCTTTACCTGGTCCCCGGCCTATTTGTGGAGTAATCGGAAGTGGTTTGCATTTAAATCTCGCATCGTCACATTTTAAGATGAACTTTAATAAGAAAAATGGCAATTTCGATTCAAGCTGAAAATTTAGTCGGTAAATACCCTCGACAGGAAACCGTACTTCAATGTTTATTTCACCCTTAGGATTTGGGTTGCTTAATACAACAAATCTATCCGCTGATACATTATCTGGAAACTCCTTTTCCTGTCCTGTTCGGAAGTAAAGAGCATACATCAGACGATCACTCCAATTTTTCTCAGTGGTTGTTAATACTATATTAGCATGACCATTCTGTGCCCTAACTTCTGCTTGTTGACCTTTTCTTAACTGAAGCCCAGAGTCAAAGAATGAAGGAAACACACAGGGCTGTGAGATGAATAATGCTTCTGACATTGGAGTTTTCAGTAGTTGCCATTTATCATCATTTGGTCTATAGAAATAAATCATATTTGCAGGGTCCATTAGGAAAAAGTGCTCCTCGAACATATGTTTCAACACGTTAGACACCATATCGTTCTCTGAAAAGATGTGATAACACAAAATTGCTATATATCCAGTGAAACATCGTAACGTCGACAACAGAGAGAAGTTTATATTAACAGATAGAGAAGTTTATATTAACAGATAGAGAAGTTTATATTAACATATTGAGAAGTTTATATTAACAGATAGAGAAGTTTATATTAACAGATAGAGAAGTTTATATTAACAGATAGAGAAGTTTATATTAACAGATAGAGAAGTTTATATTAACATATTGAGAAGTTTATATTAACAGATAGAAGTTTATATTAACAGATAGAGAAGTTTATATTAACAGATAGAGAAGTTTATATTAACATATTGAGAAGTTTATATTAACAGATAGAGAAGTTTATATTAACAGATAGAGAAGTTTATATTAACAGATAGAGAAGTTTATATTAACAGATACAGAAGTTTATATTAACATATTGAGAAGTTTATATTAACAGATAGAAGTTTATATTAACAGATAGAGAAGTTTATATTAACAGATAGAGAAGTTTATATGAACAGATAGAGAAGTTTATATTAACAGATAGAGAAGTTTATATGAACAAGTAGAAAAATAAAACCGCAATAATTCTTCTCTTGCTGCCAGTTCAGATAATGTTGACGCATCTCAGCCTTTACAACCAGTTTGAATAAAGTAAATCAATTCACAGCAGAGGGAAACGAGTTTAATCTACTTTACAAAAAGCCTCTACTAATATCGATTGGACTAAAAGCTTTAAATCTATAATATCCACGTACCTTGCGTCTTTTTACCATCCTGTTCCACTTTTTGCCAATTTTTCCCAGTGACATCACCAAATAAACCCAAAAAACATCTAATAGGTACCACAAAACGCCACCCTGAAATATTAACTAGAACTAAATCCAACCGACAATCCTTTACTTACCCTGTTCCTCAGACTAGATATACGGATGTGGTAAAACCATGAAAATTCTCACAAAGCGATTTTAACATGTATCATGTTGAACTGAGGGTGATATTAGATACCTGGGGCCCGTTTCTCAAAAAATCTTACGATAAATTTTGTCGTAACTTTGCCTACTTTGGCATTTTACAATGAATAATTCCACACTTACGACAATTTTTGATAATAAGATTTTTGTGAAAAAATGGATTCCGGACCACCTACGCCCCCACACCCCGAAAAATGTTTTGACGTCCACCCATTTCAACGACATTATTCCTACATTGCCCTTGCGATCTGCGGAAATATCACTTGCCTCTCAGAACAAACAAGTCTGGCTACATGATAGTTGCTAATCCAATATATTGCGGATATGTTATTTTGGGTTTCGAAGGTTTTTTTTTTTAATTACGGATCGTAAGTATTTTATTCTTTAAATAGTTTTATGTATATCGTTTCTTACCTTTTACAAACACAGCACACCAGGAGCTCGGTTGGATTGCAAGTTTATCGTCATCATTTGGAAGCAACCGCTGGTGACCCTCTATTAAATAGCAAGGTATGCCGGCACACCTGAAATATGAAATAATGTATGTTCGATAACTCATAGGAAAAGTGTCATTTACAAACGCCGGACAATGCCGTTTAATCAAATTTCATCACAACATAGAATACAAACATTTCGTTTTAATCCACAATCCAACAGGATTTTTCGCTACAAAGTATTTTAGGTTTGCAAGTATGTTTTGGTAAAAAAGTAATAATATGTACGTCTAAGAAAATTATTCCAAACACCCTTTTCAAACCGTGACCTACATTCATGAATCTAAGAGTAAGAGCAATTTGATTTAAATCGGTAAGAGGTCGTCGAAGCATTTTTTTCAGATCGTACGCAGCGAATCAAAGTTAAATGAAGTTTTGGCTAGAGAAAAAATATCATATATGTCCTATGGCTCTGTTATTTGGTGATTTGATCTGGTTTATGGACATAGCACTCGATTGTTATCCAAAAATCTACAGCTAAAATGGTTTAATCTAAAGAATACACAAGTTCTCCCTCTCCCATGAATACATGAGATACCAGCTATCGATACGCTTTCCCTATCGAGGCAGTGGCGTAGCTAGAGGGGTGGGGGTCATTATTGATATACGTAGCTTAAACCCAGAGCTTCCGAGGGCTTCCTAGACCCCCATAAAGCTCAGACAAGCCTCTGAAGCCCATCCGTTATTCACTCCGCTCGCAATATCAATATTTTCTGTCGGTTCATCTTTATCACTATACCCCCAGTTTCGAAAACCTGGCTACGCCACTGCCTTGAAGGACCGAAAACGAACTGTGAAATGCAAGATTCTTCAATATGTACTGAAACAAAGAGACCATTTACCGGCACAGTTTATTGAAGATGTGGTTATAATCGTAATCTTCTTGTATTGCTTTCAGCATTCCTTGTGGAGTATCAGATTCTACATTTCCATAATCTTTGTTTAAGATGTCTTGATTTCCTAACCAGGAAAACAACACCCGGACTTTAAGTAACGGTTCATGGATATCTTTTGTCAAATATTCAACCAAACTATCAAAGTTGTCTAGCTTACCACCGGGAACCTGTGTGAAATAGCGAAGAGAAAAGTAAAACCGTACGGTGGCAACTAAATATTAGCATTCAATTTAATTTGCACCATAACTGGCAGGGGCGAGTCCTTGGGTGCACTAACTCGTGTGCCCCTATTTTTATGCCGACTGATGTCAGGACCCTCTAAAGATTTGCCGCGTTCGCAGTTCCGTTGAATTTGATGCATGTCATATTTCAGAGCCCCCCCCCCTTTCTCTAAATCATGGATCCGCCCCTAACTGAAAACCGAAATTTGTAACTTCAGCAGTATCTGATGAGCAGCCTAGAAGTGTTTTCTTTTATGTCCTTTTTTAAGTTTATTATTGCTATGGACGTAGGAACTGAGTCACTCAACAGAGGGGTATTCCTGATGAACGAAGTCACTAACAGCAAGGTTTTCCTGATAAACCGAGTCACTAACAGGCTATCCAGAAACTGTAAGTATACAGTAGACTTACAAATGGAATTACAATTTCAAAACATACCTCTTTAGCTTTCTGGTCAACCTCATCAAATGAAACATCTTCAAGTAGATCTTCGCGACTAATAGATAGCGGTACACGTTTGGGGGAGATATTCGACATATCCTTTTTGTGTTTGGTTACTCAAGGAGAATTATCTGTAAGAATATTTTATAGAAAATGGAAATATATCTGAAAATCCAGTCTGTATTTAAAGCGGAAACTTTCAGATTTATGGCGGCCAGTTTGGAAAATGGCTGACGTTCCGGCTTCTTGGTCGGGATAAACATGCTGAAATGTGTTTCATTTTCCTGAAATGTTTGGCACTTAATGGCCGCCATTAACCTTTCCTTTTGTGACTTCGTTAAAACACGGGGCCGCGGAGCGTTCATAACAAAACTCTGCGGATTTCGGCCACTTGATTTTCAGGAAATGATCCAATGAAGACAACAACAAAAAATTGGTGTCCCCTCTAAAAGTAGTAAGTTATAAATTTATGTATAATTACTATAACTTACCATATACAATTTTGACCGTCTGACGATTAATATCTTGATTGTTCAATAATGAAATATACCTATATACATAGAGGCTATTATTTCATACGATATGTAATTTAAAGGATTAATCCCTATGTATACAGTATACGAGTATTTAAAGTATTAATCGACACCAAGAAATGAATAGGGCAAGATAATATTTCATATCCAGTAAAAAGGAAGTATTGAAAAAATCATGCAATCACACGTTTTGTTGTGGATATCATATCATGGTTTTTTAAGAAACGTAATCTAAAAAAAGTGCCCATTTTCCCCTAATTTGGGTTAGTTTGATCTTGTGATCCAGGAACGTTAGATTAATTGAACAGTAGTAAGTTGTAACAGTGAATAATGTACACTGAAAGACTTTTAGGGATTTTTAATAAAGAAAATGAAAGAGAATAAGTATTTCTCAAAGGTTTTATCAGATTAGCCACTTATAGTGAAGAATAAAACAAATCATTCCCTTGAAAATCATCCATTTTTATAATATTTCATGCCTTTGAATTTTGTGCGAAATGTCCCTGTCAAATTCTGAACACTAATCGCTTGAGTATAATATGTCCATTTAATACACATGTACTTGTGTATATTGCTATATTGTATATCTTAAAAAAAAAAATATCCAGTAGCCTGTGGTCATGTACTTGATCTCTAAATCATCAAACTTTGTACACAAATTTTTTTTTTTTTTTTTTTTTTTGGTGTCTATATGTTGTATATTGTATCTATGTTTGTCCCCATGGGCTGGGTGTGAGACAGGACCGTTACCACTCGTGGTATAGGACCTAATTCTGACCCATGTAAAATAAAGAGTTTATTATTATTATTATTATTATTATTATAATTGCATGGATCAACGGTATGTACAATTTTACAGGTGTATATGTAATATTATCCGTGTAATCTGTTTTGATTACAATAGGTTTTCCCGAACAGCAAACCTACATTTAGTAGCCTACCTATAGTTAGAGGGGGTAATATTTTGACTTGAAACCAGATATATTTGGGTATTTTAGAAGGAAGAGATCTTTAAAGACTATAATGCCCCATGAAGCGTTTACAAAACGATACGTCAGCTACTAACAGTAATTACATGTTTTCCAATCGCCAGTAGACCCGTAGCTACAGGGGGCAAAGGGGGGCAATGCCCCCCCCCCCCCCCCCCCCCAAAAAAAAACTTGATTGCCCCCCCAAACAAATTGCCAAAAAAAAAAAAAACTTTCACTGAACTCGTCTGTAAAACGTGTAATCAGTTGATACAAGTCAGTAAGGATGGAACCGTCGGTAAAACCGATTTTAAAGGGATTCTTAAGAGGTTTTCTAGTCTTTTTGGATGAATCAGGGATACTTCTAACTTCTATTTGAATCCCTTTAACCTAAAGAGTTAAAACTTTGTGTAAGTTATGATGTTACCGTTCGTTTACATTAGCATAATTTGTATACTGAATTTAGAAAATTGGTCTGTATTTTAAGTTGGTTAAAGCTGGAGTCTTCGATAACAAAATCGCGTCAGATGTATTCTCCGGGTTTCCTAGATTTTGAAATTTTCCGGGGGAGGACCCCCAAACCCCCCGCTAATACAAGCGCCAAATACGAAGGAATTCGACCAATGGGCCTTGACTTACAGAAGCACCTTTCAAGTCTTTCGATGTGTGTTTTGCAAGCTAAATGAGATTCACAGGTGATTTGAATTCTATTCTGCTTATAAGCAAAATTGCCCCTCCGAATATATCACTTTTTTTTCAGAACTGTACACACTAACAACATTTTAGACATGGTATTTTCTGAACAGGGTGACAAGCATGTTGTCGAAATTGTTGTGTGTAGAGTGCTTAACTGCCCAGTGGCGTAGCCAGGTTTTCGAAACTGGTGCAATTGAAAAAAAAATCAACCGACAGAATATATTGACATTGCGAGCGGAGTTAATAGCTTAATAGGGGTCCAGGGGCGAAGTCCCCGGAAGCTCTGGGATTTTAGCTAATTGACAAACTGCATGAAGACTATTTGAATCTATATGTTTGGAAATTTTTTATATTTATGCCTGTGTGTGACCGGTCGGGTCATTTTTACTGACGGCACTTTTTCAACCGACGGACATCAAACTACGCCACTGTAACTGCCCAAAGTTTAGTAAGAATAACACTAGTATATATGTATTTTATAGAACTATCTTTTTCTAGAAAAAATACCAAGTACAAAAAATGAAAGTATTATAACTGAAGTTAGGTGTTGATAATATTTGAAATGAAGAGAATTACTGTTATAGCGACACCACCTATTAGAATAAACAAAAACATTAAATTCTCAAACTTGGTCAATAAGAGTATATAACGGTGTCCAAAGTATACAAACAGAATCAAATAATCTCATAAAACTATGTAATTTTCTAAACAATTACAGATTATTATTGAAAAATTTAAGTAAGCGATTTGCAATAAATAAATTATTGTATATAAACATTGTTTTCTGGATTTATCAGATTATTAGTTATGACCCCAGGTAAGTCCTCTGATGAATATAATATACTCCTATTGACCAAATTTGAAAATTTAAATTTGATGTTCATTTAATAAATGATAGTTCTTGTCCCCATTATGGATTTTAATGGCTGAGTCATTGTCTTTTCAAGATAAACACTTCTAGGTAAATTACTTTTCAGACAGGGTCCCAATGGAGAACGTATTGACTAAGTAGCATCCATTGCTCATTCCCACATTTACCCTAGAATGTTTTACATGAAATAAAGTAAGCCACATCTGTCCTTCATTCGAGCTTTTTATGTGCAAGAGTGTAAGTATTTGATTACAGCATAAACATTTGAAACCTTACTGCTTTTGATAGATTTTGTGAGTGCAATGAAGTTACGAGGCCCATAGGCTGTTCCCTTGTGGCGTGTTCCCTGTGCCCACCCCGTATCCATAGAATTTTCCCTTGTGGCGACAAGTCCATGGGTACAACGTATGGGAACGGGTACTAAAACAATGGTTAAATCGCCTTGTGGCGCACCACAAAGTCACACGGGAACACGCCACAAAGGAACATCCTATGGATACAGGGCCTTAAAGTTATGCATTACAAATCTACCAGACTATGAATACAATCATAGAAGTAAACATTGATAGTAATGAAAGAGAAAGGCTCGTAGCTGAACCATATACAGAACAAAATTCTTCATCAGCCTGTGTTGAATCACTAGCTGGTTTAATCATAGGTGAAAATATCCCAACCCAAAAAGTCTTCTCGTTTTTAACAAATGTTGCCCTGAAAGAATAAATAACAATCGTTACAATGTGAGGCTTTATTACTTATATGAAATCTCAGCAAGGGCGTTTATTTAGGGGGAGGGGTTATTGGTGGTGTGTCCCTCTCTATAAAGGGCTCTGTCCCTCTCTGAACCATGAAAGGGGAAGGGGGAGGGGAGAAAGAGGCTCAATCAATCCCTAATTTGATTAATAAGACAAATTTTGAGAAAAATAAAAAAAAGTCGGACATCAGAAGGCCTGACTTCATCCTCAAATCCCGAACAATGGTCCAGAAAGCACGAAATCGATACCATTTTTTTTTTCATTTTTTTTCTAAGGCGCCTCACATTACAATATTGGCCGAAACTGGGGTAAGATTTTTTTTTCGTTAAAATAAGATTCGTATCTCTTTAACGCCAACTTTCTTTGAGGATAAAAGATATAAACTGAGTTTACTTACTGAAAATAGATCTGGCCAACAGTTTGTGATGGTGCAGTCCATGTGATAGTTTTATTAGTTTCATGTCTTTTGGTCATGTGTGATACAGCACTCTGCAAATAAACATAAAATGAAGTTTTAAATATTAAATACATGTATTACAGTCTTGGGATGAACAGTTATAACTGTTAAAAACCAACACAGTCTACCCTCTGACCACATTGAAACCTGAATCGCATTTTAACCTCTAAATAGTTCTGGGATCCTTGGATTGTCTTTGGATTTGTGACAATATCTATAGTCAAAAAGAGATATTTCGGCTCATCCGGGTACCGTCAAACATATACACAACCAGTCCATTATATTTTCAAGGGTATAAAAATATCTTATTTAGAGGGTTGTTTGTTTGGCAACACCCTTGAAAATATAATGAACTGGTTGTGTATATGTTTTGACTGTACCCGGATGAGCCGAAATATCTCTGTTTGACTATACCGCAAAATATAATTGGAAATAAATATAAGGACTTTTCTTAATGTAAGCATTGGTTTGTAGGTTTGCCCTCTCTAACTGAAAAGCTCCATAGTATATTTTGGGAAAATGTTATAGAAGGTTGGGTTTTATGGCGGGGAAAAGCGGCAAAAACCTAATGCTATGTAGAAATGTCTAATTCAAAACACAAATGTAACATAATTAGACATTTCTACATAGCATTATGTTTTCGCCGCTTTCCAACGCCATAGTGTTTTGTGATATACTAGTAGGCTAACATGGAAAAAGAAACTGATTTACTTTTGTTTGAGTGGGTCTTATTTAAATTTACACGTTTGTTATTTCCCTTTAATTGTAGACAATAACCTTAACGTTGATACATCTGAAGTTAACCACCATTTCCAAAACTGTACTGATGAAGAATGTGTTACCGAAACACATGCCGACAACAGGTGCTAAAGTGCAATTAGAAATCACCTTGTGGCTCACGCTAATGTCAAGTATTAATGCGTTTTCCATTCTTTGGACAATTTTATTACTACAACTGGGTTGGTGGCTCTTTCGTATCGACATTTTGTTCCCGAGATCACCTTTCCCCAGTTGCTCACGCTCGTGTCAAGTATTAATGCTCTCCATTTTGCCTTTCTTTGCCTACTTACATTTGTCATGCTGTTACAGTTCATAGTTTTAAGAAATGTTTCGCCTTGAGGTAAAGTAAAGGTACCAATTGGATTTGTATTACTACAGTCTGTCTGTCTGGCTTGAATAAAAACACCTTCATAATAATTTGAGGTTGCTTCTAATGTAACTGAAATGATATATAGGTTATTGGATAAAATCAGTTTGAAATTAAAGGGATATGTTCACTAACTGATCGATCAAAACACTTTTAGTCTCAGAACCTGGATTTTTTTAGCTGATCTAATCCGTAATAATGTTCCAAACTCTCCCTCAAAATGTAAGCCTTTAAATCTATATACATCAGCGTTTGAAAGTTAAAAATACGAATCGTTGTTTAAAAAACATACAGAAAATGAAAGATTACTGTTAAGGTACGGGTATAATTAAAGGAATTTTGCGATTTTTTGGCAGTTCCCGTAAATGTGGGAATCTGAAAAAAATTGTACGTTTATCGTTGCCAAAATAGATCACTGGAAGAGAAACGTTATTATGATCCTATGTAAAATCAAACCCAGTAACACATAACGTATGTCACATTTCCGTATGTCAAGTTATTTCAAGATATATTTTAAATATGGAAGTTCGTGACCTACCTTCGATAGTACTGCCTGCAGAATAAGTTTGTTTTGAAGTTGTTATTTTAAAGTAGGGGTCAGCTGTTTGAGCGTCAGCACCATGATCTGTTGGAAACATGTGGGAACATGACGTTAAGGGTGGACCTTCTGGATACGCCCAGATACAACTGATCATACAGCCGAGAATGATTAGATGCTGAAATAGAAAATATATACTGATGAAGTGTAAGAAATTTATTAATGGTGTAACAAAGTTGATATGAAGAGCTTCGACCATGAGGATAGTCGAGTTTGGGGGATTGTAAAGAAATTTTTCTAAACTCTGATACGGTAAAAACCAGCGTATAAGAACACCTATTTTGGCGGTTCAGGCTGATTTGGTTCTTATATAAAGGGTTATAATCTGCAAAATTAGCCTGTAAGTGTTCTTAAAAAAAGTTTCTTAAAATAAGGAACATACAAGGCTACCAATAGATGAAATCAATATATTTTCACACAATTTTAATTAATTAATACAATTTTGTTTAATATTTTGTTACATATAATTGGGGTGGATCTATTATGTGTGCAATGAAAAGTAGTGTTGATCTTTGATATTTTCCATAAGAAGAACAACTTTCATTTTTCAGACTAGGCTAAATGGTACTTTTTTCATTAAATTTGGCCTGGGTTTTCTTAATCCACTTGTTCTTATATGCGTTTTTTTTTTACTGTAGTATCAATTTGAACAATTCCGATTTTCAAGTTGTTGTCTGTGGTTCAAGCATTTCCACTTAAACTAAGTGTTTGATGACGTCACCGTCACAAAATTGTCACCCGATCCTGTAAAGTTAGCTTTTATATTAAGCTAATAATTGAAATTTTTAGCCTTTTTATAAAAGGAACAACAGTGAACGGTAGACGGTGCCGTTTATTATTAGCCTTTCTATAAAACCTAACAAAGGCTAATATATCAACCAATCGGATAGTTTATTGGTAGCCAATGAAACATCGTTGATTTCCCGCTGTAGGCCTGTCCCTTCGACTTCTTGCTACTCTTACGATGACCTTATTCTGGTTCACCACCTAGATCATTGATTATTCAAGCCCAAGACCATGGAATGAAATGACTACAATGTAAAGTTCAATACCGTAAGTAATGTAAAATGTAAAATATTGTCAATCGTCGGATAATTGAAATACAATTCAATATATTTCAATGTTCGAAAAATAAAACTGAACATGGTGATAACTTCAATGAACTTTATCACGTGATATTACATGTCATGTGTCCTTTCAAAATGGCTGCTTGCATGCAAAGTTGTCAACAAATCTTTTAACTTGTCTGATCGACTTGATATTTGCTGTAACGCATAGCCGTAGGAGATAGAAGGGAATCGGGCGTGGCAGGTGCACCCAACACCCCCCCCCCCCACCTCCCCCTCCCTTTCCCCAAATACTATGTTTTCGAGCAGCGAGTTCCAAAAATCATACAAAATCGGTGCAGTAAGCTGGGCAAGTCGGTCTGACCCTACCCACTTCAACCCCTACGGCTATGCTGTAACACATCTGGTTTGTAATCAAATTGAATGAAATAATGTGTTATTTAAAATTTGTTCGCAGTTATACTGGCCAATCGTCCAATGACTGACTATATAAGCCTAGTCTGAATATACGCAATAAATTGTTGATTATTTTAAAAAGCTTAGCCTAATTATTTAGTTTAGTCAACACCACTGTCTGTTATGAAATAAATTATATCTTTTGCGCGGAAATTAACTTACTTTCTTTATTTGGATTCTAATTATGATTAATAAGGCTTTATATATTAATGATATTTTGTAGGATTCGTGATAAAAGTTTTCTAGAAACAAAGAAAATGCATCAAAAAGAGTTGGGAATATTGGGTTAGAAGCAACATTTCAAGGCCACCCCAAAAAGCCATGATAAATATCAGGATGTTTAAAGGCAAGTCCAATTTTTATACGCGTGGGCGTATATTGTAGTCGTTCCCTATTGAAAATCAGACGAATCGAAAACTATTTCATGGGTTATTGCCCTTGCTTTTGAAAATATCTTGTGGACACCATAGAGAGCTGGTTTCTTGATGGATTTTGATTTTCATGAAACTTGACATGAGTGTTTGTATTGACCTTGTGATAAGCCCTATAGAATATCAGATATATCGAAAAAGTATTTGATGGGTTATTGCCCTTGTTCTTTAAAACACGTTAATTTTCCAGCCCATTACACTCCCAAAGTTGTGGACACGATAGAGAGTTGGTTTCTTGGTGGATTTTTATAAAAACTTGCTGTGAGTGTTTGTAATCACCCAAGGAACCATATTCAAAATCAGACGAATCGAAAAATATTTCATGGGTTATTGAAAATCAGACAAATCTTAATATATTTAATTGGTTATTGCCCTTGTTTTTGTAAATATGATGTGGAAACAATAGAGAACTTGTTTCTTGATGGATTTAGATGAAACTTGGTGTGAGTGTTTGTATTGGCCTTGGGATACACCTTATTGAAAATCAGAAACATCAACAAAAATGCGACTGTTCTTAATCATTTTTAGGATGAAACCTTATATTGACATATTGCCCTTGTTTTATGCATATTTCAGTGACATATTTGTTTTTCCAGGAAACTTTAACCCGTGGTTTTGCTTTTAAAATGTCATTCTCAGAATCTTTCATTTACTCTCCACTCTTGTCAACCCCCGGACGTTTATAAAAGTGGGCGTATTACGATGGCCATCGCTATTTTTTTTATTATTATTCATTCATTCTTTTAAGCTAATACAGAATTCTGTATTTTGAGGAGCAATCGTACCTCAGTTCCAGACACAGGATTTGTTTTCATAGTGACTAGTGTACATGGCTTAATGGGGTGGGGTATTGATGACAAAAGTGAGATCGATTATATCAATGTTTGTTATATACATGTATATATTACCCATTTAGGGTTATATATAAATATATATAATTTTCCCAGTGAGAATTATCTTTAAAGGCATTATACAACTTTCTTGCAGTTGTAGTCAATTGATGAAAACACTGCATGGTGTTAGTGGGTCCTCATTAGCCTATGCAGGTGCAGACAAGTAGGACAAATAACTCCATAAAACTCATTTTCATTTCATATCCGCTTTAAAATAAAGACTTTTACTCAAGCAATGAATTTTTGAAATTTAAGCATTATTGAGACTATTTTATATTTATTAACTTTGTGAATAATATGCTAATTGTTGTTTATTTCAGGGATGATTCAGAAGAAATCATGGTAAGTAAGTACAAAATTATTTTGCTTCAAGTCTCATACATTTGTTGCTCATTGAATGTGACCAATGAATGGGTTTTTAGTCATTAATTCTTGTTGATAATTTATTATTATCAGTAATCAGCAATCCTCATCAGTTTACGTAAAACCAAAATCAGTCTCGGTAATGAATGGTGAATCTTCAAGGACAAGACTTTCGTGTAACGTTTAGTAAATTTAGTTCATAACTATAGAGTCTTTTTTATGATTTTGACAAATGATGAACAAAATATGTGTACTTTAATAAAACATACTATCTCAAATGTCAAAGCAGAAATTTTATGTATTGTGAGTTTGAGTTGATGCAGCAACTGGTCAGTCGATAATCTTTAGTACTTTGTTTAATCCATATAAACATTCAAGAAGATGCAGGTTAAGACACATTTATGAATAGTATAGAAGCTGTTCTCAATCAGAAATGAACTGTGAAGAGAAATGTATTAAGTATTTTGAACATGTTCTCATTTTACCTGTATGTAGAAATATCTGTATGAGCAATTTTATGTTTATTGTTAAACATTTACTTCTGTAATTTTTGTTTTTTTAGGCTGTGTCAATGGAAATATTGAAAGGGTTTCTTCTACAGAATGACCATACAGTTAAACCAACTTTCATGATTAAAGAGGATATAATAACAGATAGACAATGTGTAACTCATTAATATGCTGAAAACTTATTAGATATGCTATAATTCATAAGTCTTATATGTAACGGAGGAAATATCCCTTTGAATGTTTGTGTGTTTGTTCAATCTTGAACAAAATCCATTTTTACTTTGAAACCTATAAACCTATAAGAATTATTAAAGAAAAAAAGATAAATTGTTAACTCTTACAACTATTGATGTTGTTTCAAAAAAAGTAAATGTTTTTCAATTTCGTATGCAGATGTGTTCAATATCATTAAATTTGGCAAGCAAAGATCAGAGAATTTAGTCCATTGGGGAAATAACGTCTTAATATTATGATGGTGCTTCTCTTTGGGGAAGTCAACTGATATATAAATATTGTTCTCGATTTTGATATGTTTGTGGATGCGATTTTGATTAATGGTATTGTTTTGCTTGTACGGATTTTTGTTATACAAATAAAAGATTGAGAATTTTGTTCTTTGGAAGTTGGTAGTCTTAAATTCTGTATCATTCTATAAGCAATGGACGGAATATAGTCGATTTTAGGGTTTCAGAACAATTACCATTAGGTCATTGAACTACATGTATATTAAAAACATGTGTCACATCCCTAGAACAAAGAACATATTTCTGACAAAATATTTTGCAGGAATCACAATCCAATAAATACAACGCTGCTACAGAAACGTGTAGAGGCCTAGATATTCTCAAAGCTTGGACATAAAATAAAATACAATATAACAAATATAATTTCTGTCTACATATCACAAAAAGGCAGGGAAATACATAAATTCATAAAGAATTTACATTAAAAGACATATTACTACACTACATGCTTATGGAATCGAAAGAACGTGCTAGTTGTTTAATGTCCTAACGTTGGAGATAAATTCTGCTGATTATTCGCAAGGCATAAAAGAAAGAAAAAAACTTATCAATATAGTTTTTTATGTCAAAAAAGTGGGTATGTCTTAACGTCTCTTTATACACTAAATCTCCTTCCTTATACATACACACAAAATTCAATTCAGATAGAAAATGTTATTATCTAGTTATGTTGATTTGCATTGCGCGAGCCTAATTAATGAAAAAAATATTCTTTTGGGTTGGTAGATTCTAGCATTTCTTAAAAAATAAAACACTGTTATTCCTTAACTGTTTATGTAGGTACATGTATCGTACTGTCTCGATTGTATACATACAGCATAGAATACTAGTTGAATATTTTGATTCTGATTCGGTTTTTATTCTTTTAATATATGTATACAATAGAAGCACAAAGATGGGTTGCGTGGCAAGGTAAAATATTTAAAGGCCTACACCCAATTTATCAAATCATACGATCTCTTTCATATCAACGGTTCTCATATCGTAGATCTTTACATGTGCTTGTTGAAATATTTGATCACAACGAGATTTTCAATCTTCTATGCCTTATTTCTCTATTCTTTTATACTACCAGGGCGTTAAATACAAAACATTTTGGCAAGGAAATAGATATTCCAATGGATACAAATTGTGCGCCTTTACTTGCTGACATATTTCGTATTGACGTATGACATAATATGACGTATTTCATAAATCTATCCAGAAGAATCTAAGACTTTCCGCGTCCTTTTCGACTTGCTTCTAGAAATTATCAACAATCACCATCTTTGTGTTCGACTTTATGACAAACGTGACGACTTTAATTTCCCTACCGTTAATTTTCCATTCATGTGTAGTCTGATACCATCACTTGCTTATGGTGGATATTTTTCACAACGTATTTGTATTTGTTTAGAGATTGACCTTCAAATCGTTTAAAGGGGAACAGTGGTTATGTTGGGGAGTTGATAGTACTAGAACTACCTTCAAATTTGCCTAAAAATAACGTTCTATTTCTTTAATGTGTTGTCTCATTAAAGTCGTTTTATTTTTTCCTTTTTTCTATGCCAATAATTTTGAATACATAGGGGCAGGCTTGAATTTCGGTGGTGAGTTGTGAACACTATTACTGATTAGCTTAGCTAACCAATACGAACGGATGGTAAATGTTGTCCGTTTCATCAGGGCTGCTTCAACTTCATTAAGGAAATTGTATGGTTTACAGCTTACTATTTTGAAATATCTGATGGATTCCATTACTATACAATTATTGCTCTCGTTTTGGTTAGAATTGCGTTGCTTGTTCGGATGATGATCAATTTCAACCGAAATCTATTCCATATGATGTAAACTCTAGACTCTATAGCTCCAATGACCAAATGTCATGGTTACATTGCCACTTGGGCATTAAGGATATAAAACAAAACGAGATTTGTGGTAATAGTTTATATTTCAACATTAGATAATACATACAATCATCAGGATAAATATGTAGGCCTATGTTCAAATCAGACTGATGAAATTAAATAAAGCGTTTATTGAGCAGATCAATTGTTCAAGTTGACCAATGTATATTACATATTAAAATATATAGGCTGTTTTTTAAACTTCATAACTTCTTTATATTCATTTTATATATTGTTTGAGAATTAAATTCTGGAAAAAATCAATCAGATTACAAGTTTGATATCAATCAAATCATTTAAAACAGGTCCACAACTATCAAACAACAACATACACTATTAGAAATATTCTTGCTATAATTTTGTTAATGCATCTCTAAGTAATAAAATTTTCCTAGAACTATGGACAAAATTATACAGACAATGGTTTTTCATTTAGTGTTAAACAATACTAACAGAGATGTATGAAAATAGATCAAACATTCGGAGTGTACAATAAAAACTAATGCTTGCCAGGCAAGGTAACATACGCCCACTGGCAGATGTCGGAAATGATCATATTTTAATTAAAGATAATACAAATTTCATTGTATCAAAAGAATAAAAAGTCAAGGGCAGTAACTAAAAAACTGTTCATCGAAAATGCCTCATGTTAGAACTTGACTGAGATCTGCATCAATTACAATGATCTCACCTCTTATTCATGTGGACGTATAAAAACACATAAAAATCTATAAATCAATTCCAATTTATAGGAAATATGTTAATCTTGATATATCAATATTTTATGTTAATTCAAATACAGATAGTTTGACTCGATTTTAATATATTATCTTTTCAACTTGCACAACATTGTCCTGGTGTTTCTTAAAGAACAAAACTAAGATGCTGCTGTGTTAAGTGGCACAAGTGTAGTGAATTTTTGTATGCATGTTCAAGAATTTTCACTTAGTGGGGTCACTTTTCTACATTATAAAACACATAACATAAAAAACTTTCCCTTTAGATCATTACTCTCATTATCCAAAACATTAACGAAATATTTTTCACATCAGGTAATCTATAACTAGATTTTAATATTGAAAGAACTCCTTTATTATAAACTGTTCAAACTTTTATTAAAAGATAGCTTGCCAGGCAAGGTAATATACGCCCACTGGAAGCTTTGTTTGAAAAAGAACATTTGGCAGAAAACAGCAACCATCAAATATTCAACCTGTAGTCGGAGGCCTACATTTCGTTCAGAACTTAAATTAGGTGTCGTCCAAATAGCATTCATCAAGTTTAGTCAAAATCCTTCTCTGCTATAAACTAAAACCTATTTAATACAAGAAAGGCAATAAGTCATATCAAATATTTTTTTGATTTTCGATAGGGTTTATCGTGTAATAATAAACTATTTCAATAGGTTTCATATTTACAACCTAAAAATCAAAGCGTTTTAAAGAACAAGGGCAATAATTCATATTAAATATTTTTTGATTCTTTTGATTTTCAATAAAGTTTATCCTTAGGTGATAATAAGCAATTTCAGTAAGTTTCGTCAAAATCTGTAAAGAATTGTGACTTGTAGAGTGTTAACAAGCTAAAAATCAAAAGCATTTTAAAGAACAAGGGCAATAATTCATATTAAATATTTTTTGATTCTTTTGATTTTCAATAGGGTTCATCCTTGAGTGATAATAAACAATTTCAGCAAGTTTCATCAAAATCTGTAAAGAATTGTGACTTGTAGAGTGTTAACAAGCTACAAATCGAACGTGTTTTAAAGAACAAGGGCAATAATTCATATCAAATATTTTACGATTCTTTTGATTTTGAATAGGGTTCATCCTTGAGTGATAATAAACAATTTCAGCAAGTTTCATCAAAATCCATAAAGAATTGTGACTTGTAGTGTTTTAACAAGCTAAAAATCGAACGCGTTTTAAAGAACAAGGGCAATAATTCAAATTAAATATTTTACGATTCTTTTGATTTTTAATATGGTTCATCCTTGAGTGATAATAAACAATTTCAGCAAGTTTCATTAAAATCCGTAAAAAATTGTGACTTGTAGAGTGTTAACAAGCTAAAAATCGAACGCGTTTTAAAGAACAAGGGCAATAATTCATATTAAATGTTTTTCGATTTTTTTGATTTTCAATAGGGTTCATCCTTGGGTTATAATAAGCAATTTCAGTAAGTTTCATTAAAATCTGTAAAGAATTGTGACCTGTAGAGTGTTAACAAGATAAAAACCGAACGCGTTTTAAAGAACAAGGGCAATAATTCATGTTAAATATTTTACGATTCTTTTGATTTTCAATAGGGTTCATCCTTGAGTGATAATAAACAATTTCAGCAAGTTTCATCAAAATCCGTAAAGAATTGTGACCTGTAGAGTGTTAACAAGCTAAAAATCGAACGCGTTTTAAAGAACAAGGGCAATAATTCATATTAAATGTTTTTCGTTTTTTTTCATTTTCAATAGGGTTCATCCTTGGGTTATAATAAGCAATTTCAGTAAGTTTCATTAAAATCTGTAAAGAATTGTGACTTGTAGAGTGTTAACAAGCTAAAAATCGAACGCGTTTTAAAGAACAAGGGCAATAATTCATGTTAAATATTTTACGATTCTTTTGATTTTCAATAGGGTTCATCCTTGAGTGATAATAAACAATTTCAGCAAGTTTCATCAAAATCCGTAAAGAATTGTGACCTGTAGAGTGTTAACAAGCTAAAAATCGAACGCGTTTTAAAGAACAAGGGCAATAATTCATGTTAAAAATTTTACGATTCTTTTGATTTTCAATAGGGTTCATCCTTGGGTGATAATAAACAATTTCAGCAAGTTTCGTCAAAATCCGTAAAGAATTGTGACTTGTAGAGTGTTAACAAGCAATTGTGGACGGACGGACGGACCGACGGACATGGGTGACGGCAATATACGCTCCACATTTCATGTGGGCGTATAAAAACTGTATTTAGTGGAACATCTATCATTTCAATAATTCTTCAAGTGGAATAAAACTACCTGAAATATATTCACAGTTTAATTTATATAACCTGTACACTTTTAAATATAAACATTACAATATTGAATATTGAAATAGTAATTGGAACTTAGTCCATTCTTTCTAGTGCGCATTGTAAATTTAGAAATAAAAAATTGAAAGACATAGCTCATACATGTGGGAAAGAGCAAAATCTCCAAATATTCAGAAAATACATACGTTAGGCTCATTCGAGAACATATACATAATGATATATACTAAGGGCCTTTATGCATCGGATATTTCACGGTACAACATAGCGCCATAGTTGTGCATGCTTTTTCGTGTTTGGTGTGGGCCTTGATGCATAAGCTTAACTGTATGCTGAACTGTATTCCCTTTGCCTTTAAAATGCCTTGCAAAGATGGATGGGTGTTCTGACATCTGTCTAAACATACATAGATGTCAACATATTTCAGACATTTCAGCCAGTGATAAACAAAATATGTTGTATAATAATATTAAAGTTACCTGGTATTCAACTTGCATGGTATGGTGGAATAGATAAAAAAAAATAGCTTAACACCAGTGGTTTGTTTCTGTTAAAAAAAGATAATGATTTTGTTTTAAATACATGATTTACTTCCTTATTTTTTCAATAAAAATTTACCAATAATTATTACACAAGAACATCAGTTTTAGAATACATGTAGTAGTAAACATTTGGGCACTGGTTATCATTTTCAATTTCTGTACAAAATTGGACTTCTGAAGACTGATAATACAAAGCTGTGTGCTATGAGGAAAAGTTTGGTCTGACAGCAGCTTAAGCTAATTTTTTTACGATTCCGATAATCAAAAATCTCGTCTAGAGCATGACAAAATCGGGTGCAATGGTTATATACAGTAAGTAGGTAGTGGACTTCCCATACGAAAGGTTCTGTCAGGTGTTCGAAAAGAGTAAGAGTGTAAAAGTGTAAGGCTATTACTATCCAATCTCACCTGTAATCAAATTCCATCTTCAATCAGCTGAAACCTCAGCTTCAAATTCAATCCATACAATCTGAAATTCATAATTTTGATAATAAAACACTTTATTGATGGAGAATGATGATAAGCTGCTTACCCTGCCTGGTTTTGCTAGGCAATGTAAAAATCTGACACTAAGCTGTGCGACAGACAGAAAGGGCAGAGGCGTCAACCCCCTCCCCGACCCCCGCCCAACCTCACAACAACAACAAATTGACTGGCCCGGCTTTTCCTATCCCTCCCACCCCTGCTCCCTTTTTTCGAATTCTTGCATGTCTGGAGCTTTTAGCCCCTTGGACAATTCTGAGGGCATATCTGGAATGAGATTCTATGAGGATTTAGAACTTAAGCTTAGCCGTAACTTCTCTTTAATTAATAGGTCTAGGCAATGTACTAGACAGCAATTTACCTGAATATGATGAATTGTCGACTAGAAATAGATGCCTACTGCCACTGGCACTGATCCACAAGTGAGGTGTGGAGATTTGCGAACTAGTCTAAATCTCAGCTATAGGACTCCAATGACACTAGATCGTTTTAGGCGCAAGGTCCGAACATTGTGAAAGTCTTCTCCAGCAGAAGTTGGCTTAAATTGGTGGACCATTTCCTGCTTTATTCTGCACTATATCACGAAAAGGCCGTCGTTTTTAGGTTGACATCGGAAAGAAAAAATGGCTAAATATACAGTATGCTATTTGATTGGGTATAGATTTGATTGACGTCTGATTGGTTGATATATTAGCCTTTGTTAGGTTTTATAGAAAGGCTAATAATAAACGGCACCGTCTACCGTTCACTGTTGTTCCTTTTATAAAAAGGCTAAAAATTTCAATTATTAGCTTAATATAAAAGCTAATTTTACTGGATCGGGTGAAATTGTAATGGTTGACATTGTTCATACCTATGAGGATGCCTTTGTGAATTCCTGTGCAGTGTTTGAGTTTTTCAGTTTTTGAAAGTTGATGAATAGGTGATTATTTTGAGCATCATGATACCAAAATTATACATATTAATGCTATAACCCTTAGTTTATATATTCCTTTTTTGGACCAATATATAATATGAAAACCTTTGAAGGATGTGAATTAAATTGTTAATAGTTCAACATGACTGTATTTTCAAATGTATAAAAGTTATTTGATAAGTTTAATCGTGATTAAATGACTAAATTGATTAAATTCTAACGTGATATATTATATTCATCTTTTTAATATTAGTTAATACAACTATTGAATGTAGACGGTCATAATAAATCTCCCTGATGCAGTCACAATCGTTTCATTATTAAATAAGAATGTTCAGATTTAGGACTTGAATATTTCTAAATAGCCTCCAGAATTACTAGAACTGCACGAGTCTATTTTTGACTTTCAAACGCTGATATTTATGGGTACACATGTGTTTGAAGGCTTAAATTTCGTATGAGAGTTGTGAACAAAAGTACGGATTAGATTAGCTAAAAACTTCCAGATTCTGAGACTAAATATCCCTTTAATATTCCTTATCCTTCTTAACCGAAATGGTTGAATAAAAAAGGGCACCCCCGTTTAAAATAAATCATATAGCGGCATTGCCTTACTCTTTTCTATTTCCTATTGTCTAGATATCTTCAAAACAGTCTGCTGCACAAATGGTTTCAGTCTACTATCCCATCCTTAAACCTTTTTTATGTTTGTCCCTTCAGTCATCATTTACAATTCTGACATCAGATTAACAAATCTCAAAGTTTCTTTATCTGTGCCGAAACAAACACAGGGAATTCAAATCGCCGAACAAGAATCGAGTCACAGATAGAAGACATTTCTAATAGGGCCTACTGAATGTCCCACAAGAGCTATTCCATTTTCTCAAATATTTCTTTCTGATGAAACATGTCTTTTCTGAATATCAATAATTATATTGAACTATATTGCTTATCTTATCAATTTGAAATTAATTATGATAATGTCTTAAGTTACCTTCATAATAATGTAAAATATTGAGTTAATCCAGAAATTTACTTGACATAACCTAAACCACTACACACCATACCAATATCCTGACTCTTGAATTTCACGACAACTAAAAATTCTCACACGTCCTCTGATATTTGTGAGTAACTTGTAACATATCCATGTAAACCGACGTCTACCAGGTATTATAATAAGTTAAATTGTTTTAAGAGAAATTTACTTTTTTAAACATAAGGTCAACATTTTATTGTGGTTTTTACGTTTTGAGGAAATTTTCAAACATTTTTTGAGGTAATTGATAAAGAAAATCTATGATCCGAGATGGCCTATTGTACAATTTTATTGATTAAAGACTGCACGCTAAGTTTTTTGATTGATAATTTTTTGTTTGGAGAAGAAAAAGACTTTAATGTGCAAGTCACATGTTTAATATCAAGTATACTATCCTATTTGCAACATATTATACTTTTTATTATGTCAAGGTAATCTCCATGCTCTATTATTTAATAATAAAGAAAAAAATAAATTCAGGGCAACCTCTCATTTGTGTGGTACTTGTATATGGTTTCATAGGTCTGATGGTTATGACATTTTTTGGCGATAATGTTTCCCCCTTACGCATGTTTTACGGCCAAGAAGTTTGTTCACTCGTCTGTGCTCCATTTCGACTATTTTGGGTTTCAGATAGGCGTTAGTGATTAAGTATAGTTTTCTTCAAATTCATTCATCATAAGATTACATAGAACAATGCTGCTAAAATTTGCCAATCTGTAAAAACAAGGGTCTGGTGAGGGTGTGGAATACCGTAAGCGAAAAGTTCATAATTAGTAGCCAGATGTGTTTAGTCTACCCATGTGCAACATGAACATTCAAAACGTATGAATTTATACGTATACACTGAAGGCTTACATACATATACATATAATGATGGTTTTATGCATCTAGGCTACATATGCGTTTGTAAAGAACACGAATTATGATATTATATCTACTGTACTGTAATTGAAGTAATTAAAGATAGTGGACCATGGCCATATACGCCTAACGAAAAAGTCGAAGATGGAAAAAATGTAATCAGGAGAAAACTAAACTTTCTCAAACCTTTCGATTTAGGTCCAATAACATCCATTTTAAGTTTCATCAAAATCGGTTGAAAACTAAGAGAGTAATAGCATATTTAAGATTTGGGGCAAGGGCAATAACTCTGCTTCTAACGATCGAAAATAGCTCAAATTCGAACTTGATCTTCGTTTTATGAATATGCATACACATATCAAATTTCATTTGATTCCGTCAAAAACTCTAGTTTTTAGAGCGTTTACAAGCAAATGTTGATGGACGGACTGGCCGATTTGGGGCAAGGGCAATAACTCTGCTTCTAACGATCGAAAATAGCTCAAATTCGAACTTGATCTTCGTTTTATGAATATGTATACACATATCAAATTTCATTTGATTCCGTCAAAAACTCTAGTTTTTAGAGCGTTTACGAGCAAATGTTGACGGACGGACGGCATGACGGACGGACGGACGGACGGACAGGGGTGACTACAATATAGTACGTCCTCATAGAGAGATGAGGGCGTATAAAAAGCACATGATTCATGAAACAAAATCTACTGTTATTGAAGAAATTTAAAAAGCACATGATTTATGTAATAAAATCTTCTGTAAATTGAAGTTATTAAAAAGCACATGATCGACGTATGAATGAATCATACATTTAATTTAAATCACTGTATTAGCGATTAATTAGCGAAGGTCCGAGAATGTTCAAAAGAATATGACGATCAATTTTCAAATGTATCGCCTAACGTAGACGAATATTACCCGACTTGTTTGCGACAGTCCCACTGAGCTTTGCGATGGTTTGCGATCCAATGGCGAAGAAATGGGTGAACAATCTTAATGCTTCGCAATGGCATTTGCAGAATGTTCGCCGTGCTTTTGTGATGATCGCAAGGTATCTCAAGCATTCTCACTAGATCACGACAGCTTGCGTTATATTTTTCTTTTTTTGCCAACCATTAGTGAGTTATATAGACATTTACTATAAGATGAGTTGTTAGGATGGACATTTGGCTAATAATTACAAAAAGCTTAGTTTTGTTTTAACTTAAATTCATAGGCGTGAAAACAAGAAAAAAAGGTTCGCGATTATAATTTTACTCGTGCAACACAGCTCAATTACCAATTTAACCATTCAAATTACGACCTAAATAACGTGATGGTTTTTAAAAGCTCTTATTTAAGTCCACTACTTGGCAAATGTTGACACATACTTATGACCTCAACTCTGGACATATTTTTGGCCTCTTCAACCAGTTGCTAGTTAATTAGATTGATAGTTTCTGTACCTTTTCTTAGAGTAGAGTTTGTTTACTCTACTGAGGACCGTTTTGTCCATTCTGTTGACATAAACTCGCAAGAGTAAAATATGTACCAACGCCCAGTGTATGTATTACTAAGGTTTCGTTCATCATAAATGATTCATATAAGTTAGAGGTTTATGAGTCGGTCTGCCCCCTCGTTGAGTCATGAACCCCTACGGCTATGGCCTAGCCAAGTTTTCGAAACCGGGGATGCAATGGTAAAGTTAGTGGACCACAGCCCAACGAAAAAGCCTTAAATTTAATCAGGAGTAAACTAAACTTTCTCAAACCTTTTGATTTAGGTCCAATAACATCCATTTAAAGTAGTAAACTAAACTTTCTCAAACCTTTCGATTTAATTAGGTCCAATAACATCCATTATAAGTTTCATGAAAATCGGTTGAAAACTAAGAGAGTAATAGCATATTCAAGATTTTGGGGCCAGGGAAATAACTCTGCTTCTCATGATCGAAATTCGAACTTGATCTTCGTTTTATGAATATGTATACATACACATACAAAATTTCATTTGATTTCATCAAAAACTCTACGGACCGACGGACAGACGGACAGAGATGCCGACAATATACGTCCTCATAGAGAGAGATGAGGGCGCATAAAAATGAACTGACAGAATGTATTGACATTGCAAGCGGAGCTAATAACGCAGGGGGGCGAAGCGTCCGGAAGCTCTGTGGCTATTTTACACACATGTTCCTGTTTTACACACTGCAGGAAGGCTAATTGAAGCTATAGTTATGGATCATTTTATGTTTACGCATGTGGCCGGTTGGCTCAACTTTATCAACGGCACTTTTTCAACCGACGAATATCAATAATGGGTGGGGGGGGGGGGGATTTCTCAATAGTGCTAGAGCTTGTTCTCTTTATAAGTATTATACTGAAACAAAGTTATTTGACAGCTGACACACACACTTAGAATTTCTTGTAGGAAATTTATGGTAGTTACATACCCAATACGACAGATCTGTTTCTTGCATTTTGGCAGATTTGTTAAATCAGGCATGAACTGATCTGGTTGCACCTCATGATTTTTAATTACATAGTAGCGACGGGTTCTCGTATGGGAAGTCCACTACTATGCAATTATTGCGCCAGATTTTGTCATGCTCTGGACGAGATTTTAAATATGAAGTAAATCTGAGTACAAAATCTATATTGTAATGTAACATTTATAATACTTCAAGAATTGCATGGATTCTTGTTGACTTAAACTTAGATCATAGAAATATCAGTTTTCGCTTTAATGAGATCAAATTATTCCGATTGAAAAGACCAAAAAAAACAAACAAATAGAAATCAAACAAATAAATTATTTTGATGATATAAAAAACACGTGTAAAGTACGTGTAATTTGGCATTAATTTTTTAAAAAAAAAATAATTATAGGCCTACTCACAGATTTCATGGTTTTTTTTTTTAAATTATCCCAACTCTGTTAAACGTAATCCTGCTACCAAAATGTAGATCAGTTATCCAACATTATATTTAAAAACCTGTATATATATTATGCAAACAATGTTAACCACGTGACACCTTCTTCTCTAGGGCTTCCTCGCAACTTGATATACATTTTGATGTATTTATTGGGTAATCAGCCAAAAGGTTGTTGAAATCAGATCATATTGTAGATACATGTATATGCTTAATCTTGATTGCTCTTAATGTAGTGTATCTAATTCTGACCAATGTCAAATGAAAAGTTTATTAGAATTATGGTTTGAATATGCAAGATGTGTAATGCTAATTGTAACCTCTCTATGAATCAGAGTCTTGGTATTTCTATAAATATAACTTTGAGCTTTGAGTAGCTATATTATGTGTTGTAATGCAGATGGTAACGGCATATGCTTCATCTCAGTTGATGATTATCTTTGTCGATATTTTCATGTTATTATTAAAAGAAACAATATCCGTTCAGGACGAAAAAATACCCAAAACGTTCTTGCCAGAACCTTAAAGGGATTGTAAAGCGTATTTCTAAACTGTGTATGTGTATCGGGGACACTGATGGCATCAATTTGCGCCATTCAAATTTTCATTCCGATGTCTGTGGTTCTTTCATTTCCACTTAAACACGTTCTATGACGTCATCCTTACTGATATACCGGAAGCTACTTTTGATTATCTGTGCAGATCAGTGGGGGTGACGTCATAAAACGCGATAGTTTTAGTGGAATTGCAAGAACCACAGACGTCGGAATGTAAACGGGAATGTCGCAGATTACCGCTATTCAGTGTCTCCGATGCACATACAAATTTTAGAAAACCTCTTTACAATCTCTTTAACAGTAAGAAAACAACAGGGAATAATCCGCGACAAACGTTTTCCCGAATTACACGGTCTATTCACTATATTGGCAAAATATGACATTATAATCATCAGTTCAGATCAATGATCGAAAAATGATGATCGTAAAATAAGGACCGCAGGCGAATCATTTTTGAACGCAGTGGATACCGTTAACCTACTTTTCTGCCGGCAGGAATATGAGGATATATATCATTTTTTCTCTAGCCCAACTTTTTTTTTAACTATATTTAGCTGTGTAAGATCTGTAGTTATTTGTGGTCAAATGCATCTGATCTCCTGATGATGAGGAGGCACAAGACAACAACCCTTGCCTTATATTCCCTGTTTTGCCCAAGTTTGGAATAGAATAGTGGACTATGGCTCTGGAAACTTTGAATTTGGGCCACAGCTTGAAAAGGGTTGGGAACCACTGCTCTGTAATATTCATGAGCAAATTATGTTGCACTTTTACTAAGTAAATGGTTCACAACTTAAACTATACCAAGACCTCTTCATTAGATGGAAACTGAATTGCTTCAACAACAGACGTCTGATTGAGTGCATGAAATGAAATGGTAAAACACTTGATGCAACCCTCGATACACTTAAAAAAAATTAGAAAAACTCTTGAAACAACTGAATAATATAAGGAAATGAGAGAACAAATAAATTCAGACATCAATGATGGAAGAATCATTCTTTATTATGTAAGGGACGTGAAAAAATATTATATTAAGGAGGTACAGTATCATTTTATATTCTGTTCCTTGTTGCACCAGGCTGAAACACGACATTTTCCTATTCTTTCCGTAATGTGTATTTCATCAATACAATATTGTTATATAGCCACCTCAGATGATCCCACATAATATGCGATACCATCGTACCATGCCAGAGTGCTCAAACTAGCAAGCTAGTGGGCTACGCATAACGCTAACGACAATGGTACACTCCAGATAGAGTGCTCAGCAAGGTATGAACCAAGGAGCTTATCTAACTGCATATCAGTGGTTCCCATTCTTTTTCAAGCTGTGGTCCAAATTCACGTGGCTCCTTTTAAAGCCATGGCCCCTTGTTCTATTCCAAACTAGGACAAAAAGGGAATATAGCGCAAGGGTTGTTGTCTTTGCATTTGACCACAAGCAACTATAGACCTTACACAGAAAAACATAAAGTTTTAAATGGCATTTAGCAATTGTAAGCACAATAAATAGACACAGCTTTATGGAACAACAATCACTGGTTAAAGTTTTATGCAACGTTTCGACGTGTTTCCCCCGTCGTCTTCAGGCACATAATGATAAAAGTGATAGGCAAAGGTATATATACATTCAGCTATTATCATAAAGAAAACACAGGACATAAAAAGTTGTTTATTAGTACATATATAACTTAAATTGATACAAAAACAGGCATGATTACTAAAATAACATACATATACTAATAGAAAAAGGTTCACTTAACTAAATTGAGTGAAAGGTGACTAAAGATTAAATAAACAACAACAGTTATTTGTTAAACCAATTTATTAGAGAAAGGGGAAAGTTGGGTAAAACTGGGGGTTAAAATGTTTTATTAATAAGATAAATGAATACATGAATATGAATATAAAGATTACAGTTGAATAAGTTTATCATATGCATGGGAAAAGCGCAAGCCTTCATCTCTGTTTAGGTCTGGCTGGTATCTTCTGATGTTGATGGCTTCATGGAGTCTTCTGGTTTTATCGATATGCTTGTTGATTGCCAATACCTTGGTGTTGTCAAAATTAATTTTATGCCCCGTCTTTCTTCCCATGGCAAGGTGTTCAGCCACAATGGATGTTTCGTTACTTGGCTTGTCATGATGCTCTTTGAGTCGTACGTCAAGGGGTCTTTTAGTTTCCCCTATATATGTACTACCACACGAGCATTCAACTTGGTAGACACATCCTTTAGGTTTTTGGTTGTTGGTGGGGTTAGATTTACCGTTGGCCTTGAGCACATCTTTAATTGTTGTGTTACCAGAGAAAACTGTTTCAATACCAACTGACTTCTTTAGGATCTTCTTGATTTGGTACGATGCCTTCCCAATAAAGGGAATAACTATGCGGGTAGGTGGTCTGTTAGGCTTAGGCTGTTGGTTGGTTTGTTTAGCCATCAGTGTTGATCTTATGGCTTCATGAACAAAAGTAGCAGGATAGTTATTGTGCCAGCAGAATACATTCTTGATGTGTTGTAGTTCTTGTTGGAAATATTCTGGGTCACAAATCATTTTTGCTCTTCTGACCAATGCTGTAATGGCTGCCCGTTTAACATGTTGGGGGGTGTTAGAGTGGAAATTAACATACTGATCTGTATGTGTCGGTTTCCTGTACACACATGTCTTTAACTGACCTCCTAACCGTGTTATTCGTACATCTAGAAATGGTATTGAGTTGTTTTCTTCGGCTTCCATTGTAAACTTAATCCTTGTATGCTGGGCATTAAGATGCTGTAGAAGTATTGTTGGGTCATCTTCTTCTCTGAGCATAACGAAGGTATCATCAACTTTCCGGAACCAGCAGATAGGAGTGATTGGTGAAGTCGCCATGGACTTTAATTCGAAGTCTGTCATGTAGATTTCAGTAATCAGTGGTGACAGGGGACTTCCCATTGGTAGACCGTGGATTTGTTCATAGATCTCATCACCCCATGTGAAATAGGTAGATGACATGCACATCTGAATGAGGTCGACGATGCTGTCTGTAGAGAGTGTGGTATCTAGTGGTGTGTCTAATTTAGATATTTTATCTCTTATGATACTCAGCACATCTTTACATGGGACATTGGTGAATAAGTCGACAACATCATAAGAGTACATTTTCCCTATGTTCTGTAGTTCTTTTAGTTTGGTAACAAATTCTTCTGAGTCTTTGATGAAGGAGTTAGCTGTTTTCCCCAGAGGTGCCAAGATTCTGCTTAGGTGTTGGGCGACGTTATAAAAGACTGAATCCCGAGAGCATATGAGTAGCCGAGCCTTAATTGGGTTTTTATGAATTTTAATTGTTGCTCTGGCATATGGTGGACGTGGGTGTCGGCTTGATCTCAGTTTAAATTTAAGTTGATTGGTTATTTGGTTACTGGATTCAAGTTCATTTAGCTTTTTGTCCAACCTGTCTTTGTGGGTGCTCGTTGGGTTTCTGCGCAGTCTTCTGTAAGTTTTCGCATCACCTAATAGTTCTGTTACAGTTTCTTGGTACTCATTCTTATCCATGATGACTGTGGCTTTTCCTTTATCAGCAGGTAAAATGGCGATGTTATCATATTTTCTGAGGTCCTGAAGTGCATCACTCTCAACTTTTGTCAAGTTCTTTGGTTGTAATTTGGTTTTAGAGAGGATATCTGTCACTTGGTGCTTCAGGTAGTTGATATGTCCGCCTGGTGCTAATTGGTGTAGCCCACATCTATGTTGACGATGAAGTCATCATGGTTTTGGAGTTTGGTAACTGGTGAAAATTTCAATCCTCGACATTAATCTGTTCATCAGTCAGGTTTTTCTGGCTTAAGTTAATAACAGTTTTTGTGAGGTATTCATTCTTTTGGTTGTTGTTTGGTTTAGATGAATTCTAACACATAACGGTTGGGGTCCAGGGGCCCGCCTGAGCTTTTTGAGGTGCAGGAGGCGAAACCCACTGGAAGCAATGGCACCCCCGCCCCCCTCTAGAAACGCCACTGATAATTTTGTCTACTGAATCTACTGACCCACTTCTCAAGATTAGTATAGTATAATATAAAACCCTTTTTGTATTAATTTTGACCAATTACGAAGATTATTCGATCGACACGAAACGGTCAGTAGAACTATTTAAGTTATGTCGACTGAAGAGTACGTGAGAAATAAATTGAACAAATAATCAACTTAAGCTAGGGGATATTTTGTGTTAAGTTTTGGGTTATTATTGGTTTAAAAGTAAACTCTCCACCAATGAATAGAAAAATGACGAAGATAGTGTGTCATGCAAGCAGCAGTAAGATCCTATGTAAAACGAACACGGATCATCAGATGTAGACTAAGATTTTACAGCTGTGCGAGACATGGTCATCAAGGATTATAGACAAAGGTTCTGATTTCTGGAATAATGACCTTTACTTAAGAATTACACAATGAGCATTATTGTCTATCTCTCTATTGGTGTAGTGGCTCAGGGTGTTGATCGTGAAGGGTGTGCTTAAGGTTCTCTGACCGAAGGATTTCTGCGGGCACCAACCTAAAAACCAATTCATTTAGGCTATTTTATTTGTTTCAATGAATTCCATGACAAAAAAAAATGTTTTGGAAGTCTAAGGTTTTGTTATGTCCATCGTCTGGCCCGTTGGCTGCGTCTGAAACTGGGTAAGATCATTGCCAAGAGTCTTGACGAAGCGTCAGCTGGTCATCAGAATGATCGATAAGTTATTTCTTTTCTTTCCACAAAGGTTCTAATTTCTAGAAGAATGGCTTTTACTGCAAATTAAACAATGATCAAGATTGTCTATGTCACTATTGATTGCGGTAGGCGGTTGGCTTTTTAAACCCACCCATGGTTCAGGGTGCTGATCGTGGATGGTGTGCAAATATCTGGTAGCTCGATTGAATGTATATCTCCGTCGGTCCTAATCATCTTAGATTATCACTGGCAGTATCTCAGATTCCTGTGGAATCTCAGAATGACTGTGGCACAGCAGGGGGAATTAGAGCTATCTCTGGGTTTAGTTTTCTTAGTGCATAGGCATAATGAACAATGGCGGATCCAGGGGGGTGGGCGTAGAAGGCGTACGCCCCCCCCCCTTTACTATGTCTTTTTTTTTTAAAGAATGGGGAGAATACGACATCAAAAATGTCTAACCCATTAACGTTTACTTATTCTATGTTTTTAAGCCAAAAAAAAGGTCAAAAAATTTTTTTCCTCCCTGCGCCCGGCTAAGGTTAGCATCTTTCCTAAAACCTGGATCCGCCCCTGATGAAATACCCGTACATCTACTTTTGACCAAGACCCTAATACAGATAGATACAAAGTTTCAGCAAGATTACATCAAACTAAATGCAGATGGATAGATAAGATAAAAAAAAAAACAATATTTTTTAATAATTTTATTTATTTACGAAGATCATTTTGGCAGACATTTGAAATCAAATAGTACTTATGCTATTTTATGCAAATTTAAGCTGCCTGTTTATAGTTTTAAATCTGGAATGTCTACAGACTAGAAATTCAAATTAATTAACATTTACTTGGCATTTATTTTGATATACTTTAAATGCTCTTTTTGCTTCAATAGATTAGCTTGCATAAAAGCAGTACATTAAAGTGATACGACCTCTTAGAATGAACAAAAAAAATTAAGTTATCAAACTTGGTCAATTAGAGTATATTCATCAACGATGACCAAAGTATACAAACAGAATGCAAAAAACCCATGAAACTATGTAAATTTCCATATAATAACAGGTTATAATTGATAAACACCTTAAATTTGATTAAGGGTTTTTCAATTATTGTATATAAACATTGTTTTCTGGATTTATCAGATTATTTAGGTAATCTGTTGTATAGTTATGCAACCCGGCAAGAGGCAAGTCCCTTGATGAATATTAACTCCTATTGACTAAATTTGAAAATTTAGATTTTTTGTTCATTCTAAGAGGTTGTATCTATATTTTGGTTTATATGATGCACTGTTATTTTTCCCTCATACCAACTACAATATACTATGTCAGGATAAGTTTACAGTAATCATGTAATTTCATAGTAATCATGTAATTTCATAGTAATCATGTAATTTCATAGTAATCATGTGATCATGTCTCATATAGTTTTAAATAACTATGACTAGATTATAATTATGATGATTCACTAAAAAATTCTATGGAACATTACTGTGTTTTTTATATCAATTTTTGGTGTTATAAATTTAAATTGGAATTAAGTTTTTTTTTCCAGATATCGAACAAATTTCCAAACTCAGTTTGCACCACAATGAAAATGAAAGCATGAACTTAAAATTTATACTTAAAATTGTTTCTAGAAAAAAAAACCTTTCACATCCTGATATGAAAATGATCATCTATTTTATATTAAAATGTTATGTTTAAATAACATTTAAAAGTATTTCAATGTTTTTTCCTGTGCCAATGATATACCACTGGTCACCAAATTATACAAGACAACAAAAATATAATATATCTAACAAAATCAACAACATGATAATAATAATAATAATAATAGATATGCTAAGACCTCAAAGTAAAATTAATTATTTTTTGATATGACCTTCAAATAAAACAATATTGTACAATAATAAATCTAGGTAAAATAGAAATAAATAGGATATGGTCTATTTGCCCTTAGCTCAGTCTAGGGCTGGGCAATATTCATTACAATAAATATCATTGTAATATGTAAAAAAAAAATCTATATTTTACAAGGATAACAACTTTGGTACCATGAGGATCCTTTCTGAGAACGCTTTCTCCCAGCTGATCCTTGGCCAAATCTGTTGGCATTTATCTTTCCCAGATTATCCGTACCCATTTACAGCTGGGTAGAATTATGAGTGAAGATGACTTATTCAAGATCATCGGATTTTCACACCCTGATCGAGAACCGAACTCTCAAACATAACGACCAACACGAAATGACGTCATGTTTGTAAAGAACGATGCGCTAACCACTGTGCTATAGATATAATCCGTACTCTACCATAATTGAAAAGAAAGTTTGCTCTAAATGACTGCACTGTAAACTAGATATTCTGGTTGTTGTCATCAAATATCAAGGTCATTTTTGAAAAGGCTTGATAAGAAGTATTTAAAAAGAAAATACATTGAATACTGCCCAACCCTAATGTAATTATTTCAACAAATATAGCATCTAAAAAGATATTATACACAAAAAAACTTGAAACTGTAATTTTAACCTGAGTGCACACACAATAATGAATTACTATATAATGACTATTTTTGTGCACACAGTATCTTTCTACACTATTTTTTCTCATTTAAAAGGATTGTAAAGCGTATTTCTAAACTTTGTATGTGTATCATGGACACCGATGGCATCAATTTGCACCATTCCAATTTCCATTCCGACGTCTGTGTTTCTTTCAATTTAACTAAAACTGACGCGTTTTATGACATCACTGTCAGTCATCTACCAGAAGCTTCTATTGATATGTTTTCAGATCACTGACAGTGACTTCATAAAACGCTTTAGTTTAAGTGAAATTGCAAGAACCACAGACGTTGGAATTGAAATTGGAACGGCGCAAATTGATGCTATCAGTGTCCCCGATACACATACAAAGTTTAGAAATACGCTTTACAATCCCTTTAATATCAAAGGTATAGATTGAATATACAGATAAAAAACCTCCAGCATTTAATAAGTATACGATATATAATATACATAAATGATATAGTATCAAGTATAAAATTAGATAACCATAAACTTATTGCGTAAAAAATCTAATTTATACCATGATATACCAACACAAGTCGATCACACGTAATAAAAGAATAGATTATTAGTTATAAGTATAGTGGATTAATTATTTTGGCAATTCAAACATTAATTTAAGACATATATAATTATTTAGTAGTATCAACCTACTTTACTTAAGATTTGTAAAAGAAAAAACTATAATAATTTCAATGCAGCTAATATGAAGTAGGGCTGGGCGATATACCGGTATCGCGATAAATACCGATATAGGAATTTATATTGTTAGTAGTATCGCCTCAATTAAAAATACCGAAATATCGCCATATCATGATGTATGAAATTATCATGATATATCGTCAAATTTTGGTCAAGATGAAGTCATTTTAACAGTTTTGACACATAACTTAATACTTTTAGATATTTGAAAAAGATGTGTTTCTTCATGCTTTTGAAGATTTGGTTGTTTTTGACCGATATTTACTGTTTTTCTTACATTTAAGATTTTTTGATAGAACAAAACATGAACATTTTGTTTCAAAAACCAGTAAAAACCCTTCTTAAAAATATCGTGATATATTAATGATGAATATTGTGATATCCACTTTAACCAATATCGCCCAGCCCTAATATGAAGTAATTACTAAAATATTGTTAAAAGAATACTACCTCTTGGAATGAACGAAAAAATCTAAATTCTCAAACTTGGTCAATAAGTGAACTTACCTGGTGTCATATTTATATAACCATCTATTATACCAGTTTAATTTGATATATTTTATATAATTATTGGAGAATGCTTACTAGATTTTATATGCATATTCCAATAATAACTTGTAATTTTATGGCTAATACAATGGCTTTATGGAACTTTTGAATTCTGCTTGTATACTTACAACACCAGTTAAGTTCACTGAAGAATATTTACTCTTTATGGCCAAGTTTGAAAATTTTGATTATACGCTTATTTCTAGTGATAAAAACATTTTAAATAGAAGGAAATACAAAATTTATCGCAATTGTCCTCATACAAGGCCCTAAGATATGTAAAATATTTAAAATGAGACTAGAACCTATCATAATTAAGTCAATTTTATAAAACAATGAATTCTATATAAAAACCTCTTGTGACGTCATCCCATTGTTATGGCAGGTCTTTCTTTTTGCTAATATCCCTCAACCCAGGGACATTCGAGAGAATATCCCTCAAACCCAGGGATATTCGAGATAATATCCCCGTGGACAGGTACATTAGAGATAATATCCCCTCTACCAAAGTACATTCGAGAGAATATACTTTAATTTAACTCCAATACATTTGAGCAATCAACTCTACGTCTTAAAGATTTTTTTTCTTTCAAACTTAATATTGAAGTTTCAAAATCAAGCTGATGAATCGTCACTACCCAGTGACAAAGTATGCAATCTTACCAGACAGTATCAAGTCACATCACAGTGATCTGTAAGGTTTCTTGCTTCCTATGATACAATGAAGGTTGACACAACAATATATACCCCTCACATTTCTTGTAATGTTTTTTACTGGTCATCTTATTTTTTAAAAATGGTTTTAAAAATTCAAAAACTAGATTTTTAGAGCGTAATTAATTTTCGAGGGATTTATATCTTTCAATACTACATTTTAGAATTTTTTAATGTAAAATTAGATATTTAATATTAAAAACTAAATATTTCTGAAAATTCTGGAACATTTTTTCACACGACATGGATTACCTCCCATGTGATGTTAAATGTATTGATTGATTTTTCAACATATTTACCAATTATTGAATTAGGAATCGGTTTTTATGTCGGATAATGCATGGTTTCTATCGGGATTAGTTGACATAATGCCCTTGGGCTCGGAAAAGCCCTCGGGCCTTCGGCCCTCGTGCTTTCCCGAGCCCGCGGGCATTATGTCAACTAATCCCTCGAAACCATGCATTATCCTACACATAACATTTAAAATTTACAATATGTACAAGGTTATTTATTCTTATAATATATTTTACCCATTCTTATATAATACTCTTAATCATGTAACAATATCAAGGTATACAGACGTCTTTTTATTACAATTTATTATTAGCAGATAAGGTCCAGATGTCTTTCATAAAAACAATCGTAAATATGTCGGCCATTCTCAGAAGCCTGAAAATAACCTTGTATGCAGCTGGCGGATAAAGCACACTACTTTTAAGTCTCCATTGTTGACTTCTGACTAGTCTCTGACAACCAGACATCTTCTGTCTACGAAAGATAATGTACAAGGGAGATAACTAGCTTGAGCGCAGGAACTATTTTTTATTGCATATTCTACGTCCGCCCAATAATCTTGGAAGGTTTTCTTCTATCTGCATACAATGGCGGCCGTATATACAATTGTCATAAAAAAACTACAAAAAGTATTTGTTTCATGCAGCAAGTCACTGGTCAGATTAGAAATGTTTGAACCGAGGATCTAGTTCATTACCTATAAAGGTTTCAAAACATTTTGCGACCTGACCCTATTTCTCAAAGACAACCAAAAATTATATATCACATGGGCTCACTGGACGCTTTATGATTTAGTTCAATTGTATCATACATTCTTTCCAAATGATATTCTGACGCCATCTTGTGATCTTTTGTAGGCATCAGTGCTTTTGCTTTTTTTAAGCGAAATGTCAATTTTTGAAAGCCTGCATTAATGAAACTAAGACATATGATTGGTTAACATAGTGGTTAAAATCAACCAATCACAGTTCTTCTTATCTAAAAGTTATGATATTTTTGTCAACAAATAACCGGTATGTTGTGTAGACATAATATAAATATTCATTAAAAATACAACAGAGAATGTGCTTTGAAATTTCATAAATAATCAAATCATGATTTGCAAATTATGTTCATGATAGCACAAGACATGGAATTCTTTACCAATGGTAAAATTTGCAAGTTAAATTAACAGTACCACAAAGTAAATGCGAAGAAGAACTATGTTTTGGACTTGGTAGGTGCTGTATATTCTTCCTGATCAGAATCATCATAGACATCTATCTCATGATCCGATTCTTCGGTACTTAATCTATCAAATCCTTTATGGGAGTTGAAAAAATTCTGAATATTAAACACTTTATTTCCTTTCTTCTTACCAAAATAACCTGAAGTAAAAATAGTCACTTTTAAATTCATATCAAACCATCTTTATATTTTACCTTAAGGCAGAGTCTTAATAGTCAAAAATAGTGTAAAGGAATTAAGAAATATAGAACAGTTAAAAATAAATAAGTTAAAACACATTAAAGGGATTGTAAAGAAAGTGGTTTTCTAAACTTTGTATGTGTATCAGGGACACTAATAGCATCAATTTGGACCATTCCAATTTCCATTCCAATGTCTGTGGTTCTTGCTATTCCACTAAAACTAACGTGTTTTATGACGCTACCAAGCTACCATTGATATCTATGCAGATCACTATTAGTGACATCATAAAACGCGTTAGTTTTAGTGGAATTGCAAGAACCACAGACGTCGGTACAAAGTTTAGAAAACCACTTTACAATCCCTTTAACATTATTGAGCTATATTATGGAATACATTATTAGAAATGAAATGCAAAGAGCAAAACATAGGTTGAATGAAAACAGACATAACAGTCACTAAGTATGATATTTCTTTCAATTATAATGACTCATTTTTTAGAATCATTTAGGAAAATGATGCAAGATTCATAGATGTCTGATTGAAAATTGTGAAAATCAATTCTATCCATGTTCTTGAAATACATTAAAGGATAAGAAAGCTCTTTACAATATCATTAATCAATTTCTTTAAAGGAATACAACCTCTTAGAATGAACAAAAAATTCTAAATTTTCAAATTTTGTCAATAGGAGTATATATTCAACAGGGGACTTGTCTGGTTGCATAACTATACAACAGATTACCTTTAGAATAATCTGATAAATCCAGAAAACTATGTTTATATACAATAATTGAAAAACCCTTAATCAAATTTAAGGTGTTTATCAATTATAACCTGTTATTATATGGAAATTTACATAGTTTCATGGGTTTTTTGCATTCTGTTTGTATACTTTGGACATCGTTGATGAATATATACTCTGAATGACCAAGTTTGATAACTTAATTTTTTTGTTCATTTTAAGAGGTTGTATCGCTTCAAATTTCTTACATTACTAGCATTCATGAAAATTGAATAATTACACAAAACTCTTTCAAAAGACAAACTCTTTGTTTTGGAGTTTGTTTTGTTTGTTAAATGGATTAAAATATTAGTCCATCCCCCTTTTATTAATTCAACCCAACCCAAAGGACCACACATGGAAAATGTAAGAAAATACAGCCAAAACAGGTTAATAATATGCAATGAGGACATGATACCAGGGCTTGCCAGACAAGGTAACATACGCCCACTGGCAGCTGTCGGAAATGATCATATTTTAATTAACGATAATACAAATTTTATTATAAAATTCAAGGGCAAAACTCAAAAACTGTTCATCGAAAATGCATCAAGTTAGAACTTGTTCAGAATCAGTTCAAAATTGTAGCTTTCAATTCTGCTCACAAACTATTTTTGACGCATTTTGACAAAGTTAAGGGCAATACCTCAAAATCCATTCATTAAAATTGTGTCAAGTTAGAACTTGACTGAGATCTTATCAATTCCAATGATCACAACAATTTTTAATAAAATTGGATGAAAACTGAAGTTTCTATTGTGTTTACAAACAATTTTTTACGAAAGTTTTATGAAAGTCAAGGGCAATAACTCAAAATCTGTTCATCAAAACTACGTCAAATTCGAACTTGACCGAGATCTTATTCATCTCAAGGAGCATACCAAGTTTTATCAAAATCTGTAGTCTCTTGAGTGCTCACGAACAAAATTTGACGCATTTTTTCCAAGTCAAGGGCAATAACTTAAAAACCGTTGATCGAAAATACGTCAACTTCTAACTTGATCGAGATCTTATCAATCTTAAGGATCATAGCAAGTTTCATCAAAATCAGATGAAAACTGTTGTCTCTAGAGTGCTCACAAACAAAATTTGACGCATTTTTTCAAAGTCAAGGGCAATAACTCAAAAACCGTTCATCGGAAATACGTCAAATGCGAACTTGACCAAGATCTTATCAATCTTAAGGATCATAGCAAGTTTCATCAAAATCAGATGAAAACTGTTCTCTCTAGAGTGCTCACAAACAAAATTTGACGCATTTTTTCAAAGTCAAGGGCAATTACTCAAAAAAAGTTCATCGGAAATACGTCAAATTCGAACTTGACCGAGATCTTATCAATCTAAAGGATCATAGCAAGTTTCATCAAAATCAGATGAAAACTGTTGTCTCTAGACTGCTCACAAACAAAAATTGATGCATTTTTTCAAAGTCAAGGGCAATAACTCAAAAACCGTTCATCGGAAATACGTCAAATTCGAACTTGACCGAGATCTTATCAATCCAAAGGATCATAGCAAGTTTCATCAAAATCAGATGAAATCTGTAGTGTCTATTGTGAGACAAGAAATGTTGACGGACCGACGAACAGGGGCGACGACAATATACGACCACATATTCATGTGGGCGTATAAAAACTAAATGAATAAAGTTATAGGATTTAAACATGGGTCCATTATTTAAAGGATTTTTTAGTTACATGAAAAGCTCTTTAAATTCCCTAATCTATACCCTATTACTGTGACATATATATCTATAGGGAATCTAAATATTTCCGCAACAATAAAATATATAATGTTTTGATATCTATGTGAAAATATAATATTCATATCCAAGTCTTTTATAAATAATACTGTAATAATAACCGTTCTCCATAGGAAATATTAACATCATAAAATCATCAAATCACAGTAAAATTTCAACTAATTATGACAAAATACAATTCCTTTTGCTTAAGAAACTTTCTGATAAAGTGTAATTTTGACTTAATTAGTTGCAACCCCAGAGTGATTTGATGCCAAAAACACCTTTTAATCCTACCTATATTAACCATTAACTTTGTAAACTCTTTTACCTGTTGAATACCATTAATCAAATAAGTAAAGTGGTAAGAAAAAAATGTTGACACTTAACAGCCTAAGCCCACTGATCTTTACCAACCTCTAATTAATATTTTTCACCTTTGGAAGCTTTTGACTGGTTTAGAAACAGAAATAATGCATGATCTATGGCGATTTTTACCTCCTCAATGAAACTATTTTGATTAGCAAATGATCTAAACTGCTCAAAATATATTTTGCATTCCATGATCTAATAAAATTTCAGAGATGTGAAATTAACCAGAAAGTAGTTATTGACCTTATATTTTGAATGCACATAAACATGAAACAGGGATGCGCATTCATAATTTAAGGTCATTTTTTGGCTCCGCAATAAAACTCTTTTGATTAGCAAATGATCGAACTGCTCAAAATATATTTTGCATTCCATGATCAATAAAATTGTGCAATTAACCAGAAAGTAGTTATTGACCTTATATTTTGAATGCACATAAACATGAAACAGGGATGCGCATTCATAATTTAAGGTCATTTTTTGGCTCCGCAATAAAACTCTTTTGATTAGCAAATGATCGAACTGCTCAAAATATATTTTGCATTCCATGATCAATAAAATTGTGCAATTAACCAGAAAGTAGTTATTGACCTTATATTTTGAATGCACATAAACATGAAACAGGGATGCGCATTCATAATTTAAGGTCATTTTTTGGCTCAGCAATAAAACTCTTTTGATTAGCAAATGATCGAACTGCTCAAAATATATTTTGCATTCCATGATCAATAAAATTGTGCAATTAACCAGAAAGTAGTTATTGACCTTATATTCTGAATGCACATAAACATGAAACAGGGATGCGCATTCATAATTTAAGGTCATTTTTTGGCTCCACAATAAAACTCTTTTGATTAGCAAATGATCGAACTGCTCAAAATATATTTTGCATTCAATGATCAAGTAAAATTGTGCAATTAACCAGAAAGTAGTTATTGACCTTATATTCTGAATGCACATAAACATGAAACAGGGATGCGCATTCATAATTTAAGGTCATTTTTTGGCTCCACAATAAAACTCTTTTGATTAGCAAATGATCGAACTGCTCAAAATATATTTTGCATTCAATGATCAAGTAAAATTGTGCAATTAACCAGAAAGTAGTTATTGACCTTATATTCTGAATGCACATAAACATGAAACAGGGATGCGCATTCATAATTTAAGGTCATTTTTTGGCTCCACAATAAAACTCTTTTGATTAGCAAATGATCGAACTGCTCAAAATATATTTTGCATTCCATGATCAAATAAAATTTCAGTTGTGCAATTAACCAGAAAGTAGTTATTGACCTTATATTTTGAATGCACATAAACATAAAACATGGATGTGCGTTTAAAATAAAAGGTCAATTACTACTAAGCACAAACCAGATAAATCATGCTTTCATTTTTTTCTACTCCAGTCAACAACTATTTAAAATATGTATGAGGGTGATTCAGCAAGTTTAGAACCAAACACTTAACTACCTATTTCCATTATTTAGCTAGTCCCAAACTTGCTGACTTTATTCCCAGCCTCTGATAGCTATTTGGACAGATATGGCTGGGAGTTAGAAAAACAAGGCCACAAAAACTTGTGATTTTTCACAATTTGCGCGCGTAGCATTTAATGGCGACCGACAGATTTTATTTCTCAGGAAAAAACTTTGATGGACTCGGATACATGGCCTGTATAGTGTAGGGGGATAATGATGGTATTATTGAACTACAAAATCATCAATCTTTCCAAATATATCGAAGTTTTGTGGATTCCAGGTAAATAAATACGTTTCAAATCCCAGCACCAATGGAGGTTCGGAAAATTGCAAGTTTTTGGGGTTCTGTTTTTCTGACTCTCTCCCAGCCATATCTGTCCAAAGAACTATCAAAGGCTGGGAATAGAGGTACCGGCAGCAAGTTCTGGACTATTATTTAGCCTGAACCCTTTAGATTACTTTCAACATAAGCTCACATACCAGGACAAGTATTCATAATAAAACATATTTTAGTACAACCCCGTCCCTAGAATTTTACCTCTTTCAACCCGATTCTTGATGCCTGCATTTTTTACATGACTTTAGTTTCCCTACAACATTATAGACAATGGGAAATGATGATTAATCATTGGTTGTACCGTAACCAAGGAGATGACAAGAATCTTACAAGGTATAAGAATCTACTAAATTGGACAAAAACAAATCAGAGAGAGATGTGGACACGTAAAAAGATGACAAAATATACTGAAGGCAAATGAAACATCACTTTTGAAAATGCAAATATAACTTCTTTTTGTAGACTTAAAATGCATTTGACACTTGACTTTTTCATGTTTTTTATTCATATACCATATATTTCCGAATATAATGCACACCCATGTATAATGCGCACTCCTTCCTTACCCCATCAAAATCGTGAAATATTCATTTACCCATGTATACTGCGCACCCATTTTTGACGAAAATATTGAAGTTGACATAACACAGACACCAAAATAGTGAGTGGTAAAATATCAGTATTTGAAAAAAGATATATACATGTAGGCTATATAATAATGTTCCGTTATTTAATTTACATATATATGATGCATCCACATCGAGTTTCTTTTGCCTTTCAGTATATTTGACTAAAAAAAGAAGATATCTACAAAAGCAATCTAATGAAAGGAAAGCCCCAACATGGTAACAACTAAGATAGTTAATAAAACAATGAGTTAAATAACTTACCTGTATGATACATCCTAGCTAATATAGCTATAACTATAACTAATATCACTGGTACAACTAATAACACACCAATAACTATTGATGGTACAGAACTACTTGGTTTATCACCATTCTGATTATTGTTTTTTGATTCAAAAATGGCAGGGTAGTCTTTTTTCTCTGGTGCTGTAACAACATATTTTTAAAAATGATATTTTTGTAGAGAAAAATTTAAATCCTTCTTAATTATGGTATGTGACATGTCTTTGTATGTTTTAGGTTTTGTATACACTTTGTGTGTGTATTGGGGACACTGATACCATCGATTTGCACCATTCCAATATTTAGTTTTACGTCTATGGTTCTTTCAATTCAACTTAAACTAAGACTATTAGACCTTTGAGCAGCTTTTGTGATAGAGACATAAAACACTTAGTTTTATAGGAATTGCAAAAACAGCACATATCTGACTGAAAATTGGAAAAGTGCACATCTTTGTTATCAGTGTCCCTGCTATGCATAAAAAGTTTTCATATTTTTCATTTTTATTCTCTCTCCCTATTCTTTAATGTCAAAATTAAAGCATGACATGCTTAAATAATTCTGTATTTTAAGAACACACAGCATGAAACTTTGAGTAACATGATTTAGGTTCAGTTGGAGGACTCGTTATGGACAAAAAAAGCCTATATCATCGTATCAAATTTAATGTTTCTGTCATAAACAAAACTCAATTTTTGTTAGGTTGTTAATGAAAATATTTGAAGTTACAGTGTAAATGAAGACTTACCACTGCTAGCATTATGTGACATAACAAACTTCCAAATCAGTTTATCTAATTCTCCTACATATACAGAATGATCGACAGGATTCACTGCTACATCGTGTGGACTGTTTAACCCCTGAAATTCAATTGGATATGATCAGCAACCATGTTAGTTCAGTTTTTGACTATTCCAGTTAAGTTTTTGACTGTTTTCGCTCAGTATTTGACTGTTTTTAAGTTAAGTTTTTGACTGTTTCCATTTAGTATTTGACTGTTTCGGTTCAGTTCTTGACTGTTTCAGTTCAATTTTTGACTGTTTTCGCTCAGTATTAGACTGTTTTTAATTAAGTTTTTGACTCATTTAAGTTCAGTTTTTGACTGTTTCAGGTCAGTATTTGTCTCTTTCAGTTTGGTATTTTATTAAATAGTGTGTTTCGGGGAGTATTTCAGTATATGACAACCTTTCTTAAATCTATTGAAAAAGTTTTATGCCAATGATATTATAAATCTGACAACTCAAACTTGCATGATTTCTGGCAAATCAAAAGGGATTTATGCTTAACTTTGGCAAAAATAGTAGGATAAGTCTCCACTTGACAATATTTTAATAGATTATGTAAATAAGTACCTGAGGTATATTCCAAGATTGTAAAAGTTTTCCTGTTTCAGTATCAAGAGTAAAACCTTGAACTGCTTCCTTCACTCCATCATATGCCGGACCATTTACAGCAAATAATATACCTCCTAAAATATAATACATACACTGATATACAGTCTTAAATATAACACACACTGAAATAAAACTTACACTGTATAGCCTTAAATATAACACACACTGAAATAAAACTTACACTGATATACAGCCTTAAATATAACACACACTGAAATAAAACTTACACTGATATACAGCCTTAAATATAAAACACACTGAAATAAAACATACACTGATATACAGCCTAACATATGACACACACTGATATACCACCTAAAATAAATCATACAATGAAAACACACACTGATATACCCTCTAAATATAACACACACTGATATACCCTCTAAATATAACATACACAGATATACCACCCTAAATAACATATGATAAATTATAGAAGTAACTGTAATTATAAACAATATACATACCGTGTAATGGAGAATATTCTATAGCAAATAATCTGGAACCAAATTCTGGAACTTTGATAATATGACTGAACTTTCCTTCAAAATCAAAACATTGTATTCTACCATTTTCTCTATCTGCTACACATACTAAGTTTTTATCTTCAGCTACTGTTATAGAATGTGGAACATCAAATGCTCCATTTGGTGGTTCACCGTCTGCTACAAAAAAAAAAAATACAAATGTTGACAAAAACAATAAAAAAAATTAAATTGGAACAATATGATATTTTATAGGGCAAAAAAAAAAGAGATTTTTTTCAACTTTTGAAGATTTTATAAAGCTTCAACCAAATGCATTCAGTCTAGCAAACCAGAAGAGATTCAATACCAAAGGGGTTTTGAAAATTTTTCCTATTTTTTTGTGTATCATTGACAGATATAGTTCTAACTTGTGTCATTTTATCTTTATGTAAGATGTATTTGGTTCCTGTTCTTGTAGAAATACATAACCAAGGCAATGACAACATCATAAAACACTGATAACGACTGATTGAATATAAGAAGGGTTCAAATTGATACATTGAATGTCCCCGATCCAAAATAAAATCTAATGTTTTACCTGCATCAAACAGATCTTGTGTACCAAATTGTTTTAGAAATGTTCCATCAGCTGAATATTTCATCACTCTACCATTACAATATCTAGAATAAAATTTATACAAAATAAATATAATTTATATACAGTATTTCGATTTTGAATTTTGAGATGATCATTAATAAATTATAGTAATAGTATTAGGATAAATACTGTGTATGTAAGGTTGTATAGCATAGTCGCTACAAATTTGCTTAGTTACAAGCAAATGGAGGTTGTTGTGGATAAGAGTTTGGATTTTAATCCCCGTGTGAAAGTCTGTCATCTTCACTCATAATACCAGTCAACTCAGCTGTAACTGGGTACAAATAATCTGGGAAAGGTCAATGTCAAAAGGTTTGACCAAGGACCAGATGGGAGAAAGGATCTTCATGGAAACTTCATTGTTATCCTTGAAAATTATATATGTTTCTTTCTTTGTCAGTTATAAAATGATAGCAAATATTACATACCCATCAGAAATAAAGAATTCACCAGTAGAAAGAATAGCTATATCTGTTGGTTTACAGAAATGATTTTCATCAGATTCAGGTTTAAATTTTTCACCCAATATCAAATCAGGTTTATCTTTACCAGCAGGAAACCTCATAACCTATATAAAAAAAAATATTTCATGCATTGATTTTATCAAAAATTTTCATAAAATTAGTGATTGTATGAAAACTCTTGTTTTGAGAATGATTTTGATTGGCTGTTTTTACTGCGAAAGATGGTGACACTCTCCGAAGAATGTTTGTGATTGGCTGAACTATAATTTATTCAATATGGCGACTACTGTATAGTATAATATGAGGTAGAGCTGGGCGATATTGGTTAAAGTGGATATCACGATATTCATCATTAATATATGTATCACGATATGGATATATATCGCGATATTTTTAAGAAGGGTTTTTACTGGTTTTTGAAACAAAATGTTCATGTTTTGTTCTATCAAAAAATCTTAAATGTAAGAAAAACAGTAAATATCTGTCAAAAACAACCAAATCTTCAATAGCATGAAAAACACATCTTTTTCAAATATCTAAAAGTATTAAGTTATGTGTTAAAACTGGTAAAATGACTTTATCTTGACCAAAATTTGATGATAATTAAATATATCACGATATGGCGATATTTCGGTATTTTTATTTGAGGCGATATTACTAACGATATAAATTCCTATACCGGTATTTATCGCAATACCGGTATATCGCCCAGCCCTAATATGAGGTTATCTAGCCACTAGTCTAGTTCCAAGTAGATACGAGTGGTTTGAGAACTTTTAATATTATCTTGTTTCAGCGCCTTCCAAAATATATGGACCATCAATATAAACTAGGGAACCTCTGGTATAGAAAATCTTTTTTCACTATTTATAATGCACAACCCAGTTTGACAATACCTTTTAAAGCAGTGGTTCCCAACCATAGCCCAAAATTCACGAAACTCCCCCATGGCCCCCAGTTTAATACGAAATACTATCTTATGGGTAGTTTTGTGCTTCATCATCATCGGGAGACCAAATGCATTGATCACCAGCAATAACAGACCTTGCACAGCAAAATATAGTTAAATAAAAGTTGGGCTAGTGAAAAAATTATACTCTTTTTCATGCACTATGGCCTCATGGCCCCCTGGCAAATACCCTATGATCCCCTGGTGGTTGGGAACCACTGTTTTTTAGTGTTTTTTACCTGGTGTAGAGCCACATCTGTTACCCAAAGATTATTTTTATCATCAACAGATAGTCCATGAGGCATATAAAACCTGAAATAATGTATGATTGATGGTTGATAATGGCTGACATTTTTTTTCCTGTTTTGAAATAAAATATTCAAAAACAGGAAAATTTTTTGAGAGCATTTTCATATAATGAAAAGCAACCAAAAATAGATTTAACTTTCATTCATCATTCAATAGAAGTCTTGGACAATAACAATCGTTCGTCTAAATAAAATGGCCAGAGCTCCTCAAATGTATTGTATGTTTTTTTATACAAATTCTTGGACATTAAAGGAATACAACCTCTTAGAATGAACAAAAAATCTAAATTTTTAAACTAGGATTATATATTTATCAAGGGACTTGCCTGGTTGCATAACTATACAACAGATTACCTAAATAATCGGATAAATCCAGAAAACAATGTTTATATACAATAATTGAAAAACCCTTAATCAAGTTTAAGGCGTTTATCAATTATAGCCTGATATTATATAGAAATTTTCATAGTTTCATGGGTTTTTTGCATTCTGTTTGTATACTTTGGACAGCGTTGATGAATATAAATACACTGATTGACCAAGTTTGAGAACCAAATTTTTTTGTTCATTCTAAGAGGTTTTATCGCTTTAAAATATCTAATTAATAAACTAACCAAAGTCAACTTAATATGTTGGATGCTGAGATTGTGAGATATACAAAATATTGAATTTAAACAAATTGCAAACACAAAAATATCAAAACAAATTTTAACTTACAAATTTTCACCAAAAGCTCTGATTAATTTCCCATCTTTGTCATAAACCAAAATAGTTTTTTCTGGTATGGCGGCATCTTGCTCAGCAAATACATTGTAGGCATCAAATGAGCTAAAAACAATATGATATCTTTATTTAGTTCAGTGGCTTAAAAATTGACTAATAATAACATTTATCTGTCTACATTATCAGTTCATGGATGAATGCTAGTAGTATGTTTTGTAGTTAAGACATTTGGTTCTGCACAAAACCAAAGTGTGATCACTGCCTACGTCCAGATGATATCATTCGATTTTTCTCCTCAGGAGATCATATTTGCTCAATGCTAGGTATCTTAACAAATCAAAATGCATGAATTTTCCTGAATGAAACCACATATAATTAGGGTTTGTACCCGGGATTCCCGTTCTCGGAAATTCCCGGAGTTTCTGGCGAGTACTCATTTCAGGGAACAGCACTCCATTCCCGGGAATGGGAACATAGATTTTTTCACGTTTATTTCACCATTTGCAGTGGTAAATTCTGTCACCAAAATTTCCTCCATCCAAGCCTCAGAGCCCTAATCGCCCTTGAAGGCAGTGACGGTGGTGATACCCGAGACATCTGTTGAAATTTCTTTAAAAAATAACTTATAAAAACTATCGACAAGGAATGTAATGTCAGAAAGAGAATACATGTATTACCACTTTCATTTGGGAATTTAGGTCATTTGAGCAGATAGGCCTAAAGTCGTTGACATCGAATCTGGAATTTATACATAATGCTCTGAAGTCAATCAATCCGTAATCAGTCGCATGCAGCAGAATAAGGTTTTCTGTTGAAGGCAATTGCTCTCGCCTAGGGGTGAAATCATTGAGAGCGTTGGTCTTCCTAAAACATTGGTTAGATTCGTCAGTAACATAATCCACTTCCACCGCCACTAATCAATACTAAAACCTATTTGCATAGAGGTATTTTGAGTTCAAAATATTAAATAAAATTTGATATGAAACTACATAGATAGCTTTAGCTATTTGTATCGGTTGCTAGTTTGACTACCTCTTATATGTTGAAATTGATTCCCTGGATTCCTGGGAATCCCGGGAAAAGCATAAATTTCATTCCGATTCCCGGGAATGAGATATCCGGGAATGCTGCAAACCCTACATATGATTGTTTATCTTCACAAGTCTTAGTGTACTAATGTAGTCAATTGGACAAAATATGCCTTTTGTAATTGATATGCATTTGCATCATTTTAATAATCTAACACATTTGAAATTTTGGTGAACTCTTTTTTTAATGTCAGTGCTGAGTTGGTTAAGCCAAAAAAACACTGCCCGATGTGGCTACAACCCTTTCCATAAATTCAATCGATTGTGTGAAAGTAAAAATAGATTTTTTTTCTTTCTTTAATATTGAAAATTAAGTGTTTTAATGTACTTACTTCCATTCCCATGTTCTAGAACCCCGATGGAAAACATAAACATTTCCATCTTTATCAGTTGCTATACCACTAACTTGACCAAGTCTATTACCAGTCAACCATTCTCTCTCAAAATATAAATCTGTATCTATAGCTACTCCTGAAGAAAATTATATCTCTAATCAGAAGGAGAATATAGTTTGTTTCAAAGAAAACTCAATGTCAGTTATCAGTGTTACTTTTCAATATCAAAATCTGACACATCATTCCTTTTAAAGGGAACAATCAAAAATTATTAAAATCAAATTTTAAGTGTTATACTGAAGTTATTGTTAATTTCGTAACAATCAGTAATGCAAATATCAGCTTAAGACAGCTAAATCCTTACATTTTTTTTTTATTAAAATGAAAAATTTTCTGAAATCTAATAGTCAAAAGCTTTCACTGTTACAAATTCAGGTCAATATGAAATAAAATTGACTATTTTTATATGTCTATGACCTATGACTATATATATCAACATGCAATCTAGTGTTATAGTACAACAACAAAATTGCAAACAAAAACAATGGCAAAACAACAATAACGTGCATGGCTAATAAGTATCACATAATATTAAAGATATTCTATGTATTTATTCTGTCAAAAACACTATCTTAATAATTTAATAGGTCAAAAATTTCCCAAAAATGTCAGGTGTCAAGTTCAATTCTTTTTGTTTCAGCAAGTATTGTCGAGTTGAAATTTGAAATTTTCAAAAGTAATTAGTTATTACTAATTACCCTTAGGCAACTTAAATGGACTTGTGTTAAGCATCAAAAAGCAAAATTTCTCTGAAATAAGTAAAGTTTCTAAACTTTGTGTTGTATTTGGGACACTGATAGTATCACTTTGTGCCATTCAAATTTCCATTACGATGTCTGTGATTCTTTCAATTTCACTAAAACTAACGCGTTTTACGACGTCACTGACAGTGATCTACCGGAAGCTTCTATTGATATCTATGCAGATCACTGTCAGTGACTTCATAAAACATGTTAGTTTAGAAAACCTCTTTACAATCCCTATAATCGGTTGAAAAATTTCTCAGAAATCAATTGAAAACACTTTTAATTTCTTTGAAATCAATTGAAAACACTTTCAAATATATGGGAAATAACAAAGTATCTAATGGTTGTAAGAGCATAAAATTTAAAAAAATAATCTGCATGTTATGATTATAAACAGATATAAGATTACACAGATAACATGCAAACTTTAAATGGGAAGCTGTTAAAATCTACTGATGGATGCTAACATAATAATGTGTTTTCACTTACAGAGATGCAGAAATACTAACTATTCGATCTCTATTATTTCAGCCATTCTAAAAGCCACAACATCAAGACATACAGTTGTCAAGAGACTTACTTGTAGCAGATGTTGTTGCTAACAATTTAGAGTAGTCTCCCTTTAAAGCTATACCACCTTCAATAGTGGTAGTCTTAACAGTTGTTGTTGTAGCTAAAACTGATGGACTTTTAGTTTTTTGAGGCTTGAGGTGGGAGAAACCTTTAATTTGATCATTCATTGCCATGAATTGTTTGTTACGATTGCGACTTCTTCCATTTTCAACTTCTGGATCAAAATTATTTGTATTTGTATCATAGTTATTCCAACCTTGATCATTTTCACCATAATCGTAATAATTCTGACCGTATCTTTTACGATAATGTGGGTTATTTATATCCACTGGATGATCAAACTGATAGTCTGGATAATCCGTACCAGGATAAGGTCTGGATTGATGGAGTCTATTGTTATTACCTGTAGTAGGTGGAGGTGTTTGGACCTCTGGATGATGAGGACCAGCTTGTTCATCAAGTAAAGGATTAGGAGGTAGTCTGGTATCGGAACCTGGAGGTAATTGATTGACTAGTTCAGGGTATTGTGAACCACCACACTGTCCATAGGTTGTTTGTACTGATGCATCCGTGTAAAACATGGTATAAAAGTTACACATTTCATCTTTCCCAGTTGGCCTGAAAAATAACCAGTTGGTTAAAAGGATTGTAAAGATGTTTTCTAAACTTTGTATGTGTATCGGGGACACTGATAGCAACAATTTGCGCCATTCAAATTTCTATTCCAATGTCTGTGGTTCTTGCAATTCCACTAAAACTGCATTTTATGATGTTACTACCAGTGATCTGCATAGATATCAATAGTAGCTTCCGTTAGATCACTGGTAGTAACATCATAAATCATATTAGTTTTAGTGGAATTACAAGAACCACAGACGTTGGAATGCAAATAGATGCTATCAGTGTCCCCGATACACATACAAAGTTTAGAAAATGAATGAGAGTAAAGAAAAGCTGTCATAAATTAAACCAAAGGTGCTTGACATTCTGTCAATAGTAATAAAATAGGGTCAATTTTGAAAAATAGTATATTTAGTGATTTAACTTAATATGATCGAACTTTTAAATCATGTTTTTAGGTTCTAAAAATAGTTATTCACAGAAGATTTAGCTAATGCTGATTTCATGAAAAAATGATTAAGGTACTAATGATAAATAACATACCCTATATATGTAGTAGTATCTCTCAATGTAGAATTATATGTACATCTAGCTAGCTATAACAAAAATTGATTGAAATAAATATTCACAATAGCTTTATTAAGTCAAGACAGCGGCATTAGCCTTCCTTACTCTTATTTTCGATTTCCAACTGTCGAGGGATCTTTAACATACTCAGGATGGAATTTATTGTCCCATTCAAACAATTAGAAGCTTTTTCCATATCAACCCCTCTGACCCGTATCACTGATAAGAGGGAAAACCAGGTTGAAAAATCAAAAGGTAGCATCTTGACCCATGCTGGGATTGAAACCTTCAAGTTAGTGTCTAACTCAAGGTGCCACCACAAGCCGGAACCCACCATATAATAGATCTAACGAAATCATATTATTAATTTAAGGAATGAATGTGGATCTTGTTATCGTTATGAGGAAATAAACGCTGGTTTATCACGTGACAAGATAAACGACCGGGCGAAGCAGGTCATGTATGTCTTGTCACGTGTAAACCCGCATTTATTTCCCCATAACGATAGCAAGATTTACATTCATCCCTTATATTTACATTCATCCAACTATTCCAAAATGTTCTGTTTTTTTCTATGTAAAAATACTCAAAAAAAAACAACTATTTTTTTTCAATTAAACGGTTTCTGTCAATAAAAAAAAATATATTTAAAAATAACAGCTAGTAGAAACTCGTTCATTGAAGGGAGTGATAGTTGAAATGTAAATATATAAGAATAATCACATATGAACACCTACCATATTGTCTCCTGGCTTCACTGTGAAGTTATCATTTATCGGATAAAATGCCTAAAAAATAAAATTATTTTTAATCAATTTGAGAACATAGATATCAACAGATTAGAGTTTGTTTGAGAATTGAAAATCAAATATTTTCTGCTAACTGCATAACACGATTTATTACATTACAGACAGTGATCTGCATAAATATCAATAGTAGCTTTAGTTTTAGTGGAATTGCAAGAACCATTGACGTCGGAATGGAAATCAGAATCGTGCAAATTGATGCTATAAGTTTCCCCAATACACATACAAAGCTTAGAAAATCTCTTTACAATCCCTTTAAATCTACATGCATTAAAACATTTCATGCTTGAACAATTCAGATCCAAACTATTGCATCTTAGTATAAATAAACTGGTATTTTTTTTTCAAGATAAAAATTATCTGATGTTGTCTAAAATTTAACTTTTCAACTCACAAAATTAAATCTGTATAGTTCGACATGATCAAAAATCTAGTGCTACCATCAGATACATTAACACAGTTTGATCAAAAGTTCAATGTGTTCTCAGAGGTTTTCCAAATTGCAATTTTCAATCAGACATCTTTCATGACATCACAAAATTGAAAAATAGGCTTGCATTGCAGAGGACCCTGCACTAGACGTCATAAAACACTTAGTTTTAAGTGGAATTGCTTGAACCACAGACATTTGGGAATCTGGAATTGTGCAAGTTGATGCTTTCTACAAACCCCTTTACAAACTCTTGAACCCTTTGAGCAGTGAGTTTAATTATGACGTCATATTGTAGGGACTGACTTAATTCAACATTAATGACGTTATAGCATGCGTCATATTAGCGACATATATGTCCCTTTGCTCCTTTCATCTGTGACGTCATATGTGTCAATTCACTTATCAAAGGGTTTATATCATCTTTTCACAGCTAACGACATATGGCAACTTCAATAAACTGACAATTTCATGCAATCTACACAAAGGTTATAATTTCTAGATAATAAAAATTTTAACATAGTTAAAACTTACCTGAGGCCATTGTGGATTACCTTTACCTATCATATGATAAGTGTTATTATATTGGTAACCAGTAATTACAGTACCTAAAATCATTTCAATCATATTAGTGACAATATTTAAATCTCCTTCAGGGCAAAAACTTCAGTTAATAGGCTCATGTCATTTAAAATTTAGGGTGGACCAAAAAACTGAAAATCCTTTTCATTCTTGGATCATTTTTATATATCAAAGTTTGAGAATATTTTCTTTTCAAGAAATAAAAACTTTGAAGATTGAACATTTGAAATATCATTAAAGAATTCCTTATGGTATAGGCATTTCACATATATATATTTATACTTTATATGTAAATCCAAAATGATGATAACACATGTATATTGTGTTTGAAATGTTATGTGTTCAACTGAATTTAAAATTTGTACATTATTCCAGTATTGTGTCGTGTGTTGTGATATCTGCACCTTGAAAACAGATATCCTTTTTTAGAAAAACCCAATATATAAAGGTTATATAAAAAGATGCAAAAAATGATAAATAGTTAGCCTTATCTATAAACCCTTACTCAAATATCAAACAGTTAACTCATTTCAACTCGAACTCAGTTAACCATAAAATCTGACATTTGTGAATTAATTGACTGTTAAATATTAATGAAATGGTTTATTAAATATGATAAAATATCATAACAAATATTACAGTCAATTATAAAATCAATAATAATATCATTCAGTCGTATCTATCATACAATATCATACATGTATCTTGATCTAGTCAATTCAGGAAGTTTCTTAAACTTAAGAACCAACATCATTGGCATGACACTTTTTGCTACCTAATTTAAAAGAAATGCGAATCAAACTTTAATTTAGACTCATTGTCACGGGGAAAAAAACACAAAATTATTGTTAATTTCAAAATAATTTATAAAATTATAAAGAGTAAAGATAGTGGACCACGGCCATATACGCCTAACGAAAAAGTCGAAGATGGAAAAAATTTAATCAGGAGAAAACTAAACTTTCTCAAACCTTTCGATTTCGGTCCAATAACATCCATTTTAAGTTTCATCAAAATCGGTTGAAAACTAAGAGAGAAATAGCATATTTAAGATTTGGGGCAAGGGCAATAACTCTGCTTGTAACGATCGAAAATAGCTCAAATTCGAACTTGATCTTCGTTTTCTGAATATATATACACATATCAAATTTCATTTGATTCGGACAAAAACTCTAGTTTTTAGAGCGTTTACAAGCAAATGTTGATGGACGGACCAACGGATTTGGGGCAAGGGCAATAACTCCGCTTCTAACGATCGAAAACAGCTCAAATTCGAACTTGATCTTCGTTTTATGAATATGTATACACTTATCAAATTTCATTTGATTCCGTCAAAAACTCTAGTTTTGAGAGCGTTTACAAGCAAATGTTGATGGACGGACTGACGGATTTGGGGCAAGGGCAATAACTCTGCTTCTAACGATCGAAAATAGCTCAAATTCGAACTTGATCTTCGTTTTATGAATATGTATACACATATCAAATTTCATTTGATTCCGTCAAAAACTCTAGTTTTTAGAGCGTTTACGAGCAAATGTTGACGGACGGACCGACGGACGGACGGACGGACGGACCGACGGACGGACAGGGGTGACTACAATATACGTCCTCATAGAGAGATGAGGGCGTATAAAAATGAAGCCTATATTTTAAAAAAAAAATCCATGTTAGTCAAAGAAGGTAGATACATGAAATTTGATTTTTTATCACTCACTATTTTGGTGTTTGTGTCATGCCAACTTCAATTTTTTCGTCCACAAAGGGGGCGCACTATACGTGGGTACGGTAAATGAATTTTTCCCGATTTTGATGGGGTAAAGTAGGGGGTGCATTATACATGGGTGCGCACTATATTCGGAATTATACGGTAGCCAAAACCAAATTGCTAATCAAATTTTAAATCATCCAATCATAAGGAAAATCAATAGGGATCATATTCATAATGACATTGACACACAAAATCTATATAATCTGTAAAGAATTGTAGCCTGTAGAGTGAGGACGAACCAAATGTGAACGGACGGACCGGCAGGGTGATTACAATATACGCCCATCTTTCGTGTGGGCGAATAAAAAACACTTACCTAGCTCATGAGCATGTGTTCTGTATGCAAAAGGATGCATATCTGTTTTTCCATTATATTTACAACTGACATCAGCATGTACAACTAAAGATAAAATCAATTTTAGCTTTACATAGGCATTATTAGATTTTGACATAATTTGACATATGATACATTAGTGAATTAATACATCGATACATTGTGATACGACAGGCTATGACAAGCGTTGGTCACGTATCTGTATTTCAGGTTGTTTGTAGGGTAATATATCAGGATAAAGGTTGCATTTATGATTAATTTTGCATCATATCTTTGTCCAGATATAAGCTTACAACTATTCACACTATAGGGTAACAATTTATTTACATTATGAAAACATGGGATTATGAGTTAATTCAACTCAAAGTTATCTGACTTTCTTTGAACTGTTTTTGGTACACCATTTATAAAGCAATTATAACTGTATGATTATTTCAATGGGAAAAATCATAGCTAAATATAAATATTATGCTTTATACCAGTGGTTCCCAACCTTTTTCATACTTTGGCCAAAAATTCATGAAACTCCCCCTGTTTAATTCGAAATATCGTCCAAGAGGTGGTTTGTGCCACCTCATCATTGGGAGGCCAAATGCATTTGACAACAAGCAACTATAAACCTTACCCACCAAAATATAGTTAAATAAAATTTGGGCTAGTGCAAAAATTATACACATCTTCATGCCCCATGACCCCCTGACAAATACCCCACGGCCCTCAGGTTGGGAACTACTGCTTTATACAGTATTCATAACAAAAACCTTATCTTTATCATAAATATAAATATTATCTGTACAATCTTTTCATTTAATTTAATAACTTCCACAGATGTTTTACAATGAATGTGTATATCTAAGATATTTATGGTTGATATATCAAAAAAAAATTTATTGGTATTAAAAATCTGGGAACATTAGAAATATTGTGATATAAACAAAAACTGAGATAAAGCATTGATATCCTGATTTTTCCAATAAGAATATATTTTTCATTCCACCAGTGAATCGATGTATCTTGCTTCATACATGTATTGTATTGTGAGGTCATGTATTGATACTTGATCATACTTCACCTTTCACAAAAAGTTACGCCTTTTCATAAGTTGGTGAATAGAATCAAAATTTTTTTCAGATATTGAAATTATTCAAAAATTATTTTTAAAGCTATTGTAAAGAGGTTTTCTTAACTTTGTATGTGAATGGGGGACACTGATAGCATCAATATGCGCCATTCCGACGTCTGTGGTTCTTGAATTTCACTAAAACTAACGCATTTTATGACGTCACAGATAGTGATCTACAGGAAGCTACTATTATTGATATCTATGCAGATCACGTGTTAGTTTTAGTGGAATTGCAAGAACTACAAATGTTGGAATGGAAATTGGCGCATATTTATGCTATCAGTGTTCCCGATACAAATACAAAGTTTAAAAAACCTCTTTACAATCCCTTTAAGATAGTGACCACTCCTATCAACTACATTGCACATATCACACTTATAAAGCTATGAATCAATAAATGATGAAAATTTGGGTATAAAGTGTACATTTTTTTCCATTTTTACCTCATATAGCAATACACATTGTATCGAGGTACACTACACTACTTACAAATAGGGCTGGTTCAAATAATTGAAATAATCCATAATAGACACTACAAATTTTTATATCCGAGAATCGATTATCAAATTTCGTAATCGTTTAAAATTCATAGTCAAATTGTCTTTTAATATAATCTGTTACACGTTATATGTTATCAGACAAGTCACATCCCATTTTATCATAATAGATTCTAGATATTATTACTTCAGGTTTGAAAGTGATATTTAACAAACATTTTGATTATTAATCGATTATTGATCGGTATTTTGCCTTCGATAATCAATCTCAATTTGGTAATCGACATCCAGCCCTACTTACAACATTAGAAACTATTCTGAGATTAAAACCCAAACACAGGGAAATGAAATACTAAGATCACTGACCTGATTTATGTGGTGGAATTGTTATAGAATATGACATCATTAAATATATACCAGCTACATATTTCTGTCTAAAATATAGAGAAAATCACTGGTTATCAATATGATAATAATGATGTCACTATTGTAATAAATATCAAACCAAAAGGCTTTTGTAAAAATCAGTCAGTTTTATATAATTAAGATACTAAGATACAGATGTCGGAGGGGAAATAGAAGCTGTTTCCCTAGACCGAAAAAAGAAAACCAAAAGATCATTTGCTAACTTCGCAGTAAAGATGCCCTATCTCGATCAATTTAATACAGGATAAAATTGAATAGAGACTTTTTCAAAATCATTTAGTAATCTTTAAGGCACTTATATTTTATATAAGTGTAATCAACTTTTTTAGAGGTGAAAGATATAAAATTATGAAATCAACTTACTTCTGTCTAGTAATATATACTCTAATACCAGAATGATCAGGGGCTGAAAATAAAATAAATATATTAAACAACTTGATGAGAATTCAAATAACATCTAGGAGACGACAACTTGTTAAAAATCCAATGCAATAGACAAATCAAAATTAACTCTATCAGCTGGTAATCCCATTTACAAGTACAATTTGAACAATATATATGTCACAAATTAAACCCTCTCTTTGTCTGACAGAAGATATAATAAAACATTGTGTTTTCACTGAGTTTTACTTGTTTCCGAATGACTTTAGGTTCGAACATACAGTCACACATTTTAGGCAGCACACGATCTACAAGACTTTTACTCTACTAGTTATTAATAATAAAGCGTGCACCCCTATTAACGAACATGAAAAAGCTGATTGTTGTGTTTCCACTGAGTAAAGAGAAGCTAGCTTTCATTTTGTCCCCCGATAAATTGCCAAATGGTTCCGGTTCCTGAACCGCATTGGTTCGGCAATTGCTCAGTGGAAACACACGAAAGTTAGCTTAAAGCAGGCTTTTTTGTCAGTGGAAACACAGTTATAATCTTCAAAGATGCATATCTAATATAATATTAAGATTGACTATGTAATTTTTCACAAGAGCTTCAATGAACCTTGGTTAAAAATTCAAGTGTTCTCTAGGATTGAAGCCCAAATCATAAGACATTAAATAATGATATATTAACTTACCTGGCGAGGAATGAGCATAATGAATCTGTAATACTATATTTTTAATTGTTGAACCACCACCAACTCTAAATCCCACATCTAAAAACATAAACAATGTTTATAATACAGGTCGTCCAGATGTTTACATATTTTTACAACACAAACATATTTTATATAAAGAATTAATATGGATTTAATAAGATATTTCAATAATGACTAATGATATTGACAAATGTTGATAAAAATTTCCCTACAAATCATATACAGGGGGCCTTATTCTCTAACATTTAACTTGCAATGATTTTAGTGTGCCAGTCATCTGATTGGTCAATCACTAAAATTGATTTTAAATTTAGCTTTATTATCCAATCAGATAACTTTATTTCTTAAAATCTGGATTTTATCTTAGTTATGTTTTCGAGAATAAGGTCCCTGATCTTAAAATGCCAAATTTGTGGAGCTCTATTGCACAATCGGTTAGAAACTTGTTCTTTACAAACATAACGGTATTTGCTTGGATATGAACGAATGGAGGTTGTTGTGTTTGAGAGAGTTTGGTTCTCGAACAGGGTGTGAAAGTTTGATGACCTTGAATTCACTCATAATTCCAGACCACCCAGCTGTAAATGGTTATAAACAATCCAGGAAAGATCAATATCAAGAGGTTTGAGAGAAAGAGCCTAAGTTTTTATCTTTGTAAAATATAGATGTTTCTTTCTTTCTTTTTTTTTTACTTTGACCAGCTGTGTCAGTTGCCTTTGTTCATAAATTACAAATGATAATTATATTACAATGACGTAATTATTATTATTATAACTACCTTTAGGTAAGACTGTTGGAGGAGCATTTTTGGCCCAAGCAAACATAATCTGTTCTCGACCTTTACATAATGGTGGACAGCCCCTAAAAAATAAATGATACCAATCAATTTAACAGTTTTTCTTTATATTTCCAAACATGAAACATATTCTAATACTTTGCAGGAAAATAATTCTTATCATCACATTGGATTTGAGAAAAAATTGCTGTTACCATAAAAAAAAATTTGATTCTTAAATCCAATTAGAAAACGACAAGATACTGTCAACTTACCATGTTGGTGTAGTCCTCGCTGGTCCATCAGAACAACCAAATAACAAAATATGATGTGCTGTACTTGCATTAGCTAGTGCTTCAAATTTAACTACAAAGTGATAAAGAAATGCTTTGAATTTTGGTCTAAATCATATGTTTAATCTAATCATTAAAGAGATTGTAAAGTGGTTTTCTAAACTTTGTATGTGTATCGGGGACACCAGTCCAATTTCCATTCCAATGTCTGTGGTTCTTGCAATTCCACTTAAGCTAACACGTTTTATGACCAGAAGCTACTATTGATATCTATGCAGATCAGTGGGGGTGACGACATAAAACGCGGTAGTTTAAGTGGAATTGCAAGAATCACAGACGTCGGAATGGAAATTGGAATGACGCAAATTGATACTATCAGTGTCCCCGATGCACATACAAAGTTTAGAAAATCACTTTACAATCTCTTTAATAGATCTAAAACATTAGTTTATTGTATTGTATTGAACTGAAGTGTACACAAATAGGTAACATCTAATGGCTGTCAATAGCTGAAACATCTTTAATTAAATACGCCATATTGAATACCCAAGGATGAAACTTTGACCAAATCCATTAAACTAAAGAGGTATTTTAAAAGAATTTCTCTGCAGTTATAGGCTTTTAAAATTCTAACAGATATACTTCAAGATGTTATTGTAGGCAGTCCTTGTATTATTCATTCCATAACTTTCATATTTTCATGGTTGAACAACACCATCATGAAGTATATCTGTGAGAATTTTCGAAGAGATCAGTTTACCAACAGCTGAGATACTCTGCAAAGGGATGTGTTTTTGGGACTTCTGATATTATATGTTGAATTTCTGAGGTTAACTATTGCCTAGCAAGGCTAAAATATCTTTAATTCACGGTTCAAATGGTCACATCTACTGACTTTCAGAGTTTAAAGATAGGCCAGATACATTAACTTTAACTGTCAATGGCTAATCTATTCATCAAAGTCATTTAGAATTCAAGGCTAAAATATCACCAGGTATCTGATTATGATTATTGATTACTAATATGGTGACTTCGTATATTGATTGTCTAATGATTAAACTCGGAATATATTATTAGTGTTAAGATTGGAGGATAAAAGTGAACATATACAAGCCAGGTGTAATGCTACAAACTAATATATAATGTCAAAGGCCAAAGGCTAAAATATTTTCCACATTTCCCAAAAGACGAAAGAGTAAAATATTGGTCTTGAAAGTAAATTGAATGTCAATTAAGAATAATTAACTTTTGTCCTTAGCATTAGCCAGGTATGAAGGGGTATGTTCACTAACTGTTTGATCAAAAAATTTTAGTCTCAGAATCTGGATTTTTTTTTAAGCTAATCTAATCCGTCATATTGTTCACAACTGTCCTACGAAATTCAAGCCTTCAAACACATGTGTACCCTTAATTATCAGCGTTTGAAAGTAAAAAAAAAAAAGACTTGTAGTTTAATAAGACTAAGCGTTACATAGAAACACATAATACAGAAAATGAAGGATAAATATTATGGTAGGGATAAAATTAGAGAAAGTATATGATTTTCGTGCATTTCTAGTACATCTGGAGGCTATTTATGTATATTCAAGTCCTAAATTGACCATTGGAAATACTGAACATTTCTCTTTTAACTGGGCTAAAATTGGCCCTGGCATATTTCAGATTTGAAATACATAGGTCTAAGATAAGTAGGCTACTTAGCGCAGAAGCTACCGTAATTAAATACGGTACATAACAAAAAGATTAAAATATTACCTATATATACTTCATCTTTTGGCATGTCATAACTAGCACAAAGATAAGAATCATCCTAAAAATCAAATAAAAGGCTGAATGAATAAATATGCACTTGTCTAAAAAAATATTTTTCATAGAATGTACAGAATTAAAATAAAATACTTATTAAAACAAATACCATAATATGACATTAATTAGATAATATCTGATATTTTCAGGGCTGTCATTATGAAATTGATAACAGAAAAATGACAAAATCAAGATATTAAGCAAGGAATCAAAGGTAGGGCTGGGTATCGATTACCAAATTGAGATCGATTATCAAAAGCAGGCTACCGATCAATAATCGATATATTTTCATTGCGAAATCTTCCAATCTTTGTCTAATAGTTTACGTTTTTGTACCTGAATGTTTGTTATTTATCAATATCTGGTATTGAGGACAAATGAAACTAAAGAATTTTGTATGATCAATCATCATGATAAAATGGGATGTGACTTGTCTGATAATTGTGTAACAGATAATATTAAATGAAAATTAGACTATGAATTTAAATCGATTTTGAAATATGATAATCGATAATCGAAATATATAATTTGTAGCGTCGATAATCGATTATTTCAATTATTTGACCCAGCCCTAATACATCCCATTTGAGGACAAGGCTAAATAACAGATCAAAACTAAATTCAAAGCGATGGTTTCGATTGGCAATTGGTTAAAAATGAAAACCCTGTATTTTGGAAGATGTAAGGACTTGATATTTTTTAGATATTCAAAAATTAACAACTTCAGAATTCTAGAAACATTACTAATACACATCCTGTTTGATTTTCTAGAGATTACATTATGTGTGTTTTGTATCAGGGTTGAGATTATAGTTTGATTAATTATGTTACTCTTTAAATCTTCTTATCTTGTCAACCATAATTAATCATTTAAATCATTCATACTCAATTTGCCTTATGTTTCATCATAGAAATTCAAACACGTTCTAATGAGCTATGATGTAATACATGGATTTAAAAAAAAATCCTCCATATTGTTCATTACTTGTCAACCATAATTGATCATTTAATCATTCATACTCAATTTGCCTTATGTTATCATCATAGAAATTCAAACCTGTCCTAATGAGCTCAATCTAATTAAAATTAGATTACATTTTGTTTCGGTTATTTTTTGATTGTCGACTCCATGTAATCTAACCACTTTTATAAGGCGTTTATCTTTGTAAATTTTGAATTACGTCATAATTTGGATTGCTGTACCGGTATCGCTTTACTTTCTGTTTCGTCTTCCCACAATAGACCCGCGATCTTGAAGGTAGTTTTTGATTGGCTGAAATTTTGGTCACCAGAAGATGCTCGCCTTATATAAGTGATTAGATTACACAGAGTCAACACTCAAAAAATAACCGAAACGAAATGTAATCTAATTTTAATTAGATTGTAATGAGCTATGATGTGATAATAATATATGGATTTAAAAAAAAATAATTCCTCCATATCACAGAGTTGAAGGTTTGCTTCCAAAAACTAACAGCTGTTGCTTATGGCTGGCTGATTTTTGTAAAATCATAAAAATTTGTCATTATGGAATTTAAAAAGGAAATGAAATTGTAGTTTTAGCCCCTATTTTTCTGCATCTGTTTTAAAATAAATACAAGAAAACAATATGCAGAGTGCAATGAGGAAAACTTGGGAGGATAGCCAGTTTTTGTTCAATCTGAAAGTCAAGATGCTTTTTCCTTTTTGACCTGCATCACTTTACTGGGGAAATAGGGGCAAAATATCTAAAGGTATTAGTCCCACAATACAGTTGATAAAAGCAAGGGTTGCTTCTTTTACAACTTCATACACAGATATTAACAAAAATCTAACTACAACATGGGGGAGAAAGTTTTAGTCAAATTCCCAACATTCATGAATATGGACCAACAATCCTCTTTAAGAGAAAACAACTTACTTTATCAGGTATAGCATTCTTCATTCGTAAATCTATAGTTTCTACATCATTAGGTAATCCATTTTCTCTTTCGACACTTCGTTTATGTTCTGTATGAAATGTGGCACAATTCACAATATAACACAACACATAGAATATTGTTAACTTAATCCATTTGTCCCCCATGTTGATCACTCTTGTGCTTCAATAATGTTTAAAAGATTTTTTCTTCTTCTTTTCCTTGTCACTGAAATCAAAATGAGGTAGGTAATTAGAGTTTGATGGATTAATCAGCCTAAAGGTAACAAAATAAACCAATTTCGTAGTCTAGTAGGTCCTTAATCACATTGAGTATTATACTAAATATTTATCAATTATAATCAATGTCGTAAATTTAGTTTCATTTAATATCTGCACATTCAACTTAATTTATATTTTCATGAAGTCTTAATATAGAGTTAAAGGGATTGTAAAGAGGTTTTCTAAACTTTGTACGTGTATCGGGGCACAAAGGTTGGAATGGAAATTGGAATGACGCAAATTGATGCTATCAGTATTCCCGATACAGACAAATTTTAAAAAACCTCTTTACAATCCCTTTAAGTCAAATTCATGTTACTAAATTGGTCGCAAATCCTTTTTTACTTACAAACATTAAGATAGTGGACCACGGCCATATACGCCTAACGAAAAAGTCTTTATTTTCTGAATATGTATATACAAACCGAATTTCATTAGATTCCATCAAAAATTCTAGTTTTTAGAGCGTTTACAAGCAATTGATGTTGATAGAAGCACTTACTGTATAGAGGTTAAAGGGCGATAACTCCTCAAAACTGGTGAAAGAGGCCATAATCTTGAAAAAGCTTTAATTTTAATCAGGAGAAAACTAAACTTTCTCAAACCTTTCGATTTAGATCCAATAACATCCATTTTAAGTTTCATCAAAATCGGTTGAAAACTAAGGGAGTAATAGCATATTTAAGATTTGGGGCAAGGGCAATAACTCTGCTTGTAACGATCGAAAATAGCTCAAATTTGAACTTGATCTTTGTTTTATGAATATATATACACATATCAAATTTCATTTGATTCCGTTAAAAACTCTAGTTTTCAGAGCGTTTACAAGCAAATGTTGATGGACAGACCTACAGATTTAGGGCAAGGGCAATAACTCTGCTTTTAACGATCAAAAATAGCTCAAATTCGAACTTGATCTTCGTTTTATGAATATGTATACACATATCAAATTTCATTTGATTCAATCAAAAACTCTAGTTTTTAGAGCGTTTACGAGCAAATGTTGACGGACGGACCGACGGACGTTCGGACGGACAGGGGTGCCGACAATATACGTCCTCATAGAGAGATGAGGGCGTATAAAAATTTCACATGAAGAAATAATTATGTCCATACAAGTCAAATTTAGTCATAAAACTGCACACATCAAAAAAATTTTAAGTACAACTGAGACTCTATAAACATAAGCTTGATCTTTTCAATGACTTTTCACGTGTACATTTTCAGTTCAAACCTCAAACATGAGGCATTGTAGCTAACTATAACATAATTGACACAATGCACTTATTATTATAACAGCAACAAAAAAATCTTATCTTAAAATACTACTAAAAGAAATAACTTGACATACATAATTAAGGTTATTTTGACCTGAATATACAGGAAACCTGTTAAACTATGTTTATAATCTTAGTTTTGTATTCCACTTTTAATAACAATACAAAAAGAAGCTGGGTTTATACAAAGCAACATCAACACTTTAAAATAGAATAAAATAAGGATGTTATTAAACTAAAACTTTAAGCCTATTTATTTATATTTTAACCTTTTAAACGTTAAAGGGACAGTCTGAATTTTTTTTAGGTCCAAACATTTTTTTGCTCAAATTTGTGAAAACTTTACACCAAAATCTGTAACTATGTGCCCTTTAATGCATCTGAAACTAAAAAAATCCAGTCGTTAATTTTTAAATGCTAAAAACATGCTAAATTTTTTAAAAACCTTACGCAAGGTTTTTAAATGATGGGTTATGTTTTTTGGACGCTGATAGGAAACTACAGGATTTGAGTAAAATAAACGCCTAATTGTAGAGAAATATCCCTCTTGTGTATTTAAAAGGTTTCAGCTAGAAATATTGAGCCATTTAAAGGGCAAACACCAAAACTAGGTCAAATTGCTTAATTAACAATAAGTATTCCCTGTTTGTAATTAACCCTTTAAAACCAAATTCAGTTTGATCAAGAAGATATAGAGATACAATAAACATACTTTAAAAATACTCTCAGGTAGTATTTGCGATATTTTTGATAATGGAAACTTTTTTCAAAAAAGCAGAATGGCCCTTTAATATCTCAAAATGATCGGGACAAGGGTTGATGGTGAAGCTTGACCATACGAGAAGTCACCCAGATAAGCTTGATAACCTTGATATCAATAAAACAGAAAAAAAAATTGATGGCTGCCAAAACTACAAAATTGCAATATTGTTTACTAGAACAATTCACATAAAAATATTGGAGTCCACATAAGACCTCAACAATACAAAAATGCATACCAAGTAATATCAATATCAGATAAAAATCTTTTTTTTTTTTTTGGCTAAGTCAAGAGCAAGTAAATTGGTAAATATTTCAACACTCAGTGATGCAATTGTCCAAGTCACATTTCCTGACAAATCTGCACATAAAGTATAACGTAGGTAGGGCCTTCAGCCATGTCATGCCAACCTTTAGTCTGAAACTTACTGAAATTCCAAGCCTCTGATAGCTATTTGGACAGATATGGATGGGGGAGAGTCAAATAGCTATCAAAGACTGGTAATAGAGTCAGTGTGGTATGAATTTGTGAGATAAGCAACAACCACCATTTTTAAGAAACATTAAGATGAAATTTAACTATAAGCCATATTTTAACCTGTTATTGTGAAGTACTGTTGTAATGATCTGTTATAAATATCATTATCCTGTACATGTATTATTATTATTATAATAGACATTTTAATTGAATAGCAACTCAGATACATCTGTTGTTAAAGTCATACATCAAGGAGTTCAGAATGTATGACAGTTTCAGTCTGATGATAGATAATAACCCTTTTTTTACAGTTTAATTGTGAGATTTTATTGAACATTTATAAATACTAATATTATCTAAGTCTTTATATCATTTCAATGTATAACAACTGTTCTTAAAAGGATATGTTTATTAACTCGTTGACCAAAAAAATTTTAGTCTCAGAACCTGGAATTTATGAGCTAATCTAATCCGTAAAAATGTTCCAAACTATCACTCAACAATTTTAGCCTTCAAATCACTGTGTACCCATAAATATCAGCGTTTGAAAGTCAAAAATACGTCATTTAGCAAGACTATGACATATATAGAAAACACATATACAGAAAATGAAAGATAACTGTTAAAGTACGTGTATAATTGAAAGGATTGTGCGATTTTTGGAAAATTTCAGTAAATCCAAATGCTATTTAAGTAAATTCAAGGCCCAAATCGATCCTCGAAATTAAAACAAAGGAAAAAACAAAAAACAACCAAAAACATTCTTATCTACTCTCACAGCTGTCACTGAATTTAACATAAAACATTTTATGAAGATAAAAACTACGGTAGGTAAAATCTGTAGCATTCATGCAAAATTCTGTAACATTAATTATGTGCACACAGCAAAATCCACAAGCAATCAAAGGTGCATGGCCGGCTTCACGTCATTTCATTACAGTTTGAGTCATATTATATGTCTTCTTATATAGTTCTGTGGGGTTATAGTCAATTTGACACTTAATCTAAATGGTCCTAAAAGTCAAAATGGTCTCAAAAACATAAGTCAAAATGGAATTGAAATGGAATTTAGGAATAGTATTAAATTGACTATAACCCGTTCTGGGTAGCCTATGACACTGTTCATATTTCAAATCCATGGAAACATTATCCTCTAAAAATAATTAATATTTTAACGTACATCAGACCAAAATTGATTTTCATGTAGTCCTATCTGTTGACCTGTTTCCTCCTCAATTTTTAAATTTTAATTTCATGTACATCTACAAAACCATATGTATTTCTATGACAATTACAACACACATCTAACAATTGTATTTCGGAAAGAGACACAATATGAATGAATGAATGAATGACATACAAATACTCACATTTGATATCCAATAATGTCTAATTATCTTCTCACTAATCAGAGAGTAAGAGTAATTTGTATGTCCTCACCTATTTTATTCTTAGTAATCTTAGATAGATCAATAATATAGGCTTATTTACAAATAAGACAGTTGAATAAAATTACAACTTTGAACTGATAGTCAATTCGTGAACAGAAACACAATACATACAGTAAGCCTAACTTATAGTTTATAAAATAAACAGGATCTTATATATAAATTGTGTCGTTTGAAAAATAAAACCCGGATATAACAAAAAAATATCATAACAGATCCTGCATCTCGCCATCTCGGCGAGAGAAGGGAAAACAAAAGTAAACCAAATACTTACATATGTTTCTCTATATCTGCAGATTTATCGACATTTTCTGATTTTCAATAACTGATAATATGAGGAAATCAATAGTTCTTCTGACATTCATAAAATTTCACTTTGGCTTTTCGTTAATGAATCAGCAAGGGAAAAAAAATCTTGTGTTCTGACAGGCTAAACAAATTTGACAACAATCTTCATTTCCGTCTTACCCTTGCCCATAATGCACTAGATTAGAATTTTTTATAAGGTAAGGGAGGTAACTCATTTTAGCAGGTGCCCGTTGACGATGTGTAATTTCTCTAATTATTAATTGTCTGCTGTTCATTAGACATGCATTGAGTAATTCAATATCTTTATGATTTAAATAGGTAAGACACTAGAGTATTTGTATTCGAATTCAATTCATAGGCAAATATGTTTTTTGAAAAACATGGAGTAAATTTCACCAGATTTGAACATACAGCTATGGGTTAGGTCAAATTAAGGGAGGCAACTTCCATTGCTAAATGATTTACTACAAACATCCTAAATGTAATTCGTAATATAGCTACAAATCTATAATATTCAGCCCGAGATAAAACATTTCATACTATTTATACACCCAAAAAGCTCCACACATTTTAAGTAAGCATATGTCCACTCACTTGGTATGCATTTTATTATGCAACATATTAGCTCATGAATGAACTATTGTGATATTTCAGATTATCACTATGACTGAAGCGAATGTTAAAAAATGCAGAATTGTTGGTACTTGGCCATTCTCCCTCGAAGCTGTCAAGCATGCCACTGTTATACAAGATAGTATAGGTGATAGTGTGTGCATTGATGCTGTAGAAAAGGGAATAAACGGTAAGTGTAAACAGAAAAGATATCTCGTCCTTGGCTGATAAGTAGCCTACCTACTGTGGTTGTTCATAGGAAATATGTTTCTGAGTTGTACCAGATACTTGGCCTCGGTTCCCAACCTTTTAAACTCTTCGTACTCCTATTTTGTTCAAGAAATCTCCTAGTACCCCTTCGCCAACCCTAAGTAACAATGAGCTTACATGAAAGTAAAGGATTATTGTGGGTTGATATTTAAACTACTCCATACTTCTAAAATTATCTGAGAGGCTTCTCGGTAACCCTTGGGGGTACTAGTACCCCTGTTTGGGAACCGAGGAGATAAGGTAATTGGTTGGAAGAGTTTCCAGCTTATTTCGATATTGCAAACCAGGTGTAGATGTAGGTAGTCGTACAGTAGTTGGTAGTTAGATTGTGTTTTTGATTATAAATCGCTGATCATATCACCATTTCAAATTATTTGTATGTCTTGAATGACATTCCAGTCATTCCATTAAGTCTCCCGGTTCCATTCGTATCACATACATTTATTCATACATTTATAAGATACATTTTATCGATTTTTGACATTACATAATAAGCTGCTAATTCGCTGATCTATGAAATTAAGTAATTAACTATGTAACATATTGATTTTCCCTACACAAATATGAACGTACGAGACCGGAACATTATGATTGCAGAAAATGACATCGTGCCTTTTTGATTTGTAGGCATCTATATCAATAAGCAATTTTACAGCCAAACAAATTTGGCAAGACAATGTATATGTGTCGATAACGCCCACCAAATCCCAAATAATTGTTTACAGCTTTGTATCATTGTTAAGGAATATGAATGGTTACGATACAATTATTTCAATTCAACATTATACCAAAAGTCAATTTTTTTTTAGAGATAGAGAGTAATTCAGATTATGGTGTATATTTTGTTGGTTGTGGTGGAATCAGAAATAAAAATGGTTATCTGGAACTGGACGCCGCTATTATGCATGGAAGGAATCTTGACTATGGAGCGGTTACAGCAATTCAAGGGTATACATCTTCTCTGATTCACATTTAAAGGAAATGCTGATACGTCATTTCACACACCAAGAAAAATGTATTGCATTCTGAATTTTCCAAACCTATGAGCCCTGTGTGTAGCAGATGAGTCAAAGAAGATTAAGTTCATAATATCGAAAAGCTAGACCGAAATCTTACCTTACCTGTTTCCGCTTTGTTTAGGGTTCCAACATCGCATCAGTAGAGTAGGGCCTATATATCATGTCGAAGGAAGTGGATAGAGCGAAATTAAATGTGCAATGACGGTAATTTTCAGGGTTGAGACTCCTATATCAGTTGCAAGAAAAGTAATGGAGAAATGTTCTCACAGTATTTTAACAGCCGAGGGTGCACACCAGTTCGCTGTCAAACAAGGTTTTCATTTAAACCACGATTTGATGGTAAGTGGACTATTCACATAATTAATATTTTAAGAGATTTACATGTACAAAGTACGATCATATTTTTGCAAAAGATTTTATTTTATCAAAGCAAAGCCTATGGCATTGTAAGTAATAATCGCATTTCAAGCACATACCATTGTGCTCTTGGACGTATCAAGTATTTGATTTATTAATTGACTCCTTTGCATTCTTTTAATAGAGACATTATTGGACTTAGCGTCACAATGCGAACTGAATTAAATGGCTTGCATTTCAGAAACAACAATTGGATCCAAATTATAGTAAACATAGTGGACACGATACGCTTGGTCTTATATGTTACTTGAATGGTGAATTTGTAGTAGGTAAGCAAAACCGAGTTAAAACCATCAAAGAATTTTGCTCAATGTTTTTCGACTCCTAGGTGGTATTATATCTATGAAAACACCGTTCTAATGTTAAACATCGATCCAAATAGGTTAATTACAAATTCAAAACTGTAATTAGGCTACATTACTTATTTCTCTGAGCGGTCAAACACGTGTGCAACATTTAATGCCTCTCTGGGATCGATAGAATCCAATCAATCACAATGTTGATATATTTTCTATATAGGTGTGTCTACAAGTGGTATGGGTGGTAAAGAAGTTGGTCGAGTTGGTGATAGTGCTATCTGTGGATCAGGATTATATGCTGGTAAGAATTAGCGGATAATTTGTTTGTTTAATTTGTTTGGTACCTCACAAGGTTTTTAAATGGACAACGCGACCAAATGCACAAATAAGAATATAATCATGATGCCACAATCATAGGATCGTCATTTCTATTTCATATATGTATAAGAGTCTTTAGTTGCTGATACCAATGTTTCGTCCAATACGAACTGTATGTTCCCCCATCATCATTTCGGACCCGCCTTATTGAAATAGGACATCTGATTCGGAGATTTATAGGTAATATTCAAATATATTCTGTTATGTTATATTCAAGACAACGAAGGTGGAGCAGCATGTTGTTCTGGGGATGGTGATCTGATACTGAAACATTGTCCAGCTTTTAGAGTGGTCAGTTATATGAAAATGGTACGTTCATCTCGATTCGTTATCCTTTCTGAAAATTTCTGTCAATATTGACATGGATAAACAGATACTTAAAACTTAACGAATGTGGTTATGCATCCCTGCATGACATTCTTTTAATGATTGAATTATGCGTTGATAACAAGGATAAAAACTTAGGTTTCGTGAGGATCTTTTCTCCCAGCTGGTCCTTGGCCAAACCTCTTTGCATTGATCTTTCCCGGATTATCCGTACCCATTTACAGCTGGGTGGACTGGAATTATGAGTGAAGATGACTTATTCAAGGTCATCGGACTTTCACACCCTGATCGAGAACCGAACTCTCAAACATAACGACCACCATAAGAAGCCATTAATTAAACTTTCACATTTGTCTTATAATGGTAAATTTGTTAATATTTAGGGTTGTAAAGCTGACGATGCCTGTAAAAAAGTTATAACAGAAATAACGAAAAGAAGTCAAGATTTTATTGAATTAGTGATTATTGCTGTTGATAAAGAGGTATTTACTATCATAAATTTTCGTAGGTCAATATTGATGAGTTGCGTTTTATATAAATGCCATGAAGTTTTACTTAACATTTTCCAATGCAAATCAGCTTTCAAATTGATTAGATAAATAACATTTATTTGTCATATAAGTTATCAGAATAAATCGTGTAATATGCTAATTAACTAATGCAGAAATCACTCGAAAACAGAATGATGTTACGAAATCCCGCGGGTCAATTTTCAAATCTCTTTTGCCGTATGTTTAAAAATATTGTTATTGATAGAAGTATAAACTGACTGCTCTAAATTATTTGTATCACCCTCTGAGATTTGAAATCATGTGATTATTTTTCAGTTTATTTGTTTTCAGGGTAACATTGGAATGGGTTCAACAATTAAAGACTGGACAGATCCTAAAACTCAGAAAGTATATGACGGATTCCCGTACTGTGTCTGGGATGAAACGATGGACACCCCAAAAGTTCTGACTGCACAATCATAGTTAACGCGTTTCGTGTTTCATTCAAGAACCCAATGGCGAAATATGTGCGAGAATTGTATTCTTCAGCAAAGGCGACACCTTTCTCGCTTAGGACATAGTAAAACCAATATCGTTTCGCGGACAAATATGAAAAACTGTTTCCATTCTGGTTTTGTGGCCTGAACCAGTTGATATTATCGGTTTAACACTGAAAGGGACATCACCATGGATTCACTTAATTTTAAATAAAAGAGCTTCTCATGCAATTTGTCAGAAATTTGCACCTGCTTGATTATCATAGTGCCACCCTGGGGATATCATCAATTCATCAAAATCCGAGTAATTGGCCATAGTCTTTGAAACTTGTTTGATAATTCGCATAAGCATTGAATGTTAAAAGATAAGAAGGTGAATAAATAATGATGACATTTTATAACAACTCATAGAATTCATTTATATCGACAGATTAACCAACTGCGTACAGCTGTAGCCTAATCAAATGGAAGGTTGCATCTGAAGTTCAGTCTTTCCCACGTATCTCCCCTACATGATGCTTGTTGCTGACATACGTTGAATATCAAGTTGCTCAGATTCTGTCATCCACGGGGACTAGCTGAGTTAATGCAACATTTACAATAAAAGATATATGTATATATTTGTTTCATGATTATGATCAATGTAATAAAAAATATCGGTGATGATAATTAAACACTAACTTTATTATATTCCAGATCTGATGACCAACCAGCCTGTAATAACGTGTAGAATTACAAGCTGACAAATTAAATGTAAGGAACGTCTTTATATAATGTTACATGTATTATATATACTGGACACAACCAATCATAATTTTGACATTTCAGTGTCAATTTGAGATTTACGGCGATACTTTTCATCAAAATGTCTGTTTCTTATGGCAAATTCTGAAGAAGAAAATTAAAAATGAAACCAATTATGTAATACATACAAATTATGTCGGACATAACATAGGTATATGTCAAATTAAATAAGACATCGGCACAAAAAAATAAATACTACTTGTCTTATGAAGGTAGAAGTCAGGACAGAATAATAACTACATGTCAAGTCAGCATGGAATAATAACTACATGTCAAATAAATAACTACATGTAAATAAATAAAGATTGCAGTCAGCATGGAATAATAACTACATGTCAAATAAAGATTCAAGTCAGCATGGAATAATAACTACATGTCAAATAAAGATTAAAGTCAGCATGGAATAATAACTACATGTCAAATAAAGATTGAAGTTAGCATGGAATAATAACTACATGTCAAATAAAGATTGAAGTCAACTCGGAATAATAACTACATGTCAAATAAAGATTGAAGTCAGCTCGGAATAATAACTACATGTCAAATAAAGTTTGAAGTCAGCATGGAATAATAACTACATGTCAAATAAAGATTAAAGTCAGAATGGAATAATAACTACATGTCAAATAAAGATTGAAGTTAGCATGGAATAATAACTACATGTCAAATAAAGATTGAAGTCAGCATGGAATAATAACTACATATCAAATAAAGATTGAAGTCAACATGGAATAATAACTACATATCAAATAAAGATTGAAGTCAGCATGGAATAATAACTACATGCCAAATAAAGGTAGAAGTCAACTCGGAATAATAACTACATGTCAAATAAAGATTGAAGTCAGCTCGGAATAATAACTACATGTCAAATAAAGATTGAAGTCAGCATGGAATAATAACTACATGTCAAATAAAGATTAAAGTCAGCATGGAATAATAACTACATGTCAAATAAAGATTGAAGTTAGCATGGAATAATAACTACATGTCAAATAAAGATTGAAGTCAGCATGGAATAATAACTACATATCAAATAAAGATTGAAGTCAACATGGAATAATAACTACATATCAAATAAAGATTGAAGTCAGCATGGAATAATAACTACACGTACATGTCAAATAAAGATTGAAGTCAACATGGAATAATAACTACATATCAAATAAAGATTGAAGTCAGCATGGAATAATAACTACACGTACATGTCAAATAAAGATTGAAGTCAGCATGGAATAATAACTACATGTCAAATAAAGATTGAAGTCAGCATGGAATAATTACTACATCTCAAACGAAGATTGGAGTCAGCATGGAATGAAAATTACATGTCAAATAAAGGTAGATGTCAGCATGGAATAATAACTATATGTCAAATAAAGATTGAAGTCAGCATGGAATAATAACTACATGTCAAATAAAGATTGAAGTCAGCATGTAATAATAACTACATTTTAAATAAAGACTGAAGTCAGCATGGAATAATAACTACATGTCAAAAAAAGATTGAAGTCTGCATGGAATAATAACTACATGTCAAATAAAGATTGAAGTCAGCATGGAATAATAACTGCATGTCAAATACAGATTGAAGTCAGCATGAAATAATAACTATATGTCAAATGAAGATTGAAGTCAGCAAGGAATGATACTACATGTCAAATAAAGATTGAAGTCAGCATGGAATAATAACTACGTGTCAAATGAAGATTGAAGTCAGCATGGAATAATAACGATATGTCAAATAAAGATTGAAGTCAGCATGGAATAATAACTACATGTCAAATAAAGATTGAAGACAGCATGGATTAATAACTATAATTATGTCAGATAAAGATTGAAGTCAGCATGGAATAATAACTACATGTCAAATAAAGATTGAAGTCAGAATGGAATAATAACTACATGTCAAATAAAGACTGAAGTCAGCCAGAAATAATTACTACATGTCAAATAAAGGTAGATGTCAGCTCGGAATAATTACTACATGTCAAATGAAGATTAAAGTCAGCATGGAATAATAACTAAATGTCAAATGAAGATTGAAGTCAGCATAGAATAATAACTACATTTCAAATAAAGATTGATGTCAGCATGGAATAATAACTACATGTCAAATAAAGATTGAAGTCAGCATGTAATAATAACTACATTTTAAATAAAGACTGAAGTCAGCATGGAATAATAACTACATGTCAAATAAAGATTGAAGTCTGCATGGAATAATAACTACATGTCAAATAAAGATTGAAGTCAGCATGGAATAATAACTACATGTCAAATGAAGATTGAAGTCAGCATAGAATAATAACTACATGTCAAATAAAGATTAAAGTCAGCATGGATTATAACTACATGTCAAATAAAGATTGAAGTCAGCATGGAATAATAACTACATGTCAAATAAAGATTGAAGTCAGCATGGAATAATAACTACATATCAAACAAAGATTGAAGTCAGCATGGAATAATAACTACATGTCAAATAAAGATTGAAGTCAGCATGGAATAATAACTACATATCAAATAAAGATTGAAGTCAGCATGGAATAATAACTACATGTCAAATGGAGATTGAAGTCAGCATGGAATAATAACTGCATGTCAAATGGAGATTGGAAGTCAGCATGGAATAATAAGTACATGAGAAATAAAGATTGAAGTCAGCATGGAATAATAACTACATGTCAAATAAAGATCGAAGACAGCATGGATTAATAACTATAATTATGTCAGATAAAGATTGAAGTCAGCATGGAATAATAACTACATGTCAAATAAAGATTGAAGTCAGAATGGAATAATAACTACATGTCAAATAAAGACTGAAGTCAGCCAGGAATAATTACTACATGTCAAATAAAGATTGAAGTCAGCATGGAATAATAACTACATATCAAATAAAGATTGAAGTCAGCATGGAATAATAACTACATGTCAAATGGAGATTGAAGTCAGCATGGAATAATAACTGCATGTCAAATGGAGATTGGAAGTCAGCATGGAATAATAAGTACATGAGAAATAAAGATTGAAGTCAGCATGGAATAATAACTACATGTCAAATAAAGATTGAAGACAGCATGGATTAATAACTATAATTATGTCAGATAAAGATTGAAGTCAGCATGGAATAATAACTACATGTCAAATAAAGATTGAAGTCAGAATGGAATAATAACTACATGTCAAATAAAGACTGAAGTCAGCCAGGAATAATTACTACATGTCAAATAAAGATTGAAGTCAGCATGGAATAATTACTACATGTCAAACGAAGATTGGAGTCAGCATGGAATGAAAATTACATGTCAAATAAAGGTAGATGTCAGCTCGGAATAATTACTACATGTCAAATGAAGATTGAAGTCAGTGTTCAGAACATTTGCCAATTTGTTTTATTTAATTTAGATAATTTAAATAATGTTTTATTAATAGGCCTTTAAAAGTTTATTGCAAGTAACTGACAGAAAGTCGGTGTTTCCCGGTATGTTATTATTTACGTCATGTTTACGTCATTTACTATAAATAGCAAATAACGTCATTTCTAGCCAATCAATTCATTCTGTAGCATGTGACCTGGGAATTTTTGATCAACATGAAAAAGTTGAAATGGTGTGCGTGACCAAACGTACATGCTTTGTGAAAACCTTTAAAATAAGGCGACCAAGCCAATTGTTAGCCCATCCAAAGTTCCCACTATTAGAGTGAGTAGATTTGCTAATATTCTTATGCATTATAATGTATTAATTTAATGTTAACTTGCATTGTATATCGTGTAGGCCTAGACTCAAACTTAGATTCAATAATTATCGAAAATTATCATTTATATTTTCAGTTGACTACTTCTTCTTTATTGTACAACTTTAATAAATCCTTAATCAATAAATATTGAAGATTTGGAAGCTTGTTGTATAGTTTGAAATTGGAGTAGTACAATCCCAGGAACTAGGGCACCCCTTCACTTCGTCTCTGATAAAATTCAGAACAGTCAGCATGGAATAATAACTAAATGTCAAATGAAGAAGCATAGAATAATAACTACATTTCAAATAAAGATTGATGTCAGCATGGAATAATAACTACATGTCAAATAAAGATTGAAGTCAGCATGTAATAATAACTACATTTTAAATAAAGACTGAAGTCAGCATGGAATAATAACTACATGTCAAATAAAGATTGAAGTCTGCATGGAATAATAACTACATGTCAAATAAAGATTGAAGTCAGCATGGAATAATAACTACATGTCAAATGAAGATTGAAGTCAGCATGGAATAATAACTGCATGTCAAATACAGATTGAAGTCAGCATGAAATAATAACTATATGTCAAATGAAGATTGAAGTCAGCATGGAATGATACTACATGTCAAATAAAGATTGGAGTCAGCATGGAATAATAACTACGTGTCAAATGAAGATTGAATTCAGCATGGAATAATAACGATATGTCAAATGAAGATTGAAGTCAGCATGGAATGATACTACATGTCAAATAAAGATTGAAGTCAGCATGGAATAATAACTACATGTCAAATGAAGATGAAGTCAGCATGGAATAATAACTGCATGTCAAATACAGATTGAAGTCAGCGTGAAATAATAACTATATGTCAAATGAAGATTGAAGTCAGCATGGAATGATACTACATGTCAAATAAAGACTGAAGTCAGCATGGAATAATAACTACTTGTGAAATAAAGACTGAAGTCAGCATGGAATAATAACTACATGTGAAATAAAGATTGAAGTCAGCATGGAATAACTCTTGCTTGTAAAATGAAAATGGTGTCCATGGAATGACTCGAGGTCATCCATTCCAAACCTTTGTACAATTCTGCATAGATCTATTAGTATGGTTTTAAAATGCCTACCATCTGAACTGACGAAAGCAGGATTATTCACTCCCTGCATCTCATGGTTGTTTATTTTTTCATGATGATTTATAACATTAATGGTTTCTGCTTTTTCTGGTTCATCACCTTCTTCTGGTTCCCAATGTAACTCAATAAAAAGCATGTACCCGAAATATGCCAGAGAAGCTCCAATACAAGGACCAACTAAAGGTACCCAAAACCAATTATAATTTCTGAAGCTATAACAAAAAACATACAAATATGTTATGTGGTATTGAATCATAAAGATCCCGAGTACTAGCGATCTGCATTGAAAAATTGAACTCAATATTATATAAATACAGTACTACAATCGAAATTATCATAACTTATGATATAGAATTACTGAAATTTAAAACTATCTCTGCCATGTATGCTATTTTTTTATTCCTCTGTGAGCAGATTTTATACTTAAATTTTCGGAGTGAATGCACAAAAATGAGATTTACTTATTATGTATGTAAATGGATATTTTTACGACTTACCTGAATGGTTCGATTCCCCAGCCAGCGATAGCAGTAAATAATCGTGGTCCTAGATCTCTAGCAGGGTTTAGAGGATAACCACAATTTCCTGCCCAGCAAGCACCAATACCGAAGACAATAGATCCAAAAGATATGGGCAATAACCCTTTATCAATAGGCATAAAGTTTCTTTTATCAATAACAGCAAATACACACACTATCAGTAAAAAGGTAGACCAAATCTGTAACATAAACATGATTGAATGGCGTGTGCATATATTGAAATCACATCCTCAAAAACAAACATACTTAATGTATTTGAAATTCAAATTTTAGTTTTCACATGATCTTCAAAGGAAAAACCTTAAGAAGTATCGACACAATAACAATGAATAACATACCTGATCCCATAGGCAATTCATAGTGGACACGTTTGGATTAGGAAATGTGGAAAATAGCCCCGCCGTTGCAGTTGGTCCTTCTGTGGTTCGATTCCCTCCATCATAAGCATTCAACATATCTTGCAAAGAAAGAAATACATCATGAAAATAATAGTGTTTATTAGATTGATATATCCAAAATGACTGAAGATCATTCAATGCGGTCCGACTAAAAAGCGCAAACAAGCCCAAACAAGCGCAAACAATGTGATTTACGAAGTCGTTTTAAGATCAGATTTTCAGATATTATGATAGATATATATATGTAAAAAATGTATAACCATACCGATATTGACCCTATATTGAACAGCAGCTGCAAAAAATGCTCCAGCGATTTCTGCTATAGTATAGAATGGAAATTTATACCAATCCATTAAACCATGTAGACATAGTGCTATAGTAGTGGCTGGATTCAACGACGCTCCTGAAAGTAGTACATTTGATTGAAACAACGATTTGGCCATGGTAATGTGCAATTTTCTTTCGTGATTGATGGTGTTCTTACAGGAAGATTTAGTTTGTAATACGGAGACGTGTAATGATAAGTAATAATAATGTATTATTCTAGAGCACATTACTACGTAAACAAAACAAGGTGCGAGCGGAAAATTTTTAGAGGGTTTTGACATCATTCGGCCAAAAATAGGGGGGTCTCGAGCCAGAGGAGCCCCCTACCACCGGAACCCGCCCCTGAGTTTCTTTTTATATCATTTTATACATCTAAAGGATTGTAAAGCTTATTTCTAAACTTTGTATATGTATCGGGGATACTGATAGCATCAATTTGTGCCATTATAACTTCCATTGTGGTTCTTAGAATTCTACAAAAACTAACGCGTTTTATGATCTACCTTCAGGAACTATTGAAATCTATGCAGATCACTGTCAGTGACGTCATAAAACGCGTTAGTTTTAGTGGAATTGCAAGAACCACAGACGTCGGAATAAAAATTGGAATGGTGCTATGTTAGTGTCCCCGATACACATACAAAGTTTAGAAATACGTATTACAACCCCTTTAAAACCAAGTTTTTGAACTGCACTGCACTTTAGGGATCGCCATCAACATACAAACTATTATATTCACGATTTGGATTATATTAATTTAGACAACCATAAAACTTACCCGATACACCACCAGCAGTGTAAACACCAAATACTAATCCAACACCATTTGCCAAATTTAATGTTAAAAAACTGGCCAATTCTCCTCTGGTTAATACATACTGACAACTGGCACCAATAGCAAACGACTGATAATAAAAAGTAACAGAAGTATCGGCATTTATTTGCATTTAGGCCCTACCTATAGACAATTTTTCTTTTAATTTTTCCATGAACTGAATATTATCATTTTACTGGTTTTAATTATGATAGGTCACCCTATGTACGATATTTAGGTAAATGTGCACAAAGGATTTGTCTTGACAATGAATATTTTTTGACTAATTGACTATATTATGATCTCTCTTGAAAATGATTCCTGACATATTCCAAAATTGAACACAATAAAGAAGAAATTTATTTGTTTGCATGTATTTATATTTTAAAATGTGCGCAAAACTTAAGTATAAAAAGACTGCTCAGAATATTATAATAATTTGTTTACGAAAATATTTCTGCGGGGAAAATTTAAAAATGAATTAAATAAAGAATTTTTTAAAATTTATATTAATTATATAATAATACTTACACAAAGAACAAAAGTTCCAAAAAACTCAGCTAACGAATCTCTAGCAATTTCATTTTTAACTCTTAATTTGAGTGCTATTTTCTTTATGATGCTCATTCTTGCACAGTACACAGAGAGTATATACTTGATAAAGTCTATGCACTTACTTATATAGTAAATTAATTTTATACGCCCACTTTATATTTGCAGCGTATAGTCTCGCTACCAATGTCCATTGCAAGTTGCGGTCCAAGTTTCTCTTCCTACTCCATAGTAACCTGTACCAAAAAATGAAGATAATTATTTCTCTTTTTCTTTGGAACGCTTAAAATTTTAATTTTCTTAAAACTAAGAAGAAAGTTTAAACTATTAAAAGAGATTAACCTGTATATAGTGGTAAAATATATACATGTATTATCATGTATAGGCTTAAATTGGCTCTGGTTAAGATTTAGCCTATACACACTCGATAGGGGCCGCGGAGCGTCTCTGGAAATTGGGTAATTTTCGAATTCCACCTCTCACCCTCACCATAAAAAACTCCTCGGATTTCGGCCACTCAATTTTCAGATTTCAGAAATTATAAAAAAAAAGAAAAAAAAAAGACATAAATATACTGATGTAAAAAAAGGGCCCAAAAAGTGTGTGTGTGTGGTTGGATTGGCCCCGCCACTTCCGCTCCGCGGCCCCTGCTCGACTCTTCGTTTTGCTAAAAAATAAAAGCTTTCAATTTCTGCGCAAATATGAGTGAAGTGCAAAAGTGCACAGTTCATGTCAGGTTTTGATAAAACATGCCGGAACTGTTTTGGTTTTTTAATCAAGAATGTACCTCACTAATCTTTAAAAAATGAGCTAACGGTCGCCAAAAGGCTATACGCCCACAAAGCATAGTGCTTTGAAATCGTTCGAAAATATCTTATTACTTTGGTTTGATATACCAAATATTTGAACAACAAATATTAAATTGAAGTCTCTGTTTCGCTTTCATATTTATTTTGAGGTGTTAGGCCCTACCTGTCTGACAATAAATTAAAGAGACAATTAATAGTGAAGTCGATACATTAGAAATTGAAAATATTTTGTATTCCACTAAAAACACAAGAGAAAATATCAATGAAAAAAATATCTCAAGACGGACACAAAATTATTTTCATCTGACTACGGACAATCTCTTATCAATAAGAGAGGTGGGTAAAATTTAGGCTGGCCCTACTTTGAAATTTTGTATAATGTTACATACGGACAGAAAACATCCGTAGCCTCCCTGATAATTATTTGGCCCCAACTCGCCCCCTGGAAACGCCACTGCCTACAACTAACGAATTATCGAGCAACATGGCAATACTTTAGAGGCAGCTAATGAAATTTTCATATGAGGAAGTAGGTCTATATCAATTAATGAATAAATATTTCATACCGACATGAGGCATCAGGTGTCAAGAAAAGAAATCACACTCTGCCTGGTGCCAAAACCGCCATTGCTACTCATGCATTAACATTAACATCTCAAGGTAATGTTCAAGGGATGTAATCTTAGATTGATTACAAAAAAGAAAAATTGAAATTTACATATTACGGGGGATAACTCTGTGAAGAGGTCAAAATTAATGTGTTGAGGGAATCATGGATTTTTTCAATATATGTTTGTATGTCAAATTGTAGTCTGTGCAAATAAAAAACAACGAAAGTAATAATTCCAAAAAATCGACCAAATCGAACTCATTCCAGATTTCATCCAGTTTTGAAAAGACCCGAGAAAATTGTATTCGATATCTGCGATATCCTATACATATACACATTCCATTTTTTTTCTTAAAATAATTCAGGTTTTTCACAAAGGGTTAAGATGCCAAAATCAACGACACTTGGTAAATCTAGTTGAAATTCAGAAAGATCATTCAATAAGAAATTAATAAGTTCTAAAATCTGCACCATTGCTGCCAATGGATCAATAATTTACCATGGGATTGTGACTGGTCAACCAAATGTCACTAATGCTTAGAGGCTAAATATTTCATAGTGTTGATGGTTGCCACTGATTTTCATGTTTCTGGCCAAACAAAGTGGTCACTGGGCGTATGTTGTCTTGCATGACAAGCTTTATTTTAAAATCGCACATGAGACAATATTTACAAGGTAAGGTTTAATCACGAGTTTGATATCACAAAAAAACAACGGCAGCCAGTCAAGCTAATAGCAGGTTCTGGCTTTTACCCAAATATATGTCAAAAGGTAGCAATCAATCCAAAATACATAAACAAATTCGGTTAATAGAAACGCCATGCATGTTAATATGTAAATCCTTAACCCATCATATAAGAACCTTGAAACTAATGTGAAAAAGACCTTGAAGGAAGAAATCGGATACGTCACACGTCTCATCTTCTTGCTAATCGGCGAAACTCTTCAACTGCATTAAGAAGTATGAAAAATCCTTGACCCGAAAGATGATAAGGTTATATCACTTATACCCCCATCCCACATATACCCCATGTGTTATACACTCGGCTAGTTGACACATTTCTAAAGCATGCATGCAGAATATCTATGCTTCTTCTTGTGGCTTAAGTCAGTAATTCTAAACCTTCTGATTACACAAACCCAATCAGTTCTCGCCATTAGAGATTAACCGCAACATAATCCCAACTGCACTAAACTATAGCATGACTGAATCGGGATTGTAATTTTAACGTTTTACGTGTGTTCAGGATATTCGATTTGCACCATTCCGTCAGATGTCTGTGCCCACTAGTGGCATTATAGCAATGCCAGAACATAAAACACTTATGGTGGAAGAACCACAAAGGTCTGCTTTAAAATTGAAATAGTGCACGTCGATACTATCGGTGTCTCTTTTTACAGCCCTTCTCAGTCTAATTAAAATCAGAACCTAATTTGGTTTCGTTCGGTTTTTTAAATCCGGTTTTGTAAACACCACATTAGTGTCTGAGCATAGATATATCTAGGCTATGTGTCTGAGAACCACGACTAATGTAGTGTTTAAAAAACCTGATTTAAAAAACCGTACGAAACGAAATTAGGATCTGATTTTAATTAGACTGCAGCCCTTCTTAGAATACAGACAATGGGTGTATTTCCAGGTTTCTCAACGCTATATTTTATTTTTTTTTCAAGTATGCAATAGAGATGTACTGTGAAGAAATACGCTAATGAGCTATAGGCCTAGTTATCAAACTACCCCCTATAAGTGGTTTTACTTTGTGTTGATTTTTTTAGAGTGATGTAAATAACTTGATATGTATTTGTTGTAAATTGAATTAACATTATTCATTTTTTTTGTTGAAATAATAGGGAACAATTCTTTGTTTTATTTTCTTACTACTGGGTCAACTAAGTTTTAAAAGTCTCGGCCATTTGCAATTGCATAACAAACACGAACAGTATAATGTGTATCAATAAATGAGTAAATATTTCATAATTAAAAGTTATATCAGATGTCTAGAAGAGATGGCAAACACACAGGTTCGCGAGGTCAATTATAACAAATTATAACAAAATCGATCAATTGGACAATTTATAAAGTTCAAGGGAGGTAATTCTACATTTGTAAAAAATTAATCCATTATGGCAGAGAACTCAGTCAAAATTGGTAAAAAGTAGGTCAAAATTAATCCCATAGAAAACTCAATGTGCTGTCAGTTTTAGCATCAAGTTATGTACATCCTAATTCTTACTTTTAGGGGTGAATGCAAGCCCAATCCTTATCAAATGATAAGCAAATGAAACAGAACGGAACGAGCAATTTAACATAACCGATTGACAATACATCGGCATCAGCAAATTAACCATATATAGCCTCACAACACAAAGGTATATTGTGTAGTGTAGAATTTTCCGACATCTCTTTCTTGCATGCCAATTTTAGGTCTACGTTTTGATTTTGGTGTGTGAAGTTGTCATTTCTTTCAGACTTGGCAAAATTAACTGAAATGTTGATGTGGAAGAATATGTGCGAAAACATGGCGTTTTCATCCGACAGTTAGTCTACTTACAATTGGCATTGAACTCAAGATTTTCAAGGTCGTCATAATAATATCGAATTTTTGAGTAGACAATGGTTAGAAGTCAGGCTCTCATGTGGTAATAGAAGATAGCAATTTTTACTAAAAATTTCCCTCAAAAGTATAGTGTCAGCATGGTATGTATATTATTGTATGCCCCCCCCCCCCCCAGCAACACATCCCTGACTATATTGTGATGCAGTACCAGTATGGTACACTATAATACAGTATCTACATGTCTGTACCAGTATGGTACACTATAATACAGTATCTACATGTCTGTACCAGTATGGTACACTATAATACAGTATCTACATGTCTGACGTGTATATTATACAACAATGAATATTGTGATACAGATCGTACATGATGCGTATATTTTTTTTTTATTACAAATCTCAGAGGCATAATAGTGATAACAATTCATATTCAAATGATGTCTAAACACTTGTTTATCATTTCATATTACTTTTTATCAACTTAGTAATTCAGTTTGCTCTGACAAATACTTTGTCATACATCGTTCCCCTCTAATTATAAATTCAGCCAAACTTGAGCTAAGCATAGACTGATTTTTTTTTATCTTTTTCTGCTACAGTGTAAGTATTTTGATTTCATGTCTTTGTATAATGGACACCCCATAATGAAACTTTCAGATTCGTTATAGCGAAAATTACATATTATGTGTTCATCCCTTTCTATGTTAGCCCATCTATCAGTTTCCTCAATAAGTTTATGAGAACCTGCTCTAAAATGTGCAATAACCACTATGTGACGTATGAACACCATGATACATTACCTAGAACACTTTGAACGTCTAGCTCATTGGAAATTAGATTGTTGATTGATTGAGTGAAGTGTTCCCCTTTACTTTACTTAACTTTACCTTGCGCATGTGGAATCCGAAATTTCGACTTGTTGAATCCGACATTTCGACTTGTTGATTCCGAAATCTCGGCTTGTTGATTTCGAAATTTCTAAAAATATCTCGACTCAAAATATATTCAGAAAAATAAATTTATGTTTTATACCAAACTTGGGTCATGATCGGTTATTAATTTTATTCCGTTTAGATGTCTAGCCGATACGATTTTGGTGTTAGATTTTACACTGCGATGTTTTTTTACCATTAATTAAGATTTATTCTATATATATATAGCAACTTGACATCAAATTAACTATCTGAGTTTCAGCCTCAACATGATGTGGAGATCTTGCTGTTTTGTTCTATTGGTATTGTTAGTTGAACCAACATTAGGATCATCGTGCTGCAATCGAAGTAGGCATTTAATATTTTTATTATTTATTAATTAAATTTTGGTCACGGCCATTAGTTTGTAGAGTTTCATAATTAACAGAGAACGATGGGTATTTTGGGGTTTGATTTGGGCCTTGAACATGTTTGAACAGTTTTCAGAAGTACTAGTCTAAAACTATATGGAAATCAACATGTTTGAACAGTCTTCAGAAGTACTAGTCTAAAACTATATGGAAATCAACATGTTTGAACAGTTTTCAGAAGTACTAGTCTAAAACTATATGGAAATCAACATGTTTGAACAGTTTTCAGAAGTACTAGTCTAAAACTATATGGAAATCACACGATCTCCTCGAGTATACAAACAAGTAATTTCACTCTTCCTTTTCAAGGGATACCTTCAACAATAATTCAACCAATTAATTTTTTGTCTCCGAATCTCGAATTTTTAAGCTAATGTAATCCATAATAGTGTTAATAATTCTTTCTTGAAATCTGAGCCTACAAATCCCAATGTTTCCATAAATATCTGCGTTTGAAAGTAAAAAAATGCAACTCGTAGTTTAGTCGCATATGCCTGATATCGAAAACAAATATAAAGAAATTTTAGGTATAATTGAAGAAATAATGCTACATTCGTGCAATTTTGGTACTTTTAAGGCTATAATTTACATAGGCCTAATGATCAAGACCCGATCGACTCTCGAAAATCTTTCAATACAATCTAAAATTCAAGACATGCATGATTACCATTGACTTTTCATCAGTTGATCGAGATAATATTGATGTTAATCTAAAGATAAACACGAATTGTTACTTACAGGAGGATGGAGAAAATATGTGGAACAATTAGAAATGGAACTCAATGAAGATTTTCTCTACTACTTTAAGCCTGAATTTACATTTACGGATTTCACTGGAGATTTTGTGATCAATGGGTAAGCAAGAAGGCTAAACTTAATTACATAATATACATAATAATTGCGTGGCAAATCTTGTCACGCTTTGTTTTCGTAATGATTATTTATTTTTTTTCCCCCAAATTCTGGCCAGTGTCTGTAGAGAAAACTGAAAATGGTATAGAAATTCTGGTTTGATCAGCTAGTTTCACTCGAGGGAAATTTTCTCTTAAATATAAAACGGTACATTTTTGCGGAACCAGAAGTGGGCTATTTGATGTGCAATACTTTTCATCGAATCTGTAGGGCTTATTTATGAACTTTCCTGTAATATGTTTATTGTTAAAAGAAGTATCTGGTGCATCTTTAAAAATTTCAATTTTTAAATATTTTTGTAAAAAAAAATTGAAACCAAAATTTTTTTTTCTCAATCGCTAATTATCCGATTGATCTGAAATTCACAGGACATAAACAGAATGTCGATACAAATAATACAAGATAATTAAAATATTTCTATCACTTCCTGTTTTGGCGTGAAGACTTCCGGTTTTTCATAATCACGTCTGGCGACCCCACTTCCGGTGTAAATTTCAGATGTTGGCTAAAACTATATATATTGTATGTCAGGCATAATTAGAAGGCACTTAGCAGAAAAAATCCAAACCGGAAGTGATGCATAAGCTGCAGGCCCGTAGCCAGGGGGGGGGGGGAAGGGGGGCTTGGGGGGGGCTTTGCCCCCCCCCCCCCCCCTAATATAAATCTTGCCCCCCTAAAAAAAATCTTAAGTGATATTTTTTTAAAACTACATTAATTCATTTTACTGATTCAAGGAGAGTCTTTGTAGCAGGAAATGTTAAGAATTTAAGCGTTTCCAGGTATCTAATTCTCAAAATTTTCCTGTGTTCGTCCTGCAGTCTATCAAACCTTAAATTCATTAGAAAATCGTGTTTCTGAGAGTCAAATTGTCTAAATTTTCTAGAAGAAATCCCCTGACTTCAGAAAATTGTGTTTCCTGGCTCCTAATAGGCGTTCTCTGCAGCAAAACAAAAAGTGTGTAATTATCATAATTTTCTAAGTGACATACCTCAGACCCTAAATTCATCGGAAAATGTCTGGAATTCGCGTCTAGATCTCATTTTACTTTAGACAAGATCACTTGGACCCTATAGAAATTATCTTAACCTTTAATTCGCTGAGACTAATAAGAATTTTCGCTTCTATTTCTCGATTTTGATATGTGTTGGTCCCACAGTAAACCTTAAATTCATCAGGAAATGTCAGGAAATCGCGTTTCAGGGAGTCAAATTCTCCAAATTTTCTAGAAGAGATCCCCTGACTTCAGAAAAGTCTCGGCAGTAATGTCCAGAATTTTGTATGATGATTATCATGACAAAATTGGTCGTGACTTCTATTATAAGCGTCGTGAAGCAGATACTATTAAAAGAAAATTTGACTATGAATTTCAATCGATAATGAAATTTGATAATCGATAATCGAAATAAATAATTCGTAGCGTTGATAATCGATTATTTCAATTATTATACCCAGCCCTAGCTGGCATACCTCATACCAGGGGAAACTATCTGTAATTCGCGTCTAAATCTTAATTTTGCTTTATACAAGATCCCTTTAACCATATAGGATTAATCTTAAACCTTAAATTCGCTGGAAAATATCAGGAATCTTCACGAAATGTCAGGTAATCGCGATTCAACTAGTCAAATTCTCTAAATTTTCTAGCGGACCCCAAAACTTCAGAAAATCTCATTTTCAGGCTTCCTATTGCACCAATAAATGCAGTAATAACTCTACAGAGGGCACTAGCGTAATGGCGTAAGATTGCATTGCAAAAACACAAAGTTTTCCACGAAAGAAAGGGGGGGGGGGGGGGGGGGTGTTTTTGGGTGGATACCTAAACTGCCCCCCTTGATTGGACGTTTGCCCCCCTAAAAGTACCTGGCAGGCTACGGGCCTGATAAGCTGACACATTTTAGCAAAAATTTAATTAGTCCTCCATTTTTTATCCGATTTTTATGATTTCGATTTCAAAACTTTGTAACTTTATCTAAAACTTGTAGGCACAGATTTTTTAATTTCGAATTTGAAGTGTTTTTATTTTGAAGGCCATACCGTGTGACCTTGACCTTCAATGACCCTGAAATTTTCAATGTAGAATGTCCTTGACCTCAGCTATCCATAGGTGTTTTGATTTTAGTTGAAAAATGTTAACTTCCTGTGTTATAGATATTCAAAAATTGAAATTTTTGACAACTTTGAACGTCTGTATCACCTTCTCTAATTAACACAAAGAATTAATTATTTCAATTTTGTAATGCTGATTTAATTATGTTTGTAACGATATATGACGATAATCCGTTAAAATATGTTTTCAAAATATTGCGCTTTTTTTCTACTGAGGGTTCTAACTTAGAATGTAATTATCTCATAGTGATATTGTTGTTTATTCAGGAAGTACTCAATTTTCTCTTTTCAACGATATGTGACATGAGTAGTTTAATACAAAAATCATTTTGTGATAATAGGCATAGAATAAAAAAAGAAATAGCGAGGATTAAAATGATTGACAGGTGATATAAAAGGAGTTAAACCAAAATTGCTCTCCAATAGTATGAGGGGTGATCATACTTTAGACGCCAATAGTTTAATTAGCACTTCAATAGTTACATTTTGGACGCCAATAGTAAAATTAGGGCTCCAATAGTGTAATTAGGACTCCAATAGTGCAACACAACCCTGTACCAAACAACACTTTTATTCTCAAAACAATATATATAATTGCGGTCAATAATAGTCAGTTTCACGGGTTCAGTTTTATCAATTTGCAGTTCTTCATCATAATCGCCTCTCCTTCGGTTTGTTTAGCCTTTTCCCCCTGAATACTCATCTACGACTTTCAATAGTCTAGCAATGGTTCTATTGTATCTGAAATGGAATGCATGCAAAACAGATAATATTAATATGACAAAAAGGAAATTTGGCGTGTTTTTCAGACATAAATTGTCCGAACTCTTCGATTACCAAGTGCTATTATAGTGACAAGAACACATCCCAGGGCATTTGTTACCAACCTATTGACACTGATAGCACCAGTTTGAACCATTCCAATTTTGGATCCAGCAATTAGCATTTGATGACGTAATCAAGTGAAACCACAAACGTCAGACTGAATAGAAATTGATCAAAGAGTCCCCGATACATATACAAAATTTTACCTTTTTTTCAATTATTTTTAAGATTTACGGTTGATAGGTTTATGGAATTGTTTGACTAATCACAAGGATGTGTGCACCCCCCCCCCTTAAAAAGGGAATATTTACCAAGGTATGGCAGTCGATCTGTGTCCCGTTCTTTCGGCTGATAACTGTCCCTCTATTCCATAATCATAATCACACTGTCTAGTGGCACTGAGAGATTGTCTTGTTTAGAATACTTCATTGGGCTTTGTAGGTTTTCGGTCTGAAAATTAATTAAATCATAAACACATTTGAATTTAAATGTTTCACGTATTGCACAACAAAAGATTGACTGGAACGTGATCTATAAACCTATTTTTTTGGCGCAGAGTTGATTGCTTTTTTTTTTTTACCCATAGTCAAAAAATAATTCAAAATCTCGCTATTCAACCGGTTCCCTGTCGGTAATGCAGGACGGAGGGCGGACATGGAAAAAACGTCTAGTGCATAGTGGTAACGGGACAATAAATCGACGCACCGAAAATCGAAAATAATCCAATAATGCTGCTGTTCTGGCAAAATTTATCTTATTGTACACCGCATGATACATAAAAACCACATTTCATTTCATTTCTCAATTTATTTACACACATTTATGTTTAAAATTGTTATTAACTATTAACAGGACTCACCTTAGAAACATGATTTTCATAAAATTGAACAATACATCAGAATGGTTTCGTTCTTATCACTCGACTAAAATTCGAATGCGTATGTGAGCTTTAATAATATGACGTCAATAGTAAAATGCACGTGATAAAGCTATCTAGGGCGCCAATAGGTATGATACGTGCTCAATGTACTGTAACTAAATAGGGCGCCAATAATCAAATTTAGGTTTAAGTAGGATAAACTCCTCAAACACGCCAATAGTTTTGACCTATATAAAGTCGTCGGCCTATCGGCCTCCGACTTCATATAGGTCAAAACTATTGGCGCGTTTTCGGAGTTTATCCTATACTTATATACTACATTGATAATAAAACTATTCACATGAACTTTTAACCTTGGCATTGTGCCAGAGAAGACATTAATCTGATTATGCAATTTTTTAACCCTCAAAAAATTTATTTATTTATTTTGCAAAACATTAAAGAGGCACAGGCTTCATTTTCGTGGGTCGATTTTTCCAAGTCTCAGAAACGGGGATTTTTTAGCTCAGCAATTTAGTACTGGTTATCACAACTCACCATTGAAAATTGAGTCTTCAAATCCATGTGCATCCATAATTATTAGCATTTGAAAGTTATAATGCCCTACTACACATTAGCGATACTATGCAATATATAGAAAATTCATCTATAGAAATAGAAGGAGAAATGTCTAATTTAAGATATATTTGAAGGAAATATGCAATTTTCGTACATATCTAGTGCTTCTGAAGGATACTTAAGTATATTCAAGACCCAAATCAACCAATAAAAATGAAGACTGGTCCCCTTTAACGTACTAATTTTTAACATACCTAGAATTAAAGATGTGATTTTGCAATTTAATTTACAGTTGGAATTTTTTTGATATCTTAATTAGATCTCAAACTACGAATGCCTCATCTTTGTCATAAAGACTGCAGATTTGGTGTGATAGGCTGAGGGGATGAAAGCAAACAACGGGGTGTCTCTTTCAAAAACACTGGACGTCTCTTTCAAAAATACTGGACGTGAAATCAGAATGTTTCTTACTTAGCGGGAATCTATCCTGCAGCACCTAATCTGGCAGCAATTCAACTTGCTACCGCCTGCGCAAATCCAAATGAAATAAAAGACTGTGTTTCAACTCAGCATATTAGAGGTCAGGATAGTATTGGCGTTTACACAGTTCGAATGTGGGGGAAGGGGGTAATTTTGAAAAGCTAAAAGTCCCCAAAAGACAGAAGCCCAGGCATTAAGGTCGCTGCCACGCATAGTGCTGTACTCGGTTCGAGAACTATATTTGTGCTTGTGTTGTGTTCATTATTACACTTTAAGCACCACTGACACTTACTTTTTAAGTTTATTTATGTCTATTTTAAGGTCAACAGTCACTGCACCAGCGCTGGGTAGTTTGATTTTCCTATCTAATCAAGATACTTTACCTTACTGGTATACCAACAAAAAATTTGTCCTCATTTTCTTCTATTTCGCTGGAAGTCCATTGAAAGTATGTATATATTAATTCTATATAATGGATTCATGATTCTGTTGTGATCGACAACAACAGTTATTCAAACCCAGAGCCATGTTTAGTTGTGAAAATTTGTTAAATCTACAATGGAACGGTGCCCATTAAATAATAATCAATAACAATCTGCTCGCTAAATTCTTTCATTATTTCAGGTTTCTGTGCTGAACGACGATGGCTCAATCACTGTACAGTATCTTGGCGATCTATGCGACCCCCTATGTGAACACTTAAATTGTAAACCTCAAATTGCTCTGAAGATAGGGTCTACTAATTTCAAAGAGATAGTTGATCCAAATGGATTCAGTGTTATTCAAATAGCCGAATCTCCTTTCCCATCCTGTAAGTTTTCTTTAGTTACAACAGTGATCAAGTCTAAAGTGGACAATAATGCAACTAGTCTTAAATAATTATCTCAATATCAACATAGATTCCAGATTGTGAGAGCACTGAACACATTAATACTATGCTTTTCAATAATCTTTGATTAACTATATCACTTTCATCGTCAGTGGCGTAGCTAGAGGGTGTAAAGTTGAGCCGACCGACTGCAGGCAACAACATTAAAAAGTCCAAAAATATAGCTTCAAACAGCCTTTCTGCAGTGTGTCAAATAGCTAAAACCTCCGAGCTCCACTCGCAATGTCAATATATTCTCTCACCATCTTTACCATTACACCCACAGTTTCAAAAAACCTGGCTATACGCCACTGTTCATCGTTACAAATAGTTTTGTTCATTTTTTTTAATGTTTTGTTCACCATTTCATGTTTCATAACATTATACATTTCAACTATCACTGCCTTCAATGAAGCAGTTTCACAAACTTGCGTATATTTTTCAATATTTTTATTCTTTCAGCTTTTACTGGGGCGTCCGTGTTTACACCCTTTTCTGAGTTGAAGTGTACATTGCATAATTAAAAAATTAAACGACAAGGTTATGAATAACATGAATAAAGTTATATGCATTTATAGAGTTTTGATATTTCGTGAACATCATTCGGAAAAGAAGATATTGTCGCCATGTGCAGAATATGACAGATAATGTTCATATTTTATTTACTCCGCCAAGATTCAACTTCGGACTCAAGAATTAATGCTTTTCTTCTAATTAAAGCTGTTGTGTTGCACGCAAAGGCCTTTTTGTAGAGTTTACCTACATCTGCTTTTTCATTCAATGCACATTTAGCGATTATGAAAAGTTCAGATACATAGATTGAATCTATTCTAATGGTTTTAAGTCTCAATAAAGCATTCAAATCGGAGGAGTTGATGATTTATCATCAAAAGCTGTTTCGTAGATGTGGTTCTCACAAGCACCCGATTCTGGTTGAAAAAATCTTATATAGTTATAGGTATAAGAGTTTAAAGGTATGAAAGCAGCCATTTTGTTCTGTACGGCTTACCCATGCTCTTGTTTTATTTGTGATATTCTTACCTCTTCTCACATGCTTTGACATTCAAACAGTATTGTGAAGTATTTCTTAAACAAAAAAACATCACTTTTACAAATCAACAGTCAACACATATGTAGGCTAGGCCTATAACACGTAGTATTTTATTGAACTATATTAAGTCTCGCTTCATAAAAAAAGTATCTAAAACGGATGATGACAATTATAACGTTATTTTGAAAATTGTGAAAATTAAATTTTTTTTGACTGGTCGTAATACTGTATTGAGAATTTATCGCCTTCCAGGATAGAGTTTAAAATAGAATGACGTAACTTTTTCGACTTCCGTTTTAGATACTTCTTAGAACGAAATGGCTGCTTTCATATCCTTTAAACTCTTACACCCTATACGGTATACAATTTTTTTTTACCAGAATCAGGTGCCTGTGGTGGTTCTATCTATACCATAGACTTACGTTTTGTTGTATAGTGACCAAGTGCACCGACCTTTTTTTAGGAGCTGCAAAGACAATTTCGTCAACATCAGCCAAGAATTGTGCCCTATGGAGTGTATACGTGTAAAAATCTAACTCATTTCGGCAGCCATACCTTGCCCAATGCCTTAAATTCCGCAAAACCACCTTTGAAAATGAGTTTTGCACAATTTGCCCCACCACCCCAAAATATGAAATTGTTTCCTACGGGTATCAATAAACACCGTGATTGCTTGGACAGCGTACAACTTTCAACCTTAAGACGGTGGCTGGATCGCCCCAAAGCTCTCTGACAGTTGTGTTAACCTTTATGCAGAACACAACTTAATATTCTGTAAAAAGATGTATTTCAAGAGAAATAACCTGTATACAAATGAAATAAAACAAAATTATCTACAGCAGAAAATCAATTTTTATGAATCGCTATTGATTCGGAATAAAGCACTTTGTTTATGAATATGTCCAATTTCTATATTTTTGTGTGTCTTTTTGTGTGTTGTTCTATTTTTTATATAGGCCCTACATGTATTTATTTTAAAATGGCTCTTTATCATCAACCATTGATCTGATCACGATAGATTTGTATGGACCTTCTCATTGTGACTTAACCTTGGATTAGAAAAGCTTCGACTACAAAACAATTTGTTGTGGTTAGTTACAGAGGAATAATGGATAATAGCCAAGGTCGTATCATGGTTTAACAAATACAAATATCACGATTACATGATAAGATAAATTAAAATAACACTGAAATCATTTCATAATATAACGCCCACCCTAGAAATGATCTATCGGAAATGTTATAACATTTGTTCGCGAATACAAGACGTGCTACGTCTTGCCAGTCGCTGTGATTGAATTGTTGCTGGGGCCCAGGTTTTATGTGCAAGTTGAGCAGCGGGTCTTTTTTCTAAATTAGAAACCTGTACAGCACATTTAAGATGATTCTGAGGTGCCAATATCCATCAACCATTCATCCTTTTAGTTTTTTTTAAAAAGTCTGCTGGTGCCTTATTTAAACTTGGCAGGGCGCAACCCACGGACCCACCCTAACGGCAGTGCTAGCTACGTCCCCAAAGGATCATCATCCGGGAAATATCAATGTCAAGAGGTTTGGCTAAGAACCAATTGGTAGAAATGATCCTCTTAAGATGTTGCTTTTTATTTTGAACATGCTTTCGGCTACGGGGTTCGATCTCCACCATATACTTTAATATTGTTTTTCTAGTTTATTTTAACAACCATTCAGCCCTGTCAACTGACAAGTTTACGATCAAGTGTAAAATGATCTCCTATTACAATACAACATACTACATGTCCTGTACATGTACTGTACATTTATCACGTGTTTTCTTTATCTTCATAATGTTTGTTATTCATTGCAAATTCTGAAGTAGAAAAAAAAACCCAAACAAATCAAAACTATATAAATGAAATAGCAAATTTTCTGCCCCTATTTGGCTGATGAGGAAAGGCAAACGCCGTGCAGTGAGTAATGAGGGAAATTTTGCCAGGACAGCGGCCTTAGCATTATTTTCGATTTCGATTTATCTCAAACGCACACGGTTAGTCCTTCAAAAATAAATGATAATATTGAAGCAATATTCAACGAGATTGTTTGGTGGGACAATACTTCCTGTGGACATAATACAAAACATGAACCAATACGTTAATACGTTTTTTCTAGCATTACGATTCCACAAAATGACTCCGCAAATAATTGCGACTGTCGTTTTCAGAAGTCAAATTCTTCCAAAATTTTACTGTTACAAACATATCAAAAAGCTTACCCTCAGATCCAACAAAAGCAGGATTATTAACTCCCTGCATTTCATGGTGGTTTATTTTTTCATGATGATTTATAACATTTATGGTTTCTGCTTTTTCTGGAGTTTGTTCACCTTCTTCTGGTTCCCAATGTAGTTCAATAAACAACATATATATAAAGTAAGCGAGAGAAGCTCCTATACAAGGACCAACTAAAGGTACCCAAAACCAATTATAATTTCTATAACTAAAATATTAGAAAACAACGTTAATCAGTTGGTAATGCTAGAAAATTTTGACAGATGAACAGCATTCGTATCTACTTCGGAACTAGACTAGTGGCTAGATAACCTCGTTTTCTATACAGTTGTTGCAATATTGAATAAATTATAGTTCAGCCAATCATAAACTTTTTCAGAGAGTGTCATCGTCTTTCGCGGTAAAAACAACCAATGAAAATCAAAGAATCTATACACCGAAATACGACATGCGACAATAGACACTTTCATGATAGCAAGTTTTGCAAAAAAAAAAAAAAAACAGGTTTACTTCGGCTACCTTAATATACCAAATCAAAACTAGACTGGCTGTTCGTGGACCTATTCCATAGCCGCGAAAGAAGAGATCAAGAAATTGCTAGGATTATTTTTTTGCTATTATTTAAAAGTGTATGTTGAGGTTGATCTTAAATTTTATATCCAATACCCCATGTCGCATTGTCCTGATAAGCTGAACTTACCTAAATGGTTCAATTCCCCAACCAGCTATCGCAGTAAACAATCGTGGTCCGAGATCTCTAGCAGGGTTTAGAGGGAAACCACAATTTCCTGCCCAACAGGAACCAATACCAAACACAAGTGTTCCTAACGATATTGGAAGTAATCCCTTGTCAATTGGCATAAAGTTTCTTTTATCAATTAAAGCGAATACACACGCTATTAGTAAAAAGGTGGACCAAATCTGTAACATAAAAATAGCAGTACGGTAATATAGTGGAACCGCGTTTATCCGCACATTTCCGATTCCGATAAAAATCGTACGGTTTAATGAACTGAAACACCGGATCATCGGGTTAACGGGTAATTTTACATAGTAAATATTCCGGTCTCGGTAAAAAGCGTGCGGATACATGTATCGGGGTTTTGGAGTACCGGTGGCCGGATGAACGCGGTTCCACTGTAATCGTTTATTTTTCCAAAAGATGTGCTCGTTTTCCGTTATCCATGGCACTTTCACTTTTTTAATCGTATTTCTGGTTCTCCTCAGTTTCTTCAAATTTGTTTAACACGAACTAGACGCTCTTCAATTCGCATGAAAACCTGCAAAAGTATCAACATTATCCAAAGCAAAACATACCTGATCAACCAGACAATTCAAAGTTGAAACATCTGGATTGGGAAAAGTCGAGAAAATACCAGCTGTTGCATTTGGTCCTTCTGTGGTTCGATTTCCCCCATCATAAGCATTTAACATATCTAAAAGAACAAGAACCAGTAAAACAATTCTACAAATACTTGTGACAAATATTTGTATGTACATGTATAAGAAGTAAGAAGTGTTGATAAATACTCAGATGATAAGAAACACCAGTATTCAGGTTGTATTATCAATTCATAAAGATGTTTTTTTTTTTCAGAAACAACCAGACCATCGTTCTCAATAAGATGGTTCATCAGATGATCCTTGTGGGTCTTCGTCAAGAGAAGCATCAAGCTTTTAAAAATTGTTTGGCATTGATATTCACAAAGGCTATTAGTAATTAGTGACAGATTAACAGAGCAAATTTGGTTAGACAAAGACGACACTGCAGATGACAAGTTTTCGTCCTCTAGCAGCGGATGCTTGTATCGCAAACTGGGCAATAGTCAGTAGTAGTTGGAATAGTGGGTAATTGGATTGGTTTAATTGGTTGGTGCTGAGCTGTTGGTTTGGAGAATTCGTGAGATCTGGTCGGCCGATATGCTTTACCTGATTTAGAACTAAGTAATATAAAAAGCATCATACCAATATTAACTCCATATTGAACAGCAGCTGCTACGAATGCTCCAGCGATTTCTGCTATCGTGTAAAATGGGAATTTATACCAATCTATTAAACCATGAAGGCAGAGTGCTATAGTAGTGGCTGGATTCAGCGACGCTCCTGAAAGTAGTATACAGATTAAAGGCGGTAGAAGAAAATTTTTGCTTTGGTTTCATTGCTAGGAATTTAAAAGTTTCGTACACGAAAGACCATATTAATATTTGTTTTCATTCTTTTATTTGTCTTTAATCCGCATGTCTTTAAATAAGACTGTACGCCAAATTTAGTTTTGGTCATGGTTATGCCTATGGGTCAAGAGCATCAGAAGCCTGCGACATTAGACAGAGATATTTATCATTTCAGATGATTAGATAACTTAAGTAAACATAATTTTTGAACTTTGTCATTATTCGACATCCTTAAAAATGATTTTATCTATTAACATGCTCAAGATTTTTAAATCTTCGCGACTTGTGTTTCAAAATTTTTTATAAATAAATATCTAGTATAGGAGATACGTTTGTTCACTTGAGCAAGACAAATTCATGTGGCCAAAGAAAGTAAGCAAGCGATCATAACATAAAAACTTACCCGATACGCCACCAGCAGTGTAAACTCCAAACACCAGTCCTGCACCATTTGCCAAATTTAATGTTAAAAAACTGGCTAATTTCTGTCTGGTTAATACATACTGACAACTGGCACCAATAGCAAAAGACTGATAATAGAGAATGTAATATTACAGAGGGTATATCTTATCTGGTATGATATTAACTACACAATGTAAATAACGTTCATTCATTTACTATTTGTTCTCTCTAACAGCATTATACTGAAGACAAGACAAAAGCCTACTCGTTCATCAATTCCCTGCTGTCGAATGGTCGTTATAATCAGTAGCACACAGGATCTTGGTTTAATTGTCTACCTCCATCACTGACAAAGTAGAAATATCCGAGGATATATCTCGATTATATTTATGCAACTTTTTACCTACTGGCAAGCAACCTAAATTTTCAAACTTGGTCAAAAGGAGTATTTATTCATCAGGGGACTTACCTGATGGCATAACTTATCGGTCTTCTTCATTCTTCCAAAGGACAAGAATCTGGAGTCGGAAGAGGAAAAGTAGAGAGATGAGGAAGCTAAATAAAAGAGGATGGGGGGGGGGGGGGGGAGAAGGCAAGTTGAAACAGATAGAGGTCTAGTACGAGGTAAAAAATTCAAAGGAAAGAAGACGAATAGGAAAAGGTCCAGAAAGAAGATTTTAGTCAAGAAATTGATGGCAGAGAAGAGAGGGTAGGAAGAAGTAAGAATGAAGAGAAGAGAGAAGTAGCCAAGGCGAGAAGTAAGAATGAAGAGAAGGGAGGGGTAGGAAGAAGTAGCCAAGGCGAGAAGTAAGAACGAAGAGAAGAGAGGGGTAGGAAGAAGTAGCCAAGGCGAGAAGTAAGAATGAAGAGAAGAGTAGGAAGAAGTAGCCAAGGCGAGAAGTAAGAATGAAGAGAAGAAAGAAGTAGCCAAGAAGTAAGAACGAAGAGAGTTGAAAAAAGTAGCCAAGGCGAGAAGTAAGAAGGAAGAGAGAGGGGTAGGAAGCAGTAGCCAAGGCGAGAAGTAAGAATGAAGAGAAGAGAGGAGTAGGAAGAAGTAGCCAAGGCGAGAAGTAAGAAGGAAGAGAAGAGAGGGGTAGGAAGAAGTAGCCAAGACGAGAAGTAAGAGGATGAAGCTAATCTCAGATAAGAAGTAGTAACAAGAAGTAAGGCGAGAAGTAAGATAGACACAAAGGGATTAGAAGAAAAGACAAGCAGAGGGGGGAGGTGGAGAGAGAAAGTTATAGCATGTGGGTGATTGGCCTGTGGGATACTCTCTTAAATTGAGAGGCACTTATTGTACCTCTGTATATTGCTTCGAATTACAGTACTCCGAAGACTTATTACAGATAGTTGTTATCCGTGTATAACCTGCATGTTTGTGCGATGATTAAAATTTATTTGAAATATTTTTATAACTATCCACAGTGGTTAAGGAAAATTGTAGAGAGTTTTCTCCCTTAATGTTGAATTTTATAAAAAAAAATTAAAGGAATACAACCTCTTAAAATGAACAAAAAATTTCAAATTTGGTCAAAAGGAGTTTATGTTCATCAAGGGACTTGCCTGGTTGAATAACTATACAACAGATTACCTAAATAATCTAAATCCAGAAAACTATGTTTATATACAGTAATTGAAAAACTAATCAATTTTTATATGGAAATTTACATAGTTTTATGGGTTTATTATTCTGTTTGTATACTTTGATGAATATATACTGTGATTGACCAAGTTAGTGAAATTAATTTTTTTGTTCATTCTAATAGGTGGTATCGCTTTAAAGAAGACAAGAAGAAAAACATTTTGGAACTATAAAAATATTAAATTAAGAATACTGTACTTACACAGAGCACAAATGTTCCAAAAAACTCCGCTAACACATCTTTAGCAAGTTCATTTTTAAGTCTTAATTTGTTTGCTATTTTCTTAATGATAGTCATTTTTCTCGAGTATTTGGAGAATATCTAAGAGTTATGATAATATACTTTTTCGTACTTTTTAATAACACATTTGTTATAATCTCGTTAAACAACTACCATTCTTGCAGATCCTTCACAAAAAATAGTCCAAGGTATCATGCAACCCCTAAACACATTGTAAACGTTCTATTGGTATTTCCTGACAACATTATAACGCCTTTACACCTGAGGAACTCTGTATTATCTGATAAAATATTGTCGTATCTGAAGAAGCTTTTAAAAAAAAACCTAATGATTAGATTCGACATCAAGAGTGTAGAAATGTGATAATATTGGTTAATCTTGACTGCAGGAATATGTGGATATTTTAAAGTTCATATAAGCTATGCAAGTTAATGACACAAATGTATTTTTTATGAAAATATTATAAATTCATTTTCCATTAATCTAAAAGTACAACAAAGTCAAATGTCTCGTGAAGTAAATTTAGTTACGTCTTATGTCAAATCCACCTTAAACAGGGCATGCAAATACTCATAACAAATGAAAAACTTAAAGAATAGCTTCCAAAAAGTAAATGAAAATTATGTCCTAGCTATTGCACAACAATCAGTGTCAAAGCATATTTTAAAATTATTTTCTCCTTGTATATTTGTATTCTCTAAGATAACTTTTAGACCTTTGCATACTCATATCGAGATGGCACTTGAGCTATTTTTAACTAGTTTTCCCCTGTAAGTAATGCAGGTCGAAGGGTTTGATATCGAAAATCGTACTGATGAGAAAACTATTTTTAATCTTCGTTTCTTTACAAACATAGATAGAACCTTAAAAACTGACTTCGAACAACAACAACAACAACAACTGTGCATTATTAATTTGTTCTGTGTTCTACTGAAAATTAAGATCTTGAAGTTTGATCGACTCAGCCCACAATACAATAACATCAATGACAAGAGCAACTCAGGAAAGTCCAGTTTCAACCACAATTTAATTTTTCAAGAGAAGTAACCCGAACTTGTATTAAAATTTTCCAAATACGTCAGCACAGGTAGAATGGGTATTCAAATTCATCATCGTTGTACTAAGATAAAATCGACCGGCCACAGACATAAACATAAAAAAATAAAAAAATATAGGTTCAATTAGCCTTCCTGCAGTGTGTTAAATAGTTAAAACAACAGAGCCTCCAGTTTCACACCCAGTTTCGATAACCTGGCTACGTCACTGGACTTTATTTAATTATTCTGTAAGATGAGCAGTTGCTGGTTGAAAACGAAGTTATTTTCTGTTGGAGGGTAGCCTTGTGACCATCTTTAGAGAACTGAATCCCTTCACGAAAACTACAATGCATCGTTGTATAGACCACAATACAATTCATAGTTTATATAGTGCATAATTCTGCACAATTATGGGTGGAACAACTTGTTCTCTGTTAATGTTAATGTTTGGAGTGGTTTAGTATAGCAAATGTAAATAATTTTGAAAAAGTTTGTTAATCTGCGTATCTTTTGTAAATATATCCTGTATAAAGTAGGATTATGTACAATATTAGGACTATTTTTATGTGTCAACAGACTGTTTTGAAAAACTTGGTTGAAGTAAAAAGTTTCAAATATTTTTAAAATTAGATGTCTTTCTTCACATTAAATTAAATTATATAGCTAGATTATACAAAACAAACCTACCAAATGGATATGAATGTACGATATAGAATTAAATTTGTAACACAATTTTTTTTAGATGTTCTAAACTTTAATTTTACAAGGCAGAGCCTTAATTTTTGCAATACCAAATAATAGTTCCAAATAGTCGTTATTTTAAAAACAACAATCAGTGCCAAACCATAATTTGTATTCATGTATATAATTTTCTCCTAATATATATCCTATGCTCTATATAAGATAGCTTTCAGACCTTTGTCAATCCTTCTATAACGAGATGGTGCTATATTTACTAAGTTTTCCGCTGTCAGTAATGCAGGTTGATTTAATATGGAGATGATTCAGGTAATTTTTAATATTTATTTCTGTATAATGAATTCGTCAAACATTTAATAACGGGTTACCTCCCTTAAATTTAATTACATGTACTAACCTTTATTTTATGAGATCTATTTTCACTTGCGTTAACTCGATGAACATTGGGTCTAGGATCTTCTGTTCTCAAGCCCGTGGCCCAGGGATGCAAAAGGGGGATGGGAACGGGGAGGATTAATCCTCCCCCTAAAAAAATATCCGACTTGATTCGCGTTTCTGGGCGTCTATCCAAATGTTCTTAGCAAGATCTCTTTACTCAGAAATGTCAGGAAATCACGTTTCTGGGCGTCTAAATTTCCAAAGGTACTAAGCAAGATCCAGACCCTAAACAAATAATCTTGAACCTTAATTGGCTGAAAATTTCAGGAAATCGCGTTTCTGGGCGTCTAAATTTCAAAAAATTTTCTACGCGACATACATCAGACACGACCCTATACCGATAATATTGAACCTTAAATTCGCTAGGAAATCTCAGGAAATTGCCTTTCCAGCATTTCTAGTTCTCAGTCTTTATACAAATAACCCTTAAATTTGTCAGGAAATCAAGTTTCAGGAAGTCAACATCCCTGCTTATATTTCCTTGAGGCCCGCAAAAAATGTGTTTTCAGGCTTCCTCGTCCTGTATAGAGAGTTTTTTTTTTCTTGAAAGACGTTCATTTAAATTGTGTATTTACTGGAAATTGTGCAGATTTGCTGAAAAATTGCATTTGAAATCTTAGCTTACTCTACTGATCTCTTTTCATCATTTAATGCTTCCTCGCTGATTATATTATTTATTGATTAACATATATAACAATTATTATGATTAGTTACGTCCCTTGAAGTATCGAAATTGGACATTACTGTATTTTCATCAATTACGTCCCTTGAACTTTTGAAAGTCACTATTTTTACCAGTTTTTTGGCGCTTTCTTCATGTTCTTGTCTTGTAGTTTGTTTCGTGTATGCTAAGACGAATGTGGCGCCAGGCAGGGTATGCTTACATTTTACATTTTATTATTATTATTATTACTCTTCTAGATACCTGATATCGATTTTCATTATGAAATACTTACCCACGTATGATTGATATAATTCCTCATGTGAAAAGTTCATAAGCTATTACCTATGTTTCCCCAAAATGTCTTTTTGGATTTCGCGTTTTATTTTGCGGTTCGGATCGTTAGTACTTGATTTCTTTATGTATGTATAAAGTAAATGTAAAACCGTAGCCTACTTCGTGTATTCTCTCACTTTTCAACAATAGAAAAGACATTTGAAATAAAATGAATACTAGTAAGCCAATCAACAATCGCATAAACATATTTAATATCTACATATAAATAACACTATGAAAACATAAAATATAATAATATGACATATATACATAATTTGATATAAAGTTATGACAGAGCAAATTTTCTCAGCAAATAATTTTCACAACATATCTGTACAGAATAACTTTGGTTTTATGACATAAAAACTTTTTTTCAGATTTCAATTTATTTACAAAATATATCTTTCAATCAAACATTTAAGGCCCTTTTGACGAAAACGTTTTTGAAAGCTTAAACAAGTGATATACAATGAAAATTTGCCTTTTTGCGAACATGTATTACCTAATAACATATTAAGGGATTCCAACTCTCCCTTGCAATTTAAGTCTTCAAAACCCCGTGTATCCATAATTATCAGCGTTTGAACGTCAAAAATACAACTTTAGTAAGACTATGCCTTATAATAGATAGAAAATGAACGAAAGGGTGAGGGTATAATTGAAGGGATTATGCGATTTTTGGAAAGTTTTAGTAAATCTGAAGAATATTTACTTCTATTCAAGGCCTAAATCGATCCTCAAAATGCTGACCATTTTTCCTTTAAGCAATGTTCTGTAACAGATAGGCTATGAAAACATTGCTATAAGCTCAGATCAGTTGAGAATGTACATAGTTAACAAGTGTTATATAAGTAAAAAAAATGCATCTTAATGTTAAATGCACTTATGTGCATTGAAAAATGCTATTATCATAGTAATATCATGATCATAAAATGCTATAATGTAATGATTATTGTAATATCATGATCATAAAATGCTATAATGTAATAATCATTGTAATATCATGATCATAATGATAATTGAATAATTAAAAAATGATTAAAAAGCAGTCAAAATGACAAATCAACAAAGTTATTACCTTATTATAATTATTATTATTATTAATTAGAAATCTAACATCTACTATTGTAAAATATAGAGATTCGTTTTTATGGCAATGCCAAATTATCGGCATATTAATACCAAATACAACTGCATTCTAATATAGCCTGATCTTCGTTTTCCATCTAAACTCAGGGGTTAGTTTACACATTCACATATTTCAAAAACCAAAAGACCAAATCCAGTACATTTGTAGTATTAGGTAGATTAAAGGCAATGGTCACTTTTCTTCTGTAAAACCACGGGTAGAAAGGCACTTCACATTTTAGTGGCGATAGTTGAAACTTCATAATGTCTGTTTTTCAATGCAAATTCTGAAAGTAAAGATAAAATGTGAATAATGACATATACGAATAAAACATTGTTAAATTTACAAACACTGTCTCACGAATTATTTTTAACAATAAGTAGTTGTAGTTTTAAACCTGGATCCCTTTCGGAAGGTCCACTTTGTTAATGTTATATATTTATTGATTTATTTATTTATTTATTGAAACTTGACCTGCCCATCCTTCAGAACATCTAATGCGTCTTAGCAATTATGGTCAGCCTATTGTCATTTCTGCACCCCTTGTTGATACTTTGGGGCTTTTTCAGAAGAACTGTTCGGGAAATTATAATTTAGAACACTACTACGGTGAACTTAAACATGATATATACCTGCTGTCCAAAGTTCCATAAGAATACAAAAAGACTATCAAATCAAAAATGCATAGAATAGGTAGGTATATTGTTAGATTTATTTAAAATCCTTACCGTCAGATCCAACAAAAGCAGGATTATTCACTCCCTGCATTTCATGGTGGTTTATTTTTTCATGATGATTTATAACATTTATGGATTCTGATTTTTCTGCATTTTCACCCTCTTCTGGTTCCCAATGTAACTCAATAAACAACATATATACAAAGTAAGCTAATATAGCCCCAACACAAGGACCAGCTATTGGTACCCAAAACCAGTTATAATCTCTGTGACTATAAAACAAAATACGACATCATTTACATAAAAAATATACTCATAATTATTTAATCTTTTGATTGAAAAGATGAATTTAGATAGCAAATTCGGTTGCTTTGCCACACGTGTCAGAAACAATAATCGCTGTTGGTAAAATATTGTTCTGTCAGCAGTTTACATAATTGTTCAGATACTGCCTATGTAACCCTATCGGTTTCTCAAAGATGTCTTTGAGTTGTGTTGATCCCTTTTCCGGCCATCTATTTCTGACCTATGTTTCATTTTTAGAATGACAAATAGTCCCCGTTTCGCTGTTTGAAAGAGATCGGTGTTCAATAGTGTTCTACACAACACGCTTTTGATTCTGTATCAGCGTAAAGCGTGTATATAAGTCAAAGCCAGCTAGCTAGCTAGCATGCAAAGGATAAGTCGTCTTTTAGAGAACAACCACAACACCGAGGTTAACTCGTTTTGCTTACCTGAATGGTTCAATTCCCCAGCCAGCGATAGCAGTAAAGATACGTGGTCCTAAATCTCGAGCAGGATTAAGAGCATATCCACAATTTCCTGCCCAGCAAGTACCAATAGCAAAAACAATGGATCCCAACGATAATGGTAATAACCCTTTGTCGATTGGCATAAAGTTTCTTTTATCAACAATGGCGAATGTACACGCAAGAAGAACGAATGTGCCCCACACCTACAAAAGAAAATTTTTTAGAATTTACTTCGATGATAGACAGAAAAGATTAAATATGCCTCCTTGCTATTTTAAGAGAAAAGCAGGCTCGTCGGAAAAGGCAATCGCCAGGACCAGTATCAAAATTGCTTTATGTCCCATGTAGGTAGGAACAGCCAGCCCAAAGGCTTTGAAATCTGCACCACCAGATGACCACCACCCTAGAGAATGTGTTTTGCGCATATGAAATTGCTTCCTACGGGCCTGTAAAGTAAGCAAGTTTCCAGAAACCAATCTGCAGATGTGCATGGAATTTTTACCATTCACTTGTTCATTACAAATGGCTGATTATGATATTGACATACCTGATCGAAGAAGCAGTTTAAAGTTGAAACATCAGGATTTGGGAAAGTAGAAAACACATAGGCTGTTGCCGTTGGTCCAACTGTTGTTCTGTTACCGCCATCATAGGCATTTAACATATCTATAAAAAAATTATGAGAAGAGAAAACTTTAATACGGATTAAATTAAAGCTTATGACGATGAGTAAAGTTATGCCTGTACTGAATTCAGCAGGGACAGATCCATGATTTAGAGAAGGGGGGGGGGGGCTAAAATATTGCAAATATTAAGAGGGTTCTGACATTATTTGTCGGCCAAAAATAAGGGGGCGGGGGAGGTTGGGTGCTCGAGCCGGGGGAGCCTCCCCTTTGATCCACCCATGTTCAGTATGGCAGAAATGTTTCATGCACGGCGTCAGGTTTTGCATTCTCGTTGTATACGGGAAATCAGATACGAAACAGGGAAAGAGCATTTCACTGCTGCCCTTATCTTAAAGTCGTCATCTGAATTTAATTTTCTTACCATAATTGACTCCATATTGAACAGCAGCTGCTAAAAATGCTCCAGCTAATTCTGCTATCGTGTAAAATGGCCACTTATACCATTCTATTAAACCATGCATACATAAAGCGATTGTGGCAGCGGGATTCAGTGATGCACCTGTAAAAGTATGAAGAATTGCAATCACCAATGATCACCAGCAGATCAAATCTGAAGTCTTTAGCATTGAAGATTCTTTCATAGTTCTTTTAGATTGGGGATCGGGAAAGAACATATTTTAGTCCAAACATCATGAGGCATATTAACAAGTTTGCTAAGTTTATCATATAGAAGAATAAGACACAGATATAGCTATAAGAGTTAAAGGGATATGTTCACTAACTGTTCGACCAAAAACACTTCTAGAGAAATACTATGCAACTTCTTATGTTACACATCTCCAAAAAAAAAAAAACACTTTGGACATTAATTTATTTTCACCAGTTACGTCCCTTGAACTTTTGAAAATGTGTCGTTAAGTCACTATTTTTTCAGTTGGCGCTCTTTCTTGTTCTTGTTTTATAGATTGTTTCGTGTATACTTAACAGCTAGATCGGGTGTGGCGCCAGGCATTGTATGCTTACTCTTCTAGACAACTGATACCTCTTTTCATTATGAAATATTTACTCATGTATGATTGATGTATAATTCCTCATGTGAAAAGCTCATAAGTTACCTATCAAAATATCTTTTTGGATTTCGGGTTTCGTTTAGCGGTTCGGATCGTTAAAACTTTTGGTTTCTCTTTTTGTATGTTCATTGAGTGACTATAATCATAACTCACCAGAAATACCACCAGCAGTGTAAATACCAAACACAAGACCTAATCCATTTGCGAAATTCAATGTAAGAAAACTAGCTAAGGTCTGTCTGGTTAATACATACTGACAACTGGCACCAATAGCAAAAGACTAGAATGAAAAAATAATAAAATGAAAAAACATAATCATGAAGGTTATTAACTGAAAACTGATACTGAGTTTTATACTCTGATTCAGTGGCACTAATATAAACTTGCAGTATTCTGAAAATAAAATTAAAATTCACCATACCCCTGTAGCAGGCCTTCTCAAATGGCGACCCGCGAAGCCTTAAACGCCCTGCTTGCTATGTTAGCTAAGTTTTATTTTGCCCTATATTTCATTCATCATTGGCCCTTTTTAAAAATTAATTGAGAAGGTCTTCCCTATAGCAACTGGCCTCAATCCAAGTCCACAAGCCCCCACTTGATAACTGAGCCACTGCTCTGATCATATATCATATTTCAGTGTCAAAATAAGTACACAATCAATTTATGTTCAAAACTCGAGTATTTATAATCATCATAATAATATATCTATTCTCGTAAATTTTACTTTATTTGCTATAAGAGTCAATTTTTATATTGATTTTATGATACAGACAAGATTTTCTTATTTAAAAATGCCTATATGCAATTAATAATAATTGTGCTTTGAAAGAATACAAAAATCCCAAGCTGTGCTTCCAATGGAATAATTAGTATGATACAAACAAACACAATGCAAAAGTTTACGGGATAAACACACATTTTTGCATATTTTTATAATGTGCAACTGAATAGGCTTGTTATTCTCTAGGACGTTCACATACTTGGCCTTGAATTTCAAGGTGTTCTTTATGCCAACAATCATTTAAATTAAAGACATCACCTTTCACCTAAAAAAGCCTTAAAAGTCAAGGTTATTCATCATGTAACAATATGGGGGACAAATTATCGGTGATAAGGCAGCAAATGTGGTTTGACATTGAGTTACAAACACTTATAGGCCTGTCACTTTGCTGATGTCCACTTAATTAATTCTCAAACTTTACAAGAAAACCTAACAACAGTTTTTATCAAATTGAGAAAATGTCAGCGGCATATTCAAAATCGAATAATAATCTTGGAATTTATAAGGGCCATAAAAAAAGAAACAAAAGATTTTTTTTTTCAAAAATTTCAAATAATAATTAAATTACATGTAATTACCTTCATATAAAAAAAATCGAACTAAAAAAGGATATTACATTGTATTAAACAACTCGAATTTACCAAAAAATCATATTTTTTAATCTGTTTACAAGCTATATCTCCACGTTATAAAATTTAACAGGGTGATCACGAAGTTAAAACAAAGACAATTCGTGTCTTCAAGTGATTTAAAGTTTGTATGCAACATGGTGAACATTGTATAATACAAGGCCAGTAAGAATGAGACAGGTACTAGGCTGTTGACTCAAATAATGATTTAATTGTCATGTGCTATTGATAACACAGGGTTAATCATCATTATTAAAGCGATTCCACCTCTTAGAATGTACAAAAAAAAAGAGTTAATGTTTATCAACAGTGTCCAAAGTGTACAAACAGAATCAAGTAAACTCATAAAACTATGTAAATTTCCATACAATTACAGGTTATTATTGAAAAAAATACAAAAAATGAGTATATAGTTTATTTGCTGCTAGCAGCTACTAATGTTTTCCCAAACTGTTTTTGGATTTCGTTTTGAGTTAGGATCGTGTTTTCAGGATTATATGCTAATGCTTTGCGATATTAATCCTGAAATTTTTAAGTCGGACATGAACTCTAATGAATAGCAGCTAAAGCATGACAATGTTAACCGAAATTCAAATTAAGATATATTGTTTTATTGATATTTTAGTCTCAGAACCTGGATTTTTGTAGCTATTCTAATCCATGTTCATAACTCTCCCTCGAAAAATAAGTTTAGTTAGACCTATATCCATATCCATGTGTCCATGAGAGTTTGAAAGTCAAATATACGACTCGTCGTTTAGTAAGATATGCCTTATGTTTATTTTAAGGTTATATTATACAGTTGCCTCAAACAATAAGTTATGTTTTTCTTAATTGTAACGTGCTTATACAGAACATAACATTGTCTCACGACACATTAAAAATTTAAAATCTGACATTGATTGTGACAAATATAGTTACTCTTACTTGTATTTTGAATTATGATAGTTATATTATAGTCTAAACGCAAAGTCAGCACTAAAGTATAACTTGAACAAAAAAATAAAATTGAATTTCAGAATATTTTAAATTAAATTACGTAAATAAAGACAGAATTGGCACCTTTTAATGATACTAGAAGTGAGACGAAATTTTGCTTCACAATATTAATAAAATTTATTTACAAAGAGAGAAATGATTATAACACAATTCTTTAAATATTACCCCTTTGAATCCTGAAACTTTAAAAAAAAAGAACTCACCACTAAAACAAAAGTTCCGTAGAATTCTGCTAACATGTCTTTTGCAAGTTGATTTTCAACTCGAAAAAAATCGGCAACTTTCTTTACTACGCCCATTTTTAACTTGTATGAGAGAGGTCACCAGTCAACAAGTTAAAAAGATATAGAGAAATGTAGTCTCCTTGCGAAAATCCAATTTAAGAAATCTCTCCTAAGCTCTGTTTAGTAAGAAGTAACAAAGTTTACATTAATAGCTGACTTTTTAAATGATGAAGATGTTGACTGATACGAAATTTAATTGGTTAAAGACCCATATCCTTAGTTTTCATTGGTCAATACCTCCGTGCATTTATTAATCTATTTAATAACAAAGAGATCTTCATAACCGTGAAGAAACTAAGGTTGTGAAATTATTTAGTAAAAGTATAATAAGAGGAAAGACATGCGATGAATTGTGCCCATAACCTTTCAAAACTTATAAATTTTTTGCTATTTAAAGATCATTTATTAAATGCTGCACTTGAACAATAAATGATACCATTCAAATAATCGTAGATTTACACATTACATTAAATCCTCGGTTCCCAAACTTTTGGACTCTTCGTACCCCTATTTATATTACACAATCTCCTGGTACCCCTTGGCCCACTCAGTAACAGTAAGAGCCAACATGAAAGTCAAAGGATATTTGTCGACTGATGTAGTTTGATATTTAATCCATTCCTAGCCACTATTACAGCTATAGATGATTGACTTATGTATTTATTGTTAAATATTATGTTATATTATGTCAGTTATGTATGTAAATGTTTTTGGTATTTCATAGTAAACAACTTATTTGTATCCTTTACCATGCAGAATAATGATACAAGCATAAAAACATCTGAACAAATGAATTCTATCAGAAAACACCTGAGCTTTCTCTCCATTCCAAATGTTCTTGTGTTTTAAAGCGATACCACCTCTTTGAACAAAACAAATAAGTTCTCAATAAGAGTATATTATATTTATCAACAGTGTCCAAAGTATACAAACAGAATCAAATAAACCCATAAAACTGTGTAATTTTCCATACAATTACAGGTTATTATTGAAACGCTTAAAATTTGAGTAATTTTTCAATTATTGTAAATAAACACAGTTTTCTTGATTTATCAGATTATTTAGGTAATCTGGACCAAGTTTCACACAATTTTACAAAGATAAAATCCAGATTTTAAGAAATACAGTAATCTGATTGGATAATAAAACAACATTTAAAATCGATATTAGTAATTGACCAATCAGATGACTGGAACACTAAAATTATCTTAAATTAGGACTTTGTGAAACTGGCCCCTGTTGTAGGCCTATAGGTTATGCCACAAGGTAAGTCCCCTAATGAATATATACTGTCATTGACCAAGTTTGAACATTTAGATTGTTTGTTCATTTTAAGAGGTTGTCTTCCTTCAAAACATTCCAATATATTTCAAATATAACGATTTAAAGACCTATATGATTTAATGGCTTTAGCATTAGGATCAGTCGCATTATGGTTCTTATCGATATCGTTCCTAACTTCCGGTATTCTTATCTAGCTTCCGGTATGTCTGGAGTATCCAACAGTAATTGTTATCACGAAGTAAATAATCGTCAAATGAAGAACCATTACGCATTATTTCATCGTCCTAAGCATTTCAGGTAGATAAAATGAACTGAATTGCCACTCCCATCTTTATAAAGAATTACTTAAAATTTGGAATGTTTTTGAAGATGAGTAAATGGAGATTTTGCAACGTCCAAAAACCATATGTTTCCTATTCTAATACACACGACGTAACGCTAGACAGGTAAAAATAATTTTATGTAAATCAGGAAAGATCAGTACCAAAAGAATTTGCCATGTCGCATATTAGCGTGTATACCCAATTAGTGTTTACCCTTTACCCAACAGGGGCCGCGGAAGGTGGGGCAGTTAATTTATTTTATTTTTTCATCAAAATATTTTTACCTACCACCACTTTCAAAAACGCTCCGCGGCCCCTTCCCTAGTTGGGTCTGTCTTTCTTTTTAAAAACAATAGTCAACCTGTTGCTCTTAAACTATAAAGTGTCATGCATGAAGTAATGTCAAAGTATGAAATGGAAATTTTAATTTTGTCGAACAGTTTGTAAGTTAAATTCACACATCAGCTGTATGTTTAAAGGTTTATTGTTTGTGTTTGACGTACGTAAATTAATGTAAACCTTGTAGTAGAATGTTTATCACTTTTGACATTCGGCTGTTTAAAATGTATTCTTAGAATTGTATGAACATTTACACATTTATCTATTTGCAGATATGGCCCCAAAATGTAGTAAGTGCTTGTTCCTGGTAAAAGCCTACAATTTATAGAGTTATAGTCATTTTGGGGCTTGTTAAACATTATGACTTCAGATAAGGTTTGCATGCTTAGAAATTAACCTGGAACTGTCACAATAATGAATTGGTCTCGACTTTCAAAATGTCTGTTCCTTACCTACGTATTATAACCTCCATTTAGATTTAACGGTTGGTTTACTGAACAGATTGAAGTATATTGTAGATAAACACTCTAGTCTATTAGACAGGGAGCAAGAGTTTAATCATAAAGTTGAGTCCAAAAAAAAGGTTTGATGTCTTCAAAGTGAAGATATTAATATATGACTTTAAAATCAATAATTCTTAAAGTCACCAATTGGTGCATTATCTATAGCTCCATAAAGATCCCCCAAAAACAGGTTTAATCAAAATATTGAGCCCATCGATACTTTTTTTTAAGAAAAGGTAACTATGAAGTGTGCTGATTCTGAAACTGCATCAAAAAAGACTTCACTTGGTACAGAAGGTTCTTCAGAACACCTTTAATTACGGCTAATTTTAACTTTTCTTATGAATGTTTTCTGATCACAATATTTACCATTCTATCCGATAAAATTGAAATGGTTGATGGGCTTGAATTGAATCTCAGGTATTTTACCTCCAATTAGCACAGATTTGAACTTTGACCTCTTCTTTAGCATCTTTTGCACCGATCAAACTTTTCTTTCGAAGGTGTTTTGAAATCCCAAACGGTAAGATTTCACATCGTGAAACGCATCACATTACATGTCAGGTGGAAATTTCGGCGAATAAGACAATGAAAGAGCCTTGCGTAAGTAATTTTGCTAATCTGAAATGTCTAATTTAGTTACATAAGAATCTGAAAAAGAAGCCAATCGGAAGAAAAACTTTAGCTATGTCGAGATATCTATTTCATCAGAGTCGAGCTCGTATTTTGCATGAGAGGTGATTTCAACGTCTTTGCATTGAACAAAAGGTGTCTCACACCTTATATACTATTTAATCGATCGATCGTTTCCTACTATCATTCATCAGAATCGCGTGAAAACGTTTTGAAAAGTCATCAAATTTAAGTAATTCATCAACAGATCTAAGATGCATTTTACAAAAAATAGTTTTATTCAAGTCATGAAAACCAGAAGAAACAATTAATTTGGAAATAACAGGAAAATTATGATAAGCCTAAAACAATAGTTTGATGCAAAATTAAGCGCGACTTTAAAATAAGTTTTAAAATTTTGAACACTTTTACGTTTATATCTCTGAAGATTTATTGAATTTTTTTGTCTTTATTATGAAGTTTCTTAACTTTCTAGCGCTCTCAGAGTGGGTTGAGCTACATATAAATGTTTCGGATAGAAAATGCGTGTAAATAATGAGCCAAACAGTGCAATCGAAGATCTATTAAGTACTTGAGAAAGGGCGCTGCCCACGTTCTCCGAGAGTTTGAGGGGCGTGGTCATTAAAAATGTCCCCGGGCCCCCCGAGTTTTCTATCCGAATGGCCCTCCCCAAACTCTAATGCTGGATCCGCCCCTGTATAATATTTTATCAATAACTTGTTACTGAAACTGATATCAATGGATTTACCGACACATTATCTATAATGATGACTAATCAGAAAGAAAAATTCATATTTCTTTTCTACAATAAGTCTTAAATTAACAATACATATTTAATCTAAAAGTTAATCACTTTGACCTATTTTGAAAGATAATATAAAAATTCTGGTACAAGTTATCGCCCTTGAGATGAACGTATTTATCCACCGTGCATGGGTTGTATTGTAAATTGGCACAAAATTCTTCTTTTTCGTGTGTTTGACAGTTTTTTAATAAGCCTATTTCTGATGGTTTAATCAGAATGGATGGACGAATCAAACAACAGTCTCCGAAACAAGATTTATTTTTTAGCTAAGCTAATCGGTAATAGTTCACAACTCATACTCGAAATCTATGCCTTCAAATCCGATACACATTCAAAATGAGAAAACCTTTACCATCCCTTTTACGTACTAAGTTCCTTTCGAAATGAAATGAATGGATTTTTACGTCCTGTTTTTCTGCACCTATATGGGCTAATTGAGGAAGGACAAACGCCATGCAGTATGCAATGAGAAAAATTTTGCCAGTACAGCGGCATTAGCCTGCTCTTATTTTCGATTTCCTACTGTCGAGGGATTTTTAACGTACACAGCCAATAGCACATGGGACCTCGCTCATTGTCCCATCTAGACCAGACGCTTTTTCCATGTCAGCCCCTCGGACCTGCATTACTGAGAAGTTCCTTTTCGAAGGCACAAAGTATTTCATTTTCGAACTTGAAGTTGAATAAATGACTTTTGTTGTTACAATATCACTTGGTACAAAACAATTAAATTCAAATTCTTCAAAAGCTACAGGTTTATGGATGCACTTAAATTGCAAGCTATGCAAAAATCATAGGATCTATCAAACCTAATAAATGTAAAAGAAGAAAGTTTATGTCTGCTTATACTCACCACAAGGATAAATGTTCCAAAAAATTCTGCTAACATATCTCTTATAAGTTCATTTTTGATACGTAATTTTCTATAGATGCTCATTTTGTCTGAAAGGAATCGTAATCCAACTCTTCTTCAAAGCACTTCTTTACTTTTTTCAGATATTCGAGACTTTTAAAACACAACTTAAAATTTGTTGGATTTCATAATTACAGATACATATATTCCCTAATTGTTGTAAAATTAATAATCTAAGTTGTCCAAAACCCCAGTTCTCGAGACACAAAACAATACAATTTTTAAATACATTACTATTAAATGTTCACGTTGGTATCATACTGTTCTGTGTACCATACAGTCGTCCTAACGTTATGATATTGTTATCAGTTACAGTAGTTTTAACTGGGTTTAGGAACCTTGAAATTAATCTTCTGTGGTCAAGAGCATGAACGTTTTAGATCAGATATCACAAAGATAGCATAAAACAATCCTGTATCGCACTGAAAATACGTTAATATCCAATTGGAAGGAAAGAATGCTTGTAAATGTGGATTATTGAACTATCAGTTTAAATAGACACAATACCTGGATATAAATCATGCATCACGACAAATTGATTGATGATGATTTGAAATCTTTAAAAGTGTATTTCATGAAATGTTTGGAAATAACTGACAGCAGTATATGATTATGGATGTAGCTTAACAGTTCATAACTTATCTTACAAAGATTGAATGATGAAACAATGACAGTGATTTGAACAATTATTGTCAATGTCAGTGTACCTGCTGAAATATTTATGTTTCAAGTTGTAACTACAAATTTTGAACATGAAATTGTTGGAAAAACAAAGATACCCAACTTAAAGGAATACAAACTCTTAGAATGAAGAAAAAAAATCTAAATTTTCAAATTTTTTATTCAGCAGGGGACTTACTCAAATTTTAAGCGTTTTTCAATAATTATAACCTGTAATTGTATGGAAAATTACATAGTTTTATGGGTTTATTTGATTCTGTTTGTATACTTCGGACATCGTTGATGAATATATACCCTGATTTACAAAATTTGAGAACTTAATTTTTTGTTCATTCGTTCAGGTGGTATCCCTTTAAACTCAAAGCCGTTATATGGATGTTGCGTCAGGCAGGGTATGCTTACCTAAAAATATCCCATTACTTGTATTATCAACGCAAAGCAATTCTACCTTGAGACTAGTCCTTTTCCAGTAAAAATAATGGGAAAAAAATATCTTCTTTTTTTTTTGCTCAGACAATACATATTATTCAGGACGTTGCTCTACACTCTATATCTAACTGAAGAATGTCGATAACAGTCTGTAATGACTACAGTGTTTAAATATCAATTGACTATTTATCTTTAAAACTTTAATGTTTGTTTAAAACTACATATCAATTAGTTATTCAAAAAATAAACAAATTGGTAAAAGTAAGGCAATAAGCTTCAGTTTCAAAATGAGCGTTTTATTTTAATCTTCACTGATCAATAACATCGCAGAGTTGCTTTTATAATTAGAATGGTATTTAAGATTAATTTATTTCAAACGTTTACATGTACATTGATCTTTCTAATACCCATTATTAAAGTGGAATGATCTACGATTTATTCATCAAAGTAAATATGATATTCATCATAGCACATAATATTCATCATTACACATGTCATCATCATATAATTCATCATAACACATAAAATATTCATCAAAGCAGTGAAAGTGAGTACATGTATATTCATCATAACATCAGCTTTGTCAGCTGGATATAGATAACCAGCAGCTGCAAGGTCCGGTGACTGTTCTCGTGATCGTCCTAGTATAGGACAGCTTACCCCATGTCTTGAACATCCCCCCAAATGACTGGGTAACATCCTCTCACTTCAGTGGAACTTCGTCTTGGTAGCTCAGATTGCTCAAAGTCTGTCTGAATGGCAACAGGAGCAAGTATTTTGTTCGTTACAAAGGGTTGTTCAGGTTGAAACTGTACTATCCACGTGAATGTTATTTAAAAACTGCAAAACAGTCAGCAGATCCATGTCCGTCTTTTGGGTCTTACGTTATACTTGCTTTCAGTGTCAGTATTGAAAAGATAAGGTTGTGCTATGCAGGTTAACGATCTTGGACGATTGGAAATTTTAAACCAGAAAGCTGATGCCAAGTCCTGGCACACTGAAAAGCATGTCCCATCCCCATTAACCAAATCAGGTGCAGGAAAGTAGGACATTCAGAAATCTGCCCACGTTTAATTTTCTATAAGTAAACTTTATATCTTTATACACTTAACAATGCAAGTCAATTTAATTAATACAAACAAATGCTTGTCAAATAATGGTGATTGATTTGAAATATTTAACAGCAGAATAAGAGGTTACAAATTATGTTAAGTGTTTTATATCTGTTCATAAAAGGCAATAAACTAAACTAGGTCTAAGTCCAATAGGTATTTAATAGATCTTGATTATATGAAGATGAAGTTTTCCACCATTCTGTGTTCATTATTGTATGGATGGGCAAAGCAAATTGACTGGCAAATGGAAATTTCTTTTAGGCTGCGAAATGTTTCCAACAAAAACATATTTTAAGAGCACGTCGCCTTTCTCTGAATTCTGACAACTTAAAACGAGAAACCCATTAAGAATAACATTGACTTTACAGCTAAAATGACAATTGACATACATTAAAGGTAACTGCAAACAATACTGTTTCGGCCTTCTGGGCCTCATCAGGGCAGTGCTGATACTGAAGTTGAGGTTTGGATATATAGCCACCTAACATTAAAGATATCCAAGTCTGGCCAAGTGCAGAAAGACATTTTTCGCTGTTAATCGGTCATTATTAATTCATGAACACATCCCTATTTTTTTACATATGATATCAGCACATTAAGGGTTTTGGTTAATAAGAAGTCATGTGTAAATGAAATGGAGTTTTACGTCCTGCTTTTTCTGCATCTGTATGGGCTAAATGAGGACGGGCAAACACCATGCAATGTCCAATGAGAGAAATTTTGCAAGGTCAGCGACATTAGCCTACCCTCATTTTCCCATGTCAGCCCATTACTTGCATCACTGACATGTGGAAACCGGGTGGAAAAATTCGAAGGTATCATCTCGACCCATGCCGGGATTGAACCCTGGACCTTCAGGTTAGCGAGCAAGCGTCTAAGTCACTGAACCACCGAGTCTCCCGTAGCCATGTGTAACAACCAACGAATCATACATACATCTCTGTTGACTGGACAACGATTCTGGTGATCAAAGAGGGGGCTTTAAAGGAAATAATTGCAATGAGATTAAAAAACCAATTTATTTACAATATCATTACATAAAACCTATTAATATACAATGAGTTTTTACCGCGGAGAAAATTATCAGACGGTAGCAGAGTATCGGGTTAAACTGTTTGACGATAAAACATGTTTCTATCTCATTTATTTATACATCTCGAGTTTTAAAATGATTATACATAAGGTAACTGTAATTAACAAATTAACAAGTGACCTAATTTACTGATTTAGGCTACAAGATATAAGAGAAATGACAAAGTTTATCAAACGCATGGGCAGATCCAGTATTTAGAGAAAGGGTGCTCTGAAATATAACATGTTCAAATTCAACGGCACCATAAGCGCCGAAGGCGCGAGCTACAAATTTTTAAAGGATTCTGTCATCTGAATCGAGTCGGGGGAGCTATAACTATAAACAAAATGCATTAAACAATTTACAAAATTTACTCAATGGTTTAACATTTTAATAAAATATTTACAAAATGAACAGTAGAATGATTTACAATTTTACCAACGATTTACAACCGTCCTCGATATCCCAAACAGAAACAGAAAAGCAAGACGTAAAACTCCATTTCATTTCATTTCACCGATTTACAAATGTTACTAAAAGAATATTCAAAATATACAATAAAAGCATCAGATTTTGAATACCAATTACATAATATGTAATGATAATATTTAATTACAAATTAAGCTAATAACTTGGATATTTGTTTCCATTGTAGTTGATTGTAATTTCAGATTGTTAATACCACAGATTAATATATAATAAACGAGTATATATCAGGAATGACGAGGAATTAAACATGGTAATATTCAACAATTACACGTGAATGTTATTTGGTTTTAATACAGTATATGAAAGCGATACAACCTCTTAGAATGAACTAAAAAATTAAGTTCCCAAACTTGGTCAATTAGAGTATATATTCATCAACGATGTCCAAAGTATACAAACAGAATGCAAAAAACCTTACAAAAAACTTACAAAACTATGTAAATTTCCATATAATAACAGGTTATAATTGATAAAAGCCTTAAATTTGATTAAGAGTTTTTCAATTATTGTATATAAGCATAGTTTTCTGGATTTATCCGATTATTTAGGTAATCTGTTGTATAGTTATGCAACCAGGCAAGTCCCTTGATGAATATAAACTCATATTGACCAAATTTGAAAATTTAGATTTTTTGTTCATTCTAAGAGGTAGTATTCCTTTAATTATAATAATAAATTAAGAGAAATAGGTTAAAACACTTTGTTGATTGCCACGCAGTAACAAGGTAGGTGGTAGGTTATTTGTTAACATTTCTAACCATGCCATGTATAATCCTGCTGGACAAGATACCTTTCTTGGTACGGGTAGTGTCCTGAAATATAAAATATTTGAGATGAATCTGATTGCCAATGAATATTTGGATTGTACTCATAAATAATGGGACACCATGCAAAAAGAAATTCTTTCTTGCAGTTTTTCGGATATATTTAGTGCAGTGGTTTCCAATCTGGGGGCCTTGGCGTACTTGTCAGGAGGGCAGGGTGCATGAAAATGAGTATAATTTTTTTCACGAGCCCAAATTTTATTTAACTGTATTTTGCTGTGTAAGGTCAAATGCATTTGGTCTCCCGATGACGAGGAAGCACAAAACCATTCCCTGTGCGGTATTTCGAATATTACTGGGGGCCACGGCTCTTGGAGTTTTGTGATTTTTGGGCCATGGTATGACAGTGGTTGGGAACCACTAATCTAGTGTAAAGGGATACTTACAGAACTATTAATGAGGCTTTTGACGAATGTTCTAGAAGTTTCTCTCGTAGTTTAATTTGCATGTAAGTCTGAAAAAAACAATTCATATTAAGTTTGAACAACCCTGAGATTGACTAAGCTATGCTCAACATCTCCCCACTTTATCACGATATGTAGCATTGATTTTCCTTTTTTGTCGTAGATTTCGAATTGTGTTACGGGTTTGTGTAGATGTGCCATCAGCAACTCACATACGATATTTGGTTGTCTGCAATTAATGCCAGGAACACAGAACAAGTGGGTGATCAAAATATTCGCTTACCTTCTGTTTGTGAGCAACCAGGTCACTATCTGCTATCTTCCAGGGATAATCATAACCACTTTCATCATTCCCTAGTCTCCATCTAAATATCATCGACTCAAATTCCTTATAGCTGGTAATATATAATATATATATCTTAATAAATATCCAGGACAGAAGATCTCTTTGAGAGAAGTGAACAATGTACTGCAGTTAGAGATACTTAAAGGGATTGTAAAGTGTATTTCTGAACTTTGTATGTGTATCGGGGACACTCATAGCATCAATTTGCACCATTCCAATTTCCATTCCGACGTCTGTGGTTCCACTAAAACTAACGCGTTTTATGACGTCACTGACAGTGATCTACCTTCCGGTGCTATTGATATCTATACACATACAAAGTTTAGAAATACACTTTTCAATCCATTTAAAAACAGCTTCATACACTTCGAATAATCAAGGTTTAAAATATTGTCCAGGACAGGCTAACCTTCAATAGTTCGATAATCTGAAACAGGATGATACGCAGGATATATGGCACTATATTTAACAAATACCAGGCTACCACAGATTTCAGAGAGAAAGGGATACTACAAGAGTGTAGCAAAGCATCTGTAATAATTCACAACGACTCTTTAGAGTAAGATCATTACCTGGTACGTTTTGGTTTTCGTTTTAAATCAGGTACCACTGTAATGCTAGTGTATTCTATTCTGAATTTATTCAATAGAGTTGCCATTCTGTAAAATAAGGACAAAGGTGTAAGTTAGTTAAAGGTTATGAGAGCTCAAAACGTCGAGGTGAGACAATTTCACAATACAACATTTCACGAATTCAAGTTCGAAAATCTAGTGCATAACTTATTGATAAGTTATACGTTAATAGGTACATTTGATACACCCTTTGAAAATTGGGTCAATTCGAAATCACCCTTTTGTATTAATGACAAAATGGCGGAAACCAATTGCACGTTTGTCAATGACGTCACTGCATTCAAACATGTCTATCAGTTGATATCAGAAGGTCATAAAATATGTAACAAGTTGTCAATTTGTCTGTTAACTAACTTTTACCTAAATATAGTCACATATACATGTATAACTAAATTAGAACTTATATTTATACAGATAACAAAAATAAATCACGACTCAGAACACATCATTATGACTAGTCTTCATCGTCATTTCATTTCATTTCATAAATTGCCAATATGTTAAACAAAAGTTTCAAGGTTAATGTTTAATGATAAAAATCCGTACAAGCAAAACAATTCCGTTAATCAAAAATTTCGTCCAGAGTATGACAAAATCGGATGCAATAAGTATATAGTAGTGGACTTCCCATAGAGAAGTACCATCAGGTGCCATTACCGCTGTTATCCAACCATTCATATTTGCTTTCTATAATTCTAAGGGTGTTGGGCCAACAACTTTGTCTGGAACGGTTAAGGACACAATAACCTGAGAAACTGAAGTTCAAGATTATTTTTTAGCCCCATGAAAATTTTGATTGATCGTCTTAACTTTTCATTGTTGCTATGAAATAAATATACCTTCTCCAAAACGCCAGTTTACGCCCATGTTCATGATAAATATTTACAATATATGGGACATTTTCAAGAATTTTAGATCAATTTACCTTTGATGATCGTCTTCCATGTTCTCTTTCTTAGTTCCAGCACAGAATACTCTCAGTTTACAGGATTTATATTTTTTTCTCGTTGACAGTATATAGGGTATTAATAATGTCAGTCCTACAATGAAATATTGTTTAAAAGGCATGCTAAAGGTGTATTTTCTAGGGAGGGAGGGTGGTCGGTATGTCTCTTTCCCGGTGTCACTATCTGAAGGTTACCTTCTTCAAAGCTGATAATTATCAGCAAGTTTGTGGCTAGTCTTGAATGTTTCTGAAGGGCTTTACTTACTGATATTTGGCATACACAGTTCGTGACGCAAATAGTTCCATGAACATTGGAGAATACCGGACCTTAAAGGGATTGTAAAGTGTTTTTTTTTTAAACTTTGTATGTGCATCGTGGACACTGTTAGCTTCAGTTTGCGCCATTCTAGTTTCCGTTCCAACGTCTGTGGTTCTTGCAATTCCACTTAAACTAACGGGTTTTATGACGTCAACACCACTTATCTGCATAGATATCAATAGTAGCTTCCGGTAGATCAGTGGGTGTGACGTCATAAAACGCTTTACTCTAAGTGGAATTGCAAGAACCACAGACATCAAATCGCAAATTGATTCAATCAGTGTCCCCGATACACATACAAAGTTTAGAAAACCTCTTTATAATCTCTTTATAATCGGAAAGGGAATGGTATACATTTCAGAGAAACTTTAAGATATAATTGTATTGTTAATCCTAGCATTGTTATATATGCACAAAGGTGCATGTAATTGAGTGCAAATTATTGGTCTGATGTCATCAAAAATGATTTTTAACCTTCCACTTATAAAAAAAATTACTTCATGAACTCCCGAGAACTGGGCGGGAAAGATTTGTACTTGGAGCTTCTCTGTACCTAGTAACAAGAGTTCCATTACCCTATTGAACCAGGGTTCAAATCTTTATATAGACATCATCAATTTATATAGAATGTCATTTTATAACAATGAAATAATTCACCTCCATCGTCAAACAGCCACCAGACATCAATCGTTCCTTCTTGTTTTAACTTAAACCTATTACACGCCTTCTCTTCTTCCACAGATTTCATGTTCAAAAATTTCTTTCTTTGTTCTTTTTCAAAATCGGTCAGTTTAAGGTCATGGTTTAATTTTGTGTCCGGGTTATTTTTGGTTTGATTTGGTTCATTTAAGTTGTTCATTTCTTCCACTTCTGGTTCAAAATTAAACGCCATGTTTTCTTTTCCTTCATTATTTGTTTTGGTAAATTTTTGTAAAACGACATTTTCTGTTTTATTGTCTTTGGTTGTTTTTGGACTCGGACTCCAGTCGTCTGAATCATCTTCTTCAATATCTGAAAATAATCATGTAATCATGTAATCATTCGACTATGATTGATTAATGAAACTCAAAGGTCATGTTACTTATCCGACTTTGATAAAGCAACAAGTTTATTTCAAGATACATGTAATCAAAATCGCTTTCCAAATTAAAGGGATTGTGAATTGATTTTCTAAACTTTGTATGTGTATCAGGGACACTGATAGCATCAATTTGCGCCATTCTGATTTCCATTCCGACCTCTGTGGTTCTTGCAATTCCACTAAAACTAAAGCGTTTTATGACGTCACTGAATGGAGCAAATATTGATTCTCACATATACAGTTTAGAATATTACTTTAAAAATTCATTATCATTTTGACTATACATGCCATTTATAGACACTACAATGTTCAAATTTAGCTGACATGCAAACTTTAATTAGGCAACTTGTATTAGGTATAATTTGATACTTTATAATAATATAAATATATTAACATAAAATTAGCAATTATAATCATATTTTCAACTAACAGTTTATTTGGTAATCTACACCAAGGTCATAGCGTTATGAAGGCAAATGAGTGACACTCCTAGATAGAGAACAATAAGAAGGGAATTTCATTTTGTAATATTAATTATCTTACATTTTTTCCCCAAATTTAAACATTTTTAATACTTTTATAACAAAAACTAACGGTTTAAAAGGAAGGTCAAAACAAAAACTTAATAAAATCTTAATTGATGTATCCCGCGCTAATAACAAAATGTATTTCAGTATATACCATGGGGTGTAATTTTGTTTTCTTATAATTTTTGTTATGAAATAATATTTCCTACAAAAGTATACAAAGCCTTTATGTGTAATATTAATATTTTCTTTAAGTAGCAGGATGCAGTATATATATTTGTTAATTTGCGATAGCAAATTTCATATATGCTCATGTTTGTGTACATGCATGAGAGTCATTTCTTGGTAACTTCGATCAAATGACGGCAATAGGTTCAAGTCCCTCGGTTACTGACCTTTTTGACTCTATGTACCTGTATTTTTACACAATCTCCTGGTACCCCTTCACATGGTTTGGCAAAGGACAAACTGGATCTTTCAGAGGCCAAGTTGTTATTCTCACAATAATTGGTTGGTTTTAAGTTGTTATTCTCATAATAATTGTTTTTTTCTTACCTTCATCTGAACTTTCAGCAGGTTCAACATCATCTAAAGAATCGTCAGTTTCGTCAAGGAAATCATCAGGTATTTTCTGTACATCTAAACCATCTGGTACTCTTAATATTCCAACACCATACTTCAGATCGAACGCATCACTATAATGATACAAGGAGTTTTTAAAGGATTGTAAAGGAGATTTCTAAATTGTGTATGTATATCGGGGACACTGATAGAATCCATTCCAATTTCCATTCAGACGTCTGTGGTTCTTGCAATTCCACTAAAACTTATGCGTTTAATGACGTCACTAACAGTGATCTGCATAGGTATCAATAGTAGCTTCCGATAGATCACTGTCAGTGACGTCATAAAACGCGTTAGTTGTAGTGGAATTGCAAAAACCACAGACATTGGAATGGAAATTAGAATGGTGGAAATTGTTGCTATCAGTGTCCCCGATACACATACAAAGTTTAGAAAATCACTTTACAATCCCTTTAAATGATTGCAAAGGGAATGTCTAAATAGTGTATGTATATCGGGACAATGGCAGCATCTATTTGCACCATTCCAATTATCAATTATATGTCCGTGATACCAGCGATTCCATTCAACTGTTAAATGACATCACACCAGCAAAGAATTTTCTGTGATACAAGCATATTTCGCAGGTGTGACGTTATCAAACACTTAAAGTGGAATTGTTGGAACCACAGAATTTCCAAATGGATTTCGCATCTACCATAATTCAAATTCAAATTCAAAGATTTTGGGGCGAAGTTGTTTTTCTGAAACAAAATACATGGACTTGGTATATACATAATAGGTCAAGGGCAAATATATACCTATAGAAGGGTCAAAATTGACAATGACATGACAATGCATTTGATCAAGATCTATCAATAAAATAGACATATAAAGATGTAATTAGTAGAAGATAATTTACCTAATCACATTAAAATAACAGTCAACTGCCCTGGGGTCATCTATCTGCCAATCATTCTTGTAGCCTAATATCAATGTATTTGGTCGTAGTTTTCCCATACCTTGACACTGTAAGAAAATTGGTACATATTGATACCCTTATCATAGGAGACAGGTGGGCATAAAATATTATGTTTTCTTGCAAAAAATTCACAAAATCGGGCAAAATATCATTAAAATTCGGGCAATAAGTCGATCTGCCCCCTGTTGAGTGGTGGACCCTACGCCTATGACCCTTACTAATCTTATAGACATCTTTAAAGTAGGGATAGCTTTTAGCCATAAGAATTAATAGATGCTTAGGGGTTAGTTGGAATTTTTTATCATTGTAAATGGGTTATTTGGAATCAATTGAGCACAAAAGTATGAACTCAGCATTTCTTAAGCCTTTTAGATATATGCCTATTTTGATAAAGCTTTTTATATAAAAAAATCCGAGAGCTAGTTTAATCCAAAATTTCTGTGTTGATTTGCAGCAAATCCTAAAAGTTGACTTCAATTCTGAAAAGTTGTGCAGGTGCTCAATTGTGATCTCTATATGTTTTTTTGAGATAATGACTTGCTCTGCTGAAAGCGTTCAATGTTAGTTCTCCTTTATACATGTATGTAAAATAATAATTATATACCTGAAGCAAGACTTGAGCACCGTATCTAATATTTGGAGCAGCAATGCTGGTATAAAATGATTTAATATCTCGACTCTTGAACCATTTGTAAGCAGCAGTAGATCTTAATCGTCCAACGTGTTCATACATATCACCCTGAAAGCATGAATTGAAAACAAAATCATGCAATTGGTGAGCAACGGTTTTTGTGATGGAACTCCCACGGTGTCTCAACTACTTTAGAGACTTGATGATCCCAATCCACGCCCCGTGCCTATGAGGGACTTAGCAAGTCTTAATAACCCGGACCTTATACTTATAGTCAATTGATCTGCCAAGACCAAGACATGCATGCTCTCATATTAATTAAGCAAGTCTTTTGTTTATTGCAATTGCGTTTACAACAACCGACATTATTAAATGGAACGTCAACGGAACCGAAAAATCAGATAAAACAGCAACAGCAACAGCCTTCTCTTCCCAAATATCTGGCAGCTCTTACCAGAAATACGTGTCCACATATCATCAAACTTTGTTTCTTTGTTATAGTTGATACAAAATCTACTAAAGCTGGTCTGTTTCTAGGGTAGCCTGACAGTACCAAGATCTGGGGTCTGCAAAATGAAAATAATATGATTATCGTTTGTCTGAGGAAAGTGCTTCATCAAGCAAATTACTGGCTTTTGAACCCTTCAATTTATCCAAAAAATCCCACCGAACATAGTGGAGCAAAACATCATCTAAAATAACCATGTCATTCTTCAACCCTGTTATTAACTGCATAAATGGTAAAATGTTTACTTGCTCTTGAAACAACCGGATGCAAATGTCATTATTTTAAACGTTATTGTCAACCAGCAAGCCAACCAAATATCATACAAATTTAATGGTTCCTCACCTGAAGTTCTTTACATGTTCTTCAACATTTGTGAGTTTTATAGTAGCTTGTAAAGCATCTTTATAAGCATGAGCTTGAGATGAAGATCCCCAGTTGACATCTACAAGTAAATTTTACTTTTTAAAACAGTGTTAAAATAAACAAAAGTTGGATAGGTGGTTTTCTCATTAAAAGTTCCCACATTTCTAACCCAAACAGATAGTCTACCATTTTAGGAAAATGTATAATCAAAACTATTCTATAGTAGCAATAATGGAGTCGTGGGCCCCTACGGCTATGGATGCAAGGTATATAGATAAAATGTTTACTTTGTGATCAAGAGTGGATAAACGGCACTATAAGACGTTGCTTTCACAACGTTTTTAGATACATTACCATTAATGAATGTGGTATACCAACCTGGTTTACGATGTTTAAGATAAACATAAAGAGCTAAGATGATAACAAATGATACAAGAGCAGCCCACCAGTTAATTAAAAACATAACACCAACACATAACATAGCTCCCATTAAACTGATCCATTTATTATAGAACTTAAATGCGGGTCGGAATCCTGAAAAATATTATGTTTGATGTCAATTAGATATGTTTGGATCCAATGGAACAGTATTAACGACATGGAATGAAAGAAAATTTACGCCTGCACTATTTTGCCAATGTGTAATGAAACATGACCCTTCCATAAATTGACTAAAATGCTGTGGAATAGTCTGCAACTTATTGTTCAATAAGTGCTTCCGTTTGTTGTCTCATCTGAACAATTGAATCGCTCGAAGATCCTTATTCAGACGCATCGTACAAATATATTATTTATGATGCATTCTATAATTCATTAGTGAAGTATTTGGATAGAGAATTATTTTTATAATTACAGAAATTCTGCATATTGGGGGAATTTCAATTTTTCATCAAAATTCTTTTTCCGTGAATCATTTTAATCAGGCCATGCTGACCTATTTTTTACACTCTTATATAAAGTGAACATTTGAATAAATGATTATTCAATGAACATATCAAATTATATTTAAAACATCTATTAGTAATTTAATTTATGCTGAAATGATATACCAAGTTTCTAAATTTATACTCCTAGAATAATTTTTGGCTATAATTTATTCCCTCATACTGTTCTTAAAGTTTATAAAAATATATCTTTTGTTAAAAGTAGATTAATAAATGCATTTGAATTTTTAAGGTCCAGAATCGTCTAAATTTGCGAAATTTCTCCCCATAAAATCTTAAATTATAGTAAGTGATACTTTAAATGTGTATGTATATTAATCGGATGATCGTTTTATGCAAAAAAATGAAAAAAACGACCACATGTGCATCTTGGTCGGCGTGATTTTAATATACTTTTTCTGTGTATGTTTGCACTTATCCAAGAAAATAATTTCTCCATATTGCTGAGATTAGTATATTAGCAAGGGTTATCAAAGAAGATATGTTCTCAATATTGCTATCGGTAACAAAGAACATTCAAATATCGTTAATAAGAAAAAATTTCGATTTGATAAGGCTATAAAAGAACACGATTGCTCCATATTGCAAGACTATTAAAGAGCATAATTTCTCTGCATTTTTAAGACTATCAAAGAACATGATTTCCCCCATATTGCTAGACTATTCCCATATTTCCAGGCTATCAAAGAACATGATTTCTTTATATAGTTAAGTCTATCGAGAACATGATTTCTTGTATTGTTATGTCTATCAAAGAACATGATTTCTTTATATAGTTAAGTCTATCAAGAACATGATTTCTAGTATTGTTATGTCTATCAAAGAACATGATTTCTTTATACATGTATAGTTAAGTCTATCGAGAACATGATTTCTTGTATTGTTAAGTCTATCAAAGAACATGATTTCCTTTATAGTTAAGTCTATCGAGAACATGATTTCTTGTATTGTTAAGTCTATCAAAGAACACGATATCCCCATTTTGATAAGGCTTACAATGAATCTGATCTACAATTGCTAAGGCTATCGAACGACATGATTCTCCATAAGGCTATGAAAGAACATACATGTTTCTCCATAAGGCTATGAAAGAACAGACATACTTGTATATCCATTATGCCCCGTATTGTTAAATTATTCAATCATGATACATTTTACTTTAAATACAAAGAGTTGCACTCAAGTTAGAAAGAAGTAAGGTGACACATACCTGGAGTGTTAGCGAATGAGGCATCAAAACAAGAGAAGTTGATTAAAGCGTAGGCCATTAAGAAAAAATTCGAGATGATTGGAGCGATGATATCTAGAGCACCTGCAAAAAAAACAAACACGAAAGGTTCAGAAAGTAATTATATTATGCACGTCTCTAAATTTCCAATACTAATGGCATTGGAGTTGGTATGAGACAGATGAGCGAAAAACTAATATAATTGGTTGATAGGAGTGCGAAGTCAACAACGTAAATGTCCTGACAATATTGAAGCAATCCACTTATCAAAAGCTAATCTGGTGCTTCAAGTGTATTTCAGATGTTCTTATTTGGACATAAGTAAACTAGAAGATGAAAAAGCCAAAGCTATTTGTAGTCAAAATCCAACTGAAAGTCGAAGAAGGCACTTGAATCAGCATTTTTTGAGCATAAAAGCCATTTATATCACGTTTCATGGCAAATTACAGTTAATCTATTGTTGAGAATTGTATATTAACATAAAGAATAAATACAAACTAGATTTACTGCATGAGTGATATTGAAAGAGTTAGTTAATACATATTAATATATTAACTAAGTAGGCATGTAATTATAAAGTATGACTACATTTTTATAATAAAAACAGCTGATTATAAAAAGAAAGTTGAATAGTATTACATCAAAATTAACATTTCGACGCATATTTTAAAAGATGACTAATCTTTAATATTATATTTCATATGAGGTGGGATTGGTGTCTTAAATAGTCAATTAATTCTCAGTTTGTTCAGCCATGCAGCTATATAGACTTGTCATTTGGTTAAACACGCAAGTGTGATTGGGATGTAGCCCGTAATACAATCGTCAGTGCCCAAGAGGTGCAGTTAATATTGCGAGGTGGTAGGCGGTATGTGATGTCAACCCATT